>OY728158.1:471495849-472708349 GCA_963277665.1 Viscum album
AGAAGTTGCAACATACTCAGTATTTATAGGTATGGCTACCACTAGCTTATATGAGCTTGTATTGCTCAACAACTTAGACTAAGTATGATATTATATCATGTTGATATATAGAATACTAGTTTGTGTCCCCTTTGAACTAGAATCCTTTCTTCTCCACTTACCAAGTACGTATCTTTTGTACTTGTCGAAGTACAATTAGAAAGTTCTGACTACTTCACTTGCAGTGATCCTAGATATAATTATATATTCCTACTATAAAGAATATACTAGAAATATAAATTCTTGTAAATATCATGGAATGTGTGATTAATCTATCACTTGAGCATATGGATTTAACTCACCATGTTAAAATCCTCCCATGTCCTGAACATGTAAACTTGGAGAGATAAATATCATGTGACATTAGTAAAAATTATCTTCTTTAATTGTTCCAACTTGTATTTTTCAATATAGTGTCACTATATGTATGATTTAATAGGTCCAAGAAACCATTATATCTACCTCAACAAATCATGTTCCCTAGAAATTAAGTTTATAATTTAAGTTAATCACTGGAGAGAAAATTTCATCCCAGTCTTAACTAACTTGAAGACCAATATTTATTTTCCATATGATATTCAAGATATTTTACCTAGAAAAAAATGGATATCCTAGTAACTTTTGGTAAAAATGTGGATAACATTCATTCCAAATGAATATTATATGATCTTATTACTTACTTCATTCCTAAACCATATTTTCATAACTTTCAACCTTTATTATCATTTTGTGACATGGACATCCCTTTCTAGTTATGTTGTATAAACACCTTCCATAATTGGTGGTCATTACATCTAATACTCAATATAATGATCATAGAAATTATCTATGATAATTAAAATTACAATAGTTTTAAGAAAAATGAATTGGTATAAACAATCATTCCTTATTGGTACTATGCTTGTACCATCCATGTATTATCTCACTTGAATACCCATCAAGGTATTCATTATAATTATCCATTTCTTTCACTTTGATACACGGAATACATTTATTGAATTTTAATTAGTCTTGTAAATCTTATCTAATTACCATATACTACTTACCTATAGAAAATATTATTCATAATAAATAATAGATCTCCAACCGTGGTGAATACAAAACCATCACCATGGTTTTAACCTTTCTACATATTATGTGTCTATAAAACATTCTTGTTCCACATGCGCTTCTAGAACTAGTTCCTATGAAAACTATTTATGAATCTATAGCATTGACTAAACCCAAGTCAATATGGATCCAACTATCTAAAAATATATGTGCACAATTTTATATAAATGTATTCCATCACTTAACTACAACTTTATATCTTACGAATTTAGGTAATATCCTAAACAACCATTAGGATAATTACATAGATGCACAATGTGTTTATCTTGATGTAAGTTTTTTTATATCCTAATAAAACTATTTGCATCTTAAAAAATTCCCTTATGAATTAATAGATATTCATCATAATACAAATTTTATGATATTCATTAGTCATTATAGTTGGTATATTGTTATGGGATATCACCACTATTTTCAAAGCATGTCATGAAATATAATGGATGTTTCTGCTAGTTGCACCATTGATACCACTTACATCATAACTTTGATGTATAAAATATGCATTTAGGAATTAATACACATGAAATTTTGTTGATCAATGTTGATATGTAAGACTTCATCATCGATCTTCATTATTAACATCAATTTTGTGATTTAGATAAGGTATTGTGGATTTAGGAATTGCTCCATGCTACATTATCATGACCAATGATTTCTTGGTCAAGATATTCTTTAGCATGCTGGCCTAAAGAAAATCATATCTTCTAACCATGCATATATATAATAATTAACTTTACCATTCCTTAATGAATTAAAGGTATCTTATAAAGTATATTTATACCTCCATATTACCCTTGGAATAGTTCACGCTCTTTAACATAACTAATTCTAAAAGCTTTGTGGCATACCTTTATTTATAAAGGTTTCTTTTTCCAAATTTAAGACATTGATAATACCAATGGTGTTTATATTTATCAAGACTAAATAAATAACTAGGTATAATATTAAATTCCACTTTTAGTTTTGATTAACAAATATTTATCTTGCCACAACTGGGTAAATGAGTCTTACATTTATATTCATCACATATTTTCCATAATTCATGTATCACTTGAATTATTATTTGAGTATTGAACACCAAAAACAACATTAATTCCTAAAACTATAATAATTAATATTTATATATAAATAACACATGATATAAATGTTTTGGTCATAATCAATAAGAGTTCTACAAGAATCACTCATTTGGAAATATAGATGTCATGTACTTCTCACCGCTAAATTTGGAATCTCCCTTTCTCAGCTACGTGGAGAATACAACTGACTTATAGAAACATTTATATAATTACATGGTTACCATATTTCAATACACATATGTGATAGAAATATAGTATTAAATACCCATGAAGTAAAACTGAAATATTTCATTTTACTTTGATGAATAAACCTTAAGAATCAGTGGTAACTTGCTTCTTTAATTCAGTTAATTTAATTTAAACTTCCATTGTTTTATTTTATGATATGAAAATAAAATAACCACTATTAATACCTATTTCATTGAAGTACAATGAAAATTTTCTGTTGGCATTACTTACCATGGGCCTTTTCCCCTTCCTTTCAATTTATTCGCCATAATAATTAAAGATTAATCTTTATTTTATATTATTGTTTACTTGAGGATCCTTACCTAAATAGGTAATAAATAATTAAAACAATATTAGTAATTTTTTAACCTAAAACAAAACTTGAGTAAATAGGTGAAAATGATATGAGAAATAGATCCATTTAAAGATCATGATCTATCTTTCAATTTTGACAGGCCGGTGTAATAATCAACTTATTCATATCTTGCTTAAATTTCTCCTCACAGACTTCTCAGAGATGAGACTACATGTATATCATCGATGTCCAATGTAGTAACCACAACTAGCATCAGACGCTGATGATTACATAATGCCATAACCATCATTTTCATTGTATATTAGTCTCTTGTAATCAATTTTTATACAATCACTTACTGAGATAGTTTAATAGGTTTGTGGACACAAGCACCTTGAATTTCTCATATGATATTATTGTGTAAAAGAATATATAATAGGATTGAAAACTCACGCTAGTGTAGATATTTAAGTTGTCTAGTATTTATCATAGTATTTCTTTATGGTATAACTTTCCATTTGTACAGAAATAAAATTTAGCAGATTGGTACTTTTATCACAATTACCAATGTAGATTTTTTTTATTAGTTACTTAAATAATTAAATGTATCCCACTATTTTATCGAATTCTAGGAACCCTATGTGCTAGAATCAGAAAACTCTATCGCTTGAGTATTCTAGTTGAAAGGATATCTGAACCTCCCCTCATAGTCTACAAGATATGGCTACACCACTACTCGGAGGGTTCAAGGTATGTGTTAAACTAACCAACCACATTAACTCATGGTCCCTTTATTTATTGAGTGAGGTACCAACTTCTAAAATCATAACTTAATTTACTAAACACTTTCCTTTAAAAAAATAGAATGTTATATGTGGATAATAATTAATAACACTTTAGTTAAGTCAACCCACCACTCTCATAAGAACTCCTTGGTAGTAAGTGACACCCTCAGCTATGGCACAATGAGAACACTAAACACCCAGTTTTGTTCAAATTTGAATGATGGAAGGTGGTAATGACTTAATATATATTTTAGGGTTTTTTGTATTTTAATGTGATGAAAGAAATAATTTTTATTTTATAATCATGCACTATGTGATCACACTCAAAACTAACCATGTAATAAATAGAAAACATCCATTGCATCACATGTTCATTTTATCTTTTCATGCTTTTTCATTTTTTCTATGTGATCGTGCATAAAATAGAAATTCAAAAAAATAATAAACCATGTAAAAATAAAATGAAGACCTAATCATGATATGATTATAATGGTTAATCCATTGAGTGAATAATGGATCAACCTAAACCCTAGGGGATATACCTTGAGTCGTGTCCCCTGCGACTTGAGTTGCATCACCTTCCAATCCAATGCATCCAACTCCTGTCTAGAGCATCACCATCACTTGGAATGATGTGAGTCACTCCTCATCTGACCATTATACAACAGTACTTTCTCACAGGTGAAGGGAATTGGGAAGTATAAAATTGAACTCTGAATTGAAAATGTAGACCCTTATATATATAAAGACACTATGATGACATGATGATCACCTTTTAATTAAACTAATAATTACCAACCATTACAATAAATAATTAAATAAATAAAAACACACCAAACATGCATTATTCAGAGTGCTATTTGTTTAGAAAATAATTCCACTTTTCATGGTAGTTTGAAACATATCGATGTTTGATATCATTGGATTCGCAATGTCCTTGATTCAAGACAGTTAGAGCTTGAGAAGATCCACACTGATGACAACGGGTCAGACATGTTGACCAAGAGTTTACCCAGAGGAAAATTTGAGGCTTGCTGACTGATTACAGGGTTGGTGATGATCCCCACTTGAGTCGGAGGGGGAGTTTGTTGGGTGCCTTTCTGGTTGGCTCACCGCGTCCTCCTACTCAAATGGTGCCCATTTGGTTTCTCTTTTAATGGGGTGTTTTTAATGCGGGCGTAGACCACGTGAATTAATTCACGCGGTGACACTATTTTGACATGTTGAAATTATTTGACGCTGATTATTTTTCCTATATAAGGAGGCAATGGCAAGGCATTTCAACATCACCAGCAACAACAACTATGACAACCCTGCTTTTTATTACAACTTAAACATGCTTTATTACATAAAACTTCACTTGATCCAACAAAGAAGATCGAGAGGTTTAGTGTCTTTGGGGCTTAGGATCATTACATAAAAACTTTAAACTTGAAATACAACATCTTTATTGAAAACTTCCTTTACATGACCACTACATTCCTTCGTACTTAGCATTGCATGGGATAACCTGAGGACATGCATAAGAAAAGGGTGAGCTATAAAGCCCAGTAAGGGAGTAAACAATGAATAACATGAGGAGTGAAATACATGTTAGGAAATAGGCATATCAATAGAGCATAATAGAAACATGAACATAAAGGCATGATAAAGCATGATAATCATAACATGGAAATGTGGCAACAACACTTAACATTGAATTAGCATGAGCCAAGGCTCATTACACATGGAGCATGAGTAAACCCTCATTGCAATTGAAGCACGAGTAAACCCTCGTTTCACTTGAATTATCATGAGTAAACACTCATTGCACATGACGCATCATGATACTATACTTTACCCAATGCATTGGAGCGCTATAAAGGGCGCACCCTTCTTAAACATTTCATTTCATGCATAAGTGTGCCACATGGATCATAAAACATGGATTCATAAAACATAATCATTTATTCCACGATAAAGGGATGTGGAATTCATACATGAAACTTTATAATCAATAAGTAAATGTGCATAAAGGTGAATACCCTTGATGGAGAAATGGTCATGGAATTCACTACATAATGATACTGGCTTAGAAAATCGGTGTGATTTCGGCAGCGTAACGGCGTGACATAAGAATTCATAAAAAAGGTTGATGAGAGAGAAAGGGGTTCCTCATCATATTTACATGAAATGGACAGTAAGGAGGTCATATAGATACATGTCTCAACAATTTAAAAGGAATTTAGATTCATGATACAAAAGTATTGCTTGAATATAAAAGAAGAGAAAAAGGTTTCTTTCGGAATTTCGGCATAGTAACGGGTGTACATGGGAGGCATTTAATGAGAGAGAAAGGGGTATCCCATCATTAAAACAATAAGAGGGCAGTATGGGAGAGGTGAAAAACCATACCCCAACATTCATAATTGAAAATAAAAGGGCAATACAACTTAAAGAAAATTGACAAAAATGAGAAAGGAAGAAAACCCCTTACTTGGAAGTGTGCTTCCAAAGGCTAGAGAGAGGCTTGTGAGAGGCTTCTTGGGAGATTGGGGCACCTTGAGAGGATTCTAGAGAGAGTAGGGAAGAGGTTGGACGAACTTCAAGGGCTTTGAGTGAGGAGGAAGTGGGAGCTTGGGTGGGTTTATATAGGAAAGGTGAGAGAATTCTTTATTATTTAGGTTTGGGACCCCTTATATTAAAATAATCCAAACCACAAACCATCCCATGGTATTTGACCATGGTTTCTGGAAAAGGAAAGAGGAAAACAATATTTTACAAGTCCAAGGTCCGGATTTATTAAAAAAAATAGGGTTGCTTATGTGGAGGTGAGTCACACTCCCATGGAAATTAATTTAAAAAGGAAAAGTGTTGAATAAGTCTTGAGGGCTCCATTAATGCTTTGAAAAGTAAGTAGAACAAACCCAAAACCTCATTATTTTAATGATAAAACACATATTGGCCGAACATAAGGATTATGGTATTTTATTACATCACCATTGGGTCATTATGATGTCATAAAACACATTATATATTTAAATGGTATTTAATTTTTACCCAAAAATTTGACTGTCTCAGAAAATTATGAAAAATTCACCGTTGGATAATTTCGACGTCATGATTCCAAAAATAATATTTATTTTATCTAAATAATTTTCTAAATATGTGAATTTTTACTTTTAAAATAAAAACCGACATTTATAAAAAATTCACGGGTTTTGACAGAAATGGCTTTCAAACCTTAATAAAAATTTTAATTGCATTCATAAAATTATAAGATCATTTATATTTAATAAAAATTAATTTAATATTAATAATAATATTTTATTAAAATATTATTTAATTCAAAAATCCTTTAATTCAATAAAATATAATTCTTAATTAAATAATAACTAAAAACACCATTTGTACTTTAAAAACTAATTACAATGTATCAAAAAAATTATACAAAAAATAATGTACATGAACATGGTGCTAATTATTTGTTACATAACCCCTTAAAATAACTGCATAAGACCTAAGGGTAAGGTGTGCGATGGTGACAGGCTCTTGGGGTTGCTCGGATAACATCGTTCGAGTGGTAATCTCTATCAACTTCCATTTTTCCCGTAGACGATCACGTTCGAGCTTGACTTGATGAAGCTCAGCTTGGGCTTGGTCAAGGGAAAAGCCCAAAGACGCCACCTCTTTTCCGAGCTCCGACAAATGGGCTTCGTAAGGGGAAATTCTACTGGATGAGGCCATCGCTTCCTTTGTCTGAGTAGAAATGGTTTCGTTAAATCCTTATATTTATACTACTCAGATGATCACTGTTCAATGGCTATAAAAGTAACGGTCACAAATCTTAACATAAAACTAAAAAAGTTGACATCTTATAAAAAACATTTTTCATAAAGAAACATTTAACTGGATCAAGAGGGATTTTCCATTAATGAAACTTTGGGTCGTTACAACATTCCCCCCTTAAGAAATTTCTCCCTCGAAATTTTCCTTTTCCCACACTAAAACAAATGTGCGTAACTTAGCTTCATCATATCCTCTGACTCCCAAGTTGCTTCTTCAAACTTGTGGTTTCTCCACAACACCTTGACGAGGGGCATTGTCTTATTTCGTAGAACTTTTTCTCTACGATCTAAGATCTTCAATGGTTTCTCCTCATAAGAAAGATCGTCTTCTAATTGTACCACCTTGGAAGAGAGTACATGTGAAGGGTCTGGTATGTACTTCCTTAAGTGGGATACATGGAAGACATCATGAACCTTGGCCATAGTAGGTGGAAGTGCTAGTCGATAGGCCACAGCCCCAACACGATCAAGAATCTCGAAGGGGCCGATGTACCTTGGACTTAACTTCCCTTTATTTCCAAACCTCATGACCTTATTCCACAGAGATATGCGTAAAAACACCATATCTCTGACTTTAAACTCAAGGTCTCGTCGACGATTATCTGCATAACTCTTCTGTCGACTCTGGGCTGCCTTGATATGCTGCTGAATGATTTTCACCTTCTCCATCATTTCTTCGACCATTTCTGGTCCAAGAAGCTTACGTTCACCGACCTCATCCCAACATGCCGGTGTTCTACACCTTTTCCCATACAGGGCTTCATATGGTGCCATTTGGATGCTCGAGTGGAAACTATTATTATAAGAGAACTCAACCAGAGGAAGATGTTGATCCCATCCTCCTTTAAAGTCCATTGAGCACGCTCTCAACATATCCTCAAGTGTTTGGATAGTCCGCTCGGATTGGCCATCAGTTTGAGGATGATAGGTCGTACTGAAGTTTAGTTCAGTATTCAGAGCATGTTGAAGACTCTTCCAAAACTTAGAGGTAAATCTTGGATCTCGGTCAGACACAATAGATAGTGGTACTCCATGCAACCGTACCACTTCCCTGATATATATCTATGCCAGTTGATCCAAAGAGAAATCATCTCGAATAGCAATGAAGTGTACAGTCTTTGTAAGACGATCCACAACAACCCAGATTGCATTGTTGCCCTTGGATGTCCTTGGAAGTCCGGTGACAAAGTCCATGGTGATGTTCTCCCATTTCCATTTTGGTATGGGCAATGGTTGCATCATCCCCTTAGACTTCTGCCTCTCTGCCTTCACTTGCTGACACACCAGGCACTTTGATGTATATTCAGCGATCTCCTTCTTCATATTATCCCACCAAAAGTTTTCTCGGAGATCTCGATAAATCTTTGTGCTCCCTGGGTGAATAGAGAAATTTGAACTATGTGCATCATCCAAAAGTTCATTCTTCAGCTCCGAACTTGATGGAACACATAGTATTTTCCCAAACCACACAATTCCTTCTTCACTAACATTAAACTCTGAGGATTTTCCCTTTTTGATAGCTTCCACTTTTTCTTGGATTCCCGCATCATCCTTTTGAGAATCCTTTAACCTTTCCAAAAGAGATGGTTGAGCAATCATTTGTGAAAGGATTGATGATGTTCCCTTCTTTATGATTCCCACGTCCATCTTCATCAAGTCTAAGAAGATTGGATCCTTCTCAATTCTCATCATTGATAGAATTATTGGATCCTTTCTACTTAGGGCATCTGCCACCTTGTTCGCCTTCCCAGGGTGGTAATGTATTGAACAGTCATAATCCTTGATGAGCTCTATCCATCTTCTCTGGCACATATTAAGCTCTTTCTGTGTGAATATATATTTAAGACTCTTGTGGTCAGTATATATCTCACATTTCTCTCCGTAGAGATAATGCCGCCAGATTTTCAAGGCAAAGATCACCGCCGCCAACTCCAGATCATGCGTTGGATAGTTTCGCTCATGGATTTTCAACTGCCTTGAGGCATAGGATATCACTTTATCATTCTACATCAGCACACATCCTAATCCCTTCTTCTAAGCATCACTGAATTCCACAAAAAGCTCCCCACTTGTGGGTAAAGTGAGCACGGGTGCAGTGATAAGCCTCCTTTTCAACTCCTTGAAGCTTTCTTCGCATTCATCACTCCAAGAAAACTTTACTCCCTTTCGAGTTAGCTTGGTAAGAGGGTTGGACAATCGTGAGAAATTTCTCACAAATCGTCGATAATATCCAGCTAACCCCAAGAAGCTACGGATATCAGTTACCGATGTTGGCCTCGGCCATCCCTCAATTGCATCTGTTTTGGAGGGGTCCACAGATATCCCATTGCTTGTGATGATATGGCCCAAGAATGAGACCTCCTTCAACCAGAACTCACACTTGCTTCACTTGGCATAGAGCTTCTCCTTGCGCAATGTCTCCAGTAAAGTTCTTAAATGCTCCTCATGGTCCTCCTTGGTTTTGGAGTATATTAGAATATCATCTATAAAGACTACCACAAATTTGTCTAGGTAATCTCTAAAGACTCTATTCATCAAGTCCATGAATATTTCTGGAGCATTGGTGAGTCCGAAAGGCATTACTATGAATTCATAGTGCCCATACATTGTACGAAAAGCAGTCTTGGGGATATCTTCTTTCTTCACCCTTACTTGATAATATCCCGACTGCAAGTCCACCTTGGAGAAGTATTGTTCTCCACGCAGCTGATCAAACAAGTCATCGATTCTTGGGAGAGGATACTTGTTCTTTATTTTTATTTTGTTAAGTTCATGATAATCGATGCAAAGCCGCATTGACCCATCCTTCTTCTTGACGAAGAGGACTGGTGCACCCCATGGTGATGCACTTGGGCGTATAAACCCTTTATCCAGATTCTCCTGTAGTTGTTTCTTCAGCTCTTCAAGCTCAACAACAGCCATTCTATATGGAGTCTTGGATATTGGTAGCGCCCCAGGTATAAGTTCAATTGAGAACTCAACATCTCTTCTTGGAGGAAGACCAGGAAGTTCCTCGGGAAATACTTCAGCGAATTCCCTCACAATAGGCATTTCTTCAAGGGTGGTTTCTTCCTTGGAATTAATCATCTGAGCCAGATATGCGTGCTCATAAGGTAGTAATATCCATGCTTGAGATGATGGAGCTAAAGGAGATTCATCTTCCTCCTGACACTTGTAAAGAATCGAGGGTCGATTCTCCATATGGAGTGTGATTTCCCTCTCCCGAAAATTTATGTTGGCTCTATATAAGGAAAGCCAATCCATCCCAATAATTGCATCAAATTCCACCAAAGGGTGTATGACGAGGTTCGCTGGGAAATTCAATCCACAGACTATAACAGGGGAGGACTTATACTCATGGGATTCAATGATTTCCCCATTTGCCGTACTCACCGACATCTTTACTTCCATGATTTGTGGTGGTGTAGGGATTGTTCTACTAAACTTTTGAGATATAAAATAATGCGTAGAACCTGAATCAAAAAGTACGTTCGCTATTCTTGAATGAATAACTAGCGTACCTGTCACCACTTTGTTGTCGGGGTTCACTTCGGCAGAAGTGATGGCAAAATCTCTTCCTTGCTGTTTTGGAGGTTGTTGATTGCCTCCGATAACCCTTGGATTAGGGCACTGATTCGCAAAATGACCCGGTTCTTTGCATTTGAAGCATTGAACAACGTGTTGAGGTTCGAACGGAGTGTTCCTCTCCTCTGTCGCAGCCGCGGGTCCTTCTTGCTGACAGTTAACAGCTAGGTGCCCTTCTCTTCCACACTTGAAGCATTTTCTTGTCCCCCTAAGGCAATTTCCAGGGTGCTTCTTTCCACACTTTTGGAAAGTGGGGTGCTGGAATTTCTTAGCGCCGTTGGATTTATCCATCGGACCACCAGCATTGAAGTCCACATTACGCTTCTTGTCCCCATGATACCCCTGTGATTTTCCGATCTCCATTTCAACCTTGAGGGCACATCAGACAATTTCCTCATAGCTGTCGAAGTCACAGATCGCTAATGCTTTCCGCAAGCTAGGATTCAGCCCACCAAAGAAGCGGTCAACCTTTCATTCGGGGGTAACGACAAAGCCGAAAGCGTATCGTGCAAGCCTTGTGAAGTTTTCCTCGTACGCTCCCACAGATTCCTCATCTTTCTGCTTGAGGGAAAGGAAGTCCCTTTCCATCTTAAGACGGAGGGTGCGCGGAAAATATTTATCAAAAAATATCTTCCGGAATTCCTTCCATTCCAAAGCCTCGATCTCCTCCTCAGGCTTCGTATTTTTGATCAACGTCCACCATTGATCAGTTTCACCCTCCATACGATAAGCCGCCAGGAGAACCTTCTCTTTTTCAGAGCATTGGAGGATGGAGAATATCTTTTCAATGGAGTTGATCCATTGTTCAGCGATCGTGGGATCAGATGATCCACTAAAAGTAGGAGGCCTTTGTCTCATGAAGCTTTCAATAGCGAATTGTTCTTTCTTAGGGGGGGTTGAACGTTCCTCTTGACCAGTGTTTCTATTCAAAACTTGAGTTAGCTGAGAGAGAAGCGTGACAAAGTTCGCGATTCCCGCTCCCATTGGATTGGGCATCTCATAAGTACAATCATCACACTGATCTTGACAACGGTTGTTAGCCCGAGTTCTCCTATTACCGGCCATTGGCTGGAATAAAAGGAAAGTTAGGGGTAACACATAAAGGGTAATCCAAAGGAAAAATTTTGATGACTTATAAATAAACTTTAATCTCTTTAACTCATGATTCTATAGGATTCAATCCAGGCTTTTCATGATCTTCCTTCTAAAATATATTCTTAGGGGCATTTTTCCCTTAATAAGGGTTCATACTAAGATTGTGAATTTATCAAAACATATCCCTCGGAAGTGTCGTAACCAAGAGTGCAGCAAGGCCCGTTGTCGTGCACCAGTTCCCGTTCGAGTCTAGCTCGAAGCGGTGTTTTCGGGTTTTACCCCTAGGATACATCTGTGCCAGAGCTGCCTCTACCTGCTCGTATCCAGACAGGGATGTATTTGTTTGATAAACCACTTACTTAGTATTTACCAAAACATAGGGATGTTTTTATTTTTCTTAGTCTTGTATCTAAGGCTTTACTAGGGTTTCCTAATCCCAAAAATAACTAAACCTATCCTCTGATACCAACTATGACAACCCTGCTTTTTATTACAACTTAAACATGCTTTATTACATAAAAATTCACTTGATCCAACAAAGAAGATCGAGAGGTTTAGTGTCTTTGGGGCTTATGATCATTACATAAAAACTTTAAACTTGAAATACAACATCTTTATTGAAAACTTCCTTTACATGACCACTACATTCCTTCGTACTTAGCATTGCATGGGATAACCTGAGGACATGCATAAGAAAAGGGTAAGCTATAAAGCCTAGTAAGGGAGTAAACAATGAATAACATGAGGAGTGAAATACATGTTAGGAAATAGTCATATCAATAGAGCATAATAGAAACATGAACATAAAGGCACGATAAAGCATGATAATCATAACATAGAAATGTGGCAACAACACTTAACATTGAATTAGCATGAGCCAAGGCTCATTGCACATGGAGCATGAGTAAACCCTCATTGCACTTGAAGCATGAGTAAACCCTCATTTCACTTGAATTATCATGAGTAAACACTCATTACACATGACGTATCATGATACTATACTTTACCCAATGCATTGGAGCGCTATAAAGGGCGCACCCTTCTTAAACATTTCATTTCATGCATAAGTGTGCCACATGGATCATAAAACATGGATTCATAAAACATAATAATTTATTCCACGATAAAGGGATGTGGAATTCATACATGAAACTTTATAATCAATAAGTAAATGTTCATAAAGGTGAATACCCTTGATGGAGAAATGGGCATGGTATTCACTACACAATGATATTGGCTTAGAAAATCGGTGTGATTTCGGCAGCGTAACGACGTGACATAAGAATTCATAAAAAAGTTTGATGAGAGAGAAAGGGGTTCCTCATAATATTTACATGAAATGGACAGTAAGGAGGTCATATAGATACATGTCTCAACAATTGAAAAGGAATTTAGATTCATGATACAAAAGTATTGCTTGAATATAAAAGAAGAGAAAAAGGTTTCTTTCAGAATTTCGGCATAGTAACGGGTGTACATGGGAGGCATTTAATGAGAGAGAAAGGGGTCTCCCATCATTCAAACAATAAGAGGGCAGTATGGGAGAGGTGAAAAACCATACCCCAACATTCATAATTGAAAATAAAAGGGCAATACAACTTAAAGAAAATTGACAAAAATGAGAAAGGAAGAAAACCCCTTACTTGGAAGTGTGCTTCCAAAGGCTAGAGAGAGGCTTGTGAGAGGCTTCTTGGGAGCTTGGGGCACCTTGAGAGGATTCTAGAGAGAGTAGGGCAGATGTTGGATGAACTTCAAGGGCTTTGAGTGAGGAGGAAGTGGGAGCTTGGGTGGGTTTATATAGGAAAGGTGAGAGAATTCTTTATTATTTAGGTTTGGGACCCCTTATATTAAAATAATCCAAACCACAAACCATCCCATGGTATTTACCCATGGTTTCTGGAAAAGGAAAGAGGAAAACAATATTTTACAATTCCAAGGTCCGGATTTATTAAAAAAATAGGGTTGCTTATGTGGAGGTGAGTCACACTCCCATGGAAATTAATTTAAAAAGGCAAAGTGTTGAATAAGTCTTGAGGGCTCCATTAATGTTTTGAAAAGTAAGTCAAACAAACCCAAAACCTCATTATTTTAATGAAAAAACACATATTGGCCGAACATAAGGATTATGGTATTTTATTACATCACCATTGGGTCATTATGATGTCATAAAACACATTATATATTTAAATGGTATTTAATTTTTACCCAAACATTTGACTGTCTCAGAAAATTATGAAAAATTCACCGTTGGATAATTTCGATGTCCTGATTCCAAAAATAATATTTATTTTATCTAAATAATTTTCTAAATATGTGAATTTTCACTTTTAAAATAAAAACCGACATTTATAAAAAATTCACGGGTTTTGACAGAAATGGCTTTCAAACCTTAATAAAAATTTTAATTGCATTCATAAAATTATAAGATCATATATATTTAATAAAAATTAATTTAATATTAATAATAATATTTTATTAAAATATTATTTAATTCAAAAATCCTTTAATTCAATAAAATATAATTCTTAGTTAAATAATAACTAAAAACACCATTTGTACTTTAAAAACTAATCACAATGTATCAAACAAATTATACAAAAAATAATGTACATGAACATGGTGCTACTTATTTGTTACATAACCCCTTAAAATAGCCGCATAAGACCTAAGGGTAAGGTGTGCGATGGTGACAGACTCTTGGGGTTGCTCGGATAACATCGCTCGAGTGGTAATCTCTATCAACTTTCATTTTTCCCGTAGACGATCACGTTCAAGCTTGACTTGATGAAGCTCAGCTTGGGCTTGGTCAAGGGAAAATCCCAAAGACGCCACCTCTTTTCCGAGCTCCAACAAATGGGCTTCGTAAGGGGAAATTCTACTGGATGAGGCCATCGCTTCCTTTGTCTGAGTAGAAATGGTTTCGTTAAAGCCTTATATTTATACTACTCAGATGATCACTGTTCAACGGCTATAAAAGTAACGGTCACAAATCTTAACATAAAACTAAAGAAGTTGACATCTTATAAAAAAAAAATTTCATAAAGAAACATTTAACTGGATCAAGAGGGATTTTCCATTAATGAAACTTTGGGTCGTTACAACAACACCGAGAGAAAATTCCATTTGGTGATCACCTTTATTCGACGATCATCTTTATTTCTCTCCACCTTTTGATCCACACTTTTATTCTTGAGTATTAATTTTAAGATACCTTCCATTTTGGGGAGTCTCTACCATGTACCAATTTATTTTAGTGGATCTATCTTTCTAGACTAGGTCCCGTGGTTTTTCCCTTTTGGGTTTTCCATGTAAAAATATCCGGTGTCAAGTTTATTTTTCTGTGCACTTAATTTTGTCACTGCGCATCCACTATTTGGGGGGAAAGATTTAATTTCTGCTGTACGTTATCCTTTTTCTATTTTTTGCATATTCATCACTTCCCGTCTTTCCCAACAGTTGTGGATAGTGTTACTTGTCCAATGCAGGGTGTCAGTGGGTGCAGATATGGCTACCGATAGTCTGCTAGGGTAGATCCGATTGGAAGAAGAGGTTGTACTCGTGAAAACCGAAAGGGAGGGCCAAGTGTGGGTTTATGCGAGCTTAACCAGAAGGAGATAAATGAGGGTTCACTTGTGGGAAGGGGGCGGGGACCCATGGTGCTTCAAGGATGATGGAATGCCCCTAACTTTGGTCTGCGATGGCATGTTTGGTGGAAGTGAGTCGCGGGCGAACCATCAGCATTTATGAAAAGGTGGATGGCCGGGTGACGCACCACGATGGGGTGATGACAGAAGTTGATCCTTAGATCTAGACGGCAAGGGGAATTACAGAAGAAGGGCCAAAACTGAGGTGCCAGGTGATGGGGTTGTATTGGGCCGAGAGATGGCTGGATGACTGGAGGAGCGTGGAGAAACCATGATCGGAGGGCTGGGTCATTGCAGTGCATGGATGTGAAAGGTGGTATGGAGTTGGAAATTCAGCTCATTGTATTTGAGGGGACCACTACTTGAGGGATATGGGCTAGTTGACCTGCGTGGAAGGGAAGAATAACCCCCACTTTTTTACTTTCTTTATTTTGGAGTTTAGTTAACCCCTTTTGTTTTTTTCATTTCTGAAAAACTTACACCATCTCAAACCTTATAAACCCTAATATATTATGTTTAAAAATAATAATAATATTAAAAAAATTATTATTATAATAAATATCATATAATTTTATGAAATTTATTTCAATGCTAAAATCATTTTGTGGTGAGTATTCCGATCATGGGATCACCGACCGGAATACAACAGATCACTGAAATTTGAAATCATAGACGGTTTAGAGTATAAATTGACATATATAAATAATTATATGCTCTTTGATTTAAAACCCAAAAAACAAAATTTCAATAGGTATTAAAAACTTTAGATGGTCATAACTTGTCCATCTGAGATTATATTGGAATTCTATTTGCTGTGTTGGGACTGTAACAACGCTCTTTACGATATTTAATGAAAATTTAATTTTTCTTTGGATTAAAAATTTCACACGTTGCTCTAATATCAATTTAAGGTAACAAAAATGTATCAGAATCTCCAATAATTATATTTTAAAATTTTCACCAACGAGCGACATGAAGTAGTCGACATAGGTGAATCACTACCTAGTTTAAGTCAAGGATCCTATGTGAAGAGTTTTAAGCATAAAATTAAAACCATAAAATACCTAGTTTAGATATGAAGCTTCACCTGACGTCTGATCTTCGTTGGTGGTCACTTCTTGAATAATACAAAGTTTAATTCTTCTAGATCACCCAAACACACTTTAGGAATCTGTGAGAGTGTCGATCATCGAAATTTTGGTGCTAGTGCATAGTTACGATGATGCCTTCGACATTCTAACGATCACCACATTTCCTTGCTTAATATGCAAGAGAGGAAACTCGATATGAACTCCTTGAATAAAGAGCCCCTCTCTCTAAAACAAGGGATAGATAAGTGTTAGATTTGGAATCCTAAGAAACAACCGTTTATACTTTGATTACATGAATGTACACTTATTATATATTGTTCATTGTTCTGCATGACTATAATATAATAATTTCTTAGAATATTTTTTGCATTAATAAGGTCATGTAAGATCCCCACTATGATGAGAACCTTGAAATTATATAATAATATTCTTAAATAAAGTTCTACCGTCGGATGACATGCTATGATAGGACACATAGTATACAGACCATCATGTGCGAGTACTCGTAAGAATATGAGACTCTCTCTCATGGAGTTCACACTTGGTAATCTCCAAGATGGGAGATTATAAGAACAGACCCGCCAGTAGTAATTTCACATGTATTGGTGTCATCAGACATTGCTATCTACAAGCGTTTGTAATGGTACTTAGACTGGAAGATTGTCATTAACTCATGTCATGACTCGCGCACTTAGATTTGCTAACGAAAACCGTCAGAAAGACAGTTGGTAGGAAGTAGGGTATGTTGGGTGTGTCATGAATGAAATGTCACTAATGGATAAGTTTAGGAAGTATTTTCCCTTCTATATTTATGGAAGTATATATCTCAGGCCCTTTTATTGAAATATAACTTTCACTCAAATTCCATGGCCATGGTGTCACGACGAGTTTATTTTTGGAAGTCAAAGAATGACGGATCAAGCATATAGGTTTGTGATAATTCCATGAAACCTTCTTGATGAGATATTGAGACAAAGGTATTAAATTATATGGTAAGTGTTCGTATGAGATGACATGTCAATGAGGCATCAACTTCTTTCTCTTGGGTTCCTTGACCTGTTGCTAGACAGTAATCTTGGACTTTAGGTAAGCCCGCCTAATGTCAACGAGAAAGAGGCCTAGAGGGCCACACATTAAGTGTATCCAAGTATGTCAAGTAGAATAAATATTATTCCCATATGTGGTTTAATAATTATTCAAGTAAGCCTAAATCGTTTTAATGTTAGAGGAAGAATAAAATGAAAACAATATATACACACTGTGTAAATTGAATGTACATGCCGTGTAGTTTTCATTTTGGAAAGGAAATGAAAAACGAGTACACGCCGTGTATTAATGATTACACACTGTTTAGTTTTTCTAGTTGGGATTTTGAGGAATTAATTTCATTTTATTAAATGATATTTATTATAATCAGCATGGGCGCATGTCAAGGAATTAATGATTCGACATGGGGGTTTTCAATAAGAGTTAATGAAATAAATAAAACGCATAATGCGTTTATGTATTGTCATAAATATATAACCTCGAACCTGATTATAAATATCCTCACAACCCCAACAATTTTCCCTAATCATCGTGCACAACAATTTTGGAGAATTCTCTCATGGCCAAAAGAACTCCTTCCTCCAAGAATGCTCTCAAGATTGAGAGAGATCCTCCTCTATCGAATCAAGGCGATCTAAGGAGGACAATAAAAGAAAATTATTTTCCACACTAGCACAAGGAGATTCCTTTGGAGATGTCTAGAGATATGTGGTGCACGTGTGGATCACCTCTAGAGGAAGTCTACACTTGGTGACTTCTATGACGCAATGATGAATCACATCAGAACATGATCAGAAATATCAATGAAGAAAGAATGCCATAAAAGGTACTTCTTGTCAATAAATTAAATTAATTATAATCAACCTACGATGATCCTACTTTGTGGTTTCAGGACTATTCTTATTCTTTTTCTATTTATGTGATTCGATCCGTGGAGTTTGGCGCTTATCATCGTATTGATCCCGGATTGATCATTTATAATGATAAAAAGTCAAGTGGGCACATACACCCATGAGCTTCCGCTTTGCCTGGGACCTTCAAGTGGTATCAGAGGGGTCACAATGTTGATTATAGTTATTTAATTTTCGTTGATAATTTACACATTTATATTTGATTCAATTCAAGATAAATCATTCTATAAAACTGAATGAACAAGATATGTTCTTCCTCCTTCATTTCTCGATTCAAATCATAGAAACAACATTTTAATTTTAATTTTGATTAAAATAAAAATGAGGAACTCATCTGGAGGAGCCACTCATTCTGTCTGTACAACACAGGAATACACAGTGTATAGTGAAATATACACGCCATGTACTTAGGTTCAATGAACTGGTACTGTTATGCTAAACCACACCGTGTGAATTGAGCATACTTATGTTTTTTAATACACCGTGTTGACCAAAACTGAATGGCACATTGAAACCAGAATACACGAAGTGTGTGTTGAATCAACACGCTATGTAGTCCGATCCGGCCCAGGTGAAACCGCGTACAAGGAGAATCCGTGTAACCACGTACATGGGATTTCCAGGCTAGTAACTGCGTAACAAGGAAGTACATTCCATGTTAAATTAATCTACAAGCTGTGTACTCTAAAATTTCCAAATTATATAAAACACACCAAATCCCCCACCGTGTACTTTGGATAAAGGGTGAAAACAAATACACGCCATGTAATATAGGCTACACGCCATGTACCTTCTAGAAACAGAATTTCACCAGGTTTCCTCCAAAGTACAAAGACCCGTACAAGGAATATGGATGATAAGAATATCAAGGAAATTCAGAAAGGAATTTAAGATAAATAATTGATTAATTATAAGATTATAATTAATTGAATTCAAGCGTGACTTATCTTGAATAAAATAATAATTAAAATAATTTTAATACTAAATATGCATAAATGGCATTGCTTTCTATGGATGATCATGAGCTAGACCAAAGACCCTTTTTTGTGTGTATGGTTTCATTTAAATTTATTTAATTTAAATTCATTGGACTGTGAGCCTTCTTCCAATATAATGTAGGGCTTGTGTGCCCATGGTTTCTTTAATGTAAACCCTATGTAATGGAGGATCTCCCAAGCAAGAGGTTACGGTTCAAAATACGAAGATGAGGTGACACCAACCCTGTAAGATACAAAGGTAGACAGGTGGGAGCTGCAAAACACAAACCATTAGGTTCAAGGTGTTTTTCCCTAGGTCAGGGTTATCTTATCAAAACTGCTAGATAAGATAACCAATAGAAGCTCATGATCATTGCCATATTATTTTATTTCTGTCTGGTTTCATGGTTTATTTATTATGTATGTGTTGTCGTGATCATATAGTTAATGAAATAAACAAGCATGCAAAGATGGAATAAAATAAAAACCGGACTATGCATAAACATTATCAGAACATGGTTAATCACATAGCAAGGATCACTTAATATTGACCAGAATGTGATAATGTGAAACTACACATAAAGGATTTAAATCCATCAAATACCATATTAAGTCAAAATAAGCTTTCTGTTACTTGATTATGGGAAAGACTCAATAAAACTATGTGTTTAACCAACCCTTGTTGGGACACTTACTTTTATAAAGGAAGTTCTTATAAAAGTTTCGGGTTGACTTAAACATTTTACATTAGGAGGAGTATCCCTTGCTAGACTTGTTGTAAAATAGAGGCAACTGTTGAGGAAATCCAATTCAGGATTTCAGGATTGGGGAGTCCACTCAATAGATCATGAAACTATAAGCTCATAGTTGGAAAAGACCTACCTACCTAAATACCTTTAAATATCTTGACCAACCCTTGTTGGGGTTATGCGAAGGGGAACACAGATCCTTTCCACTTGAATGTCATAGAAACTAGTAATTCCAAGTTTAATGGTGGGGGAATTTGGGACATGATAAAATAGTGGGATAATTAATAAATTAATTTATTATTTTTCATAAAATGTAATCAAAAGGCACTAATAAATCTTCTCTATTAATTTTTAGAATCAATATGAAAAACTCATCAACCACTTTTTTCTCTGCAATCAATTCTAGATAAAAAAAATATCCTCACTGGCAGTAACTTTCAGGAATGGTTTTGGTGCCTTCAGGTTATCCTATGGCATGAACGAAAGTTCTATATGATGGAGTCCTCACTTCTTGGTTCGCCTACCCAAGGGGTGAGTGATGAATATTTCCTGGTCTATGATCAAAATTTGAACGATGCACTCGATGTTCAATGTTTGATGTTGTCATCAATGTCTAGTAAGATCATGAAGTCTCATGAAGACATGGATGCATATAGCATGCTCGAGCACCTCTGTAGTCTATACCAGGAGACAACAAGATATGACAAGTTTGAGATCTCCAAGGCTCTATTTCAGAGCAAGCTTGGAGAGGGTGCCCCAGCTGGGCCTCATGTAGTCAAGCTCATTGGCTACATTGAGTTCTTGGAGGTTCTAGGGTTTAAACTCTCCGAAGAACTGGGTACCGATCTCATTCTGCAATCACTCCCCCAGAGTTTCTCTAACTTTGTTGTAAATTTCTACATGAACAAAATTGAGAAGTCTCTATCTGATCTTCTTATCCTCATTCACTAAGTGGACAATGATATGAAGTGTGAAAATCCTTCTATCCTTATGGTGAATAAAAAGAAAGGGAAAAAAGATATTTAAGCCCAAAGCTTCTTCAAGTCTTTACAAGAAAAGGAAGATCAAAGGGGAGGCAAGAGAACATGAGGCTGTTTTTTTTACATGTGGCAAGAAGGGCCACTGGAAGAAAAACTGCACCCAGCCAAGGAATCAAGGGGAAGCTTTAGGTGCGTTTGTTATCGAATGCAATCTATCTATTTCTACCAATTGGGTATTAGATAATGCTTTTGGTTCTCACATATATATTCAAAAACAAGAACCAAGTAGATTCAGAAAGATTGACCAAGGTGAGATGGATCTGCGAGTAGCCAACGGAGCGAGACTCGCTGTTGTAGCTGTTGGAGACTACCACCTCACATTGCCTACTAGGATGGTCTTGGTATTAAAAAGATGTTATTATGTACCCTCTAAAACCAAAAACATTATTTTAGTATCAAGATTAGATACTGATGGATTCATCTTCAAGTTTGGAAATGAATCTTGCTACTTTTATAAAGATAGCATTTGTTTTAGTAGGGCACATTTATATAATGTCCTTTATGTGTTAGACTACACAAACCAAGTAATGGAAATCGAGGACAAAGTTAATTCATATGACTCATACCACACCCAACTTTTTCATCACCTGCTAGGTCATGTTAATGAGAAATGTTTGACAAAATTACATCAATATGGGTATTTAGATTCTTTCGAACTAAAACCACTTGGTGTATGTCATGCGTGTCTACAAGGAAAGATGACCAAGCCCCATTTAGTGGGGAATGTGAAAGGTATAAAGAGCTTATAGAATTAGTTCACAAAGATGTCTTTGGACCATTTCTTGTTGAAGCAAGGGGTGGGTTATTTTACTTCATAACTTTTACTGATGATTTTAGTATATATGGATATATTTACTTAATGAGGTATAAGTCAGATTCTTTTGATCGGTTCAAAGAATACAAGAATGAAGTTGAGAACCAGCTTGGTAAAAAGATTAAGAAACTCTGCTCATATGGAGGAGGAGAATATCTTAATCAGGACTTCATTGATTTATTACTGGAGTTTGGGATTCTATCTCAACTCACTCCTCCTAACATGCCTCAGTGGTGTTGTGTAAGTGAAAGGAGGAACCACACCCTGTAGTACATGGTGAGATCAATGATGAGTCATGTGAGTATTTCATTATCCTTTTGGGGATATGCATTACAAACAACAGAACACATACTAAACCAAGTACCAACTAAATTGATAAATGGTATTCCATATGAGTTTTGGTGTGGACACAAATCTAGGTTATCAAATTTACATGTGTGGGGTAGAGAAGCATTTGTTAAGGCCTCTTCAGGTAACAAAATTACACCTCGAGGCACAAAGTGTACCTTTATATGATATCCCAAGGAAACAAGGGGATATTACCTATACAACCCCTCAGATAAAAAGGTTACAGTGGAAAGACATTCCATATTCTTTAAGAGGGAGAACATATCGAAAAGAGATATTGGGAGCGAGATAGACTTCGATGAAGTTGAGGCTCAAGATAAATAGGAGTTGGTATAAGAAAAGTTTCCACAAAGCCTTGTGGAAGAATAATCTGTTCCAGAGACATAAGAACTGTGTAGGTGCACGAGAGAGGTGAGAGAACTAGAATGATATGGTTTTCTTGTCACTGAGGATGGTGAATCATTATTGGTTGACAATGATGATCCTCTTACCTACAAAGAAATAGTTGAAGGCATAGATGTTACCAAGTGGCAAGAAGCCATGAATTCTGAAATGGATTCCATGTACCAAAACCAAGTATGTATTTTGGTAGATTCTCCAGTTGATGTAAAGACTATTGGTAATAAAAGTGTATTTAAGAAGAAACTGGACATGGAGAGACAAGTCAGTACCTATAAGGCATGACTGGTTACAAAAGGTTTTAGACAACGTTAAGGAATTGACTATGATGAAACATTTTCACCAGTTACGATCCTGAAATCCATTAGAATCCTATTGGCCATTACTGATTACCATGAATATGAAATTTGGAAAATGGATGTCAAAACAAAATTCCTTAATGGGAACCTCCAGGAAGATGTATACATGACACAACCTGAAGGGTTTATGACTCCAAAGGATGCCAACAAGGTATGCAAGTTGCAGAAATACATTTATGGATTAAAGCAAGAATCAAGGTCATGGGACATTCATTTTGATGAAGCTGTAACAGAATTTGGATTTGTTAAGAACGAATGTGAAACTTGTGTCTACAAAAGGTTTAGAGGAAGTGAATTCATTTTCTTAATAGTATATGTTGATGACATATTACTAATTGGAAACTAAGTACCTATCTTATAGTCAGTTAAGGCATGGTTGGATAAATTCTTCTCTATGAAATACTTGGGTGAGGCAGCATATATTCTTGGGATGAAGATCCATCGTGATAGATCCAAGATAATGATGCGCCTGAGTCAAAGTACATACATTGACAAGATACTGAAGAGATTCAGTATGGAACAATCTAAGAGGGGATTGTTTCCTGTGTCACATGGCATTCATATTTCTAAGAAAATGTGTCCTCAGACACATGAGGAAAGAAAGAAAATGGAAAGGATCCCTTGCGCATCCGCGATTGGTTCAGTTATGTATGTTATGCTATGTACAATGCTAGATGTTGCTTACGCATTAAGTGCGGTAGGAAGATATCAAGCTGATCCAAGAGACCTCCATTGGATGGCAGTCAAGACTATCCTTAAGTATCTGAGGCATACTAAGTATATGTTACTGGTTTATATAGGATATGAGGAACTAGTCATCAGGGGACATGTTGATGCTAGTTTCTATACTGATCAAGATGACATGAAGTCACAGACTAGATACATCTTTAGTTTTAATGGAGGGTCAGTGAGTTGGAAGAGCTCAAATTAAGGTGTGGTCATAGATTCTACAGTAGAGTCCGAGTATATCACAACTTCTGAGGTAGCTAAAGAATCAGTATGGATGCGAAGCTTCATCCAAGAGCTAGATGTAGTACCTAGCAGTAAAGATCCTATCACACTCTATTGTGATAATACTGCAGTGGTGGCACTTGAAAAAGAGCCAAGGTCACATCAGCGGACAAAGCACATACTTCGGAAGTATCATATCTTGAGGGATTTTTATCAGAGAGGTGAAGTTGTAGTGAGCACTATTTCCACATAAGACAACGTGGAGAACCCCTTAACTAAATATTTGACTCAGCAGAAACATGATTATTATGTGAGGTCTAGCAGACTAAAAGTCATAAGCAGTTGGATCTAGTCCAAGTGTGAGTTTGTTAGAGTTGGTGTCTTGAGAACCAACTATTTATACTTTGATTACATGAATGTACACTTATTATATATTGTTCATTGTTCTGTATGATTATAATATAATAATACCCTAGAATATTTTTTGCATTAATAAGGTCATGGAAGATCCCGGCTATGATGAGAACCTTGAAATGATATAAAAATATTCTAAAATAAAGTTCTATGGTTGGAAGACATACTATGATAGGACACATAGTATACATACCATCATGTGCGAGTACTCATAAGAAGAAGAGACTCTCTCTCATGGAATTCGCACATGGTAATCTCCAAGATGGGAGATTATGAGAATAGAACCACCAGTAGTAATTCCACATGTCTTGGTGTCATCAGAAATTGCTATCTATGAGCGCTTGTAATGGTCCTTATATTGGAATATTATCATTAAATCATGTCATGACTCACACACTTAGATTTGATGATGAAAACCATCACGAAGATAGTTTGTGGGAAGTAGGGTACGTTGGGTGCGTCACGAATGACATGTTGTTAATGGATAAGTCGAGGAATGATTTTTCCCTTCCATATTTATGGAAGTAGATATCTTGGGACCTTTGATTGAAATAGAACAGTCGCCCAAATTCCATGGCCATGGTGTCACAACGAGTTTATTTCTGGAAGTCAATGAATGACAGATCAAGCATATAGGTTTATGACACTACCATGAAACCTAATTAATGAGATATTGAGACAAAAGGATTAAATTACATGTTAAGAATTTGTATGAGGTGACACGTCAATGTGGTGTCAACTTCTTTCTCTTGGGTTCTTTGACCCATTTCTAGATAGTAATCTTTGAATTTAGGCAAGCCCTCCGAATGCCAACGAGAAAGAGGCCTAGAGGGTCACACACTAAGTGTATCCAAGTATCTCAAGTAGAATAAAGATTATTCCCATATGTGGTTTAATAATTATTCACGGAATCCTAAATTGTTTTAATGTTGAAGGAAGAATAAAATGAAAATAAGATACACACGCATGTACATTGAATGTACACGCCGTGTAGTTTTCATTTTGGAAAGGAAATAAAAAACGAGTACATGCTGTGTATTAATGATTACACACTGTGTAGTTTTTCTAGTCAGAATTTTGAGAAAATAATATCATTTTATTAAATGATATTTATTATAATCAGCGTGGGCGCATGTTAAGGAATTAATGATTTGACATGGGTGTTTTCAATAAGATTTAATGAAATAAATAAATTGTGTAACGTGTTTATTTATTATCATAACTCTATAACCTCAAACCTGATTATAAATATCCTCACAACCCCAAAATTTTCCCTAATCAATGTGCACAACAATTTTGGAGAATTATCTCAATGCCGAAAGAACTCCTTCCTCCAAGAACGCTCTCAAGACCGAGAGAGATCCTCCTCCATCAGATCAAGGCGATCTAATGTGGAAAATGCAAGCAAAGGATTTTCCACGCTAACACCTGAAGATTCCTTTGGCGACGTCCAAAGATAAGAGGTGCACGTGTGGATCACCACTAGAGGAAGTCTACACTTGGATTCTATGATGCAACGATGAATCACATAGGAACGTGATCAGAAATATCAACAAAGAAAGAATGCCATAAAAGGTACTTATTTTCAATTAATTAAATTAATTATAATCAACCTGTGATGATCCTCCTTTGTGGTTCTAGGACTATTCTTCTTCTTTGTCTATTTCTGTGATTTGATCTATGGAGTCTGGAATTTATTGTCGTATTGATCCCAAATTGATCAATGCTAATGACAAAAAGTAAAGTGGGCATATCCACCCACGAGCTTCCACTGTGTCCGGGACCTTCAATAAGAAGATATAGAAATATCATGAATAGTGCTTGTAATTTTCATCTCTTATTCTATTTATAGAGCACTATAAAATTATCTGGTATTCCCTCTCCAACCCCAAAACAATTAACACTCTATACAAATTATATTACAACTACTATACTGATCCATAAATATCATTTATTATTATCATTATCACTTTCCTATAATATAATAAATACATTACATGATAATAATTGAGTCATTAACTCAACTCGTCATTCCCACAAGTATTAAATAAACCTTGAATATTTTAAACTAATATTTGTTCAATTTATATTTTAATGTATTTACTATAAAACTTATAAATACATTTAATAAATAAATTCAATACCCATTATTCTTAACTTGAATAATATGAATTTATTTATTTCATTGGTGATAGTATCTCCTTGGACAAATCTCAGACCCCAGTGGTGGGGATCACCATGTGCAATATACTTATTCAACTGAATATGGTAGATTTTTGAATACTCTATTGTGTGTGACCCTCTAGGACCTTATCTCAATAGTAGTGAATACTATTCCTAGACCAAGAGTGGGATCTAGTAACCTATCATATCCCCTAAAGAGATAAGGATTATCACAATAATGATAAACAACCTATGAACACACATTGTGTAATATAATCTCTTTGTCGTTAATATCTCATAAAGTAGAAGGCACACCCATGTCATCATCATTTTCTTACTTTATTATTTTTTGATCTAACTGGATAGATTTACCTTGGACTACTATGGCTATGGATTTATCAAAGTACTACCATCCTGATCAACATAGACTTAGATATATAAATTCCTTAACCTAGAAGCAAAAAATCATTTCTTGACCATTCAACCAATTTCATACCACCAAAGATGCACCCAACATAAACTAACTTGCCATGATTTCATTATCATGGTTTTTGACTTGAATCAAAATACGTGATCAAATGGCACACATTGGAAATGATATCAAGTTTCAAGACCATTACACATGTCTGTAGATAGGAAAAACCAATGACACCCAAAACATGTGGTATTCCTATTGGAGGGTCTGTCCTCATGATCTCACTAGGAGATATCAACAAGTTAAAACTTCATGAGAAGAAGTCTCAATACTTATGAGCCCCCAATACCTAATAGTCAAACATATACTATGTCCAGTCAGTAATATTTTCCTTGATTATAATACCTTTGTTTAATATTAATGTCATAGTATCTCGAGATTCTCATTATAGCTTGAGATCTGCTCTAATCTTTTGATAAAATAATTAATCTATGGACATTACCATTAAATATTTGATGTATAAATTTATACACTATAATGGTAATGATACATCATGTATAACTAACTGTATACATGATATGACAATTAAAATCACTATATAGTTGGGCATAGGGAACCCAATATTAAGATAATGTATGACCAAATATGTATTCATGCTATGTTTTAAATTGATAAAAGTGGTTTGTTGGTTTCCCTATATTTTTCCACTACTTTTTTATTATGATTATTCAATTTACTATTATTTACTGTGCTTCCGCCATGGGCGGGTTTGGTTCACATTTGTTGAGTATTTATTCTTCCGTTTCATGTTATATGTGTACTCTTACCATTATTATATCATCAACTAAGGGTATGTCCTCCCCACTAGACTTATTTACGCCCTCACTGCTAGTCAGAAACCTTTAGTGCTTGGGGAGGTGTGCCTAAGGCTAGTGGAACTTGACCCAATAACACCATTTGGGTGCCTAATCAGCCCGGGGATGTTACAACCAAGAAGGGATATTCAAATGGATCCAAGGATATAATAAAATAAACAAAAATGATTTTTAATATGTTTTAATGTTGTGTTTTAAAGTTTCTAATGAAATATAGAAAACATGTATGTATTAGGTCTCCTAAGATTGCAAGATTGTATGATACTTTGTGAAATGATCTATTATATCTTGTAAAAATGTAAAGTATTTACCACAAAATTTGGGTTACTGGAGTTGGGGTTGTTACAATTAAACCAATCACTGTGCTATCCCACTAGTGCTGATAATTTATTGATTCAATCACCATGACAGTCTATTTTACAAAACTCATACTCAATTTCTATATCTAAACTTTGCCACTAACTTGGAGTGATCCATTATATAATTAACTAAATCTACATGATCATTATATATCAATACACAAATCTAGGTATTTCCCATTCATCGAACCCTGTTTGGCCACTTGCATCCAACTGTCAATGTGAAAATTGAACCACCACTAGGTTGGTTTCACTGAACTTGTCACCATTAATGTTTTCATTAATTATCTTGAAACGAGGGCTACAAAATCCATCCATTTATATCATTATCCCAATTATAAGATGTCCCTTATTGATAATCCATGAGTTCTAACATACCTGTACTCCATTATCATATTAATGTTAACACTAATGATCCCTACTCTTTTTATCTTGATAGAACCATCCCATGAGACTCTATTTTGGGCCTATGGCACTCCAGTACTAAATTTACTCCTCATTATAACACTCATTCTCAATGGATATCTCTATAGGTTTATGATCACACTTAGGGGTGGGTAATCAATCAATTTGGTTATTTTAGTTTTTTTTCAAAAAACAAAATAACTAGATTACATGTTAAAAATAATCAAACCAATTTGACTTTAATGTAAACCTATAAACTAAAATAGCCAATTATGCATTAAATATTTTTGTTAAATTAGTATAAAAAAATTAAAATATTATAAATTAAAAATATAACAAAAAAAATTTAGTGTTCAAGTTTTTTTTATAAATAAAAATTTTAAAATTATTCATACTAATATTTTAGTGGATATTTAACATCTAAATATTATTTAAATTCATTAAATTAATAGAGTTAAAAAATATTTTTAGAAAATATAGTTAGTTAAGATAGATAAACTGTTTTTCCATATTAAAAATCAATAAACATATGAATTAACCAACTAATTTAATGTAAAAATTAGATTAAGAAAATTTTAGAATAAAATTGAACTAAATTATCATATTTTCTTTTAGTTGGAAAATTAATTAGGTTGACCAACTTTTTTTCTTATCTCCAACCACACTTTAAATCACATGACTCACATATTCTATCTTTATATATACTGCACACTATTTTTCTAGTATCTCTAACTCTCACTTAGAATAATGTAGAATCATAATGGATATCTCCCTTAGCCTTTCTAAATCAAAACATGGTTTCTCACACGTATACACAAGTTATCTCATACTTTTTCACATTTCAAGTGTGATCATTCATCAAATAATACTATAATACCATGACATAGCTATATGGAATCAAGTATTACTAAATAGTTCTTGAATATTAGATTGTAATGAACCATCATAGGTCATCTTACCATGTCACTTGAGTTATCTCTCTATATGGCCTGTCATATTTTCTTGATTTCCAAGGGATAATGAAAAGAACTAGGGATTTAACCACAACCAATTAGGAATTATTTTTTACTTTAATATCAACAAGAAGTAGAATATTATCAAGAATAATGTATGGTATATTCATACATTAGACATCCATACAACAAAATAAAAAATTTCAAATAATAAGACAAACTAAAGAAAGTATAGTGAAACTAAACAAACAATACTAAAAAAGAAATTTAACCACTATAAGAGATATATAATGTGTACCAACATAAAGGAAACAAAAATCTAAAATTTTCCAAATTGGACATTACAAAAACATCCCATAATGAACCATAAACCCGATCCAACACTTGATTATATCTATGTGACCTAAGTTCGCCTCCACATACCAAAATCTCCATCAATTGCAAGAATAATGTATACTAGAAACATGATATCGTAACTTAAAAATCTATATGAAAACATATGATCTGTATACACACCGAAGTGTGTATACAGGGTGTGAGATACATGTTCCCTATAGGATTTCACCAAATAGTTTATGTGATTAATTTTATAATAAATTTCATAAATTCTAGTTTGAACTGAATTTATAAAATATCTTTTATTATACATGAGAGAGATATAGTGGGAGAGTTGAAAACAAGTAAAATGACCTTAATCTTTTCAAATAAAATTCACATTTTTTATACCATCCAAATGTGATCATAACATTTTGGAAATAAAAAAAAACTTTCAAACTTATAAAGTGGTACTTATGAATTTCATGAAAAATATTTGGTCCATATATATTTATTTTAAAAGAATTTGGAAACTAATAAAGATGAAAAGATAAACCATGATCAGAAGAAACACCGAATAAAACCCATTAATTCAAATTCTAGGTAACATAACAAGAGTAAAACAATTTTAACACAGGATATACAAGTCCCACAATATAACCAAAACATAAATGAGGAAAAAATAACAAATTATAGAGTATATAATCATAAAATAAATAAAGAAGTGTAATAAATAATATCATTGGAAAATCACTAGGTTTTAATGGGATGATCATAAACATACATCAGTGGAATAAAATAAATGAATATGTTGTGATCCTAGAAAAATTACTTCTCTATTTCGTCTAAACTAGCCTCATTGGGGGAACCTCCTAGACAACCCAAAACCATGGACAAAATAATGATGGTTCTGGACATAGTAGAAGTGTGTATTTAGATATGAAAAACGTACCTTTTTTTAGTTTCAATGAGTAATAAATGATATAAATGACAATAAACAACATGAATAATTAATTAAATATGATGAATATTGAAAAAGAATATTGAAACTAAGAATAGAGGATATTTTTTAGGTAAAATTTATAGTTAATTTAAATAATGAATTACATCATTCTAGGGAATTATTTCTTTGTAGAAAAGGTATATTGTATGAAATTTGTTTGATTTCATCATCATTGTGCTATGAGTATACAAGGATAGTATTACTCTAGTGGTGATCCACATGTGATACTTTGATATTGAAGCATTAATGCTGATACTTCAAGTGCTAGTGGGATAATATGAACCATCTTGCATCACTCACTTTGATTAATACCATTATCCCTTCTATTTGGAAGGATCACCTCTTGATCTCTATGGATTGAGTGGAAGGAGGAAGAACTCCACTTCTCTCATTCTTGAGAGAAATCCTATAGACATTCTTAGTGAAGAGAAATCATTATGGAGGAGAGGAGAGGTTTTGTACAAAATAAAATTTCAACCCTTTCGCAAATGAAATAACAATGTATTATTTATCCAATGCTAGGGTTTAATATTAATTAATTAAAAAAGGACATTAATCATATATTAATCTCATAATATACCCCATTCCATGTAAAATAATAATAATAATAATAATATTTTATCTCATGGTGTGAGATAACTCATGAAATGATAAATATTATTTTACAGTCTAGTAAACAAATATTTATCACTAGATGTAAAACTCAGTTCACCCAACCTTATTTTTTTAAATTCTAGAATAAATATTGTAAATAAATATTATTCATTTATTCTATAAATAAATATTTCTAATATTCATGGTATTATGAATAAATATTTATTTTAATCTTTGTGATCAATAAATTATGAATAAATATCATTCCTCGGTCTGGAGAATGATATTTATTACAATAATTAAATTCAAATATTGTTTTGATATTAGTAGAAACACTAAGTGTGTGATCCTCTAGGATTATTCCTCAGTGGAATTTGGTAGGTTCATTTATAGTCTAATATCAGTGTCTAATAACATGTAAATACATACAAGAAGAATAAGTTAATTCCACAATGAAGAAAACCACTTACATATAATCAATGTTCAATATAATCCCTTTTTATTGATATCTCATCAAGTAGGTTTTATAATTGTGCCATTAACCTATATATTTGATACATCTTTATTTGACTTCCTGAAATGAACCTGTTAATACTACATTGCCATGGAATTTAATGTGATGGTTCCATTTCAATAAAAGGTAAAATATGTCAACTTCTATAAAAATGGAAGAGAAAAATCATTTCTCAAATTATTCATTAATAGAATATCATTTGTGATGCACCCAACATATCCAACTTCACCATGAATATATATCGTTATTGTTTATTGATGCACTTCTATGCATAGGAAATTTCTATTTGTTTTAGTATCTTAAAAATGGTTGTGTGGATAAATTTTCATGATTTTCAAAAGATAAATATGTATTGATAGGTATTTTGGTCACTAAAGAGAGAAAAATTAATACATTGTATTTTGGGTGATTAAGGAGGGAATTGGAGGCTTTTGGACCCTTTTCCCTTGATGTATGATGAAATAGAGTCACCCAAGTTGAGCACCCTGAATTGGAGGCTAGAGAACCTGACACTTTTTAAGATAGAGGAACCCCACATGGTCTCTTTATGGTTAACCAAACCGTGTAGATTCCTAGAAAACCGTGCGGGGGTGTGATTTTTGGAGACAGAAGGCCCCACATGGCCTCTGCATGGTTTCAAAACCATATGGCCCGCCCCTTTAACCTTGAGTGGATTGGGTTTTTTGAGATAGAACCTCATACACAATCTCTGCATAGTTAACCAAACCATGCGACCCAACCAGGAATACCGTGCACCATATCTTTTAAATATATAATCATGTGTAGGGTTGGTTCACAATTTACCAAACTATGCGCCGTAATCTCACGGTTGACCCCTGCTCCCTACCTACCCCTATCTACCTCCTAACCACCCTATGACCTAGGGATCAGACCTTTAACTTCTCTAGGACAAGTGGGGGACAAAAATAGGAGAAAAGAGGAGACACTAGGGAGCTAAAGGAGCCCCAAGAGAACATAGTTCTTGCCAGAGAAAGAGCTTGAAACTCATTCTAGGCATGTTTTAGAATGTTTCTTTTGTAATTGTGGATTTTATCTTTTCTACTTCAAATATAATAGATTATTTAGGTAATATTAGTATGTTTTCATCTTTTTCTCCATGGGTAAATAAATTATTCTTATATTGGGGATATAGGTAAATGTGGGTTCGTTAAATGATTGAATTTTATACGTTTGTGTTGTTTATTTTTTCTCACACAATTCTCCTGATGTTTCTCATTTAATTTCAAAATAAACCCCATGTCAGACCAAGAACAAAGTTTCCAGGGATCCTTGGGGGAATTAAAACAAGTATATCCATGATCACTAGGTTCATTTTCCATTCTGAAAGGGCTACTCTTAACTAAAAGTTATTAGAAATCAAATTCTAGACCAAGGAATTTATTTCTATCAACTTCATCAGAACTCACCAGACCAAGGGGGTTCTGATACATTTGAAACCTAGAAATGTGGGTTATTATGAACAACACAACACAATAGAAAAAGATATTTTTGATGACCCACACAATCCTTCACAACCCAACACATTTTTATCCTTAAGTATCAAAAACCCGATTGAGCATTTTTCTATTTTTAAGTTTAATCATTTTTGGATTGAAATAATATTACCATTTTCTCTTTTGGAAAAGAATCATCAAAATAAATAAACAATAATTTTTAAAATTTGGCATCTTCACTTAATTAATCACAACTTGAGAAGTACACCACCTTAAATACTCCCTATGGTTCGACCCCATACTTGTACTATACTAGTTACAAGTTAGAGAATATCAATTTGGGTTGCCGAAAATAACACTTCAACTGGAATGACACCAAACACCATTTATGAAAATACATCTATGTACACAAATCATGATATTTATTAATAATAATATTAAAGTATAAGGATAATTATACATGTTTTCAAACTCAAATATCCAATAACATGTAAACATGTAGAATTCCTACTGATGGGTCTATCCTCATAATTTATGGTGTTGGAAAATATCAAGTGAAAACTTCATGAGATTAATTCCCACCCACTTACGAGTAATATCACTAGAAAATTTACATATTCTATGTCCCATTCAATGATGTTATATGACCATAAAACTATGTTTAATAATATCATTATAACATTTGAAGGTTCTAATCATAGCAGCAAAATGATTATAACTACTTCAATGTGACAAATACTCTAGGATATTATCACATTATAGTTATGTATAAGAACAATCAATATATGATAAATATTTAATTAATATTTACATATATGAATATTTTTTGGTAATATAAAGTAAAAATTAGTTGGTTATAGGGAAGAAACTCCAATAGACTCTAATTGAGAATAGATCAAAATATTAATGAATTTTAGTCTATAAGATCTCACATGATTTTCATGATTTTACTAAGATATGGATTTAGTCAATAGGTTAATTTTGTTTTTCTTATATTTAAACTCTTATTAATAAGACACCACTTATTTGAGAAAAATTATTCAAGAGATGATATTTACAGAGTATGTGTTTCATCTATTGATGTGAGCTTGGATCCTTTGTAAGAGTCACCACTGTAATATTATCATAGTATAGCGGGATAGGGTTTTTACAACTAGGAACCATGTCAAAATATTAAGAGTTTTTTTTGTATCTAAACCACTTCTTTATCTCCATAAAATTAAAAAATAAACTAATAATTCACTATATAATAAGCAACCATGACTTTCTTTAAGTTCTTCTAACTCATAGAACCTCTATTGTGAGTGAAGATGTATCCTTGCTATGTTTTTATATCATATTGTTTAATTTGGGAACTAGAATCAGTTTTTATCTTGATGAATGGTTCCTCATCTCCACTATAAAATAGGAACATATCCTCAATATACCTTAAATACTTATAGATACCCATGACTACCATCTAATGATGGTTAGTTGGTCCATATTGATATTTTCCTACCGCTCTTAAGGTATAGAAAATGACTAGATTGGTACATAGCATAAAATACATGACTAAACCTATAAAATATTCATATATAATCATTTCTATACTCTTTATCCTCATTTGTATGAGGACACATTTTATTGTAAAGATGAATGTCAAGTGACATTGAAAACAATCCCCTATTAGATTATTCCATACTAAATCTATTTAGTTTCTTTTCAACGTATGTACTTTGACTTTGTCCAAGTAGCCTATATGATCTATCATGACGAATATTTATACTAATAATATATGCTACTTCACCTAATTATTTTATAGAGAAGCATGATTTTAATTAATTCTTAATGGTTTATAAGACATTTATCTCATTTCTGACCAGTAATATGTCATCAACATATATTATCAAGAAAATTATTTCACTCCCATTAAACCATATGTATAAACAAGGATCAACTTTTATATTTATGAAACAAAATTACATCATGGATTAATCAAAGTGAATTTCCCATGACCTGAATTCTTGAATCAATCCATAAATGGGTCACTGAAACTTTTATACCTTATTTTCATTATCTGGAGTGAAAAAAACTCCTATGGTTGTGTCAAAAAGAAATCTTCATGAAGGTTTCTATTAAAGAAATATATTTTGATATCTATCTAACAAATCTCATATTCATAGTAATCTACTATGAAAATTATAATCTATATGGATTTTAGTATAGAAACTAGTGAAAAAATTTCATCACAATCTATATCTTGACACTATTTAAACATTTTGAAACTATTCATGCCTTATAGGTACAAAATTTTCCATAAATGTTCATTTTATTCTTTAATAACCATTTTTAACCAATGATATTTACGTCCATTGGTGGATCTACCGAAATATATACATAGTTTTGGTATATGGAATCCATTTCAGAATTCATGGCCTCTTGGTACTCGACAGCTTCTATGCTACTTACTACTTCCTTATAGGTTTTAGGATAATTATTATTTACTAATAATGATTCACTATATTTAGTGACTAGAATTACTTATTTTCATCTTCTATAACATATCGTAAACTTATATTTAGTTCATATTTCACTTGAACTTCCTCTTTTATGGGGATTTTTGAATTTATTCATTTTAAAACTCTTGTGTATCTTGATCTATAACTTCATCAAAGTCTATCTTTATACCACTATCCTTTTTAGTGATATAATCCCTATCAAGGAATTTGGGATGTATTCTAACCATGACCTTCTTTTCTAAGTGGTATTATAGGAAACATCCTTAAGTTTCCTTAGAATATCCTATAAAGACACACTTAGTGCCTTAGGGTGAAACTTTGTTACATAAGGATTTCATAAAAAATGATTCAAAAACCTACACTCATAAGTTCAACAATAAAAATTTCTTTCCACACCAAAGTTTGTATGGAATAATATTTTTCACTTTAGTTTATACTAGATTTAGTGTATGTTCTTATGTTTGTAGTAAATATCCCTAAAAGGTTAATAGAAGTATTGTATGACTTATCATTGATCTAGACATGTCTAACAAAGCGCGGTTCATCCTTACACTTTCACAATTATATTATGGTGTATAAAGATGTGTGAGTTGGGATAATATCCCAAACTTCTATAAATAATCAACAAATTCTTGTTTAAGATATTCTTCACTATGGTCTGAGTGGATATTCTTTATTTTACTACCAAGTTGGTTCTCAAAATTATTCTCATATTTCTTGAATTTATGAAAGTAACCCAACTTTAATCTCATTAAGTAGACATATCCATATCTAATAAATTCACCAATAAAAGTTATGATGTATGAGTATTGACCCCTTTTTTCAATTAGAAATACTCTACACACATCGGTATGAACTAAATCCAAAATCTCTATATCCCTTTCATATTTTCTATTAAATGAAGAATTAGACATATTTTCTTATAAAAACCATGAAATATACAAAGTAATTTTGGTTCAAAAGAATCTAAATATTCATATTTTTATAATTTAGTCAATCTCTTTTCACTTAAATGACCTAAGAAATGATTCCACATTTGAGTGTGATATGAGCCATGTAAACTAGATTTTTTATTAATTTCCATTATTTGGTTTTTAATTCAAAAAATAAAGACCATTATTTAAATGTGTTTTTTCATAGAAAATTATATATTTATAAAATAAGAAACATTTATTTACAAATTTAAAAATAAATATATCTAAATCAATACTTGACATAAAAATAATGTTTTTGGTATCTAACGACACATAATAATAATTCTTTAAGACCTAGATTATTCCAGTTGGTAATGTTAGGTGGTAGTATCCAATAGCTACTAAAAATATATTGGATTTTTTAATAGCTCTTAGATCTACCAAACCTTGTACAAATATTACAAATCTATATGGTTCCTATAATTAGATAGAAATGTGAGAACCACAGGCTGTATCTAATACCTAATTTTTAAAAATATATAGATCTCACTTGATAAAAAACACACCTAAAGCTTCCCATTTCTTCTTAGATATAGCATAGTTATTCTTCCAATGTACCCTCTTTCGACGTGGAATAGATAACCTCATATTACCTTACTTTCCACTTATTCTTCCTTCTCTTAGAAGGGAGTTTTAAAGAATCCTCAAATATAGTACCTGTTTTGGTTCTCTTCACTTTCTCTTTCCTCTTATTAACCAGAAGAACATAAGAATTTTTATGCTTCATGTCCTTATCGACTCAATAAATTAGAGTAAAGGGATCTAATATAGACTTATCAATGTTGTTCATATTCAAAATCAAATCAAAGTTGGAGAATCTACAAGGTAGTAAATAATGTATGAGATCAATGTGAAATTCATCAGGAAAATTAAACCTTAAAAGCACTAGATGCTAAATTTTACCTATAATATTGACTACATGAGGCCCAAATAGTACTCTTTTTTTCAAGTTTTCTCATGAAGATAACCTTGGATATATCAAACTATTATTTTTTAATTTGTCATGGTAAACATCACGATGATTCTTGAGTATGCTAGATGCATCCATGCTCTCTTGAAATTTTATGATTTCATTAGAAATGGATGAAATCATACAAAAATAGACATCTATAGCATCACCCATTTGTGTTTTATTAGATTTATAACTCCTCATCACTCAAATCCTTAGTATAAGAATAAGGGATTAGGACCTCTAGTATGTAAATCTTCTGTTTATGGGGTAATACAATGTGAAAGCCCCTATACTATTCCTAGAAGTTAACACTAGAGAGGATATTGTATTTCTACATAATTGATCATAGAGATACCATCATAATTTATTTTTTTATTAAAAACCATTTTTTGGAAAAATGGGAAACCAGAGTTCACAAAAATTTACCACTACATGCTAAAAGAGCTCACAAACTGATAAAACAAAAGGCTAATGTTACTTGACCCAACTATTCTATAAAGATCCCAATGCAATAAACTAACCCGGATACCTGGTTCTTCTCTAATGAGATCTTCAAGATGGGAGATCATCCTTCCCATTGTCTGAATAAATTCCTCTGACTTGATTTTACTCTGGTTGAAGCTGCGGGCTAGAATTCCATCTTGTTTATGTATCCCGACTTCTTGCCCCTTTGTAGCATCCACTTGAAACCTTCGTTCATAAATCCTCTCGAGTTCCACTTCTGAGAAATTTGGTCGTATGTATTGCTAAAACATATCTTCCTTGGAGTGCAGAATTAGTTTCAAGTACTCCCCATCTTTCCCTTCTATGTCTCTTTTGTATCTAGTTGCTTCTTCACTTTCTCCCATCTGGAGGACTGAGCATTCTTTGTTCCTTCCTTTCATGGTCGATTGAGTTCCCATAGGTTTTGGCAAGTAAGAGTAATCCTTAATCCCCTTTTCCTTTTCCCCCTAAACCACTATACATTCCCCTGAGTCTCTAATGCCTTTTCCCCTTCTTCCTGCGAGGGCTGTGAGGACCTTTCCCTTGGCATCAATCCATACTATCCACTGAAGGTAGGCTATAACTGTCATACTATGACGAGTCGTCCTCCTCCTTCAATGGAGGTTTTGGTCTTCTTATCCATCAAAGCTGCTCCCGAGATTTATCTTCGAGTAAACTTTGACGGGCCTCTGCTTACTTTGAGAATTCCCTTTACCTGCTATATTCTCCCAGCTAGTTATCTTCTCTCTAGACCCAGACTTCGGATGGCCGAGGGTGTTTGGGTCTAAGTCCCTCAATACATTCACATTGTCAAAATTCCTTTGACCAATGTGAAGTGTTGCAGCCAACAAGTAGGGATTCCCCTATATTGATTCTGATCCATTGAATTGCTCATACCCTCGGCCCATATACTGCTGTTATTTATTATTGTCCTCCCAACCTCCATTTTGAGAGGCACCGAGACTATAGACCTCCCTCCCTGCTAATCTCATCTCACCATCCTCAAAATTGTATATAGCTATTGTGTTCACTGAGGCCACTGCTAAGGGGAAATCCTCTTCGACTCCACGAATGCCCAAGTCCTACTTCAACTTGGAAAAGATTCCCTCAACCCACAGTCTAGCCTCCTCTGGCCTCATTTTCTTCACATCCACTGTGGAAATCAAGGGATTTTATTGCTTTTGAGCCACCCTGATACCGACCTCCACTGCTAGTGAATCATGGTACCTAAAAAGATTCAGCTCCATTGGAACTTCCCCATGCACATCTTCTTGCACACCCAAGCTGCCACTATCCCGCAACTGGTGTTCAACTGTTGCATTCTCTTGCACCACTGAAGGCCAGTCCCAATTCACCTGACAAAACTCAGAGGTGAAATGGACGAGTTTGATGCATCCCAAGTAGAATGTAGGCCACGAATAGAACACCACTCTCTTCTTCCATAAGAGTTCCTCTCTAACCGAAATCCATAACCACTCTGATGGTGGTTTGGAGATTTCGACCTCAACACAAGTGCGAGGCAAAATTGGATGATAGATCATGGAAGTGCGATTATCCGAACATAGATATATTCCAACCAAATTCCCAAAAATGAAAATAATGGAAGGATTCTGGAAGGGTAGGGGAAGGTCAGGAAAGCTTACCCACACTGCAGCCAAAGGCGAGTCACAATTCATTTTGAAATCTAAAGACGATAGAATGAGGAAAAAATCACATCCATTGAACACCCAACGAGTGCTGGACCAGGAGACGACCAAATCCTCCTCCAATGAGAAGCGAATCATCAGTTGGCGATGATTGAGAAGACCCACCACTGCTTGGTTTTGGAGACCCCATGCTTCGAAGAAAAATTGGTCAAAAGCATCAACCAAAGGACAACGACCCCTAAATAAAGAGACCAATGTCGATCTGTGAAGATCTGATGCTGCATTGAACTCCTATGAGTAAATATTAAGTTGAGGATATCCTTCATGAAGTTCGGGGACCTTAGGGGAAAGAGGGGTCGACAAAAAAGGATGAAGAAGATCTGGGTTGGTGAAGGGGGTGAAAGGATGAGCCGTTGAGGAAGAAAGGCGCACCCCCTCCCCTCACCGAGGAGGAGGGGGCCGGAGCCGCAGACATATATGTGCTAGGGCATCGCCACTGTCGAGGAAGGAAGACGCTCTCGGCTCCTGCGGGGTTTCCCCACACTATTTAATCTGGAAGCTATTTCGACTTTTTATCATAGGGATAACATGGTTTATGAACTTTACATTTTACTACAAAAATATAAAATGGATTATTAGTACTTTACTTTATTATCAATTATGTTAGACAAGGTAATTTAAATTTTATTATTAGTATCCCACTATTTTATTGAGTGTCAATGAACCTCACTATTATATTTGGAATGTACCATCACATGGACATTCTAGTGGTAAGGATCCATATTTCCATTATCCTAACCTAGAAAAAGGCCATGTAAACTATAGGAAGATATTTAGGTAGTTGGTATTTCGAACTTCCAACTTGAAGTTCCTTGATCTTTTAAGTGAACTCTCCAACCTAGAAATATTGAATTGGATTTTTTCAACACTTGCCTCCAAATTTGTATGGAATAGTTAAAGTCCATTAAAACAATACATGTTTGGTTAATTCAACCCATCATCATTGTTTAGAATTTCTGATAATTTAAAGTTCCCCCAATAAAGTCATGAACTGACACTTTAACAATGTGTCTATATTAACTTAGATAAAGGATGAATTATTAACTTAATGTTACCTTGAGATATTTTTTTTACTATGAATTTTTGTCCTTATTTTATCCTTTTAAATTCATTATTAATATTAATCATATTTTACTTGAGTAATTAATGATATGTTGATAAAATATTTATGTACAATCCTTTTTATTTTATTCCATATTTTCATATTAGTAATTTAATTCATTTATTTATGTGATCATGATATATCATCCATAAAATAATATAAATAAATATGCAATAGATATAATAAAATATGTGGAATGATCATGAAATTTTACTACTGATTTATTTATTTATAGGATAATAAAAAAACCATTGACTCTATAGAAAAACATTTATGATCTGATACTAGATCTATTTGGAACATTTCATCTCTATTATGTGTATCACCTAGGTTGATTTCACCTCATCTCTATCTTGAATCACCTCCAATCACCTAAGAGCTCTATCCTTGCATATTCTTTACTCATATATAGGTTAAGGAAATCAAAGTAATGATTTAAGAAGTTTACATAAATGAAACCACAAACACACTTGTCCTTACATTATGAGAGGAGGGGAATACATGCATACTATAATTTTAATTTAATAATAATAATTTAAAAAACCCATGTACAACATATATTAAAATAAATCCAATCTATACAAAGGTTGTTAAAACTCATGATCATCCACACATGCAATGAATACACATTCAGTAAACTAGAATTCATTTTAATCATTCTTAATTAAGAAAAAACAAGCTTGAATTAATTGATTATCTTCACTGATTAATGAATTCATTTATCTTAACAACCATCCAAATAGTCCTTGATATTCCCATCCACTATAATTGTAAAATAAATAAATAAATAAATTTTATTTAAAATTAATTATGTACATGGTGTGCATATAATGGAAACATGGAATATACTTGTCTGAACTGCCCAACATGGTCCTTTTCATGTACTGTACACTCCCATGACATATAGAAAATATGAGTTATTTAATAATTATATGGTGTGTCTTATCAATAAATAACACACGAACACATTTAAATTATACAACATGCAATTCCTTTAATTCATATAGAGTACACAACATGTGGTCAAAATACACATCATGTACTTTTGAATTATTACATGGAATTTAAACATTTAATATATATAAAATTTATTATAGAGTGTGTACTATTAATAAATGGAACATGAAAACATTTTTATTAGGTTTAATTTAGTGATTAATTATTTTTTATTTTTTTTGTAATCAAGTAGGATACACGATGTGTATAAGACAACTACACGCTGTGTATGTTTCTTTGTCATTTATCCATGTCACATGCCTAGGGATTGGGTGTGTATGCCATCCACATAAATTTATGAGGTACAAAAAATGTATGGAACAACTACAAACCGTTTATCCTTCAAATTTCGTGGCTTTCAATCACACACATCATGTATTAATACACGACACATCTTTGAATACATGTTTTATACCATTAAAATGCGTATAGTATAAGATGTGTATGCATTACACAATGTGAAGAATGGAAAACCATGTGATAACCTATTATAATAAACACACAATGTGTTAATGATATAGGGTATTGATCCACACAGGCATCCATATTTTATATGACTTGGTCCCAGTGTTATAAATTTTGGTACATGAAGTGTCCTTTTCTCCATACACCTTGTAGTCCCATGTTAACTATCTAGAAACTCGGAACCTAAAAATGAGTTCTTAAGATTTTATTCATATATTATCAACCTATTTTTGGTTATATGATAAATAACTAAGAAGAAAAAGAAGAGATATCAATTTTCATATTTAATGAATTATTTTTCTCTAAATGAAAAACCAATGAAAAATTAATATATCGATCAACCTTAAAAAAATAATTATTAATTTTAAAATTACCTCTCAGATACCACTTGATGGTTATGGACATAGTCGAAGTGAGTATAAGGCCATGAATAACTATTTTTTTTATTTTAATGAATAGTCCATGATGTACATGATGATAAACATCATGAACAATCAATTAAATTTGATGAAGACTGAAAAAGAACGCTAGAACCAAGAAAAGATGATCCTTTTCATGTTAAATTTATAATTAATTTAAATTAATAATTACCTAGATCTTTGGAATTATTTATTCATAGAATTTTTTGTTATTATGAACTCCATTAGATTACACTATCATTTTTATGAGGATACAAGAATAAAGAATCTTTAGTAGTGAACCACACATACTCCTTTGACCTTAAAGCATCGTGTATGGTACCCTAGGTGCTAGTGCAGTGGTACAAATTATCTTTTATCCCTATCTTTGATCATTAAAATAATCCCTTTGATTTGTAAGGATCATCTCTTTGTCTCTCTAGATTGATAGGATGAAGGAAAAATGTCCCTCGTCTCTTCCTTGAGTGAAACCTCAGAAATGTTCATGGTGGGGAGAAATCTCTATAGAGTAGAGGAGAGGTGTTATGCACAAAAAAAATTCAAACCCTTTTATAAATGATATAACAAGATATATATAGAGGCGGTGATAGGGTTTAATATTAATTAATTACATAAATTCCCATAATAATATATTAATCTCATAATATACCTCATTCCATTTAAAATAATAATAATATTATTTTATTTCATGATGTGTGCTAACTCACATAATGATAAAAATTATTTTACAGTATGGTAAATAAATTAATAACCAGACCCAAAATTCATTCTTCTCATCCAACTCATATTTTTTTGAATTTTTGAATAAATATTTTCAATGAATATTACCCATTAAATAAATAAATAAATATTTATAATATTCATGGTCTTATGAATAAAATTTTACTTTAATATTTTCAATCAATAAATTCTAAATAAATATTATTCCTTAGTCTATAAAATAATATCTATTCCAATAATTATATTCAAATATAATTTAATTGAGATCAACGAGAACATTAACTATGTGAAAATCTAGGATTATTCCTTAATTTCATTAATCATGTTTACCTAAAGTCTAATATAATCATTTTTCAACACATAAAGGCATCCAAGAGGAATAAATTAATGCCGAATTGATGAAAACCACATATTAATTCTCACTATGTAATATAATACATTTGTTTTGATATCTCTTCAAGTAGGTTTGGTACTCATGTCATTAACCCATATTCTAGATATTTATTTCTTTGACTTCATGAAATAAACTTATAAATACACCATGGACATGGAATTTAATGTCATAGTTCAATTTCAATCAAAGGTTCAAGATATCATCTTCCATAAATATGTAAGGGAAAAATACTTCTGCTATTTTTTAATCAATAATATTTTTCTCATGAAACATCCAACATACCCAACTTCATCGTGAACATATTTGGTCATTATTTACAACAATATATATAACAACATGAATCATGATATGTAATAATAATATTAAATTCTAAGGATCATTATAAACATTTACTGATAGAAATATCCAATTTCCCACAAAAATATGGAATTTTTATTGGTAGTTCTATCCTTATAATCTTTGGTCTTGGAGAATAAAAAGTGATAACTTAATGTGATAAAACTTCAACCACTTATGAGTACCAGAACCTGATAGTTTCCATAATCTGTGTCCAATCAGATGATGTAATTTGACCATATAAATAAGTTGAAGAATATCATTACACCATTTCAAGGTTCTCATCATTACAGGGAACTATTTATAACCTTTTCAACATGAAAAATACACCAGGATATTATCACATTATAGTTATGAAAAATAGAAATCAATATGTGATAAGGAGTTAATTAATATTTACATATTTTAATATATATAGGTGATCTAAAGTAAAAAGTAGTTGGTTCTAAGACACTAACTCCAACATGGAACTTGTTAATGAATAATGTCAACTATTTTATCATGAATCTAGATCTACTATATAACTATCTATGGTTTCCATGTTATAAACCAAATATAGTTGAGGAAAAAAGTGGTTATATCATGAAAACTTATCAAAAATATATATATAAAGAAATAGATCATCTCAGATCCAACACCCTTTAAAGAAACAACCCATTTAATATATATATATATATATATATATATATATATATGTGTGTATTAAATAACAATCAAATTCATCTCATATAAAGCACAATTTTTTATAAAGAAAAATACAAAGTGCTCAAAATCAAGGGTAATAAATATACAACAAAACCTTTTAGAAAGTACCAAATAGTCCTTTAGACCAAAAATGGAAAACCAAATTATAAAATAAATGTCCTTTTAAAATCACTTGGGAAATTTAATGCTCTTTGAAACATCATTCAATCAAAATGAAATCTAAATCAATATATAGTTATCACCAAAACTTAATAAATAAAAAATGTACTCTAAAAAAACTGTAAATGAAAAACACACTTTTATATTGAAAAAAATATTTAAAAACACAGGGTACCTCATTTATAAATCATTTGATAATAAAAAAAATGTTTTATTTATCAAAACCTTTGGAAATTCCTCACATTCATATTTAAAAACACTTGTCATGGAAAAGAAATTATTTTAGAAACTAAGAATTGGTAACTCATAAAAATATCTTTACTAAAAGTGTATAAACCATTATAAACATTATAAAACATTTATCCACCCTTCAAATATATAACATATAATAATATTGTTATTTATAAATAAGTTTATAAAATACAGGTACCACATGAAATTCAAAATAAATAGGATTTAAAAAAAATACTTACCTCAATAAACCAAAATCTATTTGCCTTCAATATTGAAATAAAAATCATGGAAGATGGCATCCTATATAAGACCTAAATATACAAATATTAGACCAAAAATAGACAAGGGTTTAATCTACATAACCATTAGGGTTCCTGGAAAAGTAAGAAAGGTAGAAGAAATAAAGAAATAAAGAGATGAATAATAATAATAGGAAGAGCGGTTTACCTTAACGATCCACTTGTAAATCAATAAAGGAAGGGTATGGAACCTTATGAGAAATATTGAAGAAGAACCATAGATCTATAAATAATCATTGACTCAATGAAAGGAGAAAGGGGATAAAGATGGTATAAAATAAATATAATGAAAAAACATAATTTCATAATTTAAATTACTGGTAAAATCAAATATTTTGGATGTATAGATTGATAAACCATATGAAAATTGTGCAAAAACCTCTATAATTGATTTTAAACACTTCCATAGTTAGGAATCATGGTTTCTCTTACTATGTGAAAATAATTTGATAGATAATGGGATATAATTCTCTTTATACATGATTAGTCTCTATGGTTACTCTTAACTTTGTGATAATCATGAACAAAAAAATACACTATATAATATTATGCTTCATGGTAACCACTAGACATGTTCCAACTGTGCACTAACCCTAAAAAGAGTCAATAGAGCTGATTTTAGGTGATCAATAGTAATTTTCATCTTCACATTATGTATTGGTAAGACCTAAGTGAACATTATTTACAAAGTAAAAGGACTACACATGGTATGTATTATTTAGGGAGATGATACCTACTATAGGTCTCCCCACCATTTATAATCTTCCTCAAAACTTTGACACTGATTACACTATGATACAATAAGAGAAGAATCAAAAAAAGAGAAACCATTTCAAACAACTACACAAGAAACTATTTAAAATTCCCAAAATGAGTACAAGATAAAGGAATAACAAAAAGTCTATATGATTTTATCAAATAGTTTAATTATATCTTATAAGACAGGAAAAGATAATATAACCAAAAATGGCACAGTAACCAAGAAGACTGACCCACACTGAACCCACTTCTTATCCCATGCTCATCTTGCTTCATCTTCTTATAAGACTAGGTATCCTTACTCATGTAATAATGAACAAGGACACCATCCACCATAGGTTTCCTAGCCATAATAGATACTAAAATCTCAAAATTGTTGATTATATCTTTATAAGAAGTTAGAAAAACAAAATTAAAACTAATATAAGGTTTGTATGAAGACATCCTTTGAAGGATGAAGTTTTTATATCATCATTAGTGTGTTTCTTGAGAGAGAAGAAAACTAATTTAGAGAAATGATCAATTCACACCTTCACTATTCTCTCACCTTGTTGGTGACTCATAAATTCTATTTCTTTCTCTACTTTCACACTTTTAGGTTAATGCCAATGGATGAACATAATCTTGATGAACTCCCAAGTCATTCCATTAAGTGGTTGGGAATGAATGATGGTTTTACACTATTCATGACTCACTTCATCAAATAATTCTATGATGGATTCCACCTTAGATATTCTAGGGATTCTAAAGAATTGAAAATTTTCTCAATCTTGTTCATAAAATCCATCACCTTTTTAGGGCCCTGAAAACCATGAAATATAGATAGTTCCATGTTTATAAAATCTTGTACATGGTTCGTAGTTTGAGATAAGTTTGACCCTTTCACTATATCTAGAGTTTGAATATAGTTGATAGTGGGAAAGATAACATCTGATTCATTAGAATGATGAATTTATTAGTTAATACACGAGACATACTTTCATTGATACACCGACACTTTTCTAGGAGGCATAAGCTAAAATAACACAAAATATAAAATATAGTCAAAATATACTTCAAAATGCAATATACATAAAATAAATTTATACATAAAATAGATTAATATGAATATAAATTTTGGAACTTAAAAAAATTTACAAGTTCTGAAAAATATCTCTCTCTATATATAGCATGAGAAAACCTCTCTTATTATCAAAATATTTCACAATAGGACCATGGAACTTTTTTATAATATTTGAAAATAGTTTATAGTTTATACCTCAAAATAAATTTTGAATAAATATAATTCTGAAAAATAAATTATACATTAAAATAATATGTTTATTTCTAAAACATCTCAAAATAAATTCTTTTATTTCCAAACTTTATATGAGGTCATCAAAAATTCTTTCTTACAATAATAAATTTTACCAAAAACTATGAAATCCACCTTTATAAAATTATTATGTAAACTTTGAAATCATCTTGTATAATTTATAAATCCATAAAAATACATTATTTGAAAACAAACACAACCCAAAAAAATTGCTTTATTCAAATAATTTAAAATAATATTAAAAATAATTCTTGAAAAACATTTCATAACACTAAAACATAATTTTCATTAATAAAAATTAGATACTAATTCATAAATTATCACACTCAACATAACCAAATGACATAAATAGACCAAAAATCCCTCTTAACTACTCATAATCATGTAAAAATAGTAATGATATAAATTTATAATATAAAAGTGGCGAAAACAATTAAATTTAAAAAATATTACCATTTTTCATGGTTTTGATGCATAATTTTAAAGGCTGTGTGCCAACCATATGAGTTCCACAGGAAGGTTTCTAGAATGAGTCACATTGTTTATGCATGATTTTACAAATAATTCACCCAAATTTTTCACTCATGGATGTCTTACCCTTTTCACCACAGAACTTTTATTTTCCTAGATCATCTCATGGAATTTCCATAAAGTATTTAATAAAAAAACCATATCAGAATATAAAAAAACTAAAAATAAATCAAAAATTAGAAACATAGTTCTTGACCACCCATGGGAACTTGAGGTTCAACAAAAATAAGAGCTTACTAGATACTTCCTCATATGTACCCCTTTAGCTCTAATTATCATATCTCATACCTACCAGTACTCCCCAAATATCAAAAGGGATCTAATGCCTTTTTCTACTAAATTGGACTAGTTCAACCTTCCATGTTACCCAAGTCAACTCGCCACAAGGCCCTAAGTATGTTCTTGATTGCCACAGGATAATGACAATCATTGATCTATAAAACACAACTAAGTGGGAATGGTGGTATGTCCGTACATTGGAATTAAATGCTTAAAAAATAAAAGAATTCAAATAAAAGACAAGAAAAATAAGGAATAGTCAAACTAAACACTGAATACTCAAAAAGAAATATAAACACTATTGACATTTAAAAATATGTCCAAAGGGCATTGAAGCAAAAAAAAAATCCATTTTTTAGGATCTTATGGGACATTTTTTTACTTTTAAAATATATTCTATGGGGAAACCCCATATCTTGGGGAGTATTTCATTTTTCAAATTTGATTTGATTACTCATGGAGTTAAAATAGAAAATGTATTAAAATTTATGGCCATTAAAAGTTGGTATTCTATTGAGAAAAAGCCAAATTCTCATGCAAACTGAGTTGATAGAGTTCATAACTTATGGTTTTATGCAAGTTTGGAGTTTAATAAACATGCAAGTATTTTATGTAGATAACCAATAGAATCATTTCTTAAGAAAAAGAATTTTTTTGTGCAACTTAGAGTTGTATAATACTATAACTAGGGGAACCACACAAGTCTTAGAGTTGAAGGAACATGCAAGTATTCTTCAAGTAGCTACCTATCATGATAATAGGGCCTATAAATACTCTCCATCACTCTATTTTAAGTATCCAAACTTTAGTATTCCAAATATAAAGATCTCAACTCATGTAACCCATAATTTCATTCACAAGAGAAACCTAAAGACTCCTTGGACTCCAACTAGTGAAAGACTTACACAAATTACCTCCTAAATGTCCTTAAAATTGTTAAATTTTACTTGTAATGTTATCACCCAACTCCCTTCCATGAAGAAATAACTTTACACAAAGTAAATTTTTTTACACAAGCTATAATATCACACAACTATAATCTTGCATTAAACTTATACCTTAGTGATCCACTTGAGGTTCAATTTTCATGAAAACTAATCTCATGAAAATTGAGGTATGGTGGGTCCCACACCCATCCAATCTAGGATTCCTTTATAAAAAATACATATAAAAGAACAAAATCCAAAAATTTCCTTATACCCTTCACAATTATCATGGGTTGGGAAGTCTCCCTTCCTTTTCATCCTAAGTAGAATTACTCTCATCCCCATACCCTTTTCATTAAGTATAAAGTAGGTAGCATCAATTCTAGTTGATCCCAAGCACTTCTCAGGTAGTAAAAAATATGTGTAATCCCTTTCATGTATCATTCATGCTCCCAAGCAGTAGCTGATGAGTATCAATTTATAAGACCTACTCCATCTCTTGATGTAACCCCTTTCATGAAACAAGAATCCTTAACACATGACATTAAACCACATATATTAGTCCCATCCCATAACCTTAAACTTGGTAACTCAAAATACATGGGTTTTTATTCTTATTCCAGTGGGATAATTAGGAATCCTCTTTGAGTTTCAATCCCAACATTACCATCATTTTCATATCCCGTATGGTGGTTGTATCTTCGAAGCCTGATCATATCTTTGGGGTACAATGAACCTATCTCCAAAACTCCAAAAAGTCTCCATAGGAATTTAAACTATAGTGTGCCCCCAATGGATGTTAAACCCATCACTTAACTTATATTATGATATTATATGAATCCATACCTACTGTTTGTTAATATGTTCCATCATTTAGGTGATGATACTAAGTGGACTCCTTCCTCTTATGACAATCATTTGGTCGAAATGGCCTGAAGGCCTTCATTTTTTATTATTTTTGATAATCCAACTTTCAAGGGGTGAGGTGGAACCCTTATAAGGCCCGAAGTCTTAGAGACAATTACATGACCCATAGGTTTTAGAGGTAATCAGCCAAACAAGACAACTTGGAACTACTCCTCCCCAACGAAAGTCATGATATCAGCACTCCACCTTCGCAAGGCTAGTCAGCTAGCTATCCTATGAAAATCTAAGGCTCGATACCAATGGAAAATTCATACCATCTCATTCTTCCAATTATAGTTATCTCTAATCTAGTGAATCCGCCTACCCTAAATCCTCATCTGAAGCCTTTTCCCTTGTAGTCTGACTGGTACATCTGCATTCATGTGGCTTGAAGGACTTGGGGTGGACCTAATGCCTTAAGGTGTCCTGAAGTCCTTGATAAACAACTGGACCGAAGGCCTTGGATGGCCCAAAATCCTTATGGGACCTGAGGACCAAACTATTGGCCCAAAGGCCCAGATGGATGAATAGTTCTTGCTGCTACAGTACTGAACAATGCCTTCTACAATCATGCTACAATACCCCCTGAAAATACACCTCCACCTGGATTTGATCTTAGGTCTCTTGGATGCATCTTTTGAGTCCTCACTAACCTAGTTGAGGCTCATGTTATATGACAAGCATTTTGAATTCTATATAACGAGAATAGTAAAACCATCCACTTAATGTATTTGAAACCCACCAAAAGGTGATGATCCTAGGTAACCTTAGCTAATAACATTAAGATGAATTTTGTGAGAAATATTGAAGCCTATGTGATGAGCATAGGATTTCTCTACTCTTACCTTAACTAACAAACCTAAGATTCTATCTTCCCTAGGTGATGAGCCTAGGATGCCTTATGTGATGAGAATAAGAAGATAATATGGAGAGAATAGGATCTATTCATTATTCCCTTAGGCTATGAGACTAAGGTTCTACCTTCCATATGTGACGAGTAAATGATTCCTTGTGTAATGTGAATAGGATGCCACATGTGATGAGAATGGGATGCCTTAGGTGTCTAGCCTAAATTTCCTTATGTGATGAGCATGGGATGAAAAATGTGGAGAACATGGGATTCCATTGGTGACAATGCTAGGTTCCTTAAGTTAAGAAACCTTAAAATATTCCCTTATTATCTTATATGAGGAAGATATTTTCATATTACCAATGTACCCAACAAACTCATTATATTCAATCATAAGGTGGTATCCCTACTACGAAAACAATCAACATAATCAACCAATGTACACATAAAGATGGAATCGAGAAGAGAATGAATTAGCATGTATTAAATATATAAGGGAGACCTATATTAGGTGATGGAATTCATAAAGTAATCCATGTATGGAATGGATTTCATCCCAATACCCCATTATGATCAAGGAACAAACATCATCAACCCTGATGATAACAGACCAATCACCTTTGTAAATAAAAAATACGAGACCTAGATCAGAACCATCCGAGGTGTATTCCAATGTGGAAGTTATCTTGGTGGAAAGTATCTAAAAATATAATGGTGAACCTAACATGCATACCTTATCCTAAACAAATGATATTATGATTAAAATTGGTTGTTTTGGGTATCACAATCATCAAACATGTACTCACAATTGTATTTAAATGTTTTTTTGGAGAATGCCAGCAACTATAAATTCCAAGAGAGATTACCCAACCATCACTAGTGGTTATGGGGGTAAGAGGACCACCCATGTGGATATACCACACACTTATTCCCAATTAGTGATATCTACATCTCCCATGACTCTTCGGTTCCCTTACCCCTTTACCTATCTAAGATTTTATAGTAGAAGTTAGTCAATTCCCTCATTCACTGTTATGATCAAGAAAGAGTCATTCCCACCCAAGAGATGGATCAGGATGAACTATAAGATATGAATCTATGATGGTTATACCAACAATAAATATCATGAAAGGGTAAATAACTCCCCATTACTACTACCAAATGATTTAGGAGCCTTTTCTTAGAATGTGCTGACATCACCATACCCTACACTGAGGAGGCGGGGGAAATCCAAGTTGTTCCACCCAAAACTTATATTAGGGAGTCACCAATGAGGGATCTCACCACCTGATTATGGAAAAAATATAGTGACAACATACTAGTGAAAGAATATTTAGAGATTACCCCTATTCACTCTACTTCAATTTAAACTATATGACACCCACACTAGTGTCATCCCATAATTACTACCCCACAAGGAACCATAATAACAACTATATTTTCACATTACTCTATCATTTAATCCCCTAATATACTAACCACTATATAGGAAGATATATTTTATAGACTAACATTAATACCCTAGTCACACACTAGGAATTTCGGTTGATCCTCCCGACCACTAGTGCCACCACTAGTCACTATGGAGGTACTCCCTATGAAAAAGAACCATACTATAGAGGACCTAACTATGATACTAACAACCATCATGGATGTAATATTTTATCTAAAGTAGTCCATCTCCCTAAAGGTTCACCCTAAGTTAGAGGGGATACCAACTTTCATAGAGGTCCACCTCATAGTAGTAACGAAAATTCCCATGGGAAGGATTCCAATCACTCTCAAAATCTCACACATATGGAGATTTTATGATGGAAAAAATGCAGGATATGGGAACTAAATCTAGGTCACTTTTGATCATTTACAATCATAGGGATATATTGATTCAGGAGATATTTTTCTATCTATGACACCACATCTAGGGGATGGAACCCTTCGACTGAGGATGACCACTCCCAAGGATAAAGTGGATAAGGTCCTATGGTCCCTCTATAAGTACCTATATATAGAGAAAGTATTATCTTAGTCCCAAGGTTTGAGTATGTAACCATACATTATTCCATCAGTATCCCTTCTCTCCACTTTTATAGTGGAAGTATGATAGATTTCAAGATCCAACCTAGAACTCTCGGATAAGGATCAGAATTTATTCAAACCATAGGAATAAGTCCATCAATAAGAGTATATAGACTCCCCTCATACATGTAAATTCTACTGAATCCAAATATAACTTATCATAATAGCTTCCTAGTTAGAGTAAGAGTATCTTAACTAATAACACTTCTACCAGTGAGTCGACAATAGAAGATTTCTTAATCACTCCCTCTGGAAGATTACCATAAATTCACCACTTTAGAGTTGTATTTCCACTATGAGTAATATGAAGAGGAATATAATATACCATGGGAGGCCTTAACCACTAACTAGCTTCCAGTTGAGTTTTGGCCCCATGTGAGCCTGAAATTCACCATCTCATGGTTTCTCACTGAAAATTACATATCACACCTTCAGTAAAACCTTTGGGATACATCCAACCATATTTAGGGACATAATATTTCCTACCTAATAATAATTGAACACATTTTTTTCCTTAAACAATAGTGTTGAAAGGTCAATCTTGGAGCACTTTTAGTGTCTCAGTATCCAGACTCTAGTGAATACCACTAGATATTCTGTTGAGTATGCTCAAATAGTCTCATAGTGCTACACTATATTATTAAAGAGGCATTACCTTATGTTAAAATAAAAGGATAAGGATAGTATTACATTATATAATTAATTCCTATCTTATGATTATGAAATCTTCCTCAATATTTTCTACCATATGATGTTAGAAACTCTCCACCACTATAATGAATTTCATCATGGTTAATTCCCATGAAAATCCGAACCATGATATTGGTGATGAGGCATGTGAGAAGGATCCACCCAAGAGGATTTATAATTATATTTTAACCCTCTTATAGGTGTTCAAAACCATCAATATAGATAGTCCATGATCCTTGGGATCCCCACTAAGATACCACTCTCAAACACCCTCCAAAACCTTGAAAAATACAAAAGAGTGTATGAATATTCTAGTTCTCCCAAATTCACTAAGGAAACCAAAGTGTATTTTAGGATTTTTACTTATTCCTAGATCTTGAGGGATATAGAAACTCAATGCTAAGCTCTATTGAGGATACTATCCTGATTGTGGGGATGTTCAAGATTACCTTATCATACCTCATATGGAACTTTATTAATTGATTATCCTTAGTTAACCAGCCAAGACCAAAGTTGGTGGCTCCACCCACCTGAGATAAAGCTTGGTCTTCAACATGGATCCCTCTTTAGTAGAAAAACATGACTTTTCACCACTAGATCATGAGTGATCCACTTTATTAGATAGATGACTATTCAAGTTGAAAACACATACTGATTCCCCTAATATGAAATGATTAATTCTCTTACTACTATCCTAAAATATATAGAGATACAACAAGCCTCAGTATAGTCTGAAAGGAAGTCATACCCAAAGTTAGTGGAACATGTTCCCCCACTTCTATATTTCAGAAACCTGAGATTCACCTCATTAAATAGTTTAGATTACCAAGAGAAATGTCTTGCTTATTTTTCATCTCAGTGTGGCCTGATGTGGGGAACCCCAGAGTCATAAGTGGTAGCCAAACTTCACTATTTTCATCCATAATCTATAAAGTATTACCTTCATTAAGTAAAACTATCTAACACTAGGATCAATCACTAGATGGGAGGATCTTCATTGATAGTGCCTCTATCTATTTAGTTTTACCTTTCATAAAACAAGAGTCATCAACCTCTATTAGAGCAATAAGTAGTAAAACAAGTGGGTCATTGAATTCATCACTTAGTAAAAGGGATTGGAATATTCCCTTGAAACCCAACCTCCCCAGGAGTAGTTATTAGATATGTCTATAGAGAATTTCTAGGAAGATCTAGTCCTGAACCTTATCTCTCTAAAATATTTTAGAATATTATATAAATTCTATAAGAAATATCAGAACCTGGAATAAGATATAAAACAAACTAAGAAAAATTCTCACCCATTACCACACACTCTATTTTCAAAGCCTTCATGGGTAGAAATGATAGCTATCATGAAAACTGAAACCTCTCAGCCGACATATAGAATAAGTCCTATTAGGCACAAGATCACATTGATATTTATTCTCATTCCACACGCTAGGGACTAGCAACCATACCATTCAAGGAACAAAAGATAAGTGTCTATTCCTTTAAAGATGAACATACCCTAGTATTTTTTCTTTTATTACTTGAAGAATAAATTACTCAAGATATTAAAGATCTATAAGAAATAAAAATTAATTTGAAGAACTTTCCTAACTACTTACCCTACCATATCTTCCTTGGATACACTATCAAAGAGTGTTCTGTATTCAAATACTAGATCTAGGACATGGTAGATCACAGAGTAGTGAAACTAGGTGATCCTTTAGAATATGTCACCTATATTTCTTCCACCCCAATGATGATCAACATACCCCAGAATGACAAAAAGTCTCCAACCATGGATCATAAAATTTTTATGATTAGATAGCTTTCAAGTTTATAATTCAATCTAATGAGATCATTCATGCATGACTAAATCACCTAGAACCTCCCCAGACTAGATTGTATTTTCCGTCTACCTTGTAAGTTTTATTGCCCTCTAAGGCTTGAAAGAATTTGTGTTGAGATCACAAGGATGAAAACAAACATTTTCTAGTTCAAAATATAGCATGAACCCTCATTAACATTATACCCCTGTCATTGGGAGGAATTTCCATGACCTATTTGAATTTAGTAGACTATTCTGATGAAGAAAAAAAGTATTCCTCCATTAATTCCATTGAGTTGGTGTATCACTCTATAGAGATTAGTTATAAATCATTCCAGTCAACTCCTTCAACCCCTCATTAATTCTCTCAATATATGGAAAATCACTATTATGAAGAACACAATGCTTGAGGTATTATCTCTAAAAATGATATCCATGCTACTAAGACAAGAATACAAGAATTTCTCTAGGATTAATTAGAAAATTACTTTATGTCATCATCCTCTAGTTTAGCTCCATAACCCATTCAGTTGGTTAACAGTTTATATCATCCATAATAATCCAAGTCTAATCTATAACCACCCAATTGATAAAAGAAATTGGTAGGTACTAATAAGGTATCACCGCCTCAGCTGTTTAGACCCTCCAAGATTCCTATCAAGGAGTGACAACATAAAAGAAAAATTATTCCCTTAGATCTAAAGTATGATGTGATCAAGAACTTCACCAGTATTCCTGATGAACTCTCAATCATTGATACACTTCACTTATAAAAGGAACTTCATGAATACCTCATCAAGGACCTAAATAGACCTCTTGAGTTTGAGACCAAAGTGGTTACTGATGAATCCTACCATGTAGAGGAAGATAAAAATGAGAACTACCAATCCATCATCTCCTTATTTAGGGAAGATGAGGGTATAATCATCTTGGGGAACGTATGAAACCTATAAATCTCACGCAATATCAACATAACTGACATCAATCAATGTTTGGTATACATTAAATCCAAGATTAATCTCATATTGAGTAAAACTCTCTATAATATGGGGTACATTGAGATTGATCTTTCCTTATATTACCTAAAATTTTTGGGATATATCAAGATTGAGTAGAATTTTCTCAGTAAGATTTTATTGAAGAACTATTTCATAATTTTTTTCAATATTGAATTCATGATTGTCTTACAAGATTCTACATTCAATTCCTTAGTGGGAAGGCCCTGGATCCACTTTCATGAAAATATCCCTTCATTATATCACCCATGTAACAAATATTCCCTCAATAGTTGTGTAGGAATGATTCATGGTGACTAAAATTCCTTTTACTCATTTGAATACCACTGTCATGATGTTAGATATTATAATAGAAATGGAAAGAAACCCCATATTAAAGTAAATTAGTGTGATAATACTCCCAATGAATTGACACCCACCTCAGTGGATCCCTAAGAAGACTTGGAGAGTAGTTTCATCCCATTGATCCATCATATGGAATAAATAAACCTAGAACTTGGGCACCACTTCATTTTTCTCAAGAAAAAAATTTCACTTAGATCACCTCCTATTTATATTAGGGAAAGGTCCCTATGAGTCTCAAAAATATCATTCCCATTGTATATCAGAAAGTTTATGTAAGATCTAAAAATTCCTTTGAGGTACATTATTGTTTAATTTTGGTTTAAATATCTTTAATTAGGTTAAATTAATGTTTAAATGGTTTATAATTAGTTTTAGGGGTGTTCTGGTGGTTTAGTACATGAAATAAGGGAAAATGGGTCCATCTAATGCATGTCACACAGTTAGTGAACAATTAGTAGTAACCATGTGCATTGACCTTGATTTCTTGGAGAGGCAAATCGCGATTGGTGAAACCGTGCATGGGGAGGATCCAAAACATTAAAAATTAGATAGATCCAATAAAATTGGTTATTTCATGTTTTTTCAAACCATACAGGCTTCCTATAAAACCATATGACCTGACCCCCTCTTGGATAGAGGGTGGTTCATAGTTGGGTCATTGTTTTTCCAACCGTGCGGTGAAACCATAAACCCCATTAAAGTGGAAAAAATTTACCATTTTCACCCTTGGGATTTAATAAACCACACTCTATTTTCATCACCATTTCTTCTATAACATCCAATGGTGATTAATCTTTCCTCCCAAACTTCCCAAGGGTTGATCTCCCTCATTTCTAATCTATTTGGAGTAGTGTTGGGTGAAAATTGAAGATCTAGGAGAGTCTAACTCTCAAATTTTCTATTTTTTCTGGATTAGGGATTGCATATTTTTTATTATCCTTTAAAATCCCTAAAATCCTATCTTTCCATCATTTTCTAGGTTAGGTATTTAAAGGTCATTTTTTCAAAATCAAAGGCCAATGTTGAGTGAGCGTTCATCTTCAAAACCGATGTAGGTGTTCTATAAGTTATATACCATAGTATTATTAATTATTTATGAGTATGTGGTTGTTCATGGGTGACTTTTTGTTTTACATTTGGTTTTCCTTGGTATAAATGATAAATTATTTGGGTAGATGTTTAATTAAACCCCTCACAATCCTCATGGGATGCATTGAGGTTGATTTGGACCGGGTTAAGGACCACCCATGGGGTGTTCGACTTCTTGAATATGGAAATTGAAATGATAAGTGTTGAATTTAATTTTTATGACATAGATCCCATGATAAATGTGTTTACATGTATCTTGTGTTTTGAAGTGAAACTAATGATAATTGTTTTCATTGTTAACATGGTATAAGGGGGTGTTCGGTATAGTGTGAATGGGTTAAATGAATCAAAGTTAATGTGTTATATGAATTATGGGATGTGATGGACACGTGTAAAAGAATTAAGGCATGTGAATAGGGAATGTGTTAAATGGGTTAGGTTATGAAAATAAAATGGGTTTAAGGGTTATGTCATGTAAATGAGAATTTGTAAATAGGATAAGACATGGTGATGGATAATGTGTCGAATGAACTATTATTGTAAATTATGGATGTTTTAATTGGTTATAATTATGTTTGGTAAACGTGTTATTGATAAAGAAGACTATGCACATGGATTGGTATTATTTGGGGTATTGAATTGAGGTTCTACCTAGGGTTGGACTAAGGATCTAAGCCCTAACCCAAGTATGCATGGGTTAGGGAGTCAAACTGAGGCTCTATACCCCTAACGGTTGTATTTATTGAGACTAACTGGACTGAGGTTCCACGGTAAGTCTTATAAAATTGTTTGTGAAATGATTACCTAGGGAGATAGGGAACTTGAATTCTAACCTTATGCATAGTTGTTGACCGACATAGGTTGTAGTGTAATTTATGAAAGGCCTAACCCCATGGATTAAATGATGAAAGTGGCTAAAGTAAACCTTTTTAACTATTAGAACCTTGTTTATATCATGTTTATATCCCCATTTATTTTGTACCTACACACAATATCTATTTAGACTGGATGTTTTTTTAGACATAGTTGGTGGTGGCCTACTGATTTGTACTCACACCCTTCTTGGGCCTCCATTTGGAATCCGAACATATTTCATGGTTGCAGGCCAGGACAAGGTCAAAGGCCCTATTATAGAGGGTTGATTGGGCATAGAATGTGCATGTAGGAGGAGAACATACCAGGTTTCAAGCCCCATTTTGGAGATTCTTCAATTTTTTTTATTTTTTTTCCTTATTCTAGGAATTGTGTAAAATTTCATAACATATTTTCTATTTGGTTGTGGGCTGGTACCTGGTTTTGGGAAATCTTGGTAATGAATGTTTTTTGGTTATTATATTTTCTTTATTTCTTATTATTATCTATTGTTTCTTACTCTAATAAAGTGTTTATATACCACCCAATCTCACATTATACCATCATTGTCATTCGGTAGCCTCTGGAATATGGGGAGGCATGCCTGATGTAATATGGAGACCTGACTTGGATCACCGTGTATAGTGGCTATTGGGTTGGGGACATTACAAAGTGGTATCAAAGGCAGTTATTTTCTATTATTTTACTATTATGGAAAGGTATATGGGAGACTAGGACATATTGGGACTTGGAAATGAGATCGTGAATGGGAGTAACTAACCCATGGGGGAAAACCCATGTACCGAGGGTGGGATTATTTTTTCTGATGTTTATTATTACAGTTGGATGATATTTCACCTTGGGTGATGCACTTTTTGTGTGATGTGATTATTTTATGATATTTTTTCTCATGGTAATAGTGTAAAATGGTTCTGAATAAAATTATTATTCTAGGAATCTAGGGATATAGGTTGAATGAATCATGGTAGCCACACATAGGGACAACTTATGGGATGTGAGGGATAAAATGAATTATGCCTTTTTTTTGAAATTAGAAGGAATTTTTGCCTAATAAAGATGATGAAATTCGGTAAATGGGATGAATTTGAAATAATTATTAAATAATAGTACCTAGTGAGAAGTTATAAATGGGTTAAAATTTTGGTTTTAACAAGTTGTAAATATGGGAAGGTGACTAAAAGAGATAGATTTACATTGTGGATGTTTAATGAAAATACTTTTGGTTGTTTGAGTTAGTTTACCCCATGTTTACCATGACCCATACTAGGGATGGATAAGGGTAGTGATAGATATGTGATTTTGTCTATTGGTATAGTTTATAAAAAATGGGTTGTTTATAGCTAGTAGAGTTCCTTCTTTTTTGAAAACTATGGAAGTTTTAGGGTATGTGTTTTGAGATGTATGTTTGGAATTATAGAGAAATTCCACTGTGATGACATGTGTTGGTTGGGAGACAAGAGGATATCATTGAGAATGCTTCCCTAGTGGTGGAGTAGGATACCCCATTGATCCCAAATAATACTGGAGAGGATAACTTCTATGATAAATTTGATCATTTTTTGAAGATGGTGAGATATGAACCATGGTGGGTTGCGCTATATATGTTTGACTTGACCAGAGATTTTTAGTTAAATCACCCTCTGATATTTTCTAGAGACGGTGGATTTTAGGTGGATGAGTTCTGGATAGAGTCCATCAAACCAATTTTGGATCACATGGAGACTCCTATTAAGAAGAGCGTCAAGTTGGTGGCCTACATTTTGTGAGGACCAGAAAAACGCTGGTGGGATATTATGGTTCATAATGAGAAGAAAGAAGGTATGTTATGGAAATTTTTCTAGGAAATTTTTTTAGAACAATTCTAATCAAAGGCTTTGGGATAGGAGAAGGATACATAGTTTATGAGGTTGACCAAGGGGACTATGTCAGTGATGTATTGTACTATCCACTTCACTAACTTTTTACATTTTGTTCCAGCATTGGCAGCAGATGAGGAAGCTATGATGAGACATTTCTAGGATTGAATTAGGCATGAGATAAAGTCCTAGGTAAATATATTCCTTTTTAAGAGGTTTAATAAAGTGTTGGATCATAACCTTATTTCATAAGGAAACTTAATGGAGATTTCTAGTTGTGTGCAAGTGATTCCTATTGGGAAAGCTAATGGTGTGAATTTCGATAGTAGGAAGCACCATTATGAGAGTTTTTTCATTATAGTGGTGGAAATAGAAATAAAAGTAGAGTAAAAACTCCTCTGGCTAGTGATCGAGTTTTCTACTATCAATTCGATAGGACAGGACACATGAGGGGTCAGTTTACCCAACCACCAATTGAATGTCGACTGTGCAGTAGGATAGGGAATTTATAGATGTTTTGTAGGAACCATAAATATATGGGTTATGATAGAGGCCCAAGGCCAGTATAGAGTGTAGGAAGGGGGTTAATTACCCCATATAATGTATGTAGTTAGAGCTCTACTGGTTGTAACAGTTAGGGTGGTGGACATGGTGATACAAGATAAGGGAATCATTATCAGTAGGGTAATGCAACACCAGGAAATTAGACTGGAGCCTAGGGAATAGGTATAAGTCAGCTTCGTGTAGTTCATCCTACACTTAGAGGTGGTGAGGTTGGACCATTGATAATTCGAGGTATGATTCTTGTAGCTTACATTCTTTCTAGTGCTTTATTTAATACTAGTGGCTTGAATTATTTTATATGTGCTCAATTTGTGAGTGTGTTGAAACTAGTGGTGGAATATATATGTGGGGTGATGTCAATTTATACACCATTGGGATTTCAAGTAAAAAATATTTAGAAATTCAAGGAGTGTACCCTTGAGGTTAGCAAGAACTGTTTCCTATAGAACTTGTTTGTGTTGGAAATGTTAGTTTTTTATCTCATTCTGAAGATAGATTGGATGGTGTTGTATCATGATAATATCAACTGCTAACATCATAGGGTAATGTTCACATATCTTGAGGGAGAAACTTATGTGCACCAAGAAGAGTGGAATATCTGAGCAAGATGTTCATGGACTATTTGTTAGCAATTGGGTGAGCTCATATTCTAATTAGATTATCTTATGCTTGATGACGGGGGAGTGGAGAAACTTATATTTCATCCTGTGGTGGATCCGTTTCAAGATGTTATTTCTATGGAATTATTGGGGATACTTCCCAAGAGATATGTGTATGGAGAACAACTTGTTTCCATCACTCCATATGTAATGACACTGATATAACTCTAAGAACATAAAACTCAATTAAAGGAATTTTAGAATAAAGGATTAATTTATCCAATTGCATTACCTTAGGGATCTCTAGTTATGTTTTCCAAGAAGGCTGTTTTATCATTTTAATTGTGCATCTATTACTAGATTTTTAACTGGATGATAGTTAAGAACTAATACCCTATTCCATGAGTTGATGATCTTTTTGACTAGTTGAGAGGTTCTTCTGTGTTCTCTAAGATTGAATTGAGATCGCGGTATCATCAACTAAGGGTAATACCTTCTAATTTACCTTGAACTTCTTTCAGGAGAATTTATGGGTTGTATGAGTTTTTTTGATGTCATTCGGGTTGACCAATTCACCAACATATTTTATGGCCCAGATGAACAAGATCTTTCACCTATACTTGGATTAGTTTGTATTTGTTTTTTTGGGTGATATATTGGTGTAATCTAAGACTCATGAATATCATTCCAAAAATATTAACATCATCATTATTACACTAGGAGATCATATGCTATAATCCAAGCTATCCAAATGTCATTTCTTGATTTATAGGGTACATTTATTAAGTCACATCATCTCTAAGGAAGGTGTGTCAGTGGACCTAGAGAAAGTTAAAGCATTTGCATCTTAGGAGTAGCCCAAGAATGTTTTTTATATCTTAATTTTTACGAGTTTAAGAGGCAATCATCAAAGGTTCATAAAATACTTCTCCCATTTGGAAGAATCACTTTTGGGTTTAACCAAGAAGGGAATCATGTTTGAATGGTTTGGGGCATGTGATAATGCTTTACAAGAGTTAAATAACTAGCTGATTACTGCACCAATATTGATCCTACCTGAGCCGGATAAGGATTTTAACTTATATTTTGATGCATCTAGTGTTGGTATTGGGGAATTATTGATGCATAATGATTGGGTTGCGGTGTATGGGTCATAGTATTTGCAGCCTCATGAATGAAATAAACCTATACATGATCTGTAATTGTCCACAAAATTTTATGACTTAAAGTGTTGGTAGAATTATTTGTTGGGAGAGAGGTTTACTATGTATTCTAATCATAAAATCCTTAAGTATATTTTCTCCCAGCATTATTTGAATATTCAGTAGTGAAGATGGGTTGAATACATGCAATAATTTGATTTTGATCTAGTATATATTCCAAGAAATGGGAATAGTGTTGTGGATGATTTGTGTTAGAAGAATAAAAACCTGGTAGTTCAGGAATCCAGTAATAAGTGGAGGATGATGACGTTGTTTTTTTAGATGCACCTAGAGGTTCAGGACGGAAAAGAGAAGTGAACCTTACATTATTGGCAGTTTATTCCACCCTTCTTCTCTGGATCAAGGAGAGGTAGTATGAGGATCTGAAGTGCATGGCTTTGAGGGATAGCCTTGAAGGGGGGATTCAACTTTAGATTATAAATTTGGTGATGATGTGATTGTTTATGTTCATAGTTGTATTATTATTTCTATATGTATGAGGGATGAGTTTATGCATGAGTTTCATGCATCAAAGTGGGCGGTGCATCCTAGTTTGACCAAAATATACCATGATCTTCATAGAAAGTATTGGTGTCCAGGGATGAATAAGGATGTTGTAGGTTTTTTTATGTGATGCTATACCTATCAGTAGGTGAAGGCTAAGCATTAGCCACTGTTTAGTTTTCTATATCCATTTCCCATCCCAAAATGTAAGTGGGATGATGACATAATGGATTTGTTGGTAGTTCTCCCAAGGATGCCTTTGAATAATTATGTGATATGGGAAGTTGTGGATTAATTGACCATGGTGGAACATTTCTTGTCGATATGAGAGACCTTCACCATGGAACAACTGGGTTATTTATATGTTCATGAAATTTTTAGGTTGCATAGGCTTACATGAACTATAGTTTTATACCCTGCTCGATGTTTTACTTCATGCTACTGGAAGGGGTTACAAAATGCGATGGGTACCAAAGTGTTTTTGAGTATGAACATTCACCCACAGACAGATGGGTAGTCAGAGCTTACTATTTGGGTATTAGATTACATGTTAAGGTAATGTGTCCTAGATTTTGGTGGATCATGGGATAATCACTTGTGACTTATTGTGTTTTCCTGCAACAATAGTTACAAGGCTACAATTTAGATGGCATCGTATGAGGTTTTCTATGGTAGGCCGTGTAGATATTCGTTATGTTGGATGAAGGATGGAAAATCATATTTTTTGGGGATGAATCTCATGTAGGATACATTAGAACATGTTTATTTTATTTATAAATAAATGGATACTTCTCAAAGAAAGAAAAAATCATATGAGGATCGGTGTCATCAACCTCTTGAGTTTATGGTGGGTGAGCGTGTGTTTCTTCGGGTGTCTCTGAGGATGGGTCACGATTGGATTTATAAATTGGGTAATTTATAACCAATGTATATGGGGACATTTGAGATTGTGGAGAGGATTGGATAGGTGGCATACTGATCAGATCTCCCACAGTGGTATAGTGGCATGCACAATTTTTTTAACGTGTCACAACTTCAGCAGTATCACCCTAACCCTTCTCATGATATTTATATTGATGATGTTGATCTTGATTCTAATACATCATTTGAGGAGAATCTAGTTTGTATTGTGTATTTTATTGAGAAAGTCTTGTAGGGTAGGACTATTCCCTTGGTTTGAGTTTTGTGGAAGCATGGTAATGTTTGGGAAGAAACTTGGGATAGGGAGATAGATATGAGATCCCAATAGAATGATATCTATAATTTAGAATCTCAATGATGATTGGGTATAAGGACCCTATCCTTTTACACATACCATTACATGATTTTAAGCATAATTAAACATCAAATTACAAGCCAAGGATTGTAAAGTCTAGTGTCTTGGGAGACTAGGTACACTGAAAACATGGGACTTAATAAAAAATTTATTTAATTATTTATCATGAATTAAGAGATATTAGATTCCTTTTAGACCCTAAATCTTCATAGGATAACCTAAGTATAACATGAACAAAGGTATGATCCAAATATCCCAATAAGGTAATAAACATTAAAATAAATCTTAGCACATGAGTTAGTAATCATGACATAAATATATACAAAGGCATGGAACATGATTAAACATAAGGAATCATAATATAAAAAACATGGGATCATATAATCATGAAATCATAGTGATGTGGAAGCAACATAAATAAATAATTTATCCCAATTCAAGTTTTATTTCACATATAGGATCACTATTCAAGGCTCGTTGCACATAGAGGATCACTGGTCAAGGCTCGTTGCACATAGAGAAGCACGAGTTAAGGCTAACCCCCAAGACTGTTGCACATAACATCTCATGAGACTAAACATTAACTAGTGCATTTGAGCACTATATGGGTGCACCCATAATAACATGTTCATAAATATTCTTTCCACATAATGAATCATACATAAGTAATCAAACATAAACATAAGGGTTACCCATGAAAAGAATTGGGTATCATAATCATGTCAAAAGAAAAATAAATTGGAGTATCATAAAAGTTTCCATGAAGAAAAGTAATTAAATCATACATGTAAATTTATAAAGTAACATAGGCATATATCATGATAAGTTATTTCAAATTTATAAGAAAATATTGTTTAAGAAACTTTAGAAATAAAACATTTTAGTACAGTTTAAGGGAAAAATTTCAAGATTCTTTATAATGGAAATGGAATAATTGTTTGTATAAAATAATAATTGAACCAAGTTAGTTTTAATGATAAAATAAGTTATTTTAGAAAAATAATGGTGTCTTAAAAGATATTATGGATCACACTTGAAAATGTGTAATAATTCAGAAAGTTCCCTTAAACCAGGCTTGCTTATTAGGAAGAATCAAGTAGGGAACCTTAAAAAAATATCCCCTAAAAGAAGGATGAATGGATTTTGATAATTTATTTTGGAACATATAAATATAATTTAGAAGATTTATATGAAAATAAAATATATGTTCATTTGGGTAAAAAGAGAGGAGTAACCTGAAGGAATAATGGAGGTTCGGGTAGAGCCCCTTACCTTAAGTCTAAATGTGTTCTTCACTTGTTCTTAATGTCCTGTATAATAAAATTAGATTCATTAATTAATAATTACATAAACATTTAAACATGTATTTTATCTATTATAACTTTATTAATTTCATTTATGTCTTTTTTATGGGTTAAGATATTCAATTTCATTGTTCGGGAGCGTTAGTTTCCTTAGTTTCCATGATCGGTTTACTTGTGTATAAGTGTATGGAAAATCATGTAGAATAAAAATAATTTTCTAGAACTTAAGTTATATTTTATTAATTAACTTATAGAATATTAAAATAACATTTTGTTTCTATAAGTAAGTATGATTCATTAGATAAATCATTGATGATGATCGTTTGGGTTTATTTTGTTGTTTTCGATCACAAAGAACTCATTTTGTTTTATAAATTAATATTATGTGTACAAAATGATTCTAAAACATTAAATATAATATAATAAATATACTAAAATATGTTTAAACCATAAAAATGGTTACGTTACCAGATTTTAAGAAGTAATTGAAAGATGAAATCACGTCGTCTACGAAGGTGGTAGATCGACACCCCACAAAGGATGTTTTCATTCTTAAAATAAAAGAGAGAGGAGATGATATTTGATGAAGAATTATTCCTTAAAAATGATAAATTTACAGTATATGTAAGATAATATAGTTTTTATTCTATTTGGATGAGGGGAGGCGAGGAGATAAAATTAAAAGAATAGAACTTGAAAAGAAATTGAAAGAAAATGGAAGATGGTTTTACCTCTTACTTCCTTCTTCTTGAGAGCCTCCTTAGGGGATTGGCTTTGGTATTTTTTTAAGACCAAAAGATATTGGTCATGGAGAATGGTATTGGGAGGATATTTGAGTATAATTTGGACAATGCTAAATTCTTGAGAGGTGTGAGGAGAAGAGTTGGTGAGGGGTGGTATTTACAATGGAGAATAGGGGTGTTTTTTTGAATATTTTAATCAATATTTTATTAATTTTCTCAAGAAAAGAAATAGTGTTGATTCTTGAGACTAAATAAAGTAATTAGGTCATGTTATTTTAATCCATTTATTCTGACATCATCCATGACTCAATGAATAGTTTTTTTGACATATAATGTATATATACCATAAATTATTGTATTTTACTATTCACAAAAATTCAAGTATTTCAGAAAAATCCCAAAAATTAACCCTAATTTTTTTCTCGATGTGTAGAATTCAAAAATAAAATCCATTTTATGAAAATTATTTCCTTAATATGAGAAATTTAATTTTTAATTAAAACCATAATTTATTAAAAAAATACAGATTTTAAATTATAACTGATTTTATATCACTTTATAAAATTACCTAAGGCCTCATAAAATTATTTTATGATCATAAGACATCAAAATAATAATTTATGAAAAAAAAATATGAAATGAAAATTATGAAAAAAAAATTATGAAAAAAAAAATTATGAAAAAAAATTATTTTAAATTATTAATAAAATTGTAATTAAATATTTTTGACTTAAAAAAATCGAAATACTTAATTAATAATTTTTAAAATATTTATTTACTTATAATACGATATAATTATATCATATTGTCAGTTATAATATGGATAAATTTTATTTATACTTTCATTAGTGAGGTTTCTATTCAATTGTCTGATTCACTATTCTTAAGGGTCACATTACTATTCCAAAGGTCAAGTAACTATTTCATTACTATAGGTTCCTTAACTTCTTGAAATACTTATTTCATTCATTCTTCATTTATAAAGTTTATATTGTGTTCTTTATGTTATTTAATGTGAATTATACTATATGAAATAATCATAATAAGGTAATTTTCATTGATAAAACTTTGAGTCATTACATTCTTCCCCTATTATGAGATTTTTCCCTCGAAATTTTGTTTTACATTCTAATTTGGAAATAGGTGTAGGTAATTTTACTTCATTGCTTCCTCTGGTTCCCATATTGCCTCTTCATACTTATGGTTCTGCCATATTACTTTGATCAGGTGATTTGTCTTATTGCATTAAACATTATCTCTATCATCTAAGATCTTCATTGGATTGTCCTCATAAGAAAGATCATTCCCCAACTATACCACCTCTGAAGTCAGTACATGTGAAGTATCCGGTATATACTTTCTTTAGAGGGATACATGGAATACATCATATACTTGAGACATGGTTGATGGAAGTGCTAGTTGATTGGCCACAACTCTTACACAATCAAGGATCTAAAGGGCCCGATATACCTAAGACTTGGCTTCCATTTCATCCCAAATATCATGGTTCTCTTCTAGGGAGATTTTCATATGAATACTGTGGCTCCAACCTTAAACTTCAGGTCCTATCGATGATTGTCTACATAGCTCTTTTGTCAACTTTGGGCTGCCTTGATGCGATGTTGAATGGTTTTCACCTTCTCCACCAATTATTTGACCATTTCAGGTCCTATTAGCTTATGTTCACCAACTTCATCCCAGCATGCTAGTGTTCTACACATTTTCCCATAAAGGGATTTGTATGGAGCCATTTTTATGCTCAAGTAGAAACTATTGTTGTAAGAGAACTCAACCAGAGGTAGATGTTGGTCCCATCCTCCTTTAAAGTCCATTGAACATGTTCTCAACATGTCTTCTAGTGTATGAATAGTTCACTCAGATTAGCCATCAGTTTGAGGATGATAGGCTACACTGAAGTTCAACTCAGTGCTTAGAGCATATTAGAGACTTTTCTAGAACTTGGAGGTGAATCTTAGATCTCATTCATATACAATAGATAGTGGTACTCCATATAGCCTTACCACTTCTTTGAAGTATATCCATGCAATTTTATCCAATGATAACACCTCTAGAATTTTGGTAAAGTGAGATGTCTTTATAAAATGATCCCCAATAACCCATATATCATTGTTTCCTTCGGTTATCTTTGGAAGTCCAGTGACAAAGTACATGGTGATGTTTTCCCATTTTCATGTCGGTATGGGTAATGATTATATCATCCCTTTAAATTTGTTTACTTTTAGCCTTCACTTTCTAATATATCAGGCACTTTGATGTATATTTAGTGATCTCCTTTTTAATATTTTCCCACCAAATTTCCCTTAAAGATCTCAATACATCTTTGTGATCCCTGGGTGAATAGAGAAGGTTGATCCATGTACGTCATTCAAAAGCTCTTCCTTTATCTTTGGATTGGATGGTACACAAATTCATGACCCAAATCTTATGAATCCATCCTCATTGATATTGAACACAGAGGATTTTCTATTTTGGATAGATTTCACCCTTTTAGGAATTTTCACATCATTTATTTTAGCATCCTTTATATTCTTCACAAGGGATGATTGAGCAATAATTTAAGGAAAGATCAGTGATGTTCCTCCCTTAATGATTCTCATGTCCATCCTTTGTAAGTATAAGAGTATTGGATCTTTCTCAATTCTCATCATTGACAAAGATGCATGATCTTTTCTACTTAGAGAATCCGTCACTTTATTTCCATTAACATGATGGTAGTGGATTGATCAGTCATAATACTTGATGAGCTCTAACCATATTCCTTGGAACATATTAAGATCCTTCTATATGAATATATATTTAAGACTCTTGTGACTAGTATCTATATCACACTTCAACCCATAGAGATAATTCCACTATATTTTCAATGAAAAGATCACAAATACTAACTCTAGAACATGAGTAGGATAGTTTTTCTCATGAATTTTCAACTTCCTTGAGACATAGGATATCAATTTATCATTTTTCATTAGTACACAACCTAATCCTTTCTTTGAAGAATCAATGTACACCAAAAATAGTACTCCACTTTTTGGGAGTGTGAGTACTGGTGCAGTGATAAGTCTATTTTTGATATCCTTAAAGATTTCCTCACTTTATTTAGTCCATAAAAACTTCACCCCCTTCCATGTTATCTTTTTTATTGGGTTTTAAAATCATGACCAGTTATTAAAAAATAATTGGTAATACCTTGATAGGCCAAGAAAGCTGGGAATCTCCACTACAAATATTGTCATGGGCCACTCTTTTATTTCATTTTTATTTGAAGGGTCCAAAAATATTTCTTTATCAGCGATAAAATTACACAAGAATGATACTTACTCCATCTAGAACTCACATTTATTGGGCTGATCATATAGTTTATCCCTTAAAAAATTATTAAGTACAGTATTCAAATGATCCTTAGGTTCCTCCTTGTTCTTGGAGTATATTATAATATCATCAATAAAGACTACCAAAAATTTGTCATGGTAATCTCTAAAAACAATATTCATTAAATCCATGAAAATTGATGGAGCATTAGTGAGTCCAAAGGCCATCACTATGAACTCATAGTGACCATACCTTGTTTGAAAGGCGGTCTTGGGAATATCTTCCTTTCTCACCTTTAATTGGTGATATCCCAGCCGAAGGTCCACCTTAGAGAAATAACTAGACCCATGTTTCTAATCTAAAAATTCATCTATCCATGGTAGGGGATAATTTTTCTTTATCATGATTTTATTAATCTCACGACAATCTATGCAGAGGCACATTGATCCATCCATATTCTTGATGAAGAGGACAGGCGCACCCCATGGTTAAGCACTCAGGTGTATAAAACCCCTATCCAGATTCTCCTGTAACTGCTTCTTCAGTTCTTCTAACTTAAAGGTGGCCATTCTATATGGTTTATTTGATATAGGTAGAGATCTAGGAATAAGTTCAATTGATAACTAAACTTATTAGTCAGTGGAAAGGCTAATAAATTATTCAGGGAATATATTAGTGTAATCCCTCATGATGGGAATGTCTTTGAGAATGATCATATCATTTATATCAATAATTTTAGAAAGATATTCTTGATCATAAGGAATTAATATCCACACTTGAGACAATTATTCTAACGGAGATTTATCTTCCTCCTTACACATGTAAAGAATTAGAGGATGCTTTAGGATGTGAAGAGTGAAATCCCTTTTTTAATAGTTGATGTTGGATTTATATAAATATATTCAGTCCATGCTTAAAATAAAATCAAACTCTAACAAAGGGAGTATGAAAAAATTTCTAGGAGGTTCAGTACACAAACATTAACTGGGGAGGAGTTATGTACTTTGGATGCAATAATTTCCCCATTAGCTATTCTCAAAAATAACCTAACATCCAAATATTGAGGTGGTGTTTGATTATTTCTACTAAACTTACAATATATGAAGGAATTCCTAGAAACCAAATCAAATATTACATTCACTATTATTAAATGAATAAACAACATACCTGTCACCACATCATTATCTATCTCCACATCAGTAGTAGTGATATCATAAGCCCTTCCTTGTTACCTTATAGGTTGTTATTGATTGCCTCATACAAACCTATACTTAGGGCATTGGTTTGAAAAATTCACATGTTACTTTCTGTTGATGCACAAAACTACTAGGTGAGCATTAATATGAACCTTCATTTTATCTTCCATGTTAGTGGGATTATTCATATCGCTTTAGTAGTTCTTTTCAGATTCTCTATTATTCCACATTTGAAGCATTTCTTAGATCCCTTTAGACAGTTCCCAGGATACTTCTTCCCACAATTTTTACATTGGGGATATTTGATCTTTTTCCATCATGGGATTTATTTATTGAACCACCCATATTAGACTCCAGTTTCAACTTTTTATCACCAGTCCCATGTGACCATTGAGGGTTTCCGATCTCCATTTCAGCCTTGAGGGCACAATGGACAATCTCCTCATAATTATTGAAGTCTCGAATCACCAACACTTTTTGTAGACTTGGATTTAGTATGCTAAAGAATCAATCCACCATGGTTTCAGTGTTCATGAAAAATCCAAATGAATATCTTGAAATCCTTGTAAAGTTTGCTTCATATGATCTAATCGACTCATCTTTCTTTTGCTTAAGTCTGAGGAACCCTCTTTCTATATTGATATGAAGGGTTCAGGGAAAATATTTATTGATTGTTTTTATTAAATTCCTCCTAATACATGGAATCAATTTACTCCTTGGACATAATATTTATGACCAGTTTCCACCACTGATCAACTTCCACATAAAAATGATAGACCACCAACATAAATTTATCTTCTTCTAATCATTGAAGGATAAAGAATATATTTTCAATGGAGTTAATCCACTCTTCCACAATGAGGGGATCAAAAGATCTACTAAAAATTGTAGGCCTTTTCCACATGAAGTATTCAATGGAAAATTACTATTTTCTTGGAGAAGGAGGGCATTCCATGCGATTCAAGTTATTATTAATAACTTGATCCAGTTGATAAAGTACCGTCATGATGTTTTGAGCACCCATTCCAATAATATTTGGTATATCATTAGGTAAACCATCAAATTTACTATCACATTTATTGTTGTCATGTGTTATTCTATTTACCACCATTAACTAAGAAAAATTAATTGTAATTAGGTGTCTTGAATACTTAGTTAATAAACATAAAAAGGAAACTTTAAAAATAAATGAATAAACTCTTAAAGGAAAACGATATCCTAACTTATGTTTCCCTAGGTTTAAATCTAGGTTATCTGTTATCTGTTTCCTAACATATATTCTTATGGGAATTTTCTTTATTCCCTTAATAATGGTCATAATGAGCTTATGATTTCACCAAATCATATGCCCAGGGAGTGTCAAAACAGGTGCATAGTAAGGCCTATTGTCGTGTACCAGGTTACCCCGAGTCAGGCCCTGAACACCTTTTTAGAGTTGTTACTCCTAGGTACATCTATGCTAGAACCACTCCCACTTGTAGTATCTATACATGGATTTATTTTATTAATAAAACACTTACTCTATACTAAACAAAATTTAGGGATGTTTTCTCATATATAGTCTTATCCCTAGGGTTCTTACTAAAGTGATCTATTCCTAGTATCCAAAAATAACTAAACCATCTTATGATACCAACTATAATGAACCTAGACTTTTACACATATAATTACATGATCTTAATCATAATTAAACATCGAATTACAATACAAGGATCATAAAGTCTAGTGACTTGGAAGAATAGGTACATAAAACTAAAAACATTGGACTTAATAAAACATGTATTTATTTACCATCCATTAAGAGCTCCCAACATCCTTTGAGCACTTACATCTGAATAGGATAACTTTAGGATAACATGAACAAAGGGATGAGCTAAAAATACTAGTAAAAGAATGCACATTAAAATAAATCTTGCACATGGGTTAAAAGGCATAACATAAATATATATAAAGGTACGAAACACGATTAAAAATAAGGAATTATAACATATAAAACATCAGATCATATAATCATGGAATCATAGTAATGTGGAAGCAACATAAAACCTAACTTTAGCACAATTCAAGGATTTTTTTCACATAGAGGAGAATGAGTCATGTCTCATTGCACATAGAAGAGCACAAGTCAAGGCTTGTTGCACATAGAGGAGCATGAGTCAAGGCTAACCACCAAGACCGTTTCACATAACATCTCATGAGTCTAAACATTACCCAATTAATTTAATAACTATCTAGGAACAACCATCATAACATGTTCATGAATATACTTTACACATAAGTAATCATACATAAGTAATAAAATATAAACATAAGGGTTACCCATGGAAAGGATTGGGTATTATAATCATGTCAAAAGCATAATAAATTGGTGCATCGTAAAAGTGTCTATAAAAGGAAGGAATTAAACCATACATGGAAATTTATAAAGGAATAAATGCATATATATTGATAAGTAATGTCAAACTTAAGTGAAAATAGTGTTTAAGAAACTTTAGAAATAAAACATTTTAGTATGGTTTAAGGGAAAACTTTCATGATTATTTAAAATGGAAAAGGAATAATTGTTTATATAAAACCATAATTGAACCAAAGTAGTTTTTCATTATAAAATTATTTATTTTATAAAAATAATGACGTATTAAAATAGATTATGGAGAAAACTTGTAAATGGGTAAGAATTATGGATGTTCCCTTAAACCAGTCTTGCTTATTGGAAAAAATTGAGTAGGGAAAATTTAAAAAAATGTATATCCCTGAAAAGAAGGATGAATGGATATTGATACATGAGTTTGGAAAATATAAAAAACATTTTGAATATTTACATAAAAATAAAATATAATTTCATTTGGGTAAAAATATAGAAGGATTAATCTGAAGAAATAATGGAGGTTTGGGTAGAATCCCTTACCTTAAATCTGAAGGTGTTCTTCGCTTATTCTTAATGCCCTGGATAATAAACTTAAATACATTAATTAATAAGTGTAGAAACATTTAAACTTGTATATGATTTATTATAACTTTATTATGTTAATTTATGGGCTTTTTATGGGTCAAGAGATTCAATTTTATCATTCGGGAGCATTAGTTTCCTTGGTTTTCATGATCAGTTTACTTGTATAAGTGTATGGAAAATCATGTAGAATAAAAATAGTTTTCCAGAAATTAACTTATATGTTATTAATTAACTTATATAATATTAAAATATAATTTTTTACATAATTTAAGATTATTAATTATATAAATCATTAATGATAATCATTTGGGTTTATTTTGGCAGTTTTTGATCACAACGAACTCGTTTTGTTTTATAAATTAATATCATGTGTAAAAAATGATTAAAAAAAATTACATAAGATATAATACATATATCAAAATATTTTTTAACCATAAAAATGGTTTCATGACCATATTTGAATAATTAATTGAAATATGAAAGCACATCGTCCACAAAGGTGGTAGATCGCCACCCCACAGACGATGTTTTCGTTCTTAAAATAAAAGAGAGATGATATGATATTTGATGAATAATTATTCCATAAACATGATAAAATTATAGTTTATTTAATATAATATATTTTTCATTATATTTATATTATGGGAGGTTATTATAGAAAATGAAAAGAAAGGAACTTGAAAAGAAATTGAAAGAAAATGGAAGAGGGTTTCACCTCTTGTTTCCTTCTTCTTGTGTGACTCCTTAAGGGATTGGTTTTGGTCTTTTGTTAAGAATAAAATATATTGGTTGTGGGTAAAGGGCTTGGAAGTATATTTGAAAATAATTTAGGCAAGGATAAAGTATTTATAGATGTGAGGAGAATAGGTGGTGAGGGGTGATATTTATAGTAAAGGAGAGGGGTGTTTTTTTGAATATTTTAATCATTATTTTATTATTTTGATCAAGACAAGAAATAATGATGATTATTGAGAATAAATAAATAAATTAGGTCATGTGAGTTTGAATCATCTATGATTACATCATCCATGACTCAATGAATAATGTTTTTAACATATAATTTATATATACCATAAATTACTATATTTTACTATTCACTAAAAATTCAAGTATTTCATAAAAATACCAAACAAATCACCCGAACCATTTTTTTTGATGCATATAATTCAAAAATGAACTCCATTTTATGAAAATAATTTTCTTAATATGAGAAAATTAATTTTTAATTAAAATCATAATTTACTAAAAAAATACAAATTTTAAATTATAACAGATTTTATATCACTTTGAAAAATCAAAAAAGGTCTCATAAAATTATCTTATAATCATAAGAGATAAAAATAATAATTTATTAACTCATTTTAAGAATAAAAATTCTTTTAAATTATTAAATTATTCATAAAATTGTAATTAAATATTTTTGACGTACAAAAATACCAATACTTAATTAATATTTTTTAAAATATTTATTTACTTATAATATGATATAATTATTTCATATTGTTTCTTATAATATGTATAAATTTTATTTATACTTTCTTTGGTGAGGTTACTATTCAATTGGCTGGTTTACTATTTATAAGGGTCACATTACTATTCCAAAGGTTAAGTTACTATTTCATCGCTATAGGTTCCTTAACTTCTTGAAATACTTCTTATTTTATTAATTTTTCATTTATAAAGTTTATATTGTGTTATTTATGTAATTTAATGTGATTTATACTATATGAGGTAATTATAAAAAGGGAATTTTCATTGATAAAAATTTGGGCCGTTACATTGGAAGTGCGGCTCAAGGATGATCCGTTATAAAGTAGAAAGGTTGTAAGATCCTGAACTTCCTTTGAGGTACATTAATGTTTAATTTTGGTTTAAGTATCTTTAATTTAGTTAAATTAATGTTTAACAGGTGTATAAGGAGTCTTAGGGGTGTCCTAGTGGTTTGGAACATGAAAGAAGGGAAAATGAGGCCATCTAGTGCATGTCACATGGTTGGAACATGGTTAGAAGTAACTGTGCACCTTAACCATGATTATCTGGAGAGGTAAAGCATATTTGGTGAAACTGTGAACATGGTGGATCCAAACCATGAAAAATTAGATAGATCCAATAGACATGGTTATCACACAGTTTGTCAAACCGTGTGGACTTCCTAGGAAACCATGAAACCTGGCCCCCTCTTAGACAGAGGGTGGAAAATGGTTAGTGAATAGTTTGTCCAACCATAAAAAACCATGAACCCCATTAAAGTGGGAGAAATTTACCATTTTCCCTTCAAGATTTAAGAAACCTCACCTAATTTGCATCCCCATTTCTCCTATAGCATCCAAAGATGATAAAACTTTCAACCCAAAATTCCCAAGTGTCTTTATCCCACATTTCTAAGCTATTTTGAGCGCCATTGGGTGTGGATTGAAGCTATGGATGATTTTAACACTTTTCTTTGCTCCTTTTTCTAGATTAATTCTTTTGGATTTTTTATTCTCCTTCTAAATTCCTAAAACACTATTTTTACAACATTTTATTGGTTGGGGATTTAAAGGGAATTTGTTTCCAAATCAAAGGCTAAGGTTGAGTGAGTTTTCATCTTTAGAACTGAGGTAGGTGATATACAAGTTATATCCCATAGTATCGTTCATTATTTATGAGTATGTGGTTTTTAATTAGTGACTTTGTGTTTTTTATTTTGTTAAACATGGTAGAAATTATAAAATGTTTGGTTATAAGTTTAATTGAACCCCTCATGATCCTCATGGGATGTGTTGAGGTAGATTTGGACTGGGTTAATGGACACCCATGGGCTACGATGCTTCTTGAATATTGAAATTGAAATGTGAAGTGTTTAATTGAATTATTATGACATAGATCCCATGATAAATGTTTTGAAATATAGCTTGTGTTATGAAATGAAACAAATGGTAATTGTGTTCATTGTTAACATGGAATAAGGGGGTGTTTGGTATAGTGTGAATGGATTAAGTGGATTAACATTAATGTGTTAAATGACTTATGGGTTATATGTGTAAAATAATTAAGGAATGTGAATGGGTAATGTGTTAAATTGGATATGTTATGAAAGGAAAATGGGTGAAAGTGTTATGGATTGTAAACAAGAATGTATAAATGGGATAAGTCACGATGATCAATTATGTGTTGAATGAACTATTGTTGTAAGTGATGGATGTGTTAAAAGGTTATGGTTATTTTTGGTAAACATGTTATGGATAAGGAAGAATGTGTACATGGCTTGGAGTTATGTGGTGTATTGACTTGAGGTTATTTTCCCATAGGTTGGGTTGGACACCCCCTAGAATGCACGGGTTAGGGAGTTGGACTGAGGCTCTATGCCCCTAATTATTTCATTTGTTGAGACTACCTAGACTAAGGATCCAAGGTAAGTGTTATGTATTTTTTTTGAAATTATTCCCTAGTGATCTAGGGAACTTAAATCCCCCCTTATTCATATTTGTTGACTGGTATAGGCTGTGGTGTAATTGATGAAAGGCCTAACCCCATAGATCAAATAATGAAAGTGTCTAAATAAACATTGTTAACTACTAAAACCTTATTTATCTGTAATTTATATTTTCATTTATTTTTTATCTGAATACACTCTCTTTTTAGACTTTATATTTTGAAGACACCATTGGTGGGGGCCTACTGAGTTGTAATCATAGCCTGACCGGGCAACCATTGGGTACCCGAGCAGATTTCATGGTTTCAGGTCAGAACAAGGGAAAACGCCATATACTAGAGGGTTAATTGGGCCTGGGATGTGCATGGATGAGGGGATCAGAATGGATGTCGATAACTATTTTTGGGATTCTTTATTTTTTCTTTATTTTGGGGTTTCTATACACTTGGAACTACATGACATTCCATAACATATTTACTATTTAGTTGTCAGCTTGTACCCAGTTTTTGGAAATGTTGGTAATGCATGTTTGTTGGTTATTATATTTCCTTTATTTATTATTTTTATCTTCTCTTAATTACTATGATAAAGCAGGTATAGTTTCCTACATCTCACATTAGACCCTCTCTACTAGTCGGTAACCTCTAGTGTATGGGGAGGTGCACCTGAGGTAATGTGGTGACCTAGATTGAAGCACCATGTATAGTGGCTACTGGTTTGGGGAAGTTGCACTTCGTCACAAGGATGTAAATCAATATCACCACTATGTCTATTGAAGAAAAGTATTGACCCATTTTTGGTCTAATAAGACACATTTCTTTGACATGGTAGGAAGAAATTTCCAATAATGATCTCACCTGATAGGATAATTATCCCCTATCAATATGATCTCCATGAATCCATAGTATAGGGATGTAATTATGAACATTCCACCCATACACCTAAAGATGTTTGCACATCATATCCACAATATCCTATGACCAAGGAGTTATTTCCTCCCCCATTACTTATGATTCTAATTAATATGACTTGGAAAAAACTCCTCCTTCCATTGAAGAAGTTTCCACCACCATCAATGAGCTTATACAAGTAAACCTTGGCATATAGGAAGACTCAAGGATGAAATTTATTGGCGATTTTATTCCTCTCAATGAACAATAATAGTATATTACATTCCTAAAGTATCACCTCAATGTATTCATGAGGAAATAAAAGAATAATATAGGTCTCAATCCCTAGGACATCTCCCACTGTCATAGCCTTCCTATTAGCCACCATGGATTCAAACAAGCACCTGAAAGGATGAATCCTTCCCATGGTGCCATTGTCAAGTCTGTAGTTGATAAAATAATCAAAGAAAAAATCATCAGGGAAATTTATTACCCCAAATGAGTACCCAAAATTATCTCAGTCAAGAAGAAGAACAAATATATCATTGTCTACATCAACTTTCGGGACATCAACTAGAATTTCCAAAAGGATAACATCCCCATTATGGTCACACAATTATCGGTTGATGAAACCACTATATTCCATTCCCTCTACATTATGAATGGGTATTATAGATATAATAAAATCCAAATGACCGCTGAAGAAAAGGAGGATACTATATTTTGGGTACTCAAGATAACCAATTTCTACTAGGATATTCCCTTCAAATTTAAGAATGCTAGAGTAATATACCTATGATATATACATCATATCTCCAGGACCATACTTAAAATGATTCTTTAGTTTTATGTGGAGGATTTAGTGGTCAAAACCTACCAATATTGGGACTATCTAAAAGATATCAAGAAAGTTTTTGACATGTTCTGTGCTCACTACCTGAAGATAAACCCCCTGAAGTATAAATTCATAGACACCTTCAAGAAATTACTCAGAATCATTTTCTGGTATAGAGGCATTGAGATTGAAATAAAGAAGATCAATTCCATTATTGAAATACCCCCTCCATGAATTTTATGGTAGTTTTAAGGTATTCAAGTACATATAGATTATAGTTAGAAAATTTTCAGAAATATGGAAAGAAAATGTATGGTATTTTCCAAACCAATGAATTAGGGAATCTCCCATCACTTGGAAAAATAATTTTAAAGCACTTTTGATGAAATCAAACTATATTTACTACATCCCAAAATTCTCATGCAACCTATCCAAGGGAAAAATTTGATCCTTTATATGATCATCATATAATAGAGCATCAAAACCCTCTTAGACCTAAAGAATAATTAGGCTAAAGAGAATAGTATGTACTATCTTAGTCACATGATTCTTGACACTGAGACAAGATATACTCACATCAATAAGAACTACCCTATCTTGGTATTCACATTCTAGAAGTTTCATCCCAATCTATAGGATCATGAGGTCTTGTTAATCTCTTGAATTGTCTTGATGAAGTGAATCCTCAACCATCCAATGTTGATTAGATTATTTATATAATGGGTAATGATCTTTTTTCTAGTTCTATATTAGATTCATTACCATGAAGAATGTCAAGGGAAAATCATTGGATGATTTCCTTATCATTCAACCAACCCCATAAGAATTTTCCCTAAAAGTAAACTTCCCAAATGAATACATTTTATATATCCATGAAGTTTCACCATGTTTGAAGATGCAAATTGATGGTGATTCTCAAAGTTCAACTAGAAATGGACCCAATAACCCTAATCTCAATAGGTTCATCCTTAGAGTCATCTTAATCTCTCCCTTAATGGCATTCTTATCATACTTGTTTTTCCTTTTGGAGGGGTGAAACAATAATGAGGATAAATACCATTACCTTATTACTGATCTCAATTTGTCCATTGAGATTAAAGTTCCATAGTTTCATGTGAAATAAGACTTAGAGATAGTCATCAAGAAAATCAATGTGACTACACTATTAGGAAACAGGAGATGACCCCCTTTATCGAGTTTACGTATAAGAAAATGGATTAATTTCCATATTATTTGAATGTATATCATATCCCATAATCCTAGAATTATTGATTATAATATTTGGAAAACTTGGATAAATCCCTTTAATATCTAGATCATAACGATATATTCATCCATGTGGTGCATTGAAAAGTGATCACCCCTGTCACTCCTGATGAGGGAAACCATGATGTAAATCAACTTTTCACCAACCCTTACAAGGAGGGACCCTTAAATACCCAAGGACTAATGAAGAAACTGATTGTATGACTCATTTAACTAAGTACCTCCAACAAGGAACTCTATTATTTGGTTGATTCGACTGAGATAAAATCCACCAGTGTGAAATAAATTTCAACCCATGTTATGGAACCAACTCATAGAAATGCCTTTATAATTTTTTTTTAATTTAATAATTATTAGATTCATATAAGGGAAGGGAATTCCTCATATTAATTATGAGGTCCATGTTGTGAAATGTGGATATCTCTATATAGGATTAAAGCTCTACCATCATATCCAAAGGTTGTGATACTTTTGGCACACCATGGTTCATGAGTGCATAAAATTAACTAAGACATATTATTCATAATGGGTTAATTAAAAATTCATGAATAAACCTCTAAATATTCTCCATACAACCAAATCCTATTGGAACTTTATTTTGTGTGTAATAAATGTCATGGGACTTTACCACTAGTGACAGTTTGGCAGTTCTGGTTCATTATCACTTCCATCAATTACTTCTCAATGTGGGACAAGGCCATTCCCATCAAGGAGTTTAAGACCATATTTGTGGTAAGGTTTGTAAAATCCCACATCATTAATAGGTTTAGGATCACTCAATACATTCTCATAGAAAATGGTACCAACTTCTAAACTATCAAGATGAAGAAAATTTATTCCAAGTACAACATTTGGTTTGACCACACTTCTCACTATCATACATGAATGAATTGATATATTGAGGAATTCAATAAAGTCATACATAAAGTTATGTAAAATATAGTGGATCAGAACAAGAGTAGATATCCTAAAAATCTATCCAATTCATAGTGGAAATATTAGATTAAGAATCAAACTTCCACCCAGGTTACTTATTATTCCCTAACATATAGAATAAAATATATTCTTCACATTAATATTTAACCACCATTATTTTTAAAAACCATCCATGAAAATTGACATTAGAAAAAAATTTCCAAGTATTACTATCTAAACTATAATGCCTTGATGGAAATATTATTCAAGCTCTGTACAAATTTGAGGTGTGCTATAATCAAGTGCCTCGAGCATTCAATAAGAAGGTTCTTCTTCACATGTTCCTCCAGTGTGACTTAGCATTGGAATTGAGAACACTAATGATACCTAGAAGGAAACCTTATAAGATAGAGGCCAAGTGGGAGGTACTCTTCACCATTTATAAGGATTACTCTAATATTATGTATTTTTTTCACTATGGATGATGAGAAAAAAACACCTCCAACTAATAAATGGTTCTTTAATAGGTACTTATTGCAACGTCATGTTGAGTTCAAAAGGGTCCTAACTATAATACCTTAAAATCTGAAACAATCTGTACTTATCACATGAACTAAAAATGTATGACACTTGGGTTCCAACTACATGACCTTAAATTTTATATTATATAGTCCGTATGGCATGATATTAAATTATGTGACCAATATCTTTTCTATATGATGCTAACTTGTATTATCCTTGATCTAAGCTATATGAACTTAAATTGTATAGTTGAGATCATTCTGTATGAAACTTAAACTATAGGACTGGATCATTTTCCTCACAAAATAGGAAAACTGTAACACCCCAATCTTCCACGGTACGTTTCCCTTTGAATAATGCAATGACGTGCATTGTACGCAACTTCTAGATTCTAACACACCACAACCAATCAAACTACCCGTTATGAATAATAATACATAATTTTTAAAATTTTAGAAATTTTATCTCTCAAAATGGACTTCATTTTTGGATTTGTAATATCGAATTTATCCAAGGGTGAAATTTTGGAACCTTTCGAATAACATTTATATTTTGATGAATAGTGAAAATTACTAAATTTTAATTAAAAACAAATTTTTTAATCAAAATAATTTATATTGATAAATTATAAATTTGAGTGGTTTTAAAGTATATTTAGAATATATTTCCACCATTTAATAAAATTTTGGTCATTTTACATAATTTTACAATTACACCGGATATAAACAAGTGTCAACCTTTTGATAGTTATTATCTCTTAAAAACACACTTTTTGTTTTAACAACGGGAATTAATTTTAAATTAATTTCTGCCACTTATGTGTTTTGAATTTGGAAATATGGATTCCACATTTGGAATCAGGATGTTCAAATTGTGTAAATAGGTAACTTATATTTTTAGACATTTTGAATAATTACTTCGGTAAATATTTTATTTACCATGGTTAAAGGGAAAATCCGGTAAATGAGGGTTAAAAAAATATTATTATAATAACAAACAAATTACCCTAAAACGTGTCCTAACCTTATTGGTTGATACATGTCCGACCATGGGCATCTTTGGGTCGATTTTGGGACCCCATGGATCCACTTGTAAGTGATAGGGACACTTTATTTTAATTAAGTTAAAATGAATACAAAAATGACACAAGCATATATCTTTTAGAAAACCAATTTTTACATAGGGTTATATATGTTGGATTTTCGACTATAAATATTCATTAGAAGGATAAAAATATTTACTACATAATTTTATATTATTTATAATTTTTAGACATTAAATAATTTAATTTATATTTGACACAATGGTGATGCAGTAATTACCATAACAGTAAAAAATTAAAATAATTGATATTGTAGATACACAAATAAATATAATTCGAGACTTTTTATGAATTACACTAATTTTATAGGTTAATATGACATGTTAGTAATGATTTCATTAACCTTGTTCGAAGTAATCATTCTGTTATGATTTTTACAAAAAATCAACTATTGAATAGTGTCAAAATTGACATAAAAGAGTTTTTAAAACAAATATTATATTATTAATTGATATTAAATTCCTAAAAATCTAAGATTCATCCATGAGACTTATATCATGATAGTTGTATCATTAATGGACCACTTAGGGGTCTCTTGTATGTATATAGTAAGTTTATTAACCATATAATATAAAATTACAAAGAGACATTATAAAAGTGAAACTAATTAACTAAGAGTTAATACTTAATGATAAGGTTAATATAGTAACCCAAACCTGTCTAAATTCTATTGGTTGAGTGGTTTTCGACGTATCCCCACATTATAATTTAAATAATACACTTTTGAGCCATTAGAAACCAAATATTAATTTATTATAAAATAATATTTCTAGCTTTTCCAAAGGTGCCCCTCACCCCTCTTATAAAAGGGAACTCTCCCTTCTCATTAACTCACACCTTCAAAGCCTTTTGGTTTGGCCAAACTCTGACCAAATAATCTCTCAAATTCCCTCAATACAACCTAGAGGCCTTAGTTTAATCAGAAAGCCAACCTAAGATCCCTTTTGATCAAATCAAAAGGAAGAACCCGAAGAAGAGGTAATGATTTCACCACCCTTTTTCAAGTTCCTTTCTTCTTCCAATTCTTCTTTCTTTGTTATTACCATTATAAAATAATAAATCCAGTATCTTATATATACTGTGATATTATTATAAATATGGTACAACCATATTCATTATTCTATCCATCCTTTGAATAACATGTCACCATAAGTGCGTACGTACGGCTTACCGTCTCCACGTCGTGGTGTAATTGTTATTCAATAAATTATTATTTGGATGGGTATAATAATGATGTGTAATTCATGTAAATAATAAATATAAAATTATAATTATTCTATCTATATGATATACCATCCAATTATATATTATTTTAACATCAAAAGAATGATATTGTCGCTCGTGCGTACGCACGGACTACCCTCTCCACGAATGCGATGAGATTCATTCTCCATCATATCCATTCAAGTATAATTATCATTTTATGATTTAAGAATAATGTTTAAGGACTTGATATAATTATGTATATGAATAAGATACAACCTATACATAAAAAACATGGCTTACGTAACGAATAATATAAAAGAAAACGAGTAAGTTAACACCCGAAATGACGATAATACTAAGATATTATTAACAAATCAATGTTAAAAGATCATATATGACATCATATTAATGTAAATGATCCTTTTATAATTCAATAAAAATTATATCACCATTATAAAGGAGGTTAACCTACCGTCGACTAAGGAAAAAGTACAAAGTAAGGGGTTTCTTATCTCACTTTTAATTCCGTGATAATTCCATTGTTCACCACTTATTTATTGCTTGTGGTGTATGTGTATTGCCCATGATTGTATTAATTGTGTAATATATTTTAATTTATATTTAATTAAATCATCATTTTATGATCCTTCTTTCATGGATGTATGTTTCTTAAGTTACCTAATCGATAAGGTAATTTGAAATTTCAATTTCCACTCATTCGGCTTTACCCATACTTCATTGATTATTTTACTCCAAGATTATGTGTGGAATCACTATTAATTTGATTATGACCTAATTTCCGCTCCCCTTTATATGGATATAATTTTTATACACATAATCATTCCATTGATAAATTCTCAAGTCATCGGTATAAACTTGATAAGAGTAATTTTTACTCAATCTCAATTTGTTGAGATAAACATTCAATTCATTGGTGTTGTTTTTACAAGAATATGTGTGAATGTACTTTGATTGTTTTACACTGAATACCCAATCATATTTAGTGTATTTATATTTTCTCACATAATTATGTCGTTGATTTATCCTTAACTTAAGGATACAGCCTTTATGAGAGATTTCATCTCATTTTGCATTCCATTGAGACTTCTTTGTTGTTATACACCAAATCACTTTTATGTGGTGTATATAATGTACCTTGACATAGTATATCATGAATACCTTTATTCTCATGATATTACAAATTTTTGATTAGCTCAATTTTTTGTATTCAAGTTTCTCTCTTTTGGTTAGAAACTCTAACTAAAATACCATTTTTAAATGTTTTAAAGACTTATTCTTCTAAATCTTGCTCATTAATGTCCATGTTTTAAAAATGGTTTTAAGGAATTATTTATATAGAATTTAACGTTTTAAAATTAAAACTCCTTTTAAAAGTTTCAAAGTGGTATGGGACACTTTGATTCAAAAATCTATTTTTAAATGGCTTTTTGACAAATAGTGTGACTTTTAAATGATTTCAAGAAAAAGGGGGATATTTCTCTCAAATAGTTTTGATGATTATTTTCATCTATGTCAATATCCTTCATTATTCTCGATTGAGGTTAATATGATACAATATAATCTTCTATATTGTATCGAATGAGTTATGTTTGACTGTGGATGTGCTATTTTTGTACCATTCATGGTTTGTGGATAAGTATTGACATTTTGTATGCTAGTTTTAATACGAATGTTTATGTTATGTTTAAAGATTTTCATATGAGGAATGCATTGGACTTAATAAGTGACTGGTGGAGCCCGCTATAGCTCCTCGATGCATCGGTAGGTCTCATGAGACAAACTAGTGTCTTGGCACAAGGCTTTGGAAAAATCTTATTTGTAGTCTTGGCACGAGGCCTTGGCTATGTGGTTATGATAGTCTGGAATTATGAATTCCATCATTATGAAAGTGGTTGTTGATATTGCATGTGATTTTTCAACTAGTAGAATATCTATGTGAATAAGTAAATGGCATTATTTAATTTTATCTTTTCCATATTATGCTGAAGTTCAAGTTTAAAAGGCTTTTGTTTTAGTTATAAATTGATTTAAGTGTTTATGCTTATCTATGAAAGGTTCTTCTATATTGTTATCCTTACTGAGCATATGAGCTCACCCCTTTCAATGTTTTATTTTTCCCAGGATGTGAATAAGTAATTTATTAATGACCTGCAGGGATAATATGAGGGGATATGAAGACAAGATGTCGTTGTAGTTTTTTTTACCTTATGATGTAATGTAAGAGTTATGAATATATCTAGTGTTTCCAAGACTACTAAACTAATCGGTCTTTCGAGACTTTATCCTTTGTGATCATGACAATGTTATGTAATAATGCACCGACTCTGGGTCACTGGGGTCGGGGCGTTACAGTTGGTATCAGAGGAAGTTTAGTAAAAACCTTGGAATCTATATTTAGATAAACTCTGATTAGAGCACGTAGACCTAAGATGAACTTTGAGGATTAGTATAGAATAACTTCCTAAAATTTTGGTATTGTAGAGATTTTGTGAGTTTTCCGAGCAATACATCCTTGTTTGGATACGAGCAGGTAGAGGCGGCTCTAGCACAGATGTACCTAGGGGTAAAACCCAAAAACACCGCTTTGAGCTAGAATCGAACGGGAACTGGTGCACGACAATAGGCCTTGCTGCACTCTTGGTTACGACACTCCCGGGGGATATGCTTAAGATAATTTACATTTTCTTTACAAACCGATTTGAAGTATTATATATAAGATGAGAGTAAATGACCTTGGTTAATCTTAATGTGTTTCAAATTGAGAATATGGTGGCATGTTAATATCTAAATGATTTTATGACTACTGTTACTCACACAATGCTTTCTGGTTTTAGTCAATGGATGAATTCCAAGGAAGTCATAGTGGCTTTGAGAATGATGTACAAGGTTGAAACAGTGGTGGCAATGAGAAAAAAAATGGAATGTTGATAGGAATAAAAGATATCGTCTTTATTCCAAATCAATTTTCCAATAATATGATCAATAATATATATATTAACCAATTCCCAGACTCAACAAAGAAGAGAAAGGTGATGAATGATAAGAGCTCCCGCAGTGGAGACCATGGAGAAAGGAATCCTCAATTTCCATTATGCAGGAAACGTGGAAGGAGACACCCAGGAAAGTGTCTCAATGGGACAAAGAAATTCTTTAAGTGCGGGAAGGAAGGACATAAAGTGAAGAATAGCCAAAGAAAAATGAAGAGTACTATTGAAGAAGATAAAAATGGTCCCAAGAATCTATTTACAGTCATTTTCCAGAAATGTAGGGGACCTGGCCATTACCCGAGTGAATGCCCTATTCTATAGGATATTTTATTGGTTAAAGAAGAAGCTATGTGGAAATAAATGGTTGGAGAAATGTTTAAAAAGTATTAGTGCTCCTTGTTGATGGGTTTACTTTGGAATAATTTTCTCTTGTATTTTTAACTCTGTAGTTTTCCATGTGAGAATGATATTTGAGGAAGAATTATCTTTTCTCTTGTGAATATAGTTATAAATAACCATTTGGTTTTATATGATCATTGGGTTTTAGGAAATTATAAGTTATTATAATTTGGGATGAAAATACAAGGTATGAGATAAGATTTGTGGTTAAATTATGTTATGGTTATTTTGAGGAATTTATCTCATTTTGGTAATGTTATAAAATATAGTTTCTGAAAAAGGACAACATGCAGACCGTGTGACAACCCGTCACGTCGGACAAAGTTATGGGAATCAAACCCAGAACCAAAGTGCGATTGGGATTTATCAACTACCACTGGACTACGTGAAGTCCCGGGTTAGTGTGACTATTATTTTTAGTTAAATGATTTTATTGATCATTAATAATTTGATTTGGGATCTTATGTCTTATCAAATGAATACCCTTAGTATAGGAAAATGATTTGGTAATTAAGTGATAAATGTTATTTTGGAAGTTTTTCGCTTTGTTGTATGGAAAATAGAATAGTATGGGATTTCATTTTAGGAGTAATGGTGGATTTTTATCTATGTTTTTATTGTGGATTTATAGTGATTTGGGTGATTTATGGATATAATTAGGTTAATTACTTTTAAGTATGTGAATTTAAGAGTAATTAATGTCATTTGGAGATACAATTTAACGTAGAAGACTACATTCTTATAATTTTTGAGTTTCAATATTAGTTTGGATTATATTGAAGGATTTTAAGGAAAATTGATTATTGAATGGTATTTATTTAACTTTGGGGTATTGATGGTTTAATTTTGGAAATTAAGATTAGTGTTTTTTTTCTCTAATGGAATATACATTTGGGGGTCATCAGATATTATACTAACCATTTTGGTTTTGATTAATCTCTAAAGACAAGGTAAATATATAGTTTATCCTATGTGGATCATGTATTTCTATAGAAGTTTATTCTAGCTCTTCTATTGTGACCAAGTCTTCTTGAATACTCATTGTTCAAAAAAAAAAATGAGTTAGTGGTAAAAAGTTATTAAAGAATGAAACTCTAATTAAAAAGTAAGTATATCTCTTTATGTTCTTAGTCAATATCATAAATGAATTCCTCGTCCTTATGTAATGTAACTTAAAAAAAATGTTGTTGGTTTACTTTTCCTACTGGGAGACTAAGGATTGTTTGTCCCAACACAAGTTTGTGATTTTCTTATTGTTAACTTTCTCCTGATCATGTTTTCTATCCCTCTCCATCAGAACGGAACACTTAGTTTATCATCCATATCAATTTTTTTCTACATGGGATCCTAGTATGTGTTATCTTGGGTGACCTTTATACCTCTCTTCCTTTCTTTTAAAGTGATAGTTTTATTTACTCTTTTCCCGATGTGGGACATTCCATTATATTCTCAAGCCTAATTTTAAAAAAAAAATTGCGAGGACGCAATTTATTGAAGGAGGGGAGAATGTAACACCCCAATCTTCCACGGTACGTTTCCCTTTGAATAATGCAATGACGTGCATTGTACGCAACTTCGAGATTCTAACACACCACAACCAATCAAACTAGCCGTTATGAATAGTAATACCTAATTTTTAAAATTTTAGAAATTTAATATCTCAAAATGGACTTAATTTTTGGATTCGGAATATCGAATTTAGCCTAGGGTGAAAGTTTGGAACCTTTCGAATAACATTTATATTTTGATGAATAGTGAAAATTACTAAATTTTAAGTAAAAACAACTTTTTTAATCAAAATAATTTATATTGATAAATTATGAATTTGAGTGGTTTTAAATTTTATTTAGAATATATTTTTACCATTTAATACAATTTTGGTCATTGTACATAATTTTACAATTAAACCGGATATAAACAAGTGTTAATCTTTTGATTGTTATTATCTCTTAAAAACACGCTTTTTGTTTTAACAACGGGAATTAATTTTAAATTAATTTTTGGAACTTCTGTGTTTTGAATTTTGAAAAATGGATTCCATATTTGGAATCAGAATTTTCAAATTGTGTAAATAGGTAACTTTTATTTTTAGACATTTTGAATAATTACTTCGGTAAATATTTTATTTACCATGGTTAAAGGGTAAATCCGGTAAATGAGGGTTAAAAAAATAATATTATAATAATAACAAATTACCCTAAAACGTGTCCTAACCTTATTGGTTGATACATTTCCGACCATGGGCATCTTTGGGTCGATTTTGGGACCCCATGGAGCCACTTGTAAGTGATAGGGACACTTTATTTTAATTAAGTTAAAATGAATACAAAAATGACACAAGCATATATCTTTTAGAAAACCAATTTTTACATAGGGTTATATATGTTGGATTTTCGACTATAAATATTCATTAGAAGGATAAAAATATTTACTACATAATGGTATATTATTTATAATTTTTAGACATTAAATATTTTAATTTATATTTGACACAATGGTGATGCAGTAATTACCATAATAGGGAAAAATTAAAATAATTGATATTGTAGATACCCAAATAAATATAATTTGAGACTTTTTATGAATTACACTAATTTTATAGGTTAATATTACATGTTAGAAATGATGTAATTAACCTTGTTTGAAGTAATAATTCTGTTATGATTTTTACAAAAAATCAACTATTGAATAGTGTCAAAATTGACATAAAAGAGTTTTTAAAACAAATATTATATTATTAATTGATATTAAATTCCTAAAAGTCTAAGGTTCGGCAAAGAGACTTATATAATGATAGGTTTATCATTAATGTACCACTTGGGGGTCTCTTGGATGTATATAGTAAGTTTATTAACCATATAATATAAAAATATAAAGAGACATTGTAAAAGTGAAACTAACTAACTAAGAGTTAATACTTAATGATAAGGTTAATATAGTAACCCAAACCTGTCTAAATTCTATTGGTTGAGTGGTTTTCTACCTATCCCCACATTAAAATTTAAATAATACACTTTGGAGCCATTAGAAACCTAATATGAATTTATTATAAAATAATATTTCTAGCTTTTCCAAAGGTGCCCCTCACCCCTCTTATAAAAGGGCACTCTCCCTTCTCATTAACTCACACCTTAAAAGCCTTTTGGTTTGGCCAACCTCTGCCCAAATACTCTATCAACTTCCCTCAATGAATCATAGAGGCCTTAGTTTAATCATAAATCCAACCTAATATCCCTTTTGATCAAATCAAAAAGAAGAACCCGAAGAAGATGTAATGATTTCACCACCATTTTTCAAGTTCCTTTCTTCTTCCACTTCTTATTTCTTTGTTATTACCATTCTAAAATACTAAATCCAGTATATTATATATACTGTGATGTTATTATAAATATGGTACAACTATATTCAGTATTCTATCCATCCTTTGAATAACATGTCACCATACGTGCGTACGTACGGCTTACCGTCTCCACGTCGTGGTGTAATTGTTATTCAATAAATTATTATTTGGATGGGTATAATAATGATGTGTAATTCATTTAAATAATAAATATAAAATTATAATTATTCTGTCTATATGATATACCATCCAATTATATATTATTTTAACATCAAAAGAATGATATTGTCGCTCGTGCGTACGTACGGACTACCGTCTCCACGAAAGCGATGAGATTCATTCTCCATCATATACATTCAAGTATAATTATCATTTGATTATTTAAGAATAATGTTTAAGTAATTTATATAATTCTGGATATGAATAATATACAACCAATACATAACAAACACGGCTTACGTAACAAATAATATAAAAGAAAACGAGTAAGTTAACACCCGAAATGACGATAATACTAAGATATTATTAACAAATCAATGTTAAAAGATCATATATGATATAATATTAATTTAAATGATCCTTGTATAATTCAATAACAATTATATCACCATTATACAGGAGGTTAACCTACCGTCAACCAAGGAAAAAGTACAAAGGGGTTTCTTATCTAACTTTTAATTCTGTGAGAATTCCATTGTTCACCACTTATTTATTGCTTGTGGTGAATGTGTATTTCCCATGATTGTATTCATTGTGTAATATACTTTAATTTATAGGTAATTACATCATCATTGTATGATCCTTCTTTCATGGTTGTATGTTTCTTAAGTTACCTAATCGATAAGGGAATTTGAAATTTCAATTTCCACTCATTCGGCTTTACGCATACTTCATTGATTATTTTACTCCAAGATTATGTGTGGAATCACTATTCATTATATTATGTCATAATTTCCACTCCCCTTTCTGTGGATATACTTTTTATACACATAATCATTCCATTGATAAATTCTCAAGTCATCGGTATAAACTTGATAAGAGTAATTTTTACTCAATCTCGATTTGTTGAGATAAACATCCAATTCATTGGTGTTGTTTTTACAAGAATATATGTGAATGTACTTTGATTGTTTTACACTGAATATCCAATCATATTTAGTGTATTTATATTTTCACACATAATTATGCCTTTGAATTATCCTTAACCTAATGATACTTCCTTTATGAGAGATTTCATCTCATTTTGCATTCCATTGAGACTTCTTTGTTGTTATACACCAAATCACTTTTATGTGGTGTATATAATGTACCTTGACATAGTATATCATGAATCCCTTTATTCTCATGATATTACAAAGTTTTGATTAGCTCAATTTTTTTGTATTCAAGTGTCTCTATTTTGGTTAGAAACTCTAACTAAAATACCATTTTTAAATGTTTTAAAGACTTATTCTTCTAAATCTTGCTCATTAATGTCCATGTTTTAAAAATGGTTTTAAGGATTTATTTATATGGACATTATAGTTTTAAAATTAAAACTCCTTTTAAAAGTTTCAAAGTTGTATGGGACACTTTGATTCAAAAATCTATTTTTAAATGGCTTCTTGACAAATAGTGTGACTTTTAAATGATTTCAAGAAAAAGGGGGATATTTCTCTCAAATAGTTTTGATGATTATTTTCATCTATGTCAATATCCTTCATTATTCTCGATTGAGGTTAATATGATACAATATAATCTTATATATTGTATCGAATGAGTTATGTTTGACTGTGGATGTGCTATTTTTATACCATTCATTGTTTGTGGATAAGTATTGACATTTCATTTGCTAGTTTTAATATGAATGTTTATGTTATGTTTCAAACTTTTCATATGAGGAATGCATGGACTTAGTAAGTGATGGGTGGAGCCTGCTATAGCTCCTCGATGCATCGGTAGGTCTCATGAGACAAACTAGTGTCTTGGAACAAGGCCTTGGAAAAATCTTATTTGTAGTCTTGGCACGAGGCCTTGGCTATGTGGTTATGATAGTCTGGCATTATTCATTCCATCATTATGAAAGTGGTTGTTGATATTTCATGTGATTGTTCAACTAGTAGAATATCCATGTGAATAAGTAAATGGCATTATTTCATTTTATCTTTTCCATATTATGCTGAAGTTCAAGTTTAAAAGGATTTTGTTTTAGTTATAAATTGCTTTAAGTGTTTATGCTTATCTATGAAAGCTTCTGCTATATTGTTATCCTTACTGAGCATCTGAGCTCACCCCTTTCAATGTTTTATTTTTCCCAGGATGCGAAGAAGTAATTTATGAATGACCTGCAGGTATAGTATGAGGGGATATGAAGACAAGATGTTGTTTTAGTTTTTTTACCTTATGATGTAATGTAAGAGTTATGAATATATCTAGTGTTTCCAAGACTACTAAACTAATCGGTCTTTCGAGACTTGATCCTTTATGATCATGCCAATGTTATGTAATAATGCACCAACTCTGGGTCACTAGGGTCGGGGCGTTAGAGTTGGTATCAGAGGAAGTTTAGTACAAACCTTAGAAGCTATATTTAGATAAAATCTGATTAGATCACGTAGACCTAAGATGAAATTTGAGGATTAGTATAGAAGAACTTCCTAAAATTTTGGTATTGTAGAGATTTTGTGAGTTTTCCGAGCAATACATCCCTGTCTGGATACGAGCAGGTAGAGGCGGCTCTGGCACAGATGTACCTAGTGGTAAAACCCAAAAACACCGCTTTGAGCTAGAATCGAACGAGAAATGGTGCACGATAACAGGCCTTACTGCACTCTTTTTTACGACACTCCCGAGGGATATGCTTAAGATAATTTACATTTTCTTTACAAACTGATTTGAAGTATTATATATATGATGAGAGTAAATGACCTTGGTTAATCCTAATGTGTTTCAAATTGAGAATATGGTGACATGTTAATATCTATATGATTTTATGACTACTGTTACTCACACAATGCTTTTTGGTTTTAGTCAATGGATGGATTCCAAGGAAGTCATAGTGACTTTGAGAATGATGTACAAGGTGGAAACAGTGGTGGAAATGAGAAAAAAAATGGAATGTTGATAGGCGTAAAAGATATCTTCTTTATGCCAAATCAATTTTCCAAAAATATGATCAACAATATATATATTAACCAATTCCCGGACTCAACAAAGAAGACGAAGGTGATGAATGATAAGAGCTCCCGCAGTGGAGACCATGGAGAAAGGAATCCTCAATTTCTATTATGCAGGAAATGTGGAAGGAGACACCCAGGAAAGTGTCTCAATGGGACAAATAAATTCTTTACGTGCGGGAAGGAAGGACATGAAGTGAAGAATTTTCGAAGAAAAATGAAGAGTACTATGGAAGAAGATAAAAATGGTCCCAAGAATCTATTTACAGTCATTTTCCATAAATGTAGGGGACTTGGCCATTACCCAAGTGAATGCCCTTTTCTATAGGATATTTTCTTGGTCAAAGAAGTAGCTATGTGGAAATAAATGGTTGGAGAAATGTTTAAAAAGTATTAGTGCTCCTTGTTGATGGGTTTACTTTGGAATAATTTTCTCTTGTATTTTTAACCCTGCAGTTTTCCATGTGAGAATGATATTTGAGGAAGAATTATCTTTTCTATTGTGAATATAGTTATAAATAACTATTTGGTTTTATATGATCATTGGGTTTTAGGAAATTATAAGTTATTATAATTTGGGATGAAAATTCAAGTTATGAGATAAGATTTGTTGTTAAATTATGTTATGGTTATTTTGAGGAATTTATCTCATTCTGGTAATGTTATAAAATATAGTTTTTGAAAAAGGACAACATGAAGACCGTGTGAAAACCCGTTGCGTCGGAAAAAGCTGTGGGAATCATACCCAGAACCAAAGTGCAATTGGGATTTATCGCCTACCACTGGACTACGTGAAGTCCCGGGTTAGTGTGACTATTATTTTTAGTTAAATGATTTTATTGATCATTAATAATTTGATTTGGGATCTTATGTCTTATAAAATGAATACCCTTAGTATAGGAAAATGATTTGGTAATTAAGTGATAAATGTTATTTTTGAAGTTGTTCGCTTTGTTGTATGGAAAATAGAATAGTATAGGATTTCATTTTAGGAGTAATGGTGGATTTTTATCTATGTTTTTATTGTGGATTTATAGTGATTTGGGTTGTTTATGGAAATGATTAGGTTAATTATTTTTAAGTATGTGACTTTAAGAGTAATTAATTTCATTTGGAGATACAATTTAACGTGGAATACTACATTCTTATAAGTTTTGAGTTTCAATATTAGTTTGGATTATATTAAAGTATTTTAAGGACAATTGATTATTGAATGGTATTTATTTAACTTTGGGGTATTGATGGTTTAATTTTAGAAATTAAGATTAGTGTTTTTTTTCTCTAATGGAATATCCATTTGGGGGTCATCAGATATTATACTAACCATTTTGGTTTTGATTAATCTCTAAATACAAGGTAAATATATTGTTTATCCTATGTGGATCATGTATTTCTATAGAAGTTTATTCTAGCTCTTCTATTGTGACCAAGTCTTCTTGAATACTCATTGTTCAAAAAAAAACGAGTTAGTGGTAAAAAGTTATTAAAGAATGAAACTCTACTTAAAAAGTAAGTATAAATCTTTATGTTCTTAGTCAATATCATAAATGAATTCCTCATCCATATGTAATGTAACTTAAAACAAAAAAAAATTTGTTGGTTTACTTTTCCTACTGGGAGACTAAGGACTGTTTGTCCCAACACAAGTTTGTGATTTTATTATTGTTAACTTTCTCATGATCATGTTTTCTATCCCTCTCCATCATAAAGGAACACTTAGTTTATAGTCCATATCCATGTTTTTCTACATGGAATCCTAGTATGTGTTATCTTGGGTGACCTTTATACCTCTCTTCCTTTCTTTTAAAGTGATAGTTTTATTTACTCTTTTTCTGATGTGGGACATTCCATTATATTCTCAAGCCTCATTTTAAAAAAAAATTGTGAGGACGCAATTTATTGAAGGTGGTGAGAATGTAACACCCCAAGATTCCACGGTACGTTTCCCTTTGAATAATTAAATGACGTGCATTGTACGCAACTTCGAGATTCTAACACACCACAACCAATCAAACTAGCCGTTATGAATAGTAATACCTAATTTTTAAAATTGTAGAAATTTAATCTCTCAAAATGGACTTCATTTTTGGATTCAGAATATCTAATTTAGCCTAGGGTGAAATTTTGGAACCTTTCGAATAACATTTATATTTTGATTAATAGTGAAAATTACTAAATTTTAATTAAAAACAACTTTTTTAATCAAAATAATTTATATTGATAAATTATGAATTTGAGTGGTTTTAAATTCTATTCAGAATATATTTTTACCATTTAATACAAATTTGGTCATTGTATATAATTTTACAATTAAACCGGATATAAACAAGTGTCAATCTTTTGATAGTTATTATCTCTTAAAAACACGCTTTTTTGTTTTAACAACAGGAATGAATTTTAAATTAATTTCTGCCACTTCTGTGTTTTGAATTTGGAAAAATGGATTCCATATTTTGAATCAGAATGTTCAAATTTTGTAAATAGGTAACTTTTATTTTTAGACATTTTGAATAATTATTTCGGTAAATATTTTATTTACCATGGTTAAAGGGTAAATCCGGTAAATGAGGGTTAAAAAAAATAATATTATAATAATAAAAAATTACCCTAAAACATGTCCTAACCTTATTGGTTGATACATGTCCGACCATGGGAATCTTTGGGTCGATTTTGGGACCTCATGGAGCCACTTGTAAGTGATAGGGACACTTTATTTTAATTAAGTTAAAATGAATACAAAAATTACACAAGCATATATCTTTTAGAAAACCAATTTTTACATAGGGTTATATATGTTGGATTTACAACTATAAATATTAATTAGAAAGATAAAAATATTTAATACATAATTTTTATTTTATTTATAATTTTTAGACATTAAATAATTTAATTTATATATGATACAATGGTGATGCAGTATTTACCATAATAGTGAAAAATTAAAATAATTGATATTGTAGATACCCAAATAAATATAATTTGAGACTTTTTATGAATTACAATAATTTTATACTTTAATATTACATGTTAGTAATGATTTAATTAACTGTGTTTGAAGTAATCATTCTGTTATGATTTTTAAAAAAATCAACTATTGAATAGTGTCAAAATTGACATAAAAGAGTTTTTAAAACAAATATTATATTATTAATTGATATTAAATTCATAAAAATCTAAGGTTTGGCCAAGAGACTTATATCATGATAGTTGTATCATTAATGGACCACTTGGGGGTATCTTGGATGGATATAGTAAGTTTATTAACCATATAATATAAAAATACATAGAGACATTGTAAAAGTGAAACTAATTAACTAAGAGTTAATACTTAATGATAAGGTTAATATAGTAACCCAAACCTATATAAATTCTATTGGTTTAGTGGTTTTCGACCTATCCCCACATTAAAATTTAAATAATACACTTTGGATCCATTAGAAACTGAATATAAATTTATTATAAAATAATATTTCTAGCTTTTCCAAAGGTGCCCCTCACCCCTCTTATAAAAGGGCACTCTCCCTTCTCATTAACTCACACCTTCAAAGCCTTTTGGATCAGAAAAACTCTGCCCAAATACTCTATCAACTTCCCTCAATACAACCTAGAGGCCTTAGTTTTATCATAATGCCAACCTAATATCCCTTTTGATCAAATCAAAAGGAAGAACCCGAAGAAGAGGTAATGATTTCACCAACCTTTTTCAAGTTCCTTTCTTCTTCCACTTCTTCTTTATTTGTTATTACCATTATAAAATAATAAATCCAGTATCTTATATATACTGTGATGTTATTATAAATATGGTACAACCATATTTAGTATTCTATCCATCATTTGAATAACATGTCACCATACGTGCGTATGTACGGTTTACTGTCTCTACGTCGTGGTGTAATTGTTATTCAATAAATTATTATTTGGATGGGTATAATAATGATGTGTAATTCATGTAAATAATAAATATAACATGATAATTATTCTGTCTATATGATATACCGTCCAATTATATATTATTTTAACATCAAAAGAATGATATTGTCGCTCGTGCGTACGTACGGACTACCGTCTCCACGAAAGCGTTGAGATTCATTCTCCATCGTATCCATTCAAGTATAATTATCATTTGATGATTTAAGAAAAATTTTTAAGGACTTGATATAATTCTGGATATGAATAAGATACAACCTATCCATAACAAAAACAACTTACGTAACAAAGAATATAAAAGAAAACGAGTAAGTTAACACCCGAAATGACGATAATACTAAGATATTATTAACAAATCAATGTTAAAAGATCATATATAATATCATATTAATGTAAATGATCCTTGTATAATTTAATAACAATTATTTCACCATTATACAGGAGTTTAACCTACCGTCAACCAAGGAAAAAGTACAAAGTAAGGGGTTTCTTATCTCACTTTTAATTCTGTGAGAATTCCATTGTTCACCACTTATTTATTGCATGTGGTGTATGTGTATTTCCCATGATTTTATTAATTGTGTAATATAATTTAATTTATAGGTAATGACATCATCATTGTATGATCCTTCTTTCATGTTTGTATGTTTCTTAAGTTACCTAATCGATAAGGGAATTTGAAATTTCAATTTCCACTCATTCGGCTTTACGCATACTTCATTGATTATTTTACTCCAAGATTATGTGTGGAATCACTATTCATTTGATTATGTCATAATTTCCACTCCCATTTATGTGGATATACTTTTTATACACATAATCACTCCATTGATAAATTCTCAAGTCATCAGTATAAACTTTATAAGAGTAATTTTTACTCAATCTCGATTTGTTGAGATAAACATCCATTTCATTGGTGTTGTGTTTACAAGAATATGTTTGAATGTACTTTGATTGTTTTACACTGAATATCCAATAATATTTAGTGTATTTATATTTTCACACATATTTATGTCGTTGATTTATCCTTAACCTAAGGATACGTCCTTTATGAGAGATTTCATCTCATTTTGCATTCCATTGAGACTTCTTTGTTGTTATACACCAAATCACTTTTATGTGGTGTATATAATGTACCTTAACATAGTATATCATGAATCCCTTTATTCTCATGATATTACAAAGTTTTGATTACCTAAATTTTTTTGTATTCAAGTGTCTCTCTTTTGGTTAGAAACTCTAACTAAAATACCATTTTAAATGTTTTAAAGACTTATTCTTATAAATCTTGCTCATTAATGTCCATGTTTTAAAAATGTTTTTAAGGATTTATTTATATGTAAATTAAAGTTTTAGAATTAAAACTCCTTTTAAAAGTTTCAAAGTGGTATGGGACACTTTGATTCAAAAATAATTTTTAAACGGCTTCTTGACAAATAGTGTGACTTTTAAATGATTTCAAGAAAAAGGGGGATATTTCTCTCAAATAGTTTTGATGATTATTTTCATCTATGTAAATATCCTTCATTATTCTCGATTGAGGTTAATATGATACAATAAAATATTCTATATTGTATCGAATGAGTTATGTTTGAATGTGGATGTGCTATTTTTATACCATTCATGGTTTGTGGATAAGTATTGACATTTCATATGCTAGTTTTAATACGAATGTTTATGTTATGTTTCAAACTTCTCATATGAGGAATGCATTGGACTTAGTAAGTGACGGGTGGAGCCCGCTACAGCTCCTCGATGCATCGGTAGGTCTCATGAGACAAACTAGTGTCTTGGCACAAGACCTTGGAAAGATCTTATTTGTAGTCTTGGCACGAGGCCTTGGCTATGTGGTTATGATAGTCTGGAATTGTGCATTCCATCATTATGAAAGTGGTTGTTGATATTGCATGTGATTGTTCAACTAGTAGAATATCCATGTGAATAAGTAAATGGCATTATTTCATTTTATCTTTGCCATATTATGCTGAAGTTCAAGTTTAAAAGGATTTTGTTTTAGTTATAAATTTCTTTAAGTGTTTATGCTTATCTATGAAAGCTTCTGCTATATTGTTATCCTTACTGAGCATATGAGATCACCCCTTTCAATGTTTTATTTTTTCCAGGATGTGAAGAAGTAATTTATGAATGACCTGTAGGGATAGTATGAGGGGATATGAAGACAAGATGTTTTTGTAGTTTTTTTTACCTTATGATGTAATGTAAGAGTTATGAATATATCTTGTGTTTCCAAGAATACTAAACTAATCGGTCTTTCGAGACTTGATCATTTGTAATCATGCCAATATTATGTAATAATGCACTGACTCTAGGTCACTGGGGTCGGGGTGTTACAACAACCACCTTTTGTTCCAATCACATACTGTACAAATCTTTAATAACTATATTTGGATATATTTCCATTTCATGGTATACTTATTAATTCCCATAATTTTTTTCTAGGGACTAGTCTTTATCTCATTTCCTTCTCACTGTCTTGATGTCCAATGCACCTCCATTAGGTTCCTTATAATCACCTGACCTCGAGATGGATCTACTTTTAAGATATGGCTTTCACCCTATATTTTATTGATATACCCCTTGTATGTGCTCAATGCACAATGAAATAACACCCAAACTGTTGAACTCTACCCAAACATCCTTTTCTATTCACATTTACTACTCATATATGCCTTGATTAATTTTTTTTCAACTTTTCAAGTTTTAATAGACTTCCCTATGGTAATGGAACAACTCTCCAGAGTCCCACCTCCCATCCAAGGTACATGTCCTAAAGGATTCTTAGTTATAACAAATCATGTGCCATATTTTAAATACATGGTGAGCAGTTGATCCTATTTTATTTTCCTATATTATTGATGATGAGTTAGTGGAACCTATGTTTCAAATACATGTCTAGTAGACATCCTCAACACATTCATCACGTTCTTTCAATTCAGATATCATAAGTCATGATTTACTTTGCATCAACACTCCCTTTTTAGTGGAATTCTAACACCCTCAGAGTTACCCCTCACGAATATTCACATTGTTTTCAAGAAATTCGGTCCTGTGGGGTTTCACCCAGTTGGATTCCATTTTTGAGGGTCACTTTTAGTGGTTGATTCAACTTTCCAACCTCACCCCATTCATTCTTATTGTGTACTCTTGTATGACATGGGTGATCTTCTTCTACTCTTTTTATTCTGCACTAATCATGAATCTTGTTCCCTTAAGGGTTTTAATATATTATTTCCAAACATAATCAAGGAATGTTATATTTATGATCAAGGATCCCCCACTATACTAAAAACACAATATTAAATTGAAACACCACCACATTCCCAACTATAAGACCTTAAATAATGTGATATGTTTTTACTAGTAGTGTGAAGTTAAACCTAAGTGACCCCTTTAACCATAACATATGACATTAAACTATATAATAACTATCCTTACCATTTGAGGTTAAACTACACAGTACACTCCCCATCACATGACTTAAAACTATGAGATTATTTGGGTCATCACCCAAGAGGATACCCCATTTTTCCTATTATTATCCATATACAACACCATCTTCTAGAACTATGTATGAATTTATCCTCATTTCACAAGGTAATAAGTGATGCCTAAACCTCTTTCCAAGGATTAGCTATAAAAATTATGCTCATTCCCATTTTTATTCATGGTGATGAGAATTTTACCACCCTTAATAGGTTTTATTCTTAATTTTTCTCACCAGGTCGCCAATCCATTTCATTTCCATTCTTCTATGAATGATTCAGATCTATACAGAAGTCCCTTACCTAAGAACTATGCATGGATTAATTCTCATTTTCTGATATACCTAGTGATGAACATATCTCTTGTCCTAATCCCAACCACATGCCTCCCAATGGATATGCTTTATTTGAGTGCTTAGTTCTATCACCAAGTTTCCTTTACCCCATGCACGTCAAGGTAGTGCCTTAATTGTTAAGGGAAGGTTAAATCTACCCAACCTTAAATGTAATCACTACCATAGTCTATGTATCATGGATTTAGACTATGTGCACACATGTCATAGGTTATTTGTATTGATTTTGGGACTCCAATTCACATCAGTATTTTCCCCTGACCACTGTTATACAGGCTACCTGTGCCCCATGGTCTAAGATTCAAAGACCATAAACTCATAGAAATCCTCAGTCCATGTATAATGACCTTAATTTGGGTACATTCATTTTAGGGATTATCTATCATGGAATTATGTCTCAAATTTATGTTGGAGTTACCCTCCTTCTCTACCATGTAGACCAAACCATCTTATTTTATTCATCATGACCTTAAATTGTGCTCATTCTTACCTAAGTGTTGTTTATGTTATCATGAGGTATTTCCAATTCACATCATTTTAAACCTCACCCGATCCATGCATCATGACCTTAAACATTGTGCATTATCCCCTAAGGATTATTTACGTTAGCATATGATATTTCTAGATGATGTTAGGTTTGACTCACCCCTATTACAATATAGATAAAGTCACTCAGTCTATGCATAAAGAACATAAACTATGTGTATACTCTCCCAAGGTTTCCTACATTAGCATTGGGCTCTCAAATTCACATTAGGTTTTTCCCTACCTAGTGTTATACAAGTTACCTTAGCCCTATGGTCCAAGTTTCAAGGACGCAAAACTTATAGAAGCCCAAGGTATAAACTACATGACCTCAAAATAATAGCAATCACTGGTTTGAATTACATGAACCTAAACTAGGAAGCATTCTCTATAAGGATATTGACATTATCATTAATGCTCAAATCACCCTTTTTGGGGTTTGCTTCCCCTCATTGATTTACAGACCACCCCACCTTTAGTGTGAACTAGATAACCTTAAAATATATAGAATTTGAGAATAAATTGGTTTACCTCAGGGTATGATTGAATATTTACTATTTATATTATAGGTTAAGAACTCTATAAAGTTTTCTACACCCCATTTATATGACCAATGAATGACAGTGTAGCTCCAAGGTTATCAGAACTCCCCTTGATAATTATACATTTACTTTATCTCCATACTTTGTGTCTCAAAATTTTGAATTTCCCCATCTGAATTACATTTCCAAATAGACTCCCCTATGGTATCAAATTAATGTTCTAAAGGCTGACCTCCCATCTAGGGTACACACCCACTACTAAAAAATGACCCTATACCAATAGTTTATAACCATTATTATAGCCATGGGAACAATTGGTATAAGAGATACCAGTGGTTCCAATAACCATTGGTATGTAGGCCCTGGAGATACCCCTATACCAATGGTTTTTTGAGAACCGTTAGTATAGAAGGTCTAAATTTTAGATATACCAACAGTTTACTTGAACTGTTAGTATAGAATGCCATTCTATATAGATCCAGTTTGGAAACCTTAATCAGCATTCAACCATTCAACTAAGGCATTACAAACAAAAAACACATTTATTTTTTAACTAGTGACATTACAAATTTAATCACGTGATAATTTAATAAAAAAATAAAAAAATCAATTTCCATCATCATTCATCATTCACACAATTTATATATATATATATATATATAAAGTAAGAAATGTAATATATCAATATCTCCCTCATGACCATCACTACCATCATTACCATCACCATCATCATGAATTTCCCCAGTAGATTCATCACTTATTATATTTTCTTCTCCATCACCATTAGGAAAGTAATCACACTTTCCACCATTAGGACTATCATATCCATCACAAGGTGAATCATATATGGAGCGCATCATTGACATGCATGTATCCAAAATCATAATGGTATATAGTGGTGGTGATATAAATAAATCCACCATAGCTTTTAGAAATGACTTATTAGCCTTTTACATATTTCACACTCCTACATGGATAATTTTTTAGCCTCTAATGCCTCTATATGGGCCTCTACGACCTCTGTATAGTCCTCTTATAATTTAGTTATATTAGAGATATTTTTGGTTCCTAAAGTGGGCCAATTCCTTATTGGTATAATACTATTATCGGGTTAACAATGGACTCTTCCATGAAACTCATCACATAATATCTATCGTAAATGATATTTTAGCCTGAGTTTGTCTTCATGTTTCTCATCAAGGGCCTCGAAAGAACACTATTGAAAATATAAATGATATAATTAATATAAAATATATTTTAATATTAAAAAAAACAAAATAAAACCTGCAATATTTTATTAATACTATTCATTTATAGAGCTCCCATCTTTCTTCTTTTTTCTCAAGTAAAAAACTTTATCCCAAAGAAAATGCCCTTCTATGTTCAATATCACCCACTATAAATGAAAATTAAAGTTTGAAATATTATTCAATTATATTATATTAATGATTTAATTTAGTTGTGAAAAAATGCTTATAAAATATTCAATATTTTGTGTATTGGGTGATGAAAAAATATTATTGAAATGATTGATTATCTAATCTTTGGAATATTTTGTTTTCAAATTAAAATTTGAAAATTTGTGAAATTTAGAATTTTAAACAATTTTGTAAATTAACGACCATGATTTTGATTTAAAATAAATGTGGTCACATTATTTCTATTTTAAAACATATTTTATCTTATTGGTTATGACCTATTTGGTTCAATTAATAAGTATTAAGGTATACTTTGATGTTTCTATTATTAGAAACATGGTTTATATGGTTCTATAATGGTATTTTTTGAATTAATTAATTTCTTTTTTCAATTTATTATTTTAGTTATGATTATACTGGTTTTTCTTGATTTGATGAGTGATTGAGTTGTTAGGTTGTGTTTAGTTTGAATATAAAATTTCGGAATTTTATGTTAAGCGGAATGATATTTTTGATTTTTGGTATTATGTGTGAGATAGAGTTGGGAATGTTTTATTTATAATTTAATCATTATATATGGTTTTTTATTGTAATTAGGTAGGACTATCTGGGTTTGGGTGCTTATTTTTGTTTTTCACCCTTTTGGAGGATGTTATGGGTATAAATGAAAGGGGAAGTAACTTCATTGATATATGAGTAAATTCAAGCTCATATGGAATGAATTATGGTAATTTAGGACTAAACCCTGTGTATTTAATCTTAAATAGATGATTGGGATGTTTTTTGGTAGTCTTAGTATGATAAATGTAGTTTTGGGCATTGAGGTTACCTGGTTTGATTGGAATTGTTAGGGATGTTAATGTTTTGGGTGGGAAATCTTTAAAATATCATCCATTTTTTGTTTCAAAAGTTGAGATTCATCAATTATATATATATATATATATATATATTTTAATATTAGTAAATAGTGAGTTGCATAAGTAATTTATGGGTAAATCTATAAACATTTTACAAACTGTAAGTTGTTTATAGTTTAAAGGTAAAATTTAGACATTCTACCATTAATTTTGACTTTATTTTGTTTCATTTCATTTGATTAAGTTTAGGTAAGTTTATATTCATTTAATTTCAATTATATTTCATTTCATTAGGTATGGTTCAATTTAGGTGTAGTAGGTTTTTTTGGTTCATTTGTGTTGGTACCTTACTAAATATAGTTATACATGAAAAATACTTGTGGTCTCTCATACTTCAACATAATAGTTCGCCCCAAAATTGTGGACATAAATTTTATCCTCCTTATTTTATTATTTCTATTTAAATAATTCTATAAAAGATAATTCAATAATAATAAATAACGTATTAAAAAATCATAATCAATTTTATTAAAATAACATTAAATTTTAATAGTACCTAAACTCTTCTCTCTTTCAATAAATAATCTTTTAATGGTACTATGTTAATGGGAACTCATCTAAGTATGGTATACCCACTAAATCTAAGATTACTCTACCATCATATCCATTATATCACTCATGCTTATATTCTCTCCATACCTTACTTAATTCCATCATTCATGTATCCCCTATAGCTTCACTATTTGGAAAATTATAGCAAAAAATCAACAATAATATTAATTCATATAAATAAAATAATAATATAAAATTTAATCTAATAAAATTTCTTACCCATATATGATCCCATTCAGTATCCTTTATTTCCTTCTCAAGGTCTTTCTAGGAAATTTGTCTCATAAGAATGATGTCACAATATTTTGAAATAATTTCCGTAAAACTCCTATATTCTCTCCCAATTTTACCAATCATTTAATTTTCCTCATTATTCTCAACCATCATCAGTTTCTGGTGGTTCCATAATTCACACATGTGAGTACGTCTATGCTTCTTATCAGTGGTATATTCAACTATGAATAAAAGACAAATATAAAATTAATACGTGTTATAGTGAAAATTGTTTTTACAAAATTTACTAGGTTTTTATATATATACTTGATCCAGGATAATTATTAGCCTACAATGGATATTTGGGATCTGAATGATTGGTAACCTATATAAATACTAGGGGGTCCCATGTATGCTTGAGATGATTCTAAGGTGCTACAACAAAAGATTAAGGAGATCAAACATAAAATCTCAGATGGAATAGAGAAATAAGTAATGGAAGTTGTGGAATCAAAGTATGTGGAAAATAGAAACACTGATGGGAAGTGGGAGCTACCATCAAATATGGAAATAGTAGATTATGAGGATAATATAATGGAAATAGTGGCCACAATATAGGTGGTATGAAAATACCTAATGCCTCTAAGGGAACTATGGGATAAGAAGCTGTGGTATATGGTATATCTGGAGAAGGTTATGTGTTTGGTCGGGTATGACCAGTGCTACAAGTACCTATAATACCCCCCCCCCCCCTTGAATTGGTGGGAAAGTCACCATTGTTACTTGTCTGTCTGTTGAATAGTTGTCTCCTTGATGGTGGGACCTAATTAAAACTTAAAAATGATTAATGAAATGTAATTACATGTTTTGTTATATATATATATAGATATATGAAATAGTATACTCACAAGGGGAATACGAGGAGGAATTACCATTTATCTCATACAATGATCATTTTTATACATTCTCTTCCATCGTGTCTCTTAAATATTTGACATTTTCTTTATTGGAAGATAAAATATAAATTTAATTATAAATATAATACTACTATAATAACATAATCAATTCACACTAAATACTATACTAAACATGTGTATAATATGGTTATCTTCCTATATGTTCAATTTTATCTAATTCAGTTTGTGTTACATTATTTGTTTCATTTTTTAGGTTATTGGTCATTTTTCCAATCAGTTAGATCGGTTGGTTAATTTTGGATTAGTTCATTTGATTCATTTTGGGAGAGGTAATTTCTTTCATTAATGTGTTATGTCATTTGGTTCATTATTGGGTTAAGTATTTTGGAATATTTGGTCATTCTATTTGATCATTTGGTTTATTTCCAGTTAGGTTATTTCAGTTGATTTGGATTAAGTCATTTGATTAATTTTTAGGTTAAGTCATTTTTCAGTTACATAATTTGGTTTATTCTTGTTTATTTTATTTAGTTAAATTTTTTAGGTTATTTTGGGTTAGGGGGTGTGGTTCATGTTTGGGTTATGTCAATTTTGAGTTAGGTCATTTGGATTATTTTTTATTAAATTATTTAGTTCATTTTTGGGTTATGTCATTTTTGGTTAGTTTACGTTGTCATTTGTTCATTTTTTAGTTTTTCCAATTGGTTAACTTAGGGTTATTTTATTTGGTTTATTTTGGGTTATGTCATTTTGTTCATTTTGGGTTAGTCCATTTGGTTCATTTTTGGGTTATGCCTTTTTTGGGTTAGGTCATTTGGTCCATTTATATCATTTGGTCATTTTTTCATTTTGTGATAGGTCATTTGATCAATTTCTCATTTTTTTGGTTAGGAAAATTTGATCATTTTGGGATAGGTTTTTTTTTGGGTTAGGTCATTTTTCTTGATTTAGGTAAGTCCATTTGTTTTATTTTTGGGTTGTCATTTTTTAGTTACTATTTCTGACGCTTTTGCTGGGGTGAGTGCATCTGTCACGTGGAGGACACACGACTGTTTCCCCGCATTCCCGCTTTCCAAAGACGGGCGGCATTTGCTCCTTATTCAGGGACATCTACTCCTTGATCGAAACAGGATGATCGGATGTCGGTTCTTCCTTCCGTGGATTCCTCCTAGGAGCTCGTCACCCAGTCAAGGTCTCCCTCATATATTTAAGATGTAGTTCGTGAAACTCTTCCCGGCGCCATATCTTAATAGACACCAGTTAATTACTCTACTTCTATTAAGACATTCCAAGGAGTCTGGTCAAGGCAGCAACCTTCGGTTAGGGGAGTAGTCATGTTTGGCACCACTGACGTGTCTCGATGCTGGGGGATTGGCATGTATGTCTTCTTTCCCTTATTATAGTGCTTCTCGAGGGCGTGGAAGCCCGAGGCATCACACATTGAACACGAAGAACCATGTGCCATGGGCATGTATCTGAGGTTTTCCTCAGCTTCCCATGTTTAACACAGGGTATGCCGCGAGTTTAACATCCAGCGGAGACAGATCGGACTGATCGGAACACTAATTAGAGTGGATCAGATTGAGGAAACCCCTGGAGGGAACACTGATATTGGGGCCAACACCTGGGAGGCTTCCCGAATGCTGTAGAGGGGAATGACGTGGCACGATCTCACCAGCATGTAGTGGCCTGGGTAATAATCAGGATGGACAATGTATTTGGGATTGATCCTCGAAGAGACTTCCTACGTATCCCCATGGTGGAGAATCAAAGACCACATAGTTCAGATGGCGAATACAGTTTAACGTCATATGGGATGGGGATGAACCAACGTGAGGGTAGTAGGAACAACTGGTTGGTGGGATTGAACCACGTGGAGGCTTCCTGCGTACCATGACTTGACATGGATCAAAGTCCCCATAGTTCAAGATGGGCTGGGGCTTAAACTCTGAGGCTTCCCAAGGTGTTGGTGAACCGACGTGAAGATGGTCGGAATGACCGGGTGGTGGGCTTGAACCTAGTGGAGGCTTCTTACATACCATGACTTGACATGGATCAAAGTCCTCGTAGTTCGGGATATGGGTTGGGGCTTACACTCTGAGGCGGACCAAGGTGTTGGTGAACCGACGCGAAGATGGTCGGAACAAACAGGTGGTGGGCTTGAACCTTGTGGAGGATTCCTATGTACCATGCCTTGACATGGATCAAAGTCCTCGTAGTTCGGGATATGGGTTGGGGGTTACACTCTAAGGGGGCCCAAGGTGTTGGTGAACTGACGTGAAGATGGTCAGAACGACTGGGTGGTGGGATTGAACCTCATGGAGGATTCCTATGTACCATGCCTTGACATGGATCAAAGCCCTCGTAGTTCAGGATATGGGTTGGGGCTTACACTCTGAGGCGGCCCAAGGTGTTGGTGAACCGATGTGAAGATGGTCAGAATGACCGAGTGGTGGGCTTGAACGTTGTGGAGGCTTCCTACATACCATGCCTTGACATGGATCAAAGTCCTTGTAGTTCGGGATATGGGTTGGGGCTTACACTATGAGGCGGCCCAAGGTGTCGGTGAACCAACGTGAAGATGTTCGGAATGACCAGGTGGTGGGCTTGAACCTCATGGAGGATTTTTACGTACCATACCTTGACATGGATCAAAGTCCTCGTATTTCGGGATATGGGTTGGGGCTTACACTTTGAGGCGGCCCAAGGTGTTGGTGAACCGACGTGAAGATGGTCGAAATGACCGGGTGGTGGGCTTGAACCTCATAGAGGCTTCCTACATACCATGCCTTGACATGGATCAAAGTCCTCGTAGTTTGGGATATGGGTTGGGGCATAAACCCTGAGGCGGACCAAGGTGTTTGTCATGGCCAGTGCTCACTCTAAGCCCACGTGATTCATGCTCTATGTGAGAAACAAGAGGTAGCAGAGACCCTTTGATCACATCGCTAAAGGTGTGTCCATTGGAAATGAAGAGGGGCTTACGCGTGGTTCACAGCCCGGGAATGAAACAGTGTCTTATGCATGGTTAACAGCCCAAGAAGTTAGGACATACTCCAGGATGGATGCCCGAGGGCGACAAAGCGCAGTGGTAGAGTGATTTGGGACTGAAGAAAGGAGGAGACCCATTCCCTATCACGCCCTCCACTGGCCTTAGGGACTAAAGATGAAAGGAGGGGCAGGGATGATGCCTCCTGGAAGGAAAACTAAAGGCTTACACCAAGGTGGATGCCCTTTCCCACGGACAAAAACCACTCCAATAAGGAGGATATCATCCCCTGTGAGGGGTGATCCCATCCCTGTGGAGACGAGTGGGTGTGGAGAATGTCCAAGGTGGGGGGACCCTACATGCGAGGCACGGGGCCAGGTCATAGTTTAACGTCATGTGCTAAGGACGATGGTGCTTGGCAGTTTAAGGTCTTGCAGCTCAGACGAGGCAGGTTTGCTCCGCACCCCTAGGACTTACATAACCGGTACCCTCTACTCCTTGTGGGAGGGAAGGCATCGACAACGCCATTTTTATGGGGTGTCGTGGAGAGAACCATTGAGGGATCCACGTTAGCGTCTCTATGCGAAGAAGAAAAAGCCGTTAGCGTGCCTATGCGAAGAAGCATGAGGCAAAGCAACGCAACATGCGATATCATACAAGGGAATTTGAAGTTACTTCGTACAATCCTAGAAGGTCACATGGGTAAACGGTGCATGATGTGGATGCCTGGGGCGTAACCCGCGAATGGAATCCATAAGAAGAACATCGAGCGACCACGAAAGGAGGTGCCTGGGGAGCACCGAGGTGAGCGGTCCCAGGGAGTTGCGCGCAACCTTTGAGGCATACGCATGAAATAATATCCCTATGAAAAAAACACCGGGCTGGCACGAAATCGGTGATGCTTGCGTGTAATTGGAGCTGATGTTTTGCATGAAACCAAAATAATTGTGCGCAAGGGATGGAAATGCGCGCAAGTGGGAGAGGCGGCGCGCAATGACAGGGTGCATGAAATTTGAAGGGATTGCACACAATTGGTAGGGGGGTGCGCAATGGAAGGAATTGCATGCAAGGGGTGGACCCCAAAGGGATTGGAATTCAGTCTAAACCATGTGGGTCTCGCGCAAAGGCGGACCCCGGGGTAACTTGGCGCGAACAGAACCGTACCTAAAGGCAATATTGCATGCGCAAAAGACGGATTTCGCGCCTGAGAGTCGGTTCATATTCTTTAGCCCTGAAATGGAAGGGGGGAGCCTTCTATTTATAGGCATCCACTGGCGCGGAAACCCAGTTGGCGTGAAATAATTGTGTGTCGGAGGTTGGTGGTGCGAAAGGTCAACCGTGAGGGGCGTGGGCGCGAAATTATTTCGCGCCTGTGTCGAGGCCTCTTCGCGGAACCCGGAACTTTTCATGCTAGCCACATTTTTTTTGTGTTCCAAGGAATTTATTTCACGCGGCCCCTCTAGGCACCCCGAATGGGGTCCCCGGGTCCGAATATGACTTCGCTTTGTCGTTTTTAAACCTTCTTCAGCACTTGAGCACTTTAGGTGTTTATAAATGCCTCCCCTTGGAATTGGATCAGTGAGGGGTCGCAATGGTCAGATTCTGAGGGAAACACCAAAATACAGGGCTCCGTGGGGTTCCTGCACGCAAAAATTTGAAGCGGTGTGCAAAACCCGGGAAGGCGCGGAATTCACTTTTCACGTGGGTGCGGAACCAAGGCTTAACCTATAAAAGCCACCATGGGTCCGATTCTCTGTACGACTTTTCTCACGCGAAAATCTTTGAGCTCTCATGTGCGAAATTTTCTGCTTCCGTACGTGCAATTTTCTCCGGCCCTGTGCGAAAAACCACTCCGGCTGCACGTAATTCCACCGAGATTAGGCGTCGTTTTACGTGAAAGCCCAGGGCTGTTCATGCCACAACCCAAAATTTCGTGACGCCCGCTGATTTTACATGCCACCCTTTCCAATTTTTCTCCAACCACCTGAACAGTTGTCTAAAGAAGATGACCGCAAACCAGGCTGGTGAGGGAGAATTCGTTTCTCGAAGGGCTGAAATGGCTACAAACCCAGAAGTTTATGGCTCGAAAAGGATTGTCTCCAACAACCATACCCTCTTTAATTTGCTAACCCCTTCCCAGAAGGAGTATGCCTTGTCCAATAACCTGCCACTTTGGGATTTTGGTATCCTGGAGGAGGTCCCTCTGTCGGGCTTTGAGGTGGATACACCATAGTCATGGGTGACCCGTGAGGATGACCTTCCTCGATACAACATCACCAACAATGGCCATCCTGCTAGAGAAACCAGGAACATGGACGTGTATATCCTGAATCATAGGACCAGGACCATAGCTGTGGGTGACCCTATTGCGGAGAGCTCCCCGACCCTCTATGTAATAACTTTTCGTCAGAGTGTCACTCACAAGACCAAAGGTTGGCTGCAGGACTGGGACCTACGGTCTGGAGGCAAATTTACCAGCGAGTGGGCCTGGGTGTACTGGGTTCGCCATACATGCGACCAATTTGGGGATGAGATGCGGCATATTGGTTTATTTGAGGCGGTATGGACATCACAATTCCACTTCTACTGCTAGCACAAGCTCGGGCCAGAGATTTTCACTCGGTGGTCCCCTGATACAAACACATTCCATCTCCATCATGGGGAAGTCAGCATCAGTCTCTGGGACATTCACTGCATCGGGGGTATCCCCTTGGAGGGCCATCAATACGATGAATTCCTTCTACCGATGAACACCTGGGGAGACAGATCACAGACCCCCATACTGACGTGGAACCTGTTGGAGCTGGCCAAGGAGAAGCTGGGGGTCAAAGACTTCCGGAAGGACATCACCTAGAAGGACTGGTTCAACCTGTTCTTGGAGAGGGATCCAGAAGTCAAGATGCAAGGGCGGGGGGGGGGGGGGGGGGGGCGTTGTCCAACCGTAGCACAAAGGAGAATGAGTGGATCATACTGGAGGATCCTGGAGGCGGGGCACTACCAGTCGTTGGGATACAACATAAACGAGAGTCGGGATCTGAATGTTTGGTATGCCAAATTTCTTGCTACATTCTTGAGCAGGTGTCTCTTTCCGATGAGGGACACAAGGATGAACGTTCGTCTAGTGACCCTGGTGATGGATGGAATCATGGATTCCAACAAGAGGTTCAACCTGGGGGTCCCCATGATGGCTCAATTGTACGCCATTTTGGGATGCATCTCGAGGGGGTATCACCTAGGAGAGTATGTGGCCCCTTCCAGATTTTCCACGGTTGGGTTGCGGCTCATTGTGGCAGATACACTTTCCCAAATTCCATTCATCCTCAAAAAAAAAACCTGCGACCATCTCTACTAAATATTTTCGGGGTCATGCCGATGATGCTCAATGAGGAGGGAGTACGAATCAGGATTGGTAACCATGCCAACTTTACCTTCATCCGATTCTCCATCCCAACTGGTTAGATGATAGATAATGGTCAAGGCTCACTAGAGTAGAAGGAGTACTTCCAGAGCATCAAATGCGTGGTGCTCCTGGCCTGGATTGACGGGAAGATATTCTACGAGCCTTATGTGCTGTCTAGGTTCACTAGGAAGTTTGGGTGCCTCCAAAGAATGGCAAAAAAAGTATACACAGACGTCTGGGAGGAGAGGCATCCCTGTGTTCTTCGTTAGCTGTGGCTGATGTTCATGACCTATGGCTCTGGAGACATCATCACCATTCCTCCCACAAGGGTCGACTCTGGTCTTTCAACTGAGTATGCTGAACATTGGGCCATAGCATACCCTGTGGGGCTTTTGCGGAAGCGAGTTTGACAACTCAAATTCTCCAGTGTGGAACCCAAGTGGCAAGAGAGCAGGGAAGGTGCCTCTAGAGGGGGAAGATCAGAAGCATGTCAGGCAAAGGGGCCTGCACAGGAGAAGATCTTAGTAGTGGGGGCGTCGCATGCCATGGCCACACCCTCATCTTCTAGAGGAGGAGGGTCCCATGGAGCGGCCAGAGAACATCCCAGGAAGAAGATAGTGCGATACGAGATCCAGCTGCCAGAATTCGGGCTCATTCGGGTTGTCGACAGAGTGAACTTCCATCGAAGACATGCTTATCTGACAACCATGGACATGTATGCACGTCAATGGGTTTGGAATGTGGAGCCACCTCTCTTGGTGAAGGTGATTCTCGACCAGGAGCATGATCCGGAAACGATGCTGCTGGGGGATGATGACAGCGATGATGAGTCAGAGGGTGGAGAAACAGGAGAGGAGGCGGAAGGAGAAGGGTAAGGTGAAGGTGAAGGAGAAGAGGAGCCCGATAGTGAAGGGTCTCAGGGGGAGTCCCACCAAGGGAGTCTCCGGGTGAGTGGTGAGATCGTCGGCTCCGACATGGATGTGACTGAGCTTCTCGAGGTATGCTTCGACCCTCATCTACCCTCATTTCCTCTGCTTTCCTTTGAAATCCTTAATCCACCTTTCTTATCTTACTCAGGATCATATTAGTGCAGATCAAGCATCTCCAGCTGAAGGAGGGGGGAAAGAGTCCATGGAACAAGGTGGGGGAATCGACGCTCATTATCAAGCTGACGAGTGTTGAGGGATCCCCTGCCATGAAAGCTTATGTAGCATCCATAACACTAGAGGCTAGCACCTTGGGTTCTTGTAAGTTCATTGCTTCGATACCAGTACTTACTATCAAAGAACTCAACTGATTAGGGTTCTCCTTGTCTGTACATTGATCACGACATTGGAGGCTTGTCAGGCAGTTGAACCCGAACCGTATGCAGGCGAGTCAATGGGAAGAGTACCGCCCCATCCAAAACATGCCTCCTAAATAGATTCGGCCCCGAAAATTAGGGATCAAGGACCGATGGACACCAATGGAACTACTGTCGGGACAAGGCTGGAAGTTGAAGAAGGCACCACCAGGGTCGAGGTGGGAGAGGAAGGTCGCTCAGACGCTGAGCAGCCTATTCCCCTGGGAGGAATATCTGAGGAGGACCCTACTGCTGGCCTGTTGGCTATCTTCCCTGTCTATCGGCCCATTGATCTCTAAGAAATCGATGATTCAGATTCAGAAGCGGCCAAAAGAGATGGATGATGCGATGCAAGGGATGGAAGTGCATCCGATGTTTTCTCAGTTAGCCTTAGAAGGAATGGCTAAAGCGGATGTGATCACTTCACAGCTGGATGCCTTTCCTGTGTGCTGGAGGGGCAGATGCTCAACACCTTCACCTAATGGTCCGTGATTTCATGGCCGAGAAGATGCATGAGAGCAGCCGACGTTCCAACGTTACCCAGTGTTGGGAGGAGTCGGGGAGTACCCGAGCATTTCTGAGGGCGGAGCAGGAGGTTCAACACCTTGAGGAATAGGTCAAAGAACATGAGATATTCATCGTAAACTATTCTGAGCTCATGGAGAATATGAGGGCCCAGTTGGCGGACGACCAAGAACAACTAGTGGAAGCGAGTCACCAGATGGATGAGATATAAGCCGAATAGGCGCGGGCACAGGCTATAGTCAGCGAACTATGCTCCGTGGACACCAATGAAGAAAGAGTCCTCAGGGGGAGGGAGGTAGTCTTGGAGGCCACCAGCCAAAAGCTGGTGTCATTGGAGAGATCTATCCAAGAAGCTGACCCTTAAGGGACCTGTTTTGGCCGAACCCATAAACTTATCTCGCCTTACTGCTTTCTATTTTTTTGTATGTATGAAAAAATTTATTTACTTTTCCCTCTGGTTCAACATGCTCAACCATAATTTCAAAATAATTAGAAATCCATTCCTATGCTCACATGGGCCGTACACGACGTGATACACAAGGGAGGCTCGTACTATCACTTCGTTTGATCGTGGGAGCATCAACCAATCTTCGAGCATTCTAAATTTGAATCTGGATATCCAAGGAGAAGAGGGAGGCCCGATCAAAGGAAGAGGACCTCAGACCGATCGATGAATCCTCTTCTCAATGTGCTCTAGTGCACAAGTGGGGAAATGCCAGGGGCATTGGAATCAGTCCGAACATAGGGGATTGAAAAATGTGAGTCAAGTTACCCAAATTCAGAACACAATGGTAGTGGAGTGGAAATAAAAGAAAACTGTTGACTGTGTTCGAAACACAACATCCATATCGCGTTATCCTAAAATGAAGATAAAAAATGAGGGTCGACCACTAACCATGTTCGCAACACGAGACCTAACTCAAATATCATCCATCAGTTTTTCAGAATGTTGGCCTAGAATAGCAGGTGGACCATAGGTAATGAATCCATACTGTTAGGGGGTCCCTTAAAATGTGAAAGAGGATGATGGTCCGAATAAAGGGGAACAAAAATAATGGAAAGTGAAGTTGTGGTTTGTTCACACAGAATCCAACACTTCCAAAATTACACCATCGTGGTGGAAGCACATTAGGCGGGCACATTAATCTGATCATGGATCATCCCTACTTTTAGACAGGACCTCTCTGGTGAGATAACTGTTGCTTCCCAATGTCATTATGGGTCATCCTGAACTTGTTCAAGGAAAATGTTGTAGTTACACAACTCCTCGGGGGGTCAGGCCAAGGGGCTTACGGTGGGGGAAAGGAGGGGATTTATGATTCCCGGGGTTGGACCCGAGATGAAATGTCTGGGAGTTCCTATGTATCCCAAAAGGATGGGAATCAAGCCACATGTAGTTTTGGAAAGGGTCTTAGTTTAAAGTCTTAGAACTCAGACCAAGGATCGGCAAGGAATGCAGGAGTCACATTGGAAGGTGATTATGAAACCCGACGTGAATGAGGACATAAGACCATCTTACCATGTGTTCCATGGGGAAGTGTTTAGGTCAAGGGACCAAACATGAATGGTTGGTCGGGCCCATGGGGAAGTGCCTGGGCAATCCTACGTATCCCATAACAATGGGAATCAAGCCACACGTAGTTTTGGGAAGTAGCACGGTAAGGTACCAGTGAAAAGGATGAAAGGGGGTGTGCGGGTTCGGCCCTCGCACCAAATGAAGCGGTATTTGATGTATCTTGTTTTTCCTTTAAGGTGAATGGGTTTTTTGTGTGTGAAGTGACCAGCCTAGGGTAGAAATTCTCCATATATCCACAATAATCAAGAAGCATATAGGCATTGACGAATGGTATGGTGGATGACTGATACCCAATGTTATGTCCTCTATGATGAGGTCATCACAATGCAGTGTCATTTTTCGTTGTGTGGCCGGGATGATATTATCACAGTTTAGGGTCATGTGATTGGACCCGACCGCACATTTTAAGGTCATATGGCTTGGACCTGAGGGAATGCTCACGACGCGATAAATCATACCCGAAGTCAATGAGGACAAGGTCTACATCATCACCGTGCGTGATTTCGGGAGAGGATCCTCGGGCCAAGAGGCCAGTGAGGGCCAGAGGATAAGGGGCTGGAGGAGCTGGCTTCTAGTTGAGCTGGACCCAGAAATGCAATGTCTGGGTGATCCCACATATCCCATGAGGATGAAGATCAAGCTACACATAGCTCTTGGAGAAAATCACAGCTTATGGTTCTAGCGCTCGGATCACGGGAGCCCCGAAGGACGTTGTATTGCAACTTTGTCCGCTTGATGCCTAGAGGTTTACTGAGGGATAGTGCCAAGAGTGTCAAGATTCCACCTGGACATGATGGGGTGGAACATAATGTGAATCATGCAAAAAAACATTCAAGGTCTGGAGGGGCTGGCATGATGACAGAGGATTACTACTGACCATATTCACAACATAGCATCCTGTGGCGTTAGCCTGAAATGGTGACAAACAAATGAACATCGACTGCTGACCATGTTTGCAACGCGGGATTTGTATCAATTTTTTGTCTGAACCCCTCGGGGGCATTGGCCTGTAACGGTAGAAGAGCCCTTAGGCCTAGTACCCATGTCGTTTTTGGGGGTCCCTTTGGGTGTGAAAGATAAAGGGGGCCCAAATTAAGGGGAACAAGAAGCTTGAAAAGTGGATGGAAACTTTCCCTAGTTGAATTCGACACTCCAGGTCCTAGACCAGAGTAATCTTAGACACATCAGCGAATCACTGCAAAGGGTTGAGGAACTCATCTTGAGAGCGACCAAGAGATGGAGAATTCCCAGGAGAAGGGGGGCATGGTGCAAAAAACCCAATGCGAAGGAGGGAATAACCCTATACCACACCTATATATCCCCATCGTGGAGAGGAACAGGCCAAGGGGCCTAGGTGACTAGGAGATTAGGAGATCTCTAAGAGATGGGGCTTGACTCAAAATCTAAATGTTCTGGCGGTCCTATGTATCCCATAATGATGGGAATCAAGCCACATGTAGTTCTTGAAGATACAATTTAACATCATGTAGAACGACATACAGTTTAATGTCATGTGGGGCAACATACAGTTTAACGTCATGTAGGACGACATATAGCTTAACGTCATGATGGACGAGCGTGTAGTTTAGGGACATGCAAGACCGAAATTTTAAGGTCGTGCGGGACCGTAATCCAGTTTAAGGTCATGGAGGACCCATCGGGGTCAGGAAAAATATTTTTTGAGGAACCTGTAATTGGTGGGAGGAGTTATACGCTCACCATCCATGGTCACCAGGGAGTATGCTCCATTGGGATAAACCTTATGAACAATGAAAGGTCCTTCCCATTTGGGCTCCAGCTTGGGTGGTTTCCTGCTGGGGATCATTGGCGCCCTGAGGGCCAATACCAAATCGCCTTGCAGGAAAGAGCGGAGGTGAACCTTCTTGTTGAAAGCTCAATCCATCCTACTCTGATGCCTTTCTAGATTGTGCAAGGCATGACGCCTATTCCCGTCCAATGCTTCCAATTGATCTAGAAAGTATTTCATCCACTATATCCGGTGCTTTCTAGTCATAGAACGTTGTGCGCGATGAGGGAAACTGAATCACGATGGGAAGGACGTCCTGAGTTCCATACACTAGGGAATATGGGTTCACCTGGGTAGAATTACGAGTCATCATCCGATAGGCCCAGAGGGCATTGGGGAGCTTATCCGACCAACTCTTCTTGTTCTGACCAACCATTTTCTGCAGAATGTTAGAGAGGGTTTTATTGAACACCTCAATCTGTCCATTTTCCTGCATGTGATAGCAGGAGGTATGGTTAGAGCAGATGTTGTACTTGATGTACAAATTTTTTAACTCAGATTCTCGAAAGTTGTTGCCATTATCAGTGAGGATAGCGTGAGGAAAACCAAACTGATAGATGATTTTAGAACTCACGAATTCAATGATAGAATGGGACTTGACTTCATTGACTAGAATTGCCTCTTCCCACTTGGAAAAGAAATCTGTAGCAGTTAGAATGAATCAGCATTGGTGAGCTGTTGCTGGTGGGTATGGTCCTATGAAATCTAATCCCCATACTTCAAAGGGCCAATAATACTTGGAAGTGTGGAGAAGCTCCGGTGGTCGATGTACAAAGTTAGCATGAACTTGGCATGCGTGTAACCCCTTCACGAACTCAATGCAGTCGTGGATCATGGAGGGCTAAAAATACCCTAGTTTCCGAATCTGGTGAGATAGTTTTGGCACATCCTAATGGTCACCACAGGAACCGGCGTGAGCCTCTAGCATGAAATGTTGAATCTCAACCCCCTGAATGCATCAGAGGAGAACACCATCAAATCCACACTTATAGAGGATTGGATCAAGGCTGAGACCACTCTAGAGGGTAAACTGTAGCACGTGGTGTCAGATTCACTCATGCTCGACCCGGTTGGATGGGAGATTACCGTGTGGGGGGTATTCGACCAAGGGTGTCCTCCAATTGGCAACCATTTCGATCACTACATCTAGACGAACCGGGGGTCTTGACGCAGAGGTATCGATGGTAAGAAGGCTTACCTATGGTCCGTCATCTCCATCCCGGGTAACAGGAGCTAGGAATCTCTAATGCGCCACGTGGATAATTAGATCATCCTATTCGGGATCTGCAAGTGATGCATCTAAGATGGACAAAGCATCTTCTCGACCATTCTATGACCGAGGGACATGGATAAACTCTGGATGAGAAAGGAACTGGGCCATTAGTTGGAGAGTGCGTTTTAAAAACGGTACGAGCTCTGTCTTCCTAACAACATAGTCTCCATTGACCTGCTTAATAACTAGCTCGGAGTCCCCTTTCACATGAAAATGGGGAACATCGATCTCAAGGGCCAGCTCAAGACTAGTAATGAGGGCCTAATACTCTGCCTCATTGTTAGTGAAGCCTTCTGACAGTAGGAATGAGTATGGAAGAACGGCTTGCGTTGGGGTGATAAAGACAATACCCTGGCCTACTCTGTTGAGCCCAGGATCACTGAGCCTCCTACTGGTGGGGCTCTGAGAGGCACCATCGAAGTGCATTATCCAACATGATACAACATGATCGACTGAGAGGATTGACTCATCAGGAAAATCCAGGCCCAGGGACTGATCTGTGAAGGTTGGATGGGCAGCTAGAAAGTTCTCTAATGCCTGCCCATTAATAGCCTTCTGTGGCACGGACCTGATGTCGAAATGCTGGAGGATTACCGCCCACCGCGCAAGTCGGCCAGTCAACATGGGATGGCTTAGGATGTACTTAAATAGGTCTACTCGAGACACTAGCTGTACCTCGTGGTGCTGTATGTATTGTTGCAATTTTTGTATGGCGAATACAAGCACAAGGCAGCTCTTCTTGATGGGGGAGTATCGGGTCTTCGAATCGAGGAGTATGCGGCTGAGGTAGTAGAGGCTGTTCTCTGTCCCCTCATTGTTCTTCTGGGTGGGAAGGGCGCTGAGGGACCATTCCAGGGTAGTGACATAGAGGACCGTTAACTTCCCAGATATGGGAGGTATCAAGACCAGAGGCCAGAGCAGATACTGCTTGATTTCCTCAAATTCGGTCTGATACTCTACATCCCATTCGTAAGTGGTGCCCTTCTCCATGAGCCAAGAGAAGGGCTTACACTTATCGGCCATATTCGCAATGAATCGGCATATGTTGGCCAAGTGGCCTTGGAAACCTCAAAGCTCACGAATATTACTTGGGGGATGCATCTGACTAATGGCCTTGATCTTATCCAGGTTGATCTTGATGCCCCAGTACCTGAAAACAAAGCCATGGAACTTCCCAAAGGGGACCCCAAAAGCACACTTCAAGGGGTTCATCTTCTGGTGGCGGGAATGGAGGAAGATGAAAACTTTCTCAAGATCCTTGATATGGACTTGGAGCTAGCGATATTTGACTACCAAATAATCCACATAGCACTCCACCAACGTCCCGAGGATTGGATTGAATATGCGATTCATGGACCGCTGATAGGTGGAGCTTACATTCTTCAGGCCGAAAGGAATAACCTAGTAACAGAAAGTACCCTGGGGTGCCCTAAAAGCTGTGGAATCTTCATCCTCGAGGTCCATCTAGATTTGGTTTTATCCAAAGTAACCATCCATGAAAGAGAGGGCTTGGAACCCTACCATAGTGTCAATCAACAATTCTATCACTAGAAGGGGAAAATCATCCTTTGGACAATGGCGGTTGAGATCTTGGAAGTCGACACAGACACTAATCTGTCAGTTCTTCTTTCTGACTGGTATAATTCTGGCCAACCACATGGGGTACTGGACCTCCTTAATGAAGTTAGAGCTGATGAGCTTTTTAAACTCGGCCTCAACCATGGAACTATGAGAAGGGTGCATCTTTCTGGGAGGCCGGTTGAATCCGCGATGATTTGTAGGAAGATCGAGGCGGTGGACAGCTACCTATGGATATAGTCCCGACATCTCATCATAACTCCAGGAGAATATATCACGGTGCTATTTAAGGAATCCTACGTACCATTACTGCTCCTCAGGGGAAATAGCGGCACTGATCAATGTGGGTCTCGGGTCTGCCTTGCTTCCGAGGTTCACCTGTACCAACTCATTGACCGTGGCTGAGATTCCTTCCTCAAAGGTAGGGGGTGTACTCTATATCCTCTTCTCCACTTATGGAGGGACCCTCTATAGGGGAAGCCGCTTCTAAGCTACCAAACCTTGATGGGAGGCCGGTACCAGTTTGTACGGTAGTGGTTATTGCATCGGGGAACTCCGACACTACCGAGACCATGGATATGAAGGCTATCGACCCGATCCCATCTAGTCTCCAGCCCAAGGGGCCATGCTTGAAAATATCAAGGCAGTAGTGACACGTCAGCCATAGACGATTTATTCCATCTTGGAAAAATATACAATTATAAGGTACCCGCCGTTGCCAGGAGCCGAACATCCCGATACCTGATGGGAGTGGGAGGATCTCAGATCACTAGAGCCTGATTCGTGTAAGAATATGAAGTGATCTTCCAACTCTGCACGTATCTAGGATAATGGTTCCCCCTTGTCTCGTAAATGAAAAAACTTTTCCCCAGATCGGGGGTTGTGGCCTCCAACCGATGGATCAGGAAGACGTAGGCATCATTTAGGCTTGCCCAAGGGTCAGTCGTAGCGGTGACTTGCTCAACTCCAATTGCCTGGACTTTCTTATCCTTGCTCTTGTAATAGCCATCATAAAATTAGCGGGCTTCACAAGAGGCGAATAGAGATGCATCACCTTGGAGTACTCCCACTCGACCATTAAGGGATTACTTGATGCATTGGTGATATTATGAGGGGACTGCCACGTGTAGGTGGATCCATGACCTACCCATCAATGCATTATACGCGGTGTCCTCGGAGACAACCATGAACTTGGTGATGGCAACGAGGCCACCAAATTGGGTCTTCAGACAGATCTTGCTGACTGGGGTTTGCTCTGTCCTGTCATATCCTTGGATTCTTAAATTGGAGGGAGTCAGGTCATCTTCAGATAACCCTATCTTCCGTAGTGTCCGTATCGGGATAAGGTTGATCCCGGAGCCGGTGTCAACGAGACAGCAGTGAACCTCCACGCCGTTAAATTGGCCGGTGATATACAGCGGGCAGATGTGCTCCTGTATAGGGGAGCCTTCATCCTCTCCAGAGAATGAAATGATGGCCTAGCATTCGGCATCCTCAACTGTCTCATCATGAAAATATTATGAAGCTGCTACCTCCATCTCAAACTGGAGGGGGCTCCTTAAAGCCTTGGCGTGTGCTTCACGCATATCTGGCGACATTCGAAGTGCTTCAAGGATGGAAAGCCTCGCTGGCATGCCGGAGAGGTGCTTGATAATGTCATACTTCTATGCCTGGAGTGAAATTCTTCTTGTAGGGAGTCGCTCTATGATGGAAGGCATGATGGGCCCTGCCGGTCGGACCGACGATTGACTGGTACTGAGAATATCCCGCTGCTCACTAGTCAAAGCCTGGAGAGTAGTTGTCGGGTGAGGAAAAGATGGTTGAGATCGGCCTATAGCAGGGAAAGGATAGTTATGGAATAGATGAAGTGGTTCTTCCTGATTCAGTAGCACAAATGGTGGTGGAGGTGGACCTGTTGACACCGGATGGAGAGGCTGCGTGTGCTGAGTTCTGCGCTGGGCCTGCTGTCTGGTCTCAACGGCATGCACAGACTGGCTGGGGGTGCTGACTGACATTCCCCAACGACCCATATGGCCATAGATCCACTGATGTTGGCGTCGACGGGGGACATTGGGGAGGTTCGCCTGATACTCCCCTTTGTCAGGAGTCATATAGGGGTTTACCAACTCAACAATATTAATCGAAGCGTACCCTTGGCTATCTATTGAAGAATTATCCACCACTGGGAAGATTTTGGGGGGAATCCCCATCTCCGAGGGCATAAAGTCACCGAGAGTGCTAAACGATGACGAAATTGGCGGGGTGCGTTGCTTTTTCTTATACCGCTGATGCTTGATCTTCCGGGAAGAGGATGGATGAGATGATGACGCAGAGGTGGTGGCCGCAGCTTCTGAAGGATTCGACTGATTCAGGCATGCAAAAATAATTCCATGGGTGTAGGCGACCGTCCTACGAGCCGTACAGTCATTATACTTATAGGACCCATGGTCAGAAACCTGATGCCACTCACCTTCTCCGTCGCTACCACTATCTGACCTCACAAAGACACCCTCCACTTGTGCTGGGGCTGGGCCCAACCTGACTATGTTGTTATCAATCTGGTCTTGAAGCCAGTCCTTGAACACATAGCATTTCTTGATGGTGTGCCCCAGGATCTGGTGATAAGGGAAATAGTTGGGGTGGTCAGTGAGATGCGCCTCTTCTGGCTTTCGGCACTCAGGCAGTCATACAATTCTCTACTCTAAGGTGCTGCGGAAGTAACTGGGGACCTGAGCCTCGTCGAAAGATTTGACCCGATTCCTTCTGTCCTAAAAGGGGGCTCTAGGAGCCTAACCTTGACGGGGAGCCGTAGGAGCCTACCGAGGAGGAGGAACTTGATTGTCTCGCCTAGGTGGTGGCTGTGAATTACGCAGGGGCACCTGCAGATTTTGGGACAGTCGCTGCTGGGCTGGAAGCTGTTCCCGTGGTGGTGGACCTCTGCAGGGCTACGGAGCTGGCTCCACTGGTAGCAATTCTAGTTGACTAGGGGCCTCTACCTGGGCCACCACAGCGGGATCAGCTCTGGAATCCCTCCTTTTTGGGATTACAAGGGGCAGCGGACGTGCCTAGCTGGCCTGTTGCAGGGATTCTTAGAGGCGCTGGGCCTTATCCGAGAAGTCTCGAAACCCTCCAGGATAGTTCTAAGTGATCAGGGAGGAAACCAGTTCTGTATGGACATTCCCTACTCACATTGTTAGTATTTTCTCCTATGTTAGTGGCATGTCAAGGGAGTATGTGAGCCCCTTCCACCAGGAGATAAAGTCCGCGACTCTCTCATCAAGCCTTTGCTTTCACTTGAAGAGGTCTACGATTTTTGTTTTCTGGGTGGTAGAGTGAACTGGTAAAGGAACTTCCGGTGAAGGTCCTCCCAGATGGTCACAGATCCGACGGGGAGCTGGCTATACCAAAAAAATGCCGAACCTTCCAGTGTCTGAACAAAACAGTAGAGCTTGGCAGCCTCCTGCTGTACTGGGGTCCCTAACATAGGCCCGCACCTTGAGTTAAAGTGGTCCAGGTGTTGTGGCGGGTCCCCCGTCCCATTAAAGGGGGATAAGGCGGGGTTTATGAATCCCGGGGGTGCTGGCATGCCATCCACCCATGCCGTATATGGATTTCGATCAGGTGGGATGGCCACCTGTCGCGTTTCCAAAGCCTCTAGGTGGGAAATGAGTGCCACCATTAGATCATCTGGATGGGGGTCCCTATCTTAATAGGGGTCCCTAACCACGAGCCTGTTACCGGGCTCTTCAATGTGGTAGACAAGCTCAGCGGCTCGTGGGGCGGCTGGTGGAGCGACCCTTGGGGATGTCGGAGGAGCCCGAGTGAGGTTCCTTGGATTTTTGCGCCATTAAAGAGGGTTTGGTGAGACATACTGCACCCTCTTGTTGTGAGCTCCGGATTTCGCCCTGTCAGCGGGAGCAGCACGATCAGGGTTTCCTGGGGGTAGCTCTCCAAGGAATGGTGGTTCTTTCCCCTTCTGCCCCAGCCTAGGATCACTGTAGTTGGGTTGTCACTCTACAGTGCGTTCATACAGGAGTTTTTCAACCAACCTCTTCTGCTCAGCAAGTTACTGGCGCAGCGTGGCCTTCTTGGGATCCTCCTTCATCTTTTTCAATGAGGCAGATGGGTCGGAGTGCTTGGCAGTTCCGACGTGCTCCTTGTCTTTACTGACATTCCGACTGAGTACCAATGCATCGGTGGGTGGAGGGAGACCTAGGAGGTTCCTTTACTAACGAGTAATCCTCCCCAATGGGTATAGTAGTGGTGGAATGTCCTAAAGGAGGATGTTCCCATCAAGAAGTTCCAACTTGTTTTCCCCTCCCGACAGACCAATCATGTTGACCGCAACCCTTCTTAGGGTAATTTTCTCAATGTCACCTAGAGAGTCGAGCTGCCGGCAAATTGAACTGAAGAGGAGGTTAGTGTACTACCCCTAGCCATGGACTTGCGCATGGGGGGTATCCTCCTTAATAACTTTGTAGAGTACTTGGAAACTCTGAACGCATTGATGTTGGAGGGGCTTGTGGTGACCAGGTGACTCGGGGTGCTGGACCACGGGGAGTGTGGCCAGGTCAACCGGACGACATTGTTCGCTGATGTCTTCCAGGTGCTGTTGGCTCCCGGGATAAGTCACTCGCCGGTGGAAAAGACAGAAGTGAGTTTCCCAGAGGGTCTAGAGGAAACATTCAAACTCTTCTGGGGTGAGAGATTTTGGTGTACAAAAATTTGGTCCTATGACTGGCCAAAACTTCTCGGGGAAGTGGCCTGCTGTGAGGATGGTCCAGAAGCTCCTCGGCTCAGATTCAGGGTCCGAACATTGATTTCCCCACTCGTCAACTGAGGGTGGCTGAGGAACTAGTGGCGTCACCGAGGCAGACCATTGGGAAGGTGGGATAGCCGCCGAAGAATACGATGAGCGGGTTGATTGGCCACCGAATCTTGGGCTGTTCGCTGAGGTTTGTAGTGTTCTGGACGTCATATCATGATAGGGTGGGCCAGTGACCAAGGATCCTGACACAACATTAGCATCCGCTAATGGTGGGCTATTTGGTAGATCTTCCGCCATTGACCCCCAAAAGAACTCTTCATAGTCTCTATCCAAGACAGAGGGCGCCTCTGGAGATGCCAGTGGTGACTGTGTGGTCGGTCCCTAGGGACACTCCATGTTCTCATCCTATTGGATATACCTTCCGAGGGGGGCATGGATCATATAGATCTCGCATTCCGGGAGCATGAGGCCGATGCACCTTGTTCCTGCCCCATCCCTTGGCCTGGAGGGCTGAGGAGAGGGCTCCAGTACTGAGACTTACTCCACATTAGAGTCTGAGAAGTGGAATAGTCTGATTCGTATCCGGCCTTCCCCAGAATTCCTCTTGTGGTGGTGCGAACTGCCTTCCTACCCCTGGGTTGCTCATCATGACAGGGCTAATTTCCGACATGGGGTCCTCCAGCCGCACCAGTGCTAGGGCGGGGAGGGTTTCCACCCAAGAAAGCTGGGGTGTGAGGAGCACCAGGACAAATGTCGAAAGGGACACGGGGATGACCTCTGTGTTGGGCATTGGTGAAGTGAGGTTGGCCTCCACCTCTCCGATCACTGGGACGAGGAGGGCCTTCGCTGATTGGCATAGGTACATGGGGAGGACCTCCATGCTGGTGAGTTACCAGACATGCGATTTCTCCATAACCATGGTCTGCGGCAGGGGGAGTGACCCTATACCCAGTGTAGTGAGCACGGGAGAGACCCCCATACGAAGTGTTGCTGTCACGGGGAAGACCCTCGCATGAGTTAAAGGTGGCATGGGGCATACCTCCAAGCCGAGGTTCGAAACAGGGAGGGAACGCACCTTCCGTAGTGGCGGTATGAAGTAGGCCTCCACATGGGGTGGAATTTCTATGGATTGGTCCGCAGCGGCCCTCGCCTATTCCGGCGACCGGGAGAGTCGACCAAACCTTCCCGTGGGGCGGTTGGGGCCTCGATCTAGGTCGGGTGTATAACTGCCCCTGCTCAACGTATTCTGGGAGTTGGGGATATGAGTCAGTGGTGGCTCGAGCCGTAGTAGTCACTGACTTTGATGCCCCATGATAGGCGCCCTCTTCCATTTGCGCCCGACGCTGGCGCTAGTTCAAATAAACTAGAGCTGGTGGTGCAGGCGTGTGGCTTACCTGCTCCTTGGCTCGGGGAACCGGGTGGCGGTGCTGATGTGGCCTGGTGGGAGCCCTTGAAGTGGGACTCCGATTGGGCCAACCCAGAAACCCATACCTCGTCGATGTAGGGGAGGGAGTTATCAAGGCATTCCTGGGACAAGATCCCGAAACTATTGAATGTTGGGGTGGGGAGCAGCGGCTCCCTATGTGGCCCTCAGGGGCGGAGTTGACGGCGAGGCGCAGCTGCCTCGAGATCCAAGAGGGCCATATCCATGGTGGGGATGATCTCCTCCTCCTCGTAACTACGTACAAGGTCATTAATTACCCTTCACTGGATAATTTAAGGGGGTCAGAGGGGGCATGGGCGCCCAACAGTCGTGGTGGTTGAAGCCATCATGGAAGAGGCAGAGCTGCACGGGGTAGCCGTGTCGATATTGCCCCTGCTCCTGCACTGGTGGGAAGGTGATTAGGCTCCGGATTCCACAACTTGGTTCCTGAAATCAGGGAGATGAACTCATTAACACTACTAGGAAAAGAAATTGAAAACTATTTCCCCAGTGTCATTCTGTCTTCCATGGTCGGTAAGAGGGATCCACGCTGACAACGTCACAGAATAGAATGCTCAAAGTCCTGACTGTCCCAACTTTTGGCGAGTTTCACGTTAGGCCCGCTATTTTCTAGGGGACCTGGTGTTAGGTGACTGGATCTAATGACAAGATAATCCATTGGTGCCTCAAACTCCACTAGTCTCCATGATGAGGAGAATATCTTCACATCGAGTTCACCATTTTTGTTTCTGATGCTTTCCCCGGGGTGCGCACATCCGTCACACGGAGGACGCACAACAGTTTCCCCATATTCACACTTTTTAAAGGTGGAATTCATTCACTCCTTATTCAGTGACGTCTGCTCCTTGATCGAAATATGATGATGGGATTTCGGTTCTTCCTTCCATGGATTCCTCCTCGGAGATCGTCACCTAGTCCGGGTCTCCCTCATAGATTTAAGATGTAGTTCATGAAAGTCTTCCCCAAGCCATATCTTCATGGACACCAGTTAATTACACTGCTTCTGTCAGGACATTCCAAGGAGTCCGATCAGGGAAGAAACCTTCGGTTAGGGGAGTCGTCACGTTGGGAACCACTAGCATGTCTTGACGCTGGGTGATTGACATGTCTGTCTTCTGTCCCTAATTATAGGGCTTCTCGAAGGCGCGGAAGCCCAAGGAATCCCACATAGAACGTGGGGAACCATATGCTATGGGCATGTATATGAGTTTTTCCTCAACTTCCCATGTTTAACATAGGGTATGCCATGAGTTTAACATCCAGCGGAGATGGATCAGACTGATCGGAACACTGATTAGAGTGGATCAGATTGAGGAACCCCCTGGAGGGAACACCGATATTGGGGCCAACACATGGGTGGATTCCCGAATGCTGTGGAGGGGAATGAGGTGGCACGATCTCACCAATATGTGGCGGCTCAAGTAAGAATCAGGATGGATGGTGGATTTGGGCTTGATCCCCGAAGAGACTTCCTACATATCCTCATGGTAGGGAATCAAATACCACATAGTTAAGATGGCGAATACAGTTTAACATCATGCGGGATGGGGACGAATGAACGTGAAGGTGGTCGGAACAACCGGTTGGTGGGATTGAACCTCGTGGAGGCTTTCTACATACCATGACTTGACATGGATCAAAGTCCCCATAGTTTCTGAGGGGTTAGGGCTTACACTCTGAGGCAGCCCAAGGTGTTCTTGAACCGACATGAAGATGGTCGGAACAACCGGGTGGTGGGCTTGAACCTCGTGGAGGCTTCCTACGCACCATGCGTTGACATTGGACAAAGTACTCATAGTTTATGATATGGGTTGGGGATTACACTCTGAGGCAGCCCAAGGTGCTGGTGAACCGATTTGAAGACGGTCAGAATGACCGGGTGGTGGGCTTGAACCTCGTGGAGGCTTCCTACATACCATGCCTTGACATGGATCAAAGTTCTCATAGTTTGGAATATGGTTCGGGGCTTACACTCTGAGGCAACCCAAGGTGTTGGTGAACCGAAGTAAAGATGGTTGAAACGACCAGGTGGTGGGGTTGAACTTCATGGAGGCTTCCTACATACCATTCCTTGACAAGGATCAAATTCCTCATAGTTCAGGATATGGGTTGGGGATTACACTCTAAGGCAGCCCAAGGTGTTGGTGAATCGACGTGAAGATGGTCCGAACGACCGGGTGGTGGGCTTGAACCTCATGGAGGCTTCCTACGTACCATACCTTGACATGGATCAAAGTCCTCATATTTTAGGATATGGGTTGGGTCTTACAGTATGAGGCGGCCCAAGGTGTTGGTGAATTGATGTGAATATGGTAAGAATGACCGGGTGGTGGGCTTGAACATCGTGGAGGATTCCTACGTACCATGACTTGACATGGATCAAAGTCCTCGTAGTTCGGGATATGGGTTGGGGCATACACTCTGAGGCGGCCCAAGGTGTTAGTAAACTGACAAGAAGATGGTCGAAACGACCGGGTGGTGGGCTTGAACCTCATGGAGGCATCCTACGTACCATGCCTTGACATGGATCAAAGTCCTCGTAGTTCGGGATATGGGTTGGGGCTTACACTCTGAGCGGACCAAGGTGTTTGTCATGCTCGGTTCTCACTCTAATACCATGTGAGTCATGCTCGGTGTGAGAAACAAGAGGTAGCAGAGTCCCGACGATCACGTCGCGAAAGGTGCGTCCGTGGGAAATGAAGAGGGGCTTATGCGTGGTTCACAGACCTGGAAGGAAACAAGGTCTTATGCGTGGTTAACAGCCCAAGAAGTCGGGTCTTACTCCAGGATGGAGGCCCAAGGGAGACAAAGCATAGCGGGAGAGGGATTTGGGACCGAAGAAAGGAGGAGCCCCATTCCCTATCACACCCTCCGCTGGCCTTGGGGACCGAAGATAATAGGAGGAGCATGGATGCTGCCTCCTGGAAGGAAAACTAGGGGCTTACACCAAGGTGGCTTCCCTTCCCTGAGGACAAACACCACTCTAATAAAGAGGATATCATCCCATGTGAGGGGTGATCCCATCCCCCTTGAGATGATTTGGCATGGAGAATGTCCAAAGCAGGGGGACCCTGCGTGCAAGGTATGGGGACATGTCACAGTTTAACGTCATGTGCTAAGGATGATGGTGCTTGGCAGTTTATCGTCCTGCAGCTCGGATGATGTGGGTTTTATCTACACCCCTAGGACTTACATAACCGGTACCCTCTGATCCTTGTGGGAGGGAAGGCATCGGCAATGCCCTTGCGAGGGGGTGTCATGGAGCGGACCATCGGGGGGGCCACGTTAGCGTGGCTATGTGAAAAAGCAATATCCGTTAGCGTGCCTATGCGAAAAAGCATGAGGCAAAGCAATGCAATGGGCGGTATCGTCCAGGGGACTTTGAAGTTAATTCATACAAGCCTAGAGGGTTTCACCAGAAAATGGAACATGATGTGGATGCTCGGGGCGTGACCTACGAATGGAATCCATAAGAAGAACATCGGGCATCCATGCAAGGAGGTGCCCGGGGAGCACCGAGGTGAGGGGTCTCGGGGAGTTGCACGCAACCTTTGAGGTCTGCGCATGAAATAATAGCCCTGCATGAAAAACATCAGGCTGACATGAAATCGGTGATGATTGCGCGTAATTGGAGCTGATGTTTTGCGTGCAACCAGAAGAATTGCGCGCAAGGGACGGAAATGCGCACAAGTGGGAGTGGCAGCGCAAAATGACAGGGTGCGCACAATTTGAAGGGATTGTACGCAATTGGCAGGGGGTGCACAATGAAAGGAATTGCGCACAAGGGGTGGACCCTGGAGGGATTGGAATTCAGTCTAAACCATGGGGATCTTGTGTGAAGGAGGACCCCGGGGTGACTTGGCGTGAAAAGAACCGTACCTAAAGGACATATTGCGCATGCAGAAGACTAATTTCACACATGAGTGCCGGTTCAGATTTTTCAGCCTTGAAATGGAATAGGCCACATTCTATTTATAGTCTCACAGTGGTGTGGAAACCTGGTTGGTGTGAAATAATTGTGTTTCGGAGGTTGGTGATGCAAAAGGTCAACCACACAGGGCGTGGGCGCGAAATTATTTCGCGCCTATGCTGAGGCCTCTTCGCGAAACGTGGAACTTTCCACGCCCGCCACATTTTTTTCACATTCCTAGGAATTTATTTTGTGCGGCCCCTCTGGGCCCCCCGGATGGGGTCCCCAGGTCCGAATATGACTTCGCTTTGTCATTTTGAAATCCTCTTCAGCACTTGAGCATTTTTCGGTGTCTACAGTTACATAATTTGGTTTGTTCTGGGATTGGTTACTTGGCTCATTTTGGTTTAAGTCAATTGGTTAATTTTGGGTCATTTAATTTTTGAGTTAGGTCATTTAGATTAATTTGGGTTAAGTCATTTGGTTTATTTTTTGGTTATGTAATTTTTTGTTAAGTCATTTAGTCATTCGTTCATTTTTTGGTTTGGTTAATTGTTTTAATTAATCTTAGGTTATTTGGTTTGTTTTGGGTTATTTAATTTTTTTCATTTTGTGTTTGTACATTTGTTTTATTTTTGGGTTATGTATTCTTAGGTTTAGGTCTTTTTTTTATTTTAGTCATTTGGTTATTTTTTCATTTTGGGTTAGGTCATTTGATCAATTGTTCATTTTTTGGTTATGTCAATTGGTTCATTTTGGGTTAGTTTATTTATTTTTATTTTGTGTTAGGTTATTTTAGTTGATTTGGGTTAGTTCATTTGCTTTATTTTTAGGTTAATTCATTGTTTAGTTACATAATTTGGTTTATTATGGGTTAGTTTATCGGGTTCATTTTGGTATAGGTTATTCTGGGTTATGCCATTTAGTTCTTTTTTGGGTTACTTCATCTTTTATTTAGTCCATTTGGATCATTTTGGGTTAATTCATTTGGTTCATTTTTGGGTTATTTCATTTTTGGTGAAGTTATTATTTCATTTGTTCATTTTTTAGTTAATTCCAATTAGTTCACTTAGGGTTAGGTTATTTGGTTTATTTTGTGTTATGTCATTTTGTTCATTTTGGGTTAAGCCATCTGGTTTATTTTTGGGTAATTCCTTTTTTGGTTAGGTCATTTGGTTCATTTTGGTCATTTTTTCATTTTTTTCATTTTGGGATTAGTAATTTGATCAATTATTTAATTTTGGTTAGGTTAATTAGTTCATTTTGGGTTAGGTTATTATTTTTTATTTTGGGTTAGGTTTTTTGGTTTATTTTCGGTTATATTATTTGGTTCATTTTGTGTTAAGTCACTTGGTTCACATTTGGGTTAGGTTATTTTGGGTTAAATAAAATCAAATGAACAATTTATATTGATTTTATTCCATTAAATTATGATTGGGTCGATGTGAATGGCCTATATGAAATTACATGTAATCATATTTTACAGTTTACAGGTACAATTTTTATTAAAATTTATTTACGGTTTACAAAATGAAACCAAAATGAATCAATTTAAAAAGAAAAAATCTGAAAGACTCAAGTAGAGCTAAAATAAATGAACTGAGAACATATATGGTTACTTATATATATTACCCACTGATAATTTAGTTTCATAATCAACCCTAAATATTAGACTATTTGTGTCACCATAAAAAATATATTGATCAAGACCAATAGGTGTGGTAATGGTGTCAAATTTATCCCCACTATAATAAAAAATATATTTTAGTATTACTTCACTAGTGACACCTAAATCAGGTCTCATATGATCTTTTGTATAAAATAATTTTTTCCATTGATTCCAAAATATATGACTCATCAGTTTTTAGGAAGCAAGTCATGTTTATAACTCTAAATCCAAAGTTATCAAGAAATGTGCCATGTTATGTCACTAAATCAAACCACTTATAGTTCATCACAGTGACTCGACCATGGGAATAATAATCCAATATTAGTATTTTATTAATAACTCTATAATAAGACACATTTTTATATCGAGGCCTATTATCTGATGCACTAGAAACATATTTTTTCATTGAACTTAACAAAACACTATCATGTTGTGTTCTCATGTTCACTACTCGATTAGTTATGATTTCTTTTTACCCATTTATGACTAGTGTTTTGGATTCATGAACCAAAGAATTGGGATTGAAATCTAATGATCTTATTTATTCAAATACAGAGTCAATAGGTAAACTTAATTCTTTAAATATAAATGAATATTTATTTTTTTATATTTTGTTAAACTAATGCTTGTACCTTTGATTTCAACCAAATAGGAAACTCTTTCCTTGAAAAGTTTCTATCCTTCTAAAAGGAAATAAACAATGAGGTTTAAATATTTTTTTATGTCCCCTACATAAAAAGATAATGAAATTTTATGATATATATGAAACTACTTACTATGAGATAACATATACATGTTCAAATCACTTACTTGAGGAATTCATCGAACAAATTATGGTTAAAAAATAATATGTGATGTGCCATCTCCCACTCCGAAAGGCTCAATGTATATGATCTAGTAACTCCCCCTATTTATGGAAGTGATGGAAAAGTTGGATAAATTTTCTCATACTTTTCTTTATTTCTCATTGGTCGGTAACATCTCATGCTCACATCACCCAAATACATTGAATAGAAATCAAAAAATTCTTTAGCCAAGTAACCTTTATCAATGGACCCATTAGGATGATTCTTTCCCCAAATATAATAATTAATTTTGAAAAACATTATTTTGGTTGGATTAATCTAATGAAAAGTAACATTTCCCCTAAGAATAATTTTATTTGGAAGATAGATAATTATATGTAGCATTCAAGTGAAAAAATATGGAGGAAATTTTTTCCCTATGTCACATAGAATTAAAGTTTCCTCTTCATATTTTATTTTCAAGGAATACTTGGAAAATATTTTAGCACATATATCTCTGTAAAAATGGAACAATTGAATCACCACCACCCATACATTGTTGGGAAGTACATGAAATATTTATATTTGAATCAATTTATGAAAAAGGATGTGGTCATCATGAGTTTCCAGATATTTTAGTTTCAAATATCTTATGTTGAACCATTTTGATATATTTGTTAAATATTTATCATGAAGCATGAAAATCTGTAGTACTTCTAGAAATTGATTTTTCACTGAATGTGTAATCACAAAATAATCCCATAGAAATTGTCATTTATTTTCACTGATAGGCACATGATTTAATTTTTTTTTCTAATTCCATAATCCACGAAGCCACATCAATATATTATATCATCTTTGGTCTGTATCTTTATATTTAGAAGAATTTAAAGAAAAATTTCACATATTTTTTTCTCAAAGTGTATTACGTATAAAAAATGATGTAACAAATTAGTTGGACAATATAGAAAAAGGGGATATTTTTCTTATTCTAATTTTACTTGGGTTCAATCTAAACCTTATTCCTCTTTTTATATTTTTTCTAACCTTTCCTGAGTGAGAAATTAACATATTTCAATTATTTAAGAGCAACAGTTCTGAACATATGTTATAGTGGACTCTCAATATCAATGGTATTATAAATTTTTTTATGTTTATTCCTGTATTAATAATCCATTAGAAATAATCAGTGATTTCCTATGAAACTATAAATATTATTATATTTAAGTCTTCTAAATCATGCATTCTTCAAACAAACAAGATATTATAGTTTTCCATTTACACTCTATCTAGTCATCATTGAATAAGTCATAAAATCATTTATTATCCATATAAGTATAACACACATATGAAATATGTCTTTAAAATAATCATTGTATGTGTGTACACCCATATCCCAAAGATACTTCAACCATTTTATTAAAGGTTTAATGTACACATCTATGTCATTTCCAGGATTAAATGGTCTATATATGTGTATTCTTAATAAAGTGAAAGGTTTTTTCATACAAATATTTTGAGGAATATTATTAATATGAATGAAAATTGGTCATGTGTTGTGAGAAGTAAGAATCTAGAAAAATATATTAAAACTATCACATGGTAGACTCAAATTGACATTACGCACCTCATCTACAAAATCAGGATATTGTGTATAAAATTTCTACAATTCTAATCCATCTAAAGGATGAACCAACTCATCTTTATCATTAACTATCTAAACATAATTCCATATAATATTTTTTTGAGATTTCATTAGATATTAAAAGATTTGGGATAATTGAATGTTTTATATTAATTTCTGTGGAACATGATATGGTGTTATATATACATTTTTCTTACATTGAGATGTACAAATTTTTTACAATAATTTATCTCTACGGTTTCTTACTAGAAGAAGATGAAATATTTGGGTTAGTCATGAATTTTATTTATTGAAAATACAAGTTGGTCAATTAACTTCAATTCCATATAATTATTTGAGGTAATATCTACACCATCAGTAAGAAATTCCTTCAATATGGTAACAATATAATATATGGAAGTATTATAAATCCCATACATGGTTTTCCCATGATACAAATGCATTAAAAATTATAAATTTTTTAATTTACCAAATTTTCAATATACGTGAGTCCTAGAATCATCCATAATTTTTTTTTACTTTCTCAAAATTACCATTTTTATTAATTTCATCATGTTTACTCATATAAGTATCTTATTTAATTGGCATAATTTCTTTATTGTGGTTATTAATAAACAGAAACCAATCAAATATCAAATTCTTTATTCCACACTTTTCACTTCGATCATGAGAAAACTAAGATTTTTTTTCTCTCAATTATTATAATAGACATAAAATTTTGTTTGAAATCATTATTTGTTCATATAGTAGATAAATTATTTAAAAATTAACCATGGTCATCCAATAAAATCATAAAAAGGGAAGTGTATAATACCTATATCTGGGAAATTTTTGAATACATAATCTAAAAACAATCAAACTTCTTTTGAAACTCATATGAGATCCGGTCGGTATCATACATCCAAATTGTGTCCATTATGTTACCAAAATTTTTTTTATATTAATATCAACACTGTAGACTATAACTAAAAAATTTATAAAAGTGGAGAGGATGAAATATGTCATAATTCTATAAAAACCTGATAGACGGGGAACAAATTTTACAAATGGAAAGGGGATCACATTTGATGGTATCAATGTGAGCCTATAAAAACAATCTTTTTGATTTTTAATTTCTATTACAATTTTTTTCCTCTAAATATAAAGATGAATTTCATGTTCAACCAATATGGTATGATCCAATTTTAAACTAGATTAATACATTAATAGAATAAATTTTAATAATGCTGATTAATAAAGTGTAACAAAAATTTATTGTGACCATAAAACACCCTAACTTATGAAACATAACTTGAAATAATGAGAACCATAGTGACTTAAAACCCAATAAGAAAACAAAACAAAACAAAAAAAATTATTTACAAATATCTAGAGTGCATGAATTGATGCATTCAAAAATATAGTTTCTATAAACTATGAAAACCCACATTACATTATAACCAAATAAACAACAATTATAAAAAATAAACCATCTATAACTCTTACCTTTTAAATAAAATTACACCAATTCCATAAAACTATATTATAATAAATAAAATTTATAATGTTTATGTTGATTCATAACAAATAATATTATAAGGAAAGAAAATTTTTGGTTATTATCAATCTAGGGAATGAAATGCAGAAACACATGGATAAAAATATAATTCTCTCTTACACAATTATAACTATCAACAAAAACTATTATAAATCAATTCTTTGTATATGTATGGAATGAATGAAAAACTAATCCATATGATAATTATAATATAAAATACAATAATGTATATCAAACGCAGACCATTGTATATATAATGGTCTAAAGATCACAAGTTACAAACCAAACATGGAATTAGTTAAGGTTGGTAAGAACTAGATTATATGAGTAGTAAACTAAGTAATTGTTTAGTATGGCATAGTTCATAACCTACACTTACTTAAAATAACCTATATAAGGCATAAATCATATTAAAAAAATCTATCTAAATATATAAAAATAAATTAAATGGTCCTTTATATATATATTTTGTTTTTCTATATGTTTAAAATAATTTTATAAATATGTTCATGTAACAAAAAAATCCATCCTTATCATTGTTTCATACAACACTCAATTTAAAATAAATTAAAACTTATGCAAAATATATAAATTTAATTTGTGGTGAAAAGTGTGCTCTAGGAAAAACTATTTTAAAGTTGCAAAATACGTCAATAGAAATTTTTTTGTAAAAAAATTTATGAAATAAAATTCCTTGTATAAATTAATTATATATTCTCCCTTTTATGAAAACAAAAAAACCAATCTATATATTCAGACCATATATTACATTTTAAATCCATACATGTTCAATACCTGAAATGAATAATTCTGATCATTAAAATAAAACATTGAAATGAATAATTTCATAACCCTGTAATAAATTCACAAAACAAAAAAATTAATAATGTAATTAATTATATAATTACATAATATATATCAAAAAAACTAATAGGTTTATATTATATTTATATATAATTATGGATTAACTAAATTAAAAAAATACATTTCCTACAATATAATTTAGTTTTCTATATCATAAAAAATATAATAAAAATGAACCCTCATTCAATGTATTGGGAAGAATACCAACCTAAAATAATCTAGCACAATGTTTTATACCTAGAAAAAAATAAAAATGATCCTTGGTAGAAAAGATGATGTATTTTTATTTCACTAATGTGATTTTCGTGAATAACAGAATCAAAACACCAAGTATGGAGAGATCGAGGGGGTGGAGTGGGGGAAAAAAAGGTAAATGTTACTTGTGGGGAGGAATCACGATGGGAGTGAGATGGGAGGAGTAGAGGCTGTATGGATGGGGAATTATTTCAAATACAATACCAATGGTTTTTTTAAAAACTGTTGTTATAATTATGTCTATATCAATGGTTTTTAAAAAAATTTATATAAACACCTCTATACTAATATTTTACAAAAAACATTGGTATAGAGGCATTTGAATCACCCTAGATTATTTTAGTGGTCCTTGATGAATCTTTCTCAATAAAAAAATGATGGGACTCATGTTTTGAAGCATGGTTAGTAGTCTACCCCAATTTTTTCCCTTTATTTGTGATGATATGAAAGTGAAATAAATGATTCAAATTTAGTCAATGATCATCCAAATCTAATATTTCTATTCATTTGAAATTATGATTTTGGAAATCATGATTTAAAATTTTCCCACTCCCATTTGATTGAGCATAAACTTAAAACCCTTGGTGCTAGTCACTCATACCTTTTTGTTATACTGGTAGGTGAACGGACCTTGTGCCATCCTTGCCAAATGATCTCCTCATTTTTATGGGTTCCTTTAGTGGTCGACGTAACGTTTTGACCCTAACCATTCTATCCTTATTTAATAATATTGTATAACATGAGTAACCTTATCTTTCATTTTATTTCTCACATTATTTATGACTCATGTGATATTAAGAGTTTTGGGTCAGTTTCCTCATTATCATGATAGAGATTCTACCCCTCTTCATCACCGTATGATGTTAAAATATGTGTTCAACATCATTTACATATGAAATTAAACTATATGGTATTGTCCCTATTACATGAATTAAAAATGAATTATGTTTTCATCCTCACTTGAGAGAATTTCCTTTCAGTTTTGTTCATCTAATGAACCCTCAATAGAACTATGTGCAACTTGATTCCCACTCTACATGATACTTAGTGAAATATTTTAGACCTATCCATAGATTTCACAACTCCATCCTAGACATCAATATACTATTTCAACTCCTGATGATACACCTTCTTATATAGCTCTAGGATGATGACCCTTTCCCCACATATAATTCAAATCCATGTGAGAGGTTTTCCTTGGTTTTAATTTGGTGACGGGGACCTATTTTTATCTACATCGGGTATGTATCTCTCTTTTCTATCATAGAACCCACACAATTTACCCCTATTTTCAAGTATATGAGCTAGATTTGTATTGATAAATTCTATACTCAAGAACTATGTGTGGCTTGATTCTCACTCTATAAGATACATAGTGATGTTCAAATGTCGTATCCCTAGCCTAACTATAAATTCACCAAAGCCTTCATATTGTATTAGCATTTTGTTCCCTACTGGGTTACCTCTACCCACCTGTTGTTGAAACAACACTACCCTCTATGAGTACAATCCAAGTTTCATGATCTTAAAATAGGGAACTGTGGTCTAAGAATCATCACAATAAACTATGTTCCCCATACCATAGACTTTATATGTTAGAATTATGATTTCCAATTCACATCGGGTTTTCTCTACCTAGTATAGGTAGATCATTTTTTCTTTATTAAAAGTTATGAAACCTGAAACTTCAATAATCCCATGGTTTAAGTTGTATGACCTTAAACACCAACACTATTGGTGGATAGAACATTCCAGCAATGAATTTTTTCCCCTGTTATGAATTATCATGTGACATGGGTGATATTTTGTTACTTCTTGTTTCACACCCAATAATGACCCACATGGGATTAAGGTTTTTGTTAATCACTTACTAGCATATCTGAAAAAATTTGTATTAAGGAGACATATCATCTATCCTAAAAACATTACATAAAACTATATCACCCCCTTTTTGGTGGTTTAATGACCTTAAAAGGTACACTCTTTGGTAGTAATTTCATGACCTTAAAAGGAATTCCCTCTTAGTCAAAGATATATGAACTTAAACCTTAGAAACTCATGGCATAATCTATGTGACCTTAAACTATTTACCCCTATTTGGTAAAAGTTGTGTTCCCCTAAACCAAATAACCCTATAGATCACATTAGTATCTTAGCCATAGCATAATCAAACCTAATTATTGTATCTCACATGGTTTGGAACCTATATTTGAACAAATATCCTATATTCCTTATAATTCTTATGGTATGACCTATAAATATTCTTAAAATATGATTACATATCCCTAAGAGTGATAAGAATATTCCTGATCATCCATCCTTTTCATGAGACATACTTTGTGTTCCCAAATTTAAATCAACATCCATCCTTTATTTCTAAAAAGACTCCCCTATAATGATAGAAAAATTCCCCAAATGCCCACCTCCCATCTAAGGCACACACCCCAGAGGAGTAATTCTTAGTAATTTTGAATGAACTCCACTATGGTGATGATACAATACCCCAAAACCCACCTCCCATATAGGCTACACATCCCAAAGGGAGTATTTCCTATGATATGGTAGTGTAACCCATGTTTTGAATTTTTTCACTAGTAATACTCAACTCACCCTCCTATTTTTGTCAATTCAAACTCTTGGAGTAATACCTTTTCACACTTTCCTTTTTTTTCTCAAGTGGAATTATTACACCCTTGGTTTTGTTCTCTTATTCATCCAAAAATTTTAAAGGGTAAATCTAACTTATGTAATCACACCAACTTGATTTCCCCATCCTCATGGGTTTCCCCCATGGCAATTGATGTGATATTTCAACCTCGAACCATTTACCCACTTTTAGTACTCTCGTGTAATTGAGTAGACTTTCAAACAACGTTCATCTTCCTGAGTTAATGTCTTATTAGACAATATGATTTCTTGGAACCATTGATTTTATTTGAAGTACGTACGTAACTCAACGAGAAATTGATAAGGTCAATAAAATTAAATGGGCTTATATATACGTAATCAAATGGGCTTATATTTTTTTTTAGTTTATTGTTTCAATAAAATACTGAGATAAGGTGAATTTTGAGATGGTGATTTTTTAGTAATTACTTGAGAATATGTTCCTCCTCTCTCTATTTTTTTGTTATTAAACACCATTTTAAAGGAGAATTTTTTGATGATGAAAAATGCATCTTAAGGGAGTTAAATTCAAAAAATTTGTTTTTTGAGGGTCATTTGGGCACTTTTTGACCTCACAAAATATCTTATATGAGGAGACCACATAGTCAGGGGCATACTGTATTTCATTAGCTTTGATTTTATTGATCATGGTGACATCATACTTACAAATCAAAATTTATACCCATTTGAAGTTTAAATTATATGGAAAAGGCTATATTCTCATGAAAACCGAGTTGAAAAAGTTTGTAACTTATGGGAAAATAAAAAATTTTAAGTTCCATGAATGAAAAATTATTTTTTTAAGGCATACGACAAATGCAATTTTGGAGAAAAATTAAAACATTTGTGCAACTCGTAGTTGCATGAGTTTGTAACCAATACTACTATGCATGTACAAGAGTTATGAAATCATGAAATACTTTGATGAGATACCACCCATAAATAGTTTGAGGCCTATAAATACCCCTTATATCACCATTTTAAACATCCAACCTTTTTTTATTCTGAAGCTGAATCACTCAACTCACGCAACTTGTACTTCAACACACTCACTCAATCGAAATCCTTTATTGGATCCAACATGCAAGAAAATTATATGAATTAACTTGTGTGAGTCCTTTAAAGTATCATATTTTACTTTAGATTTTCTCACACAAATATCTTCCATGAGGAATAAAAAAAATTATGAAAAACTTTTGTGTTATCCATCATCTTTTACAACTCCAATGTTGCATGAAACCCATACCTTGGTGATCCACTTGAGGTTCTCCTTTCACAAAACCCATTTTCACACAAGTTGTGGTATTATGGTTCCCACACACATATAATCTAGTTTTATTCATTCCAAATCCATACACATGACCAATATCATAAACTTTCATCCCCAAACCCTTCATAATAATCATGGACTATGCAATATTCTTTCCTTTTTCTTAATAGAATATGCACTCTCATCACCATACCCTTTTCACCAAGCATGGCTTGAGAAGTATCCCTTACAGTTGTTCCTTAGAACTGGATGGATAGTTCAACATATGTGAAAGCCTTTACATGTATCCTTCCTTCTCCAAAGTAGTATCTAGGAAGCACCAATACATATGCCCTACTCTATCTTTTGATGTATCCCCATCTATAAAACAAGTTTCCTTACTACATGATATTAAAATTCATGGACCAATAATATCTCACATCATTAAAATATAACACATTAACTATATGGTTTTAAATTACTATTTCATTAGGATATGTAGGATTCATCTTTGAGGTACAATATTAACATCACCACTATTTCATATCCCTCCTCAATAGTGGTATCTTCGGAGCAAGGTCGTCTTTCTAAGGAATACCGAACCTCTTTCCAAAACTCCCAAGAGTCTCAACAGAAATTTAAATAGTAGGGAAACCGTACTAGTTATTAAATATATTACTTACCTTACATGATGATTGTATGTAGATAGTTCCCCACTATATATTAACCTGTTCTCTCCCTTAGGATATGAGCATGAGTGAACTCCTTCCTCTTTTGATGAGTATAAGGTATTCTATGTAATGATCAAAGGAAAACCCCCCACCTAATGCATTGCAAACCCAACCTTAGGTGATGATCGTAGGTAACCTCAGGTGACAAACCTAAGATGAATTTTATGATGAACATAAGAATCCTATGCGATGAACATAAGATATATCTACCCTTCCCTTAGGTGAAGATCCTCACAATCCATCCTTATCTGGGTGATGTGATTAGGATTCCTTATGTTCATGATTATAAAAATCCCATATGATGATCATAGGATCTCTTTAGTACCCCTTAAGAAATGATCCTAAGATCACACCTTACTTATCTAATGAGGATAGGCTGAATTGTGTGACTATAATAAGATTCTTCATGTGATGGGCATGGGATTCCTTAGGTAGTGAGTCTAATTTTCCTTTTGTAATGAGAATATGATACCTCTTGTGACAAGAATTAGATTCCCTAGGTGATGATCTTAATTTTATTTCAGTGAAAATTTTAGTATAACTTATGTAATGAGAATAAAATTCCCTCACAATCTTACATGAGGAAGATATTTTTAGATTCCCAATATACCCAATACACTCATCAGATCTAGCCTCAAGGTGGTTTTATAACGATCCTGACCCCATAAGCTCAGATTAAATTCATTACTTTAGTACATTGGCCTGATTACAAGGAATCAAATCCAAAAGTATCAATCAGTTTAGTAGTTTTGGAAAACTAGATGCATACATTTTACCCATATTACATTGGAAAAAGAAAAATAAATCATCCCAAAAGTAAAATCAAAACATCCTTGAAACTCATTCTAAGAATTCATTTTCATATCTGGGGGAAACGAAACAAAATAATGGTGAGATAAAATGATCAGTAAGAGTTAATTATAGTATAAGAAAACATAAATCAATAAGTATAATCAAAATATAAAAGTATATAACTAAACACACATGCCACATAAATATCTAGATAAGGCATAATCAATACTGAAAGGTAAATAAATGAAACACATGAAATTTAATAAATAAACTGAGAATGAAATAAATCCATATATAATTTCATAGAAAAAATTTATTGGATAATAATAACAACTAAATTCTCAATGAAGGAAATGCCTAATTATTTTATGACATGTTTCCCAGGTACATGGTACCTTTACTATCAAGACCTTTTATAAGATAGTTTAAAACATACTGGGTAAAAACTCATATGATTTATCCAAATGATTCATCTCATAAGACTACCAATGCATCAAGGGTATTGATTTAAATTGTCCCCAACCCATGAAATACTAGTACAAAGAATTCCTTATATATCGAATAATCAATTTAATTCAAAAATAATCTGCCTTATCAAATTTCCACATCGAGTGAAGGATACAGATTTATCAATATTTCCCCAGTTAATCAAATAACTTTAAAAGTAAACACTATATGTAAAAATGGAATATAGTTTAACAAATAATAATATCCATTACATAATAATATTTATATTTTATATAAATTTAATTTCCAATAAAAAATTATTATAATAAGGAGTTTTCTTCAAGAGAAAGATAACAATCACAATAGAAAGTGAGATTGCACAATAAATTTAACCATTTGGAAATTTTCAAGTAAAATCACCTTGAATGAAATAATTAAAATTAGAACTTAAAATACCATGATGGGTAAATTATTCAGGATATTACATGTCAAGGGGAAGTATAAACACTACATAAAAGTGAATTGGTGCATAATAACAATTATTTCTCAATAGAGTTTTAATTGAGATGAAATCCCTTACCTATCACTCCCTTTTGGTTGAATGATATTTAAACTCCTGTATAATGGGTTTAAGAATGATTTTAACTTATACCATAATCATATTAATATTTATAACATCATATTTTCACCTTTTATAACATCATATCACCAATTAATAATTTTTCGTTATTTTATTTGGTTCGAGTGTTAATGTCCTTGTTTTTTGAGTATGTTTTGACCTGTTATTTTTCCTATTAATTAGATCATGATTTCATTATCTCAATAATGTAAAATATGATTTAAATATAATTTATATTTATTATATGTTTATTTATATTAATCCATAAATTTTAGCGACAAGAAATGAAATGCACCGTTCATGGAGACGATAAGCCGTATGTACACATGAACACTAATTCTATTTTCCTATATTATTAAAAGAAAGAAAAGTAAGTTATATATATTATAATTATAGTATAATATTTATATTATAAATATAACATATTTTAATTAACCACATCCTTAATACATTCCATGTAACATGTGAATTAATCACATTGATTTGCGAGACGGTAGTCTGCCGTACGCACGAATGAAGTTATCATATTCCCACAAAATATAGAGAATAAAGGTATTTGTTATATAATAATTACATAATAATAAATAAATTATAAATATAATATATAAACTATAAATCCATAATTATTACCAACCTTGAAATGTGGTAATGGAATAACATATGACATCGGTTCACAAGTCGATAGTCTGCCGTACACACGAATAATGATTGCATATCCCATTTGATGGAAGTGTGTGTGGTTTTTGACCATTAAATTAATATAAAAACATGTAAATAGATTTAATATACAGATTATATTATTTATTCATGATATAATAATAGTTTATATACGTGGAAAAGGAATTAAAATAAAAACTCTTTTAGAAAAATATTACCTCTTCTTAGGGTATCCTCCTTAGGTTTGTAGTAATTCCTTCCTAAGATGGATTTCTGTCCAAGATATGGATTCAACTATTAGTGTAGGTAAGTTTGGAAGTAAAATTTTCAGGTTTAGTATGATCCAAATTTCATGGGAGTTGTGAATAAGTGAGAGGAGTGAGTTCCCTTTTATAGCGTAGGAGTGGAATTCCAGTAAATACCAAAAAGTAAACACTATTAAGAGGTATCTCTCACTTCATGTGCCTCCAGTAATGAAGGTTTTTGATAAAATAGTAAATATGGTAGAAATAGTTCCACAAAATTGGGTTTTACCAGTTTATAAGTCATTTTTACCCTTAAGATTAATGTTTAGTCCCTTGATAAACTCATTTTTCTCTTAATCACTATAATTAATTTTAACAATTTTTAATAATATTTTTTGTAAAAAATTAAGTTGAACTTATTATAAATTATAAATTATTATGATTATAAATATTTAATCCATTTTTAGAAATTAAAATCACATAATTACAGAAACTAATTTGAAATTAATCACAGAGACGGGACAAGAAAGCGAGTTTTTAAAGTGAAAATATTGAAATGTTTATATTTAAAAATTCACTATAAAATTAATTAAAATAACATGAATTGTAATAATATATTTATATTTTATTTAATTTTACTTTAAAATTAATTCAAATTATAATTTAACTTTATAAATTATTTAGATGAAAAGTCATTTTTTCAGTTAAAATTCAGTATTTTCACTATTCATTATAAGATGAAACTTCTTGGAAAAATACCAAAAATTAATCCTAAGATAATTTTTAAATTAATATTTCAAAAAATAAGTTTATTTTTTGATATAAAATTTATAGACTTTTCATAATTTAGTTTTAAAACATGTGAACCATTAAAAGGTGACAAATCTACCTGTGTAAAATTGGATATATTCTTATCTTATGCCCATAAAATCCATTGGATGAATTTCAAAACATTTTATTGAGTATATAATATATAAACTTCATTAATATCATTAAATAAAAGAAATTAATTAGTATAAAACTCATTTTGGGGAATAAAAATAGTTTTTATAAAAACATTTCTTTTATATTCAATTGGTTTTTATTTTCATTTATAATTAATTGGTAACTAATGAATTAAACCATATATTTTCCTAATTTAGTAAATCCTATTAATAACCACCAATTTAATTTATAGGAAATAATTTTAATTTTAAATAATAACATTAATAGTATTCGATAAAACACAACCTTGCGTGTAATGCAAGCCATCGAGGAACATCATTGTTGTATGCAACAATTTCCAACTTAGGGTTGTATGCATTAAAAGATATATCATAGATTGAATTTATTTAAAATAGTAAATATATTTTAAGTTATTAGGATGTTATATTCCATTTTATTCTTAGCATTACATTTAATAAATGCTATTGAATAATATGTTGTTATTTTATAATTTTGAGGTGTTAAAGGTTTCCTTGCTATGAAAACTAGGAATATAATTATCCAGTGTTTACATGAATATGTAAATGATAAGTGGATTCATGAACAAGTATTAAATATTTAAAATTGACCCATACTATTTGGATAACTCCATAGAGGAATCCATACAGGGAATGACTGACACCCCATCATCTTGTTAATATAAATGAGCTAACACTGTCAACCCTGGTGGTGATATGACACCCATCTTTAGAAAGAGTGAATGTGGGACCCAAATCCCAACCATATGAGGTGGAGTCCAATGAAAAAGTGGAATTGTTGATTTTTTTGGAAAAACTCTATAATAGATACATAATTAGTACCAACATAAAAGAGACAAAAATATAAAGTTGGCTAAATTAGATGGTTCATGAACATACTGAAATGGACCATAAACCTAAACCACTGCATGATCATATCCATTTGACCTAAGTTCAACTTCACATCCCAAAACCACCATCAACTGGGAGAACAATGAGAACTAATAGCATGAGATAATAAATTGAACACCTTTATGGAAACATAAGAGCTACATACACATTGGTGTGTGTATGTAGGGTGTGAGAAACATGTTCTTGATATTATTTCACCAAATTGTTTATAAAATTTATTTTATATGATATTTTTTCAAAACTAGTTTCAAATATATTTAGAAAAAATGTTTTACTATAAAAGTGGGAGAGATAAATAGAGTTTAAAACAAGTAACATGGACATACTCTTTTGAAATAAAATTCCCCCTTTTTTATACAATCTAAATGTGATCATAACATTTGGGAAATAAAAACACCCTAAAAACTTAGAGGGTGGTAATTTTAAATTTTGTAAAAACCTTGGTTTCGCATACCTTTCATTCAAAAGAATTTATAATACAATAAATATTAAAAACTAAAACATGATAATAAGAAACATTAAATAGAAAATTCCATGTAACATAACATGACTAAAGCAATACTAACAATAAGGATACAAATCACACAATATAATCAATATGGAAAAAAGGAAAATTGTTAAAAAGGTAGAATACATATAGCGACTCGACCTTTTATTACATTACTATTACATCATTTCAAAGATAAAAAACATAATAGTATTACACATAGAGGATCCAAAGGTTTAGTGTCTTGGGAAAACTAGGACCATACATAACAAATGCAACATCAAGAATAAACATTTATTTAATTTCTTCTTCTCTAGCTTCTTATTGTCACTTGTACTCTCCTTAGTCCATGTAGCCACCTGAGGATATACATCAAAATGGGTGATCTAGAATCCCAGTAAGAGTATAATTAGGAACAATATATCATTGTGTGAGCATAATCATAACATAGTCCAAAGATCATGAACATGAGTGGAGCATAAAAAAAGACTCGAAATGTGGCAATGCATAAAAATGAAACATCATGTCTTAGTGGTTAAATACCAAAAATACTTGTGAACCAAGCTAGAATCTTTTTCACAAATCATTTCACATTTATTCATGAGATTCATCACTTTACCCAATGCATTGGAGCGCTTTATAATTCCGGGCGCACCCGTCACATTGAAACATTCATATTGCGCTATATAATTCCCGGCGCACCCATCACATCATAACATTATCATTAACATTCATGCCACATAGAACATATATCAATAATGAACATAACTAAAAAATGTAAATGAATGGGTTTCATCTCATAATAACACATTCATAAACATTGGGTTCCCAAAACAAAGGGCGAATAACATACTTGATACAAGAACCGTCAACTTTGAATGAGAAGTAAAAGGTGAGTTCTTAAAAGAAGAGTTCTTTTGGAAAAAAGTTGGTTTGTCATAAATACCAGTGAAAAACATTTATATCCCATAAAATTAAAGAAAAATATGATCAAAATATTTTTAAGGAGTAACCATATCAAAAAAGAGTGAAAGAGGGAGAAGCCGAAGAAAGAAAATTAGGTTTGAGATTTCCCCTTACCTTGTATCTGAATGCTTCCTTCTCTTTAATGTCCTATATAATGAGATTATATTCATTAATTAGAAATTAAATAACCTTTTATACATTAATAGTTTTCATTCATGTTTAATTATGTCATTTTATGTTCCTTTGTATGACTTATAGAGTTTAGAAACATTGTTCGGGGATGTTCGTTTTTATGGTTTTTCTTGGGTGGTTCACTTGTATTCATAAATTGAAGTTTGAGTAGAACATGGGTAAACATCATGAAATGATATTACATTTAATTAATGATATTACAAGAGTTTTAATGATCCTATAATTAATTATATTAGTTCCATGTGGACGAATCATTAGATAATAATTAAATGAATATTGTTTGGGTTAATTTAGGAGGTTTTTCGATCACAATGAAGTTGTTTTAATTTATCACTTAGTAATATGTTCATAAGTCAGTTTCAGAACATTAAATAGGACATAATACATATAAAATATTCTGGTTCAACCATAAAAATGGTTTTATGACCATATCTGAAGGTAGAAATGGAAGAAGAAAGCATGCCGTTCTTGAAGGTGATAAATTAACACCTCATGAACACCGTTCTCTTTAATAAAATAAAAGGAAGAGGGAAAGGGGGTTGAATGATATAATATCCCATTAGAATCATAAAATTATATTATATTTATAATACTAGAGTTAAAATACAATTTGGGTGAAGATAGGTGGGGAGATATCAAGAAATGAACTTGAACTTGAAAGGAAATTAAAGGAGAAGAGGGAGAGAAATTACCTCTTGAATCCTTCTCTTGAGAACCTGCTTAAGAGCCTAAGATTGGTATTTTTATGAGACAAGAAGCTCTTGGATGTGGGGGAGGGGATAGGTAAGGTGTTTGGGAAGAGTTTATATAAGTCTTGGAGCTTGATAGGTGTGAGGAAATGAGGGTGTGAAGGGTGGCTTTTATAGTGGAGAGGAGAGGGGTTTCCTTAATATAAAATTCATTAGTTTATTAATTTATTATAAGACAAGGAATAGCGAGTCTTGAATGACCAAGAATAGTAATTTTATCATGTTATCCCTAATTAAGTGGGATTACATCAGCAGAGCATCATTGATTATTCAATTAATCCATTATTTAGCATTTATTGTAAATTATCGGATTCTACTATTCTTCAAAAATTCAAGTATCTCAGAAAAATCCCAAAAATTTACCCCTACCATTTTCAGATGTTTAGAATCTAAAAATGAAGTCCATTTTTCAAAAATAATTTTCTAAATATTATTAATTTGATATTTAATTAAAATCATAATTTACTGAAAAAACAGTTTTTAAGATTAAAACTGATTTTATAGTTCTTTCAAAAATAATGTAGGGTCTTATAAAATTATATAAAAAACTATAAGACATGGATTAAATAATTTATTAATACATTTTAGGGAAATAAATTTTCTTTTAAATTAATTAATTAATTATAATTAATTATTTATGACTTACAAAATACCAAAACGTTTACTAAGGTCAAATTGTCACTTTCTAAGATGTCTAAATTTTATTTTATTATTAATAGGTAATTTTACTCTTATGTTGGATTATTTAATATTCATAAGGTTCATATTACTATTCATAAGGGTAGGTCACTATTCACCAAAAAATATTTTTATTTCATTAGACTCCAAAAATCATCTTGAACACAACCGTGTATGTCATATTTTCAAAATTCCAAACACAGAAGTGAAAAAATTATGTTTAAAGGTCACTTATCACTTAGTAGTTCATTATGTTGTGTTTTCATGTTATTTTATGACATAAATATAAAAAGGGAATTTTTATTGAAAAACTTTGGGTTGTTACATTCTTTCCCCCTTAAGAAATTTCACCCCTGAAATTTCATTTTAAACAAACAGGTGAGGGTACTTCCCCTTCATTGCCTCTTCTGGTTCCCAAGTTGCTTCTTCGAACTTATGGTTCCTCCACAAAACTTTGACAATGTGGGTTGTCTTGTTGCATAGAACCTTATCTCTCCGATCCAGAATCTTTACTGGCTACTCCTCATAGGAGAGATCATCTTCCAGCTGCACCACCTCTGAGTTTAGCACATGTGAGGGGTCTAGTATGTACTTCCTCAGTAGTGATACATGAAACACATTATGAACTTGAGCTATATTTGGTGGAGGTGAAAGATGATAGGCCACAGCTCCTATGTGGTCAAGGATCTCAAAGGGGCCAATATACCTTGGGTTTAGCTTCCTTTTCTTCTTGAATCGCTTGACTCTCTTCCATGGAGATATTTGAAGGAAGACTTTATCTCCAACGTCGAACTCCAAGTCCCTTCGACGGTTGTTAGCATAGCTCTTTTACCGAATTTGAGCAGCATTGATGTGTTTTTGGATGACTTAAACCTTCTCTGTCATCTCTTGAACAAGATCAGGTCCAAGTAGCTTTCTTTAGCCAAGTTCATCCCAAAAGGTAGGAGTTCTACATCACTTTCCATACAGAGCTTCATATGGAGCCATTTGAATACTCGAGTGGAAGCTATTGTTGTATGAGAACTCAACCAATGGGAGATGCTGATCCCAACCACCTTTGAATTCAAGAGAGCAGGATCTTAGAATATCTTCAAGAGTTTGAATAGTCCTTTCAGACTGGCCATTAGTTTGGGGGTGATAGGTCGTGCTGAAATTTAATTCAGTACTCAAAGCATATTGAAGGCTCCTGCAGAACTTAGATGCGACCCTTGGATCATGGTCAGAGACAATTGAGAGTGGAACACCGTGCAGTCTCACAATATCCTTCACATATATCTTTTCAAGTTTTTCAAGTGACAGATCTTCCCGAATAGAAATAAAATGGGTGGTCTTGTTGAGTCGATCAACCACAACCCATATCACATTATTTCTCTTTGACGTCTTTGGGAGACCTATGACAAAGTCCATCGTAACATTTTCCCATTTCCACATGGGTATAGGCAATGGCTGCATCATACCTTTGGACTTTTGTTGCTTAGATTTAATATTCTAACATAAGAAGGACCTTGATATAAATTCTGCAATCTCTTTCTTCATGTTATCCCACCAGCAGTGTTCTTGGAGATCATAGTGCATCTTGGTACTCCCAGGATGGATAGAGAAAGTTGAGCTATGTGCATTATCCAATAGCTCCTTCTTTATCCAAGGTGATGAAGGCACACAAAGTCACATTACAAACCGAATCACACCATCATCATCAATATGGAACTCTTGCAGCTTCCCTTCCTTTACTGCATTCACCCTCTTTTGTATCTCCATATCGTCCCTTTTTTCTTCCTCAATCTTCTCCTGGATGGATGGTTGCACAATCATTTGGGAAAGGTAGTATGTATCACCTGCCCTTATGATTTCCAGATCCATTCTTTTCATATCTAAGAAGATAGGGTCTTTCTCAATCCGCAACATGGATAGAGTAGCTGGTTCTTTTCTTCTTAGAGCATCATCTACCTTGTTCACCTTTCCAGGATTATAGCGAATAAAGCAATCGTAATACTTGATTATATCTAACCATCTCCTTTGACGCATTTTGAGATCAATTTGTGTGAATATATACATTAGGCTCTTGTGGTCAGTTTATATGTCACACTTCTCGCCATAAAGGTAGTGCCGCCAGATTTTCAAGGAAAAAATCACGGCTCCCAACTCTAAATCATGTGTCGGGTAGTTCTACTCATGAATCTTCAACTGTCGTGAGTCGTTGGCTATCACATCATCATTTTTCATGAGTACACAACCCAAACCTTTCTTTGAAGCATCACTGTATATCACAAAACTTTCTCCACTTTTCTGTAGTGTGAGTACAAGTGCAGTGATCAGCCTTCTCTTTAGCTCTTTGAAGCTTCCCTCACATTCTTCTATCCAGACATACTTTACCCCTTTCCTTGTTAACTTAGTTAGAGGGCTTGACAATCGTGAGAAGTTTCTCAAAAAACGTCGGTAGTACCCGGCTAATCTAAGAAAACTAGGGATTTATGTGACACTAGAGGGCTTGTGCCATTCCTCAATCGCCTTTGTCTTTGAAGGATCCACAGAAATTCCCTCACTTTTGATCACATGTCCCAAGAACGTGACTTGATTAATCCAAAAGTCACACTTTCTAAACTTGGCGTACAAATTCTCCTTTCTCAATGTCTCCAACACAAGTCTTAGATGTTCCTCATGTTCCTCCTTTCTCTTGGAGTAGATGAGAATATCATCAATAAACACTACCACAAATTTGTCGAGGTAATGTCTAAAGACTCTATTCATCAAATCCATGAAGATTGCAGGGGCATTAGTAAGTCCGAAGGGCATCACCAAAAACTCATAGTTCCCATACCTTGTACGGAAGGCAGTCTTCTGAATATATTCCTTCTTCACCTTTACCTGATGATATCCAGAACAAAGTTCCGCCTTTGAGAAGTATTGAGATCCTCTTAACTGGTCAAACGAGTCATCAATCCTTGGGAGAGGATACTTGTTCCTTATGGTGATCTTGTTGAGTTCCTGATAATTGATACACAGTCGCATTGTTCCATCCTTCTTCTTCACAAAGAGCACTGGTGCACCCCAAGGTGATGCACTAGGGCGTATGAACCCTTTTTCTAGATGATCTTGTAGATGCTTCTTTAACTCTTCTAGTTCGATAGGAGCCATCCTATAGGGACACTTCGAGATAGGAGTAGCTCCAGGTATGAGTTCAATTGAGAACTCTACCTCACGATCCTAGGGAATTCCAGGTAAATCTTCAGGAAATACATCGTCGTATTCCCTCACGATGGGAATTTCCTCAAGGTTGGAACTTTACTTCAACTCAACCATTTGGGTGAGGTATGCTTCTTCATAGGGAATCAACACCCACACCATTGAAGTATTTTTCAATGGAGATTCATGATCTTCCTTGCATTTGTATAGGATCATGGGATAGTTTGGAATATTAAAAGATATTTACTTTTCCAGACAGTTGATATGTGATCAATATAACGAGAGCCAATCTATTCCCATTATAGCGTTGAATTACACCAAGAGAAGTATTATGAGATTTTCCGGAAGAATCTTCCCACATACGCCAACAGGAGAAGAGTCAAACACATGGGTTGCAATGATTTCACCACTTGATGTTTTTACAGATATCTATACTTAAAGGTTTCGAGGATTCGATTATATTGTTCTAGAAAACTTGCAAGATATAAAGGAATGCGTACAACCAGAATCAAATAAGACTTTTTTCATTCTTGAGTGAATAGAAAGTGTACCTTGTACGACTTCATTATCATGCTCCACCTCCGCAGTAGTGATGGAATAAGCCTTCCCTTGTTCCTTTGGATTTGGTGGCTGCTAACGCTGATTACCCTCAAGAACTCGAGGTTTAGTGCATTGGTTTGCATAGTGCCCTAGATCCCTATAGTTGTAGCATTGAACCATGAGTGGTTCTCTCTTTTCATTGGCTACATTCTCCTTCCTTTTCATGTATTTTGGACACTCTTGAGCATGGTTTCCTTCTTTCCCACACTTGAAGCATTTCCCCATCCCTTTGAGGCAGTTCCCATGGTGTAACTTCCCACATTTTTGGCATGTGGGTCGTTGATTTTTCTTCCCACCTATGTCATTAGATCCACTAGCTTGAAACTCCATGTTTCTGTTCTTATCACTATAGCCATGTGACCATTATCCAAACTCCATCTCCACTTTGAGGGAACATCGAATGACTTATTCATAACTCCCAATGTCTCAAATTTCAAGAGCATTATGAATGTGTGGTTTTAATCCACTAAAGAATCTATAAATTTTGCTATCATTGTGGATAACAAAACCCGAAGCATACCTTGAAATCCTTGTGAAATTTGCTTCATAGGTTGTGATATATTCTTCTTCTTTTTTCTTGAGCTCTATAAATTCTCTCTTCATATTCGTGTGAAGAGTTCATGGGAAATACTTGTTAAGAAACATTATCTTAAAGTCTTCCCATTCCATATCTTCAATTTCCTCCCTTGGCTTGGTGTTCTTAATCAAAGTCCACCATTGATAGGCTTCTCCATCTAGATGATAAATGGATAGAGTCACCTTCTCCATCTCAGAACAGTGAAGCACAGAGAAGATCTTCTCCATGGAGTTGACCCACTGTTCTACAACTATTGGATCAGAAGATCCACAAAACTTCGGTGGTCGTTGCCACATAAATCATTCTATATCCAGTTTCTCCCTCTTTGGTGAAGGAGGATGTTCCCCATTATTATGATCCTTATTCATAACCTGATATAATTGGGTAATCATCACCATGAATTTTTTAACTCCACCTCCCAAATCATTGGGGATGTCGTTCGGGCAATCATTGCATTAGCCCTCGCATGAGTTGTTGGCCTGATTTCTCCTGGTTCCCACCATTTTCTAAAATAGAAATGGATAGAACAAAACATAAGTAAAAAAGTCATGAATACATAAGTTATTCATTTGAAAAATTTATACTAAAATACTAACATATGGGATCCCTATTTAAATAATCTTGTGTGCATATTTTACTTAATCTCATACTAGAGGATTTCTCTAGGGTTGACTAATCCTAATTCCACCAGCTTGAAACTCCATCTGTCTTTTCTTATCACTATAGCCATGTGACCATTCTCCAAACTCCATCTCCACTTTGAGGGCACATCGAATGACTTCTTCATAACTCCCAAAGTCTCGAATTGCAAGAGCCTTTCTAAGGTGTGGTTTTAATCCACTAAAGAATCTATCAATTTTTCTATCATTGTTGATAACAAAACCCAAAGCGTACCTTGCAATCCTTGTGAGAGTCACTTCATAGGTTCTGATAGATTCTCCTTCTATTTTCTTGAGCTCTATAAATTCTCTCTCCATCTTCATGTGAAGAGTTAATGGGAAATACTTGTTAAGAAACATTATCTTAAAGTCCTCCCATTCCATCTCTTCAATTTACTCCCTTGGCTTGGTGTTCTTAATCAAATACCACCATTGATCGACTTCTCTATCAAGACGATAAATGGCTAGAGTCACATTCTCCGTCTTAGAATAGTGAATCATATAAAAGATCTTCTCCATGGAGTTGACCCACTGTTATGCAACTAGTTGATCGGAATATCTACAAAATGTCGGTGGTCATTGCCACATAAAGCATTCTATAGCCAGTTTCTCCTTCTTTGGTGAAGGAGGACGTTCTCCATTATTATGGTTATTATTCATAACCTGAGATAATTGGGTATGAATCTCCATGAAGTTTTGAACTCCACCTCCCAAACCATTGGGGATGTCATTCGGGCCATCGTTTCATTGGCCCTCACATGATTTGTTGGCCTAATTTCTCCTGGTTCCCACCATTTTCTAAAATATAAAAGGTTAGAACAAAACATAAGTAAACCAGTCATGAATATAGAAATTATTCATTTGAACAATTTATACTAAAAGCATATCATATGGGATCCCTATGTAAATAATCTTATGTGCATATTTGTACTTAATCTCATACTAGAGGATTTCTCTAGGGTTCACTAATCCTAATTACCAAATTAACTAAACCTTGCCTCTGATACCAAATGTGACAACTGGGCCCCGCCCACCAATTACCCCGCAGACATGTGGACCCCACCCTAGGTCCCAACCATGTGCCCGAATGGGTTCTCTTACTAATGACAGCCCCCACAGGCCAACACATGTCCTTTCCAATATGTTTTGTCCTCACTCACACACACCCTGAGAAACTTCTAGGAGGTCACCCATCCTCATCATTACTCTAGGCCAAGCACGCTTAACTTTGGAGTTCTAATCAGATAGGCTCCCAAAAAGGAAGGTGAAACTTGTTGACATGAGTCATATAATTTATTAATTTAACCCTTTATCATTTGGGGATATTAAAATCACCCCCCCTTTAGAGCACAACTCCCTTGTTGTGGACCCTACATCTCAACCCAGGCGGCGCACTGCACTTAAGGCTTGGTACCACCTATGATATCAAATGTAGCGACCCGGCCTTTTATTACATTACTATTAAATCATTTCAAATATAAAAAACATAATATTATTACACATAGAGGATCCAAAGGTTTAGTGTCTTGGGAAAAGTAGGACCATACATAATAAATACAACATCAAGCATAAACATTTATTTAATTTCTTCTTCTCTAGCTTCTTATTGGCACTTGTCCTCTCCTTAGTAAATGTAGCCACCTGAGGATATACATCAAAAGGGGTGAGCTAGAAGCCCATTAAGAGGATAATTAAGAATAATATAGAATGGGTTGAGCATAATCATAACATAGGAAAAAGATCATGAACATGAGAGGAGTATAAATAAAAGACTTTAAATGTGGAAATACATAAAAATGAAACATCATGTCTTAGTGGTTAACTACCATACATACTAGTGAACCAAGCTAAAATATTGTTCACACATCATTTCACATTTACTAATGAGATTAATCACTTTACCCAATTCATTGGAGCACTGTATAATTCCGGGCGCACCTGCCACATTGAAACATTCATATTGAGCTATATAATTCATGGCGCACCCGTCACATCATAAAATTATCATTAACATGCATGACACATAGAACATATATCAATAATGAACATAAATAAACCATGTAAAGGAATTGGTTTCATCTAATAAGAACAAATTCACAAACATTGGGTTCCCAAAACAAAGGGGGAATAACATACTTGATACAAGAACCATCAACTTTGAATGAGAAGTAAAAGGTGACTTCTTAAAAGAAGAGTTCTTTTGGAAAACATTTGGTTTGTCATAAATACCAGTGAAAAACATTTATATCCCATAAAAGGAAAAAAATATGAAAAAAAATATTTTTAAGGAGTAACCATATCAAAAAGGAGTGAAAGAGGGAGAACCCGAAGAAAGAAAATTGGGTTCGAGATTTCCCCTTACCTTGTATCCGAATGCTTCCTTCTCTTTAATGTCCTGTATAATGACATTATATTCATTAATTAGAAATTCGAGAACCTTTTATACATTAATAGTGTTCATTCTGGTTTCATTATGTCATTTTATGTTCCTTTGGATTACTTATAGAGTTTAAAAACATTGTTCGGGAATGTTCGTTTTTATGGTTTTTCTTGGGTGGTTCACTTGTATTAATAAATTGAAGTTTGGGTTGAACATGGTTAAACATCCATAAATGATATTACATGTAATTAATGATATTACAATTGATTGAATGATCTTATAATGAATTATATTAGATCCATGTGGATGAATCATTAGATAAGAATTAAATGAAGATTGTTTGGGTTAATTTGGGCGGTTTTTCTATCACAATGAAGTTGTTTTAATTTATCACTTAGTAATATGTTCATAATTATGTTCCAGAACTTTAAATAGGACATAATACATATAAAATATTCTGGTTCAACCATAAAAATGGTTTCATGACCATATCTGAAGGTAGAAATGGAAGAAGAAAGCATGCCGTTCTTGAAGGTGATAAATTAACACCTCACGAACAACGTTCTCTTTAATAAAATAAAAGGAAGAGGTAAATGGGGTTGGATGATATAATATCCCATTAGAATCTTAAAATTACATTATATGTATAATAATAGAATTAAAATACCATTTGGATGAATATAGGTGGGAGAGATCAAGAAATGAACATGAACTTGAAAGGAAATTAAAGGAGAAGAGGGAGAGAAATTACCTCTTGCATCCTTCTCTTGAGAACCTCCTTAAGTGACTAATCTTGGTATTTTGATGAGAACAGAAGCTCTTAGACGTGGGGGAGGGGCTAGGGAAGGTTTTAGGCCATAGTTTATAGAAGTCTTGGAGCTTGAGAGGTGTGAGGAAATGAAGGGTGACTTTTATAGTGGAGGGGAGAGGGGTTTCCTTAATATGAAATTCATTAGTTTATTAATTTCCCCTAAGACAAGGAATAGTGAGTATTGAATTACCAAGAATAGTAATTTTATCATTTTATCCACAACCAAGTGGTCTTAAATCAGTAGATCATCATAGATTACTCAATTAATCCATTATTTAGCATTTATTATAAATTATCAGATTCTACTATTCATAAAAAATTCAAGTATCTCAGAAAAATCACAAAACTTCACCCCTACAATTTTTGGACGTGTATAATACAAAAATTAAGTCCAATTTTCAAAAATAATTTTCTAAATATTATTAATTTAATATTTAATTAAAATCATAATTTATTTTAAAAAACAGCTTTTAAGATTTAAATTGATTTTATAGTGCTTTCAAAAATTACGCAGGGTCTTATAAAATTATCTAAAAACTATAAGACATGGATTAAATAATTTATGAATACATTTTAGGGAAATAATTTATATTTTAAATTAATTAATTAATTATAATTAATTTTTTATGACTAACAAAATACCAAAACGTTTACTAAGGTCAAATTGTCACTTTCTAAGATGTCTAGATTTTATTTTATTATTCATAGGTAATGTTACTCTTATGTTGGATGATTTACTATTAATAAGGGTAATATTACTATTTATAAGGGTAGTTCAATATTCACAAAAAATTATTATTGTTTCATTAGACTCCAAAAATTATCTTGAAGAAAACTGTGTATGTCAGATTTTCAAAATTGCAAACACAGAAGTGAAAAACTTATGTTTAAAGGTCACTTATCACTTAGTAGTTCATTATGTTGTGTTTTCATGTTATTTTATGACTTAAATATAGGAATTGGATTTCTATTGAAAAACTTTGGGTTGTTACAATACATATTCATAAAATAAATAATAATTTCTAATAAATAATATCATGGGAAACTTACTAGGTTCTAATTAGGTGATCTAAGACATACTCAGGTAGAACTTACTGTTACCATATGTTTCAATATTTGAAAAATTACCTCCTGACTTACTATCACCTAGATTCATTGGATTCACTCCCATAAATAACATGAACCCATATATAAGTGACAATATATAGTTCAGAATATCAACTAGTGTAGCATGAATTTACATGTCCAACTTAGCTACCTAGGGTTCCCATTACATTAATCAAATGTAGGTGAGAAAAATAGGTGATTATATCATAAATACATATCAATGTTATATATGTAATTTAATTCCTCATCATACCTATAACACCCTTTAAATAAAAAAACCATTTAATATATATATACATGTATTAAATAATAATCCAATTCATCTCATATAAAGAACACGTTTATATAATTCCCAATAAAAAGGGGATAAAAACCAAGGTTGATGCATATACGAAAAACATTTTAGAAAGTTCCAAATGGGCCTTTAGATTAAACATAAAAATCCAAAATATAAATGAAATAACCTTTCGAAATCACTTGGGAAATTTCACCCCCTTTAAAACATCATCTAATCAAAATTAAATCCAAATCAATATATAGTTACAACCAAAACATAATATATAAATAATGAATGAAAAAATAATTTAGTAATTCCAAACAAACATTTATATAGAATAAAATTATTTTAAAACATGTGTTAACTCCTCTTTAAATCATTTGAGAACCAAAAACACCTTTTTATTTATCAATACCATTGGAAGGTCCTCATAGTTATTTTTACAAACACATGGGATGCACAAGTAATCACTTCATAAACTAGGAATTATGAACTTAAAAAAATTCATTTATTCCAAATATAAAATCTATTATAAACATTAGAAAACGTTTATATACCATTCAATGATATCACATATCATAATAATATCATTTATAAATAATTTTAGTAAATCTAATAACCAAATGACATGCTAAATAAAAAGGATTTTACAAAAACACCTACCTCAAGGCATCGAAATAAATTCAACATCAATATTAAAATAAAAAATATGAAATAAGGTGGTATCTACCAGAAATAAACATCTAAAATATTAATATTTGACTAACCCTAGAAAATAGTTCAACCTCTATAAATACTAGGTTTAATTTTAAAATAATATGGATATAAGAAATTGAGAAATAAAGAAGAGGGGAAGATGATGATGATGGACAAGGGTTTAACATGAAGATCTAGTTGGAAATAAATGGTGGATGGGCATGGAAACTTGGTAAAATAAGTTGAGAAACTTCATTTTTTTGTCTATAAAAGGATAATCAATATAAAATGATAAATATCTCCAAGATGGTATAAAATCATACTGGGGAAAAAGGAATTTCATAATTTTAATTACTAGGTAACTCACATGGTTTGACCACACTATTTGTTAAACCATGTTATAATCATTAAACAACCTCTAGAATCAATCTTTTACGCTTGCATAGTCTATAAAAACTATTACTTATAACCATGTGAAATTTTTTTGGTAGTTATTGGGATAGAATTATCCCTATATAAGTTTAGTTTTCACAGTAACTCCAAACTATTTAACAATAATTACACTATGTAATATTATTTTTCATGTTTATTGCTAGCCATACACTAACCATTAAATAACCATTTAACCTTTAAAATTTTGAAAATTATAAATTCCTAATTCAAAACTTTTCAAAATTAAAAGTAATTCAAAATTAGATAAAATAAATACACAAAAGTGACATTGCGATTCCATAAAGATAATCTCTTATCCCACGTGATTTTCCACCATCCTTTAAATATCATGGCACATCTACTTACCATAGCTGATCATACAAAACTATTCACTAATCTCAGCATCAATAGGTCAAGATCATGTCATTACATTCCCATACCACACACATCATAAAAAACCACTCCCCTTTTCCCATCGTCAGAGTGTAGAAAAATCAACCTCACAACAGTGCAAAAAAACCATCATTGATTGTCGAATCTCAATCCTAAGTAAGCATGAAACCTAGTGTCACCATTCTGTATGAATTTATCTATTCCATTTTTAGTTACATATCATCAATTATAGGATCACATTCCTAATAAAACTACTCACTTTATATCCCATGCATGTCAAATTCATCTTAAACATGAAGTATTATCTGTCGTATTGTTCCTATATATACCCAAGGAATCCCACATTCCTAGATTAATATGTGATATCACCTCACCCTCATGTTATTATTATCCTAAAAAAAGTCTACCATGACTACCATTTAATATAGAACCCATATTCCTGGGCTAACTCCCATCTCCCAGGAAACCCTCCCACCCGTCCCAGGTAAATTCAAGCAGATCATCCCATTAATCTACTAACACAATTAGAACTCCAACATACCATGTTTTATCTCATCATCTCTAGGCTCCCTCATATATTCTATAGACCATAAAACCCCATATATCATACACACATGACACACCACCTTTAGAATCCATGACCTGAATTTCCCAAATGACACCTTATTCGAAGATCAAATGATCCCAACTGCACCTCCCCATATACCAGAGGTTGCTGACTAGTAGAGAGGGTATAAGGGGTGATAGAAGGGAGACTATACTCTTAATTTATAAAAAAAATAAAATAACCCATAATTGAAGAAAACAATAAGTAGTCAACAAATAAATCCAGAATATATCACATGGTAAGAAAAACAAACACCTATAATTTCATGCTAGTCATATAGTAGATAATAAGATTCTCCACAGGCTTATGATATATAAACATACCCAAAATTAAAAAATGAAAAAATATATAGGAACCCAGGATCCTTCTATTACATCTCTAAAATCCATCACAAACCAGCCTGAAAAATCAAAGAACCACCAACTACGAAGATCTAGACATCGAACCCTTAACCCTTCCTATTTCATGGATCAAAAATTCTGCATGTTTTCTAGAGGGCCCATGTAGGGTGTGAAAGTGAACTTAGTAGGGAATTCCAAATGGTGTCCCAAGATAATACCCATACATATAAGAGTGTATGCAAAGTGAAATAAATTAAAACCAAAAAATTCAAAAAACTACTCCACTCTATGATCAAACAACCATGGGTGATCTCCTTTATCTACTTCTTCTGATGACATAGTGGCTGATGTTCCCAAAATTGGTCATATCAAAAGTTCTCTTATACTTACAAAAAATTACAAACTATGAAATGAAACATTCCAACAAATTTCACACATATCTATCCTAATCCATCAGTAATGTCACTTTCAAGGAATGTCCACATTTGATACCTCATGGACCATGACCGACCAATTTCTATTCTAACTATAGGCTCAATAGCCTGATGAATCCCAAGCATGGTGAGAACCCTCTTCTATTCGGTGATCTCAGTCACCAACCCATACTTCACAGACATAACTTGGAATATCCTTCCTCCAAAATGATGGTAAACCCAATCCAACCTAAGCCTCTCAACTATAGAGGATACCACCAGAGAACCAGTGGTCAACACCAACTCATGGTCCTTGTCTTATGTGCACATGACCCTAAGAGACTCTTCCTCTTCATGATTAGTAACCCAAAACAACCTATTAACACAACCTAATTATCCACAATCGTCACTTGAGATAATTTTCATCACCACCCAAACCTTATCAGTGAACCATGTCACCATATCACCAGTGATCAACATCACAAACATCACATTGACATATTACATGCCATATAAATTATGTACCTTATAAAATAGAGGAATAAATAATAATAAAAGTGTTATAATCATGGATTAAAAAAAAAGAAATCAGTCTAATGAACATCATACCATATGTTATTGGAATAACCTAGCCCATTACCACATGCATCAACCCTAAACCACCCTAGGAAAACCGTCAGTTACACTAGAGACCCTAATAAATTTTGGTTTTAGCCACTCACACAACCATACCCATTCCCAAAAATCACATTACATATAGACACATTTATAAAATATAAAATATCTAGGAACTACCTACCTAGTATACATATAATCTCATGCATTGGGAATAATCGACTGATTCTCCATCGAGAAGAAGAAATTAATGAACCCAAAAAAAATTCATAAAACAAAGTTATTAGATGAAACTCATCACAACAATGAAAAAACTAGAAATTAATGATGAAGGATGTAATTCCTTTCCTATAGTGACTCCCCACGACTAACCACTTGAAGAAATAGAGATAAAAGGATGAAATTCCAAAATGGAGGGAGAATGAAAAAATTAAATATGGAGAGTGGAATATTTTGGATGAAGGGAACCCCTAAAAGAATTTTTATAACTTAATTAATTAATTAAATATAAAAATTTAAATAACCCTAAAGGATACCAAGTACCCAACCAGCCACCACTAGGTACCCACCTTAGGTCCATTGGTGTTTGATGGACCTCATAGGACCACCTGCTCCTCTGACTTTTCACTAGGTACTCGGTACTAGGCCAATGAGTGCCTAGTGCCTATTTTCTTCAAAATATGGTGTCTGATACCTAATACACTTTCCAAAACTGGAAATCCTTTCTATTTTTGACCCTTATGACATCTCAAATTCACCTAATTTTACATGGTTAGGCTAATATCAGACCTGAATACCTGGGTTATCACAACTCAAGTGATTATATTTCATATAACCCAATGCACCTCATGTGACAACACACCTTCCTAGAGATCTCATCCATATTAGGAATTCACATACTCATACTGCCCACTCTAGGGTTATCATCATCACCTCCTTGTGAATATAACAATGTTATCAATATAAAGAAATTTGTATCTAGAAAATATTTATAGTTATGATTTATTAAGTAAAACATCACTAATAAGTTATCTCGTAAAATGATGAATAAGTTATTTTTTATTATTTTAATAATTGAGACTCATTTATTTTATCAAATATAATTTCAAAATCATATATAAGCATGAAACTTTCATGTAAACCTATATATCAAAGATAATTCATCAACACACAAATCTTTCCACCCAAAAAAAGAGAAAAACAATAAACAAATAAACCAAAATATCATAGTTGAAAAAATCAAATTAACCATAATAGAAATAAAATAAGAACATCAATCTAAACCCCTTGAAAACTTATATTTCCACTCATACTAGTGTTTACTATGAGAAAAAACAACTTCTATCCCATGTTCCAACCAGTCCTATCTTTGAATACAATATAAAAAATTGTAAGATAAATAAAATAATTATTTAATACCACCTTTTAACATACCTAACCTAATTCAACTGAACAATACTTAAACTAGGTTTCTACATGACCTAAAGAATTTCACCCTTATGCTAGAGGCCGTTGACTAGCGGTGAGGATTGAATAAAACAATATAGGGATATTATACCCTCAATATCATATCAAACAATAATAAATAAATAAATCAATTATCCATAACTTATATAATAACATAGTAAAATAGAATTACAAAAAATAATACATTGATAAATAAATAACCACCATACTATAACATATGTACTCATTCAGTTTATATAGTCATAAAATAGTGCAATATCACCTAAGGTCTGATCATTAATAACATAGAAACAAAACAAGAAAAACTATAATGAGATCCATTATAATATCATCGACCTTGACTCAAACCTATATCCAAATACCTCCTAAGATCCTTTAGCTTTGTCACTTATACTAGGGTCAATTATTTTACCTGTATGTCAACTATATGGTTTACACATTCATCAATAAGCACATGTAGTGTGTTAGAATAAAAATCAGTAGGCCACAAAAAATGGTTTCCCTGATAATAATGGGATATATGTTTGTTTATATAATAAATAAAATTAAATTCATAAATGACCTCATGCATACACTAGTTGAGCTATTGGGCACTCAATAATCCACCTTGATGTTCGAATCATGCATTCTTCAACTAGTGATAGAATGAGATGATTCTTTAATAGTATAATTACAATAATATAATGAAAAAGTCTCATTATATAAATCAACATAGGTGAATGAGTTAACAATAATAACAAATACATATATCCCTAGATTATTCCCTCCAGATAGTAGGCTCAAAATACTATCACTTATAGACCTGGAAGATAACCTCATAATATTATGTCCATATACTAATCCCATTATCCCCAAAATATCCCCTCCCGATAAAAGGATCAATATAGATCACTTATAGAACTAGAAGATATCCTCTCAATAGAAGGAATAACACTGGTCACATATATCTGTAGAATATCCCCTCTTAATAGAAGGCTAAAATAATAATCCTATATAGTCTTAAGAGATATCCTCATAATAAAAACCTCAATATGGATCATATATAGTCCCATAATATTCTATACTAATAGCAGGAAAATCCTGGGTCACCTATAGCCTTTAAAGATCCCCTCCCAATATATGGCTTAAATACTAATAATGTATAATTCCATAAATTCTCCTCTTTATAGAAGGTTTAATTTAAATCACATAAATCCCCAACATTTCCCATCCTAATATAAGATAAAACATTTGTTTCCTATATCCTATGAACATACCCTCTTGATAGCAGGCTCAAATACTAATCTTGTACAACCACACAAAAACCCTCTTGATACCAGGATCAATACTGATCACATATATCCATAAAATATAACCTTTTTATAATATACACATGCACTGGTTTGTTTAATTATAAACACAACCCAAAAAAAGGTGTCACCCCACTCGAAACTTATCCATTGACTATATCCCATCACACATTGTGAGGTTTATACCTTGAAACTACCCAATTTGTCCCTTATCTAACCTCACTAACAATATCACATACTTAAATACATGATACAATTGGTATAATCATCCATCTCAGGCTCATCCCAACCCTCTAAGAACTCACCTCACTGGTGATGAATTCCCCTAGTCCATAACCCAAAATCATCACATTATTGTGATCATGATATAACCCTATCATTTCTTAATCACATGACATTATACCCTTGGGTTTTCATCACTCAAAATAATAAAAATAACATTCTAGTATATTTAATTTTTCCATCCTAAATTCACAATGTGGAAACCCATGCATTTCACACATCAATTATACATCTTATTATTTGAATATTCATTACATATCATTAAGATACCCATGAGAACTGTAAAGGTTTAGTGTCATTGGAAACTTGGATATATAAAAAATTGGTACATAAATTATATGAATAATCTCTCACAAAGATATTCACAATTAGAACCCTTATTATATATATATATATATATATTACATAAACCTTTCTTTTTATCCTTGGTAAAATGAAACCTAATAAAGGTGAACTCAGATGCTCAGTATGGAGGGATATATTAATCAATGATCATTTTAAACATATCATGAGCATAAGGATATGAGAACATGATCTTAAAATTTTTAAATCATAGAAATAAATTCATAAAATTTAATCATGATATAAATATCATATATATTCATTATATACATATTTATATCCATTCATAAAAGGTAGAGGTATAAAAATGAAATAAAACATTCATAGAGATAGTAGTCTGTATGTACGCATGAAAACTGTTTTCATTTTATCATAAAAATAAGTAAAGAAAGATAAAAAATATTTTATTATTATAGAAACATTATTAAATATTAAATATCATATATATTATCCCACCCCGACCTACATAATTATTTTATTTTATTATTTCTTTGGCTTTAAATAATTTATGTTGAGGTTCAGGTTGAATCCCGAACTAAAATCTTGAGTTTATGATTAAAAGCGCACATTTAGGCACCACATACAAAAATACAGGAACTCTACATAGTGTTGACCCTGATGGCGCCCTTCTCCCCTGGATCTCCCCCGCTCTTGGCCTAGGGTTTCCTCCCAAAACCCTACTCTCCGGCTCTAGCGACGCGTCGGTCTAGAGTTCCCTCTCCCCCCTTACCCTCTTCCTTTCCTCTGTGGTGTTGATCTCTTCTTTCCGGTGGTGTGGATTTTTGTAGTTTTTTTTCTCAGGGACGATGGTGGGTACTAAATACCTCGGCCGCTTCATCCCCTCTCCGACCTCGGGTTCCATCGCGCCTCTCCAGGTTGGATATGGAGTGATGGCTACTCTATGGTTTTAGGATATGAAGTTTTCTGGTCGAGGGTTTCTCAAGTGCTCCCGTGTCGGCCTCTTCTTGGATTTGGCTCCAGGTTTCAGTCCTGGCAAGAAAAGAGGCATCAACTACAATTTTCCCTGCCCTGATCCCAATACACTCTACCCCTCTCCGAGTCGGATATAGAGCAGCATTTCCAAAGGTTTTTGGAGGTGGGATTTGGCGGCCGAAGATTCTTACTGCGCGACATGTTCTGGATCTATTTGAGGCCGGTGGTTCCTCTGACCGACGACTGGCGGAGTTTATGACGACGGTGATTGGAGATGGGATGATAGTGAAGAGACAGTGCATTAGGTGATGCGATGATGGTGTTGACTTTGCAGATGCTACTTGACAGGCCTGTCCTCGGTCCATGCAGTGGATCTCGCGGCCTTTGAGGTGACGATTTGGTTGGATTTGAGGATCACTTTTTTTTTGGAATTACTGGATCTTGTTTGGTTAAATTTTGAATTTTGAATCGGAAAATTTGATATTTGTAATCCTGAGGTATGGTTACCACTACCATAAAGTGGCTTTTAGAAAATAAAAAAAATAGATTTGAGGGATTAAAAGCGCACATTTGGGTTGGACATCATTGGGCGCAACTACAGAGCGCATCTTGGAAACCCTATGCGGCTTCTCCCATGCAACCGAGCAACCACTTCGTTTTCAAAAAATAATAATTAAAATGAGTAAATCTCTATAATTAAAATGAATGTTGATTATTGTGTCTGAAATTTTTTATTTTTATTATAAATTTAATTATTTTCTTTTTATTTAATTGAAAATGAAATTTGTTAAATTTTATTATTATGATTATTTATATTATTATTCTTATCATTCTTATTATTATTTTATGTGTATTAATTTTGTTTTTATTTACGTTTTCTTTTGATTTCTTTTATTTTTGTTTCTCTTTTTTTTCTTTCTTCTCCTTTTACCCATAACGCAACCCCTCCCCTCTCTCCTCTTCTTTCCCACACCCCCATATGCCGCCAACACCCTCTCTCCCCTTCCATCCTGCAGTAGCCACCCCTTCAGCCACTGACCTTCCTCACACTGTCCTCACACCCCTCCGACTACCACACCGCCGGTCGCACACACCGCTGGCCCCCCGGTTCTGCACCGCACACCACGACCAACCACCCTCCCTACATCGGCCTCCCGCCAGTGCTCCTACCCTGCCCCGGACGACTGCACCGACCAGCGCACCACCCTCCTTCCAGATCCCTCCCACCAGCCTCGCAATCCAGTGACACAACGCCCCCACCCCCACTGCATCTGCACCCCTTCCACGCAGGCTACCTCCCCTCTAACTAGAATTGGCCACATGAACTCCAGAAGACACCCGTCGTCCAGTCATCATCGGCGTAGTGACCCAACGTCATCCCCATTCCCTTTCTAGTTGTCGTGCGCCTTTCAACCAGCCTCAAAACTACCTCTACTTCCTATCGGAGACCCCCGGCCGCGCACCCCCTAGCTGGTGTTCCTTCCGCCTTTCACTCCATCCGCACAACATCCTTCCAGTGTAGGTCTGACAATCCATCACACCTCCAGCTCGGCAGTGCGCCGCCCCACAAACCTCCTGTTTGGGTGCACAGTTCCCGGACGACCTCCTTTTCTATCCCTTAAGCATCGCGCGATGCATCGCGACCACCCCCTCTGCTTCGACCATATCCATCATCAACTGCACCAGCATTTGCACTACCGTTGACGACGTTGGTGATCTCCCCTGTGCACCACAGTTCCGTGTTGACCATTTTTCCTTTTCACGTGACCCCGATATTCGAGCGTGCCTCTGTGCCAAGGTGAGGTTTGTGCTTCTACTTTGTTTGTATTATTCTAAATCATTTTTTTGTGTTTTAGTTATTTTTTCAGTTGTTACAGTTCTTTGGAGAGGTAATTTTGTGGTACTGTAGTTATTAGCTTGAGCATGCTTATGCACCTGTGCGAGGCATGGAACATCATCATTTTTGGACTGCTAGTCGAGGTAGTTCCCCCACTACACTTTCCATTATATTTAGAAATTATTAACTTCTAATTATTTCATTAATTTTAAATAAATTCTAAATAATATTAAGTAATTAGTTTTATAAATAACGATTGTTGTGAAAGATATTATTTCCCTCTTGTTCATGAATTATCTGAAAATGTTTCCTATTAAATATACATACCAAGTGTTTATCAAATTTCCTGGTTGGACTTTGTAAGAAAATTTTGTTTTTATATGCCTTGGGTTGCAAATGTGTTTCAATTTCTAAAAGTATTTCTTAAATGGGGTTTCAAATGGGTTGAGATTGAAAGTGGTGTTTCTTTTATTCTTTTTAAGTGAGTTGGTATGTGTTGGTTATTTTGAAAATGGTTTTGTGTTGAGTGGTTTTTTTAGGTTCATTTGACACTTTAATAAAATAAATCATTTTTAAAACTCTCTTTGGAGTGATTTGGGGGTGATCTTGTTATGTACGTCAATTTTGTGCGTTGTTGTGTGTGATGTATGTGCATCGTGAGTGGATACTTGATTGATGTTGTTGACTCAACCCTCTTTTCATTTAGTACTCGACATGGTAACCTGGAATAGTAAGTGAATTTTATATGAAAGATTGTTGTACTAGTTTAGATTATGCACTAGCTAGTGACCCTTAGTACATACTTTTCTCTAATAAGGGATTGGGCCCCTCGATTAGGCCGGGTAGGGAAACACTGAGTGTTTGAGCATTAAGATGTCATTGAGAGTAGGCATGACTTCAGGATGAGTCACACATATAATATATTCTAGATTTATCACAAGATCCTAGGTTCGACCCATGTCTTTTTGGCGTTTTGTTTCTCGCTGTGATGAATTTTATGTTGTATATGTATATACATTTCCCTTGTTGTGTACTTAATCTTGTGCATTTTTGTGTATTTATTTTCTTGGAAAGTGGTGATCTGGTTTTGAGTAGTTTTTTGAAAATTGTTTTCAAATCAGAGTGGATTATTCTCTTTGTAAAAATCTAAAAAAAAATGTAAAAATCACTTTCCTTTTTAGAAATATTTTTGCACTAATGAAAAGAATTTAGTTTTGAAAATGAATAAGGGCAATGGTTCATGATTTTTTTTCAAGTAAAATATTTAGGAAAAACTAATTTTATAAATTTTAGTTCAAACTTAAAATTAGTAAATTATTTATTTAATGGTATGTGCATTGGGAATAGAATTTTTTGGGCCTACCTACTGAGTTTTAAGACTCACACTTATAGTATTTTCTTGTTTTTAGTTTTTGTTGCAGGTTCGAATCGATCTTGTTCGCCATGGGTGAAAGTTGGTTGGGGTTTGGAGAGTGACTCCTGGGGTCACGAGGATTTTTGGTCGTGGTTAGGTTAGTTCATTTTTATTGGTCGTTATTTATTTTTCATGTCATTTATTTTATTTGTATTGTTGTACCATTTTTTGTGGCTTTATTTATTTTTTACTAGACGAAATCATTCCCATTTGTTCTCTATTGATGCCCTGGAACTTGTCGCCAACCTAGGTAGATTGGGAATGCCTCTCGAGAATTGCTGTGGATCACCTTTGGTGACTGGTTCAAGGTTGACCCAGGTTGGTTTGCGAAAAAATGGTATCAGAGGAGGTCATCTCTTAGCAGACCTTTATTTCTAGAGCACCCTTCATTATTTGGGGATTTCATGGTAAAAGGAGTAGAGTTGTCGGGAATTAAGGAGTAGGGATGGGAAGGACTTCATGAACCCTTTCTCATTCTGAACCTCAGGTTACCATGGTATTTCTGGGTTGTTGATGTCTTTTTGGTTCCTCTGAATTTTTTTATATTGGGAAATGAAAAGGGAGTTGGGAAAGTAGCCCTATGATCTCACAGGGCTTGGAAAGCCATGTGGAGCTGGGGAAATTTCCCTAGACTTCTCTCCATGATGGTGGCGTGACTAGCGTATAACTGCCAACCATATGTCTGAGTCACCCATAGACACTAGTTTCCCATAGTGACTCATTTGGGTCTTCTTTAATTTTGATAACTATTTGTAAAGTCTTATTTTGAATTGTGAGAAATTGAATTTCGAATGGTAATGACCATGTTTTGATTAAGATAATTGTTTCATTTTCCCTCAGTGTTTGTCCCCATGATGGTTTGATGGATGCCCAAGGTGTAGGTTTGGGTGGTCTATCCTTAGAAAATCCTCCTATTGATCAACCTATTGACTACTTCCTCAAGTTTCAGAAGTTGAACCCTACCCTATTTTATGGTCAAGAAGATCCTCTTGAGGCAGAGGAGTGGTTTCAGAATATTTAGAGGAACTTCTGTTTTCTCACGCTGCTTGAGTCATTGAAGGTTAATTTGAATACCTTTATTCTATAAGGTCCAACCTGGAAATGGTTGAAGTCTGTATCTCGAAGAAAGCCTAAGAAAGATATCACTTGGATGTTTTTCAAGTTGTCATTTATCCAACAATATTTATCTGAGGTGAAGAAGGTTAGGAAGATGATGGAGTTGTGTGGTCTTCAGTAAGGTGTTGGATTAGTGTTGAAATTCTTTCATCATTTCTTAGACCTAGCTCCGTATGAACTAGGGTATGTTGGAAATGATCCCATGAAATCTCAACATTTAAAGCTTGGGCTTCATCCTAAAATGCAGTCAAAAGCAACATATCTCAACCTAAGCACCTTTTCAGATGTTTTGGGGCAATACTTTCTTGCTGAAACTGAGTTATAAGGAGGAAATAAGGTGGATAATCCCCCTCAAGCCTTGGGAAGTGGTGTATAGGACAACGGTAAGAATAATGGAAAGTGACCTGATGCTGGTGGCTCTAATAGTGGAATCGAGAGGCCTTCAAACCTTCAATCATCTTTCTCATAGCGCAATGCCTTGATTTGTCACTAGTGTGGTAAGTAGGGACACAAGAGGATGATGTGAGCAAGTTCTCCAAGACCCTGCCACACTTGTGGGCATCTAGGTCACATGAAACGATTATGATGAGGTGTTTCCAAGAAGCATGATGAAGCCATACCTAGATCATCGAAGGTCACCTAAACCCGTTAGCATGAGTAGGGAGATGTTTATGGATAATTTTTGAGGTTTTCTCTTTGTAGTATTTCTTGGATTTAGTTGTAATATCTACACCATTAGAATGAAATTCCTGGAATCAGTGGTTATTTTATTATAATGGCATAGATATAAGAGATAAAATCACCAATGATCAATCAGTTTAGTAGTCTGAAAGAACTAGATACATAAATGGTTCCCTTATTACATTGGTATTTAAACAAAGAAAATAAAAATGGAAAATAAGGTACATCCTTGAAACTTATTAAAAGATTTCATCATCATAACCTGGGAAAGGGAAATAAAAAAAATGGTGAGATCAAATGCTCAGTAAAGGTTACATACAACATAATCATGAATCAATAATAATTAAAACATATTCAATAAGGCATAATATATTTGGAATGATAGATAGATGAAAAATCATGCCATATAATAAATACCTAGAGAATGAAATACATCCATAGATTTTGTCACAGTGAAAAATCTCACAGATAGTAATAACTGAATCTGAATGAATGAAATGATTAATTATTGGATTTCATGTATCTGGAACATGATACCACTACTGTCAAGAACTTTAAAAATATGGTTTAAAACTATAGGTATAAACCCATTTAATTTTTCTAACTATGTTGTCTCATGGGACCAATCGATGTATCGAGGGGCTATATAATATCATCCCCCACCCATCACTACAAGTTCAAATTATTCTTCATATATCAAATAATTGATTTAATTCATTAAAAATATTAACTATCATTAAGTACCCATATTTATAAAGGATACATATTTATCAATATTTTATTAGTTAATAAAATAAAATTCAATTTAAACACCATATGTAAAAAATGGAATATGATTTAGGAAATACTCATATCCATGATATAAATAATATGGATATTTAAAAGAAATATAATGTCAAATGAAAAATGATCTCAAAGGGGTAGTAGAAACACCACATTAAAATTATTAGGTTCAAAATACCAAGTTTGTCTCAATGAAATGGAAATTGAGATGAAGTCCCTTACCTTATGTTTCCCTTTGATTGAATTTTCTTTAAACTCATTTTCTTAAGTAGATCTTGTTTAGAAATTATCTCAAGGGGCCTAGGGTTGGTATATTCGGAAGACCAAAACCACAAGAAATTGGATAATAATTTTTAAAAGAGAAATAGTTAGGGGTTGGTCGAGATATAAGGCTCAAGGTGATGTACAAAAGTGAGGGGGGAGGTTCCCTTTTATAATTGAGGTGAGGTACACTTCTAGAAACTATCTAAATATTAAATTAATATAAATTAAATTTCAGTTAAAAATGGATATAGAATTATTTATTTAAAATATATATGATTATGGGTCTAAATAATATTATATAATAATTTTTTTGATAAGTTTGTGCTACATTATTACCCTTATCTTTTAGTTTTAACACATATTTAACCTCTTTAACTCTTAACGTGACAACATTGATTTTCACTCATCTAGGGTTAATATTATTACTAGAAAATACCAAAAAACTCATAAATGTATCATTGATGCCATTTTAAACCTTATCCTAATCAACTGTCTAAATATATTGTTTTAGAAATTTTATATAATTTAATAAAATAATATTTATTTTAAAATATCATTAATGTCAATTTTGAAACTATTCATTACTTTGACTTTTAAAAATATCATAAAATAGAATAAATTAAAAATAATATTTTATTATATCCCTAATATGTCAAGGTATTCTATATAATTCATTAGTTAAATTAATTATTTCAAATTATATTTATTTGATTATTTTTAATAACATTTATTTGATATTTACATTAATAAATAATTAATACATAAATGTTGTGTGAGAATTGAAGATAAATATTTATTCACTAAAAATTATAAATAAATCACAATAATATATATAACTAATTTAGAATTAAAAATACTATTTATGTTTGAATATAAATTCTGGTTAACCCTATATTAAAAATATTATACTTTTAAAAAATAAGAGTGAGACATTTTTTCACTTTCTTTGATTTTAATAATATCTATGTAATTTTCATAGAAAAGTGTCTATTTAATGATACCATTTTTATCCTTAGGTGTTAAGGGTCAAATTTAATTCATAAAATAATATTGATGAATGTTTTAGGGTCATTTTTTAATTCTTATTATTTTATTTTCTACCTAAATTACTTAATCTACCCATTACCATGGTAATAAGAATTAATAAGGTTCTATTCATATTGGACAAAAATAAAAGGGGAATATTTAATAAAATTTTAAATTATGAATCTAAATATTTAATCCATTTTTAAAAATTCAAAACATATAAGTGACAAAATTTAATTTAAACTTAAACTAAAAAATTCTACGAAAAATAGTTTTTAACAAAAATTCCCTATTAAATATAAAATTGTTTTAATACCAAATTTAACCATGAAATTAATTCCAATGAACTTAATTTTATTATTAATAATATAATATAACTATTTTTACTTTTAAAACAACATAAAATCTAATTTTTAAATGGTTTATATAAAAATACAGATTTTAATAAAAATCGGTATTTTTGCCTATTCATTGAAAAATAAATACTTTCTAAATAATATAAAAAATTCACTCTAATATAATTTTGAAATTTATATTTTAAAAATGAAGTTTATTTTGTAAAATAGAATTTATAAAAGTGTCAGAACTTATTATTAAAATAAGTCTTCCATTAAAAGGTGGAAAAACTGCCTTTAGAAAAATATAGCTTTTTATTCGTAAAATTGGATTTCTTATCTTATTCCTATAAAATCTATTAGATGATTGTCAAAAAATTTTATTTAATATATAATATATAAATTTAATTAATATAATTTAATAATATTATTTAATTACTACATTAACAATGAGTTGGAAAATTATATATTTTATAATACTGTTAATCTAATTCACACCCATCAATTTAACAGCTAGTTTATAATGGCAGTGTTAAATAATAATATTTAATAATATATCATGTCTTTTTTAAACTCAGTGATGTGTAAAACATAAGATATTAAAAGAATTGAATTTATATAAGAAAATTCATACAATAAAATCTTGGGGTGTTATATTCTTCCATTTTTTCACAAAATTTCTTCTTCGAAATGTTCATGAATATTACCTTCTAAATAGATGAGGGTGTTTATTTTTCATAACATCCTTAGGATACCATGTTAATTATTCTATTTTATGGTTTCTATAAATAATTTTTACCATTGAATTCATCCAATTCATCAACACTTTCTCTCTTGTGTCAAGAATCTTGATAGGTTCTTCACAGTAAGACAAATCAGGTTCCAGTTCTATTTATTCCTTGGTGAGTACATGCATTGGGTCTAGAATGCAGTTCCTTAAAATTTATATGTGGAACTCATCAAGAAATTTATAGATACTTGGTGTAATTTCTAATCAGTAAGCTACACCTCCAATTATTTCTATAATTTTTAATGGTTTGATGTGCCTGGGGCTTAGTTTCCCTTTCTTACCGAACCTTATGACACCCTTCCATGGAAATACTTTTAGGAAGAAATAGTCTCCCCCTTGAAATTCCAAATCATTTCTCTGGTTTCTAGCAATACTATTTTTCTTAATTTGATATGATTTAATATTTTCCGGAATAGTATTTACCTTTATCGCTGTATCTTCAATAACTTATAGGCCTATAATCTTACTTTCACCAACTTCATCTCAACAAGTCAGAGTATGAAATCACTTTCCATATACTCATACGAACCCATTTGAATACTTGAATGGAAACTATTATTCTTATAAAACTCTACCAAAGGTAAATATTAATCCCACATACCTTAAAAATCAAGTGATCATGATCTCAACATGTATTTAAATGTTTTAATAGTCCTTTCAGATTGTCCATCAGTTTTAGGATGGTGGGCAGTTCTAAAATGAAGCTCAATATCTAGAGACTTCTGAAGACTCTTCCAAAATTTTGATATAAATCAAGGATCTCAATCTAACACATTCAATATAGGTTCACCATTAAGTCTTAAAACTTCTTTAATATAGAGTCTTATTAGATTCTCAAGGGGTAAATCTTCTCTTATAGCAAGAAAATATGCCTTTTTGGTAAGAGAATCAATAATAACCCATATCACATCATTCTTTCTGGGGGTATTTGGTAATCTAGTGAAACATTCCATAGTAATTTAATCCCAATTACATATATTAATAGGTATAGTTTGCATTAATCCTCTATGATAATGTCTCTTAAACTTCACTTTTGAAAAACTAGGCATCTTGACACGTAGTCAGCAATTTCCCATTTCATATTATCCCACCAAAAATGGTCCTTCAGATCCCTATAAATCTTAGTACTAATTGGTTGTATAGATAAATTTGAGCTATGAGAATAATCCAATAGTTACCTTTTTTATCTCAAGTATTGATGGAACACCTAACCTCTTTACAAATTTTAGAACACCATCTTCACAAACAACGCCTTCCAATTTTCCATCATTCACAACATTAATTTTATTATGAAAATTATCATTATCATATTGATATTTTTTTATCTTTTTAATAAATATGGTTTTAAAATAATTTGAAAAATGAGTGGTGCCTCCCCTTCCTTAATAATTCCCATATCCATATTTACTAAATCTCTGAACATAAGATATCTCTCAATCCTTATTTGGGTCATAACTCCATGATATTTTATACTTATCTACCACCTTATTTTCTTTTCTTGGGTGTTAGTGTATCAATAAATCATAATATTTGAGTTACTTGAGCCATATTGTTTGCCTTATGTTGATTTCTTTCCGGGTAAAGATTTTTTTCAAACTCTTGTGATCTCTATATATCTCACATCTTTCACCAAAGAGATAGTGTCTCCATATATTTAGAGAAAAGGTTATGACTACAAAAAAAATATCAGGAGTTGGATAATTTTGTTCATGAACCTTCAACTACCTTGATGCATATGAAACAACTTTATCATTTTTCATAAGGAATCAACCCATTTCATTCTTCGATACATCACTTTATCTCACAAAACCATCATTTCTTGATGGTAGAGTCAAAATCAGAGCATTAAAAAATATTCTATTTAATTATTCAAAAGATTATTCACATTCTTTTTTCTATATGAAATTAACCCCTTTACATGTGATCTTCATTAACAGGTTATCCAATCGAGAAAAATTATGAATGAAACACTGATAGTAACCTGCTAAACCAATAAAACTACATACCTCAGTTATGTTTATTGGCATAGGAAATTCTTGGATTTATGTTTTCATTATAGGATCAACTGAGATTCTATCATTATAGAAAATATGGATAATAAAATAAATTTCCTAAATTTATAAATCACACTTATTAAATTTATCATACAACTCTTTCCTTTTGAGATTCTTAATAATGATCTTTATGTGATTATAATGATCTTAATAGATTTTAAAATACACCATAATATCATCAATGAATACCCCAAAAAAATAAACAAGATATTCCTTGAATAATCTATTCATTATATCCATAAAAATTAAGGATGAATTAGTCAATCCAAATGAAATTACTATAAAATAGTAATGTTTATACCTCATCTAAAAAGTTATCTTTGGAATGTATTCTTTATTTACTTACCAGTGATGATATCCAAAATTAAGGTCAATATTCCAAAAATATTATGCTTCATGAATTTTATTAAATATATAATCAATACAAGGCAGAGGATAAATTTTATCTATCATAATAACATTGATTTCTCTATAATAAATGCATAATCTCATGGATCCATATTTATTCTTAAAAAAGGGAATAAGGGATACCCATGGAGAAACACTAGGGTGGATAAATCCCTTATTACTCAATACCTCTAGTTTGTTATTTACCTCTAATAATTCCACATTTTCCATTCTATAAGGAGTCTTTGATATTGGTTTTTTATCAAGGATTAAATCAATGGTAAACTCAACCTCACACTCTAGGGGGTTTCCAGGTATTTATTTAGAAAATAAATAAATGTATTATGGTACAATAGGTACATTATAAATTTTAATATTACCTCCTTCATCCCTATATGTTGTTTGATCTTCCTCTCCAAGAATTTCATTTAGTAAAGCTATACGGGGTGGATCAAGATAAGAGTCAAATGATTAATTTTCTTCTATAAAGACATGGAATTATATATATTCCTCACAAATTTCCTTCTTCTTGCAATAAATTTTCACATCACATTTTGAAAGCCACTCCATATCAAGGATTATATAAAATTAAACCATAGGTATGATGATAAGGTTAGAAAATAAATCATGTTTATGTTTCATAATGGGAACTGTACTTGACACATCTTTGTTTCAATGAGACTCCCCTTATAAGTTTTGATAGAAAACTCCATTATTAAATCAAAATGGAAATGTCTAATTTTTTTTTGGAGAACTTTGTAGATATAAAAGAGTTCAATGATCCATAATCAAGTAAATAATTTGATAAGTTTGAAGATAGGTTAATGTACATGCCACCACATCATTGGGTACTTCTACTTTATCTATAGTGATCGTATAATCATGTCCATCTCTCCATATCCTCTTTTGTGGTAGATTCCTTTAATGATTGGGATATTGATTTAAATAATTCCCCATTTCTTTACATTTGACTCATTGAACATCATTTATTTTTTTCTTCCCCTTTAATTCATTAGCTCGATGATCCTATCCCTGTACTTATAACAAACTCCCATGACCTTCAAGTATTTCCCAGGATGATTCTTTATTCAATTTTCACATAATGGGAATTGATTTATTCCCCTCTTTTTATTTGATACTTTACCTTTTTCATGGTTATCAACCAACCTCATTTTCTCTTGATTTCTATTGAACATATAAGACAAAATAAAATTACCTATCCATTTTAATGGAACATAAAACTATTTTATCACATGATGAAAATTTTTGATAAGCCATTGCACTTCTGAGACTTGGCTTAAGATCTTCAAAGAAATGTTCAATTATTCTTTTCGAATCATGTATGTAATCTATATCATAGATGGATAGTCTTATGAAGGTATCCTCGTACTTAGAAATGCTCTATTATTCTCTTTGATTTAAGCTAAAGAATTTTATGTTCATTTCAATTCATTGATTATAAGGAAAATATGGATCAAAGAATGTTTCTTTAAATTTTTTCCATTCCATGTATTCTATTTCATCTTCCTCCCCAGTATTCTGGATTAACAACCACCATTGATTAGTATCGCCCTTAAGGTAATATACCACTAGCACTACCTTTTCCCTTCAATCACATCCCAATGCTAGAAATATATTTTCAAGGGACTTGATCCTTTGCTCAGATATAACTAAATTAGTAGTCCCACTTAAAATAGGGTATTCTACCATATTAAATGATCCAACATAGGTGTATCGTGTCGTGTAGCATCATATTGCTCCATTTGAGTATGGTTATTTGTTATAACCTGAGTAATCTATCCTAATATGGTTATGATCTGTTCAGTTCCAACACCAAGTATTTTGGCTTTCTTAGTGGGGATATCCCTACATTTTTCATAGGTATTAATTTTCTTCCTTATATTATAAACCATCACTGAATAATGGAACACACTGCGCTAACTCATAATAATCATGAGTATTGAGCCACAAAAAAATTATCTACTAGTAAATGTTTTAAAATACTATAAGGAATTATTATAATTATAATTTTATCCATGTTTATTTAGCATAATGTTACTAAGGTTTCAACTAAACTTTCTTTGATACTAACTATAACAACCCCAACTCCAAAAGCCTAAAATTAGTGGCTATTTTATTATTATGGCACAAAAATAAGAGATAAAATCACCAAGTATAGACAAATTTAGTAGTATTGAGGAACTAGATACATACATGGTTCCCTTATTACAGTGGAAATTAAACATATAACATAACAAAGGAAAATAAACTACATCCTTGACACTTATTAAAAGAGTTCTTCTTCATAACCCAGGGAAGGAAAACAAATAAAATGGTGAGATCAAATGCTTAGTAAGGGTTACAAATAGCAGAACCATGAATCAATAACAAGTGAAACATATTAAATAAGTCATAATCAATATGGAACGGTAAATAACTAAACACACATACCATTTAATCAATAATTATATAATTAAATGCATCTATAGATATTATCATAGTGAAAAATATCATGGATAATAATAATCAAATTTCAATGAAGGAAATGATTAATTACTGGAGGTCATGTACCAGGAAAATGATGCAACTACCATAAAGACCATTCAAAATATGGTTTAAAACTACAGGTAGAAACCCATTTATTTTTTTCAATAGTTTTGTCTCATGAGACTCATTGAGGCATTGAGGGGCTATATAATTCCAGGCCCCACCTGTCACTACAAGTCCAAATAATTATTCATATATTGAATAATCAATTTAATTCACGAACAATATTCCTTATCATTAAATATTCTTATTGAGTATAAGATATGAATTTTTCAATATTGTTTTTTCCACTGAGGGAGATGTAGGTGTGCGTGTGCGAAAAAAATGAAAAGAATGGTCAGACGGGCGATAAGCATTTGTCTGTTATTATAGAAACTTTCATGTCATCATCTTTATTTCAATATGATTCATGTCGTCATCCTTTAAAGGAGGATTGGATTGACCTCATGGGGACTGGGTAGTTTATCCCTTCTATATTGCGAAGTAGATGCCACTTTCAAATGGTCCCAGCAGGCGATTTCATGGGGTTAAGTACTTGTGTAATTAGTCCTCTTAGGATATAACTTCCTCAGATGGTCTCTAACAGGTTTATTCATGGAGCTAGAAACACACAACAAACATGTTATCCATGATCCATGGACCTGATTTCCAAAGGCAGGCAATCATTGGACGATTATCTGTCCAATGACACTTAGGTACTCTATTGATCGAGATTATGTGAGGTCGGTCTCACCGCACCCTTGGGGGGGGGGTATTATTGCCTATTCCGGGACTCTGTTACATATTTATGTCATGTTCATATGTTTGTGAATCCTTGGTGAATTCCTAAAGAGTGTGTCCATGGGTTACCCCTGGTTTGTAGGATCGTCATAGGCATAAAAGGATTTGATGCTACGAAGGAAATGTTGAATTAATCCATTTAATAAGAAGATCTAGAGTTTATCATCATCTAGGGGGACAAAATGTGACTTGATGTTGGGATCAGACCCATAATATGAGATTCCTACGTATCCTCAGGAGAGGAATCAGAGACCACATATATTTGGAAACTTGGGGATCACGCATGGGAGTGGCCCATTTGAGAGGTTATGATTGGGCGAACCCTTTTGGAAGGGTGCCCTTTTGATATCATGCCTTCAAGAAGGCATCCTACATATCCAAGTTTGATCAAGAATCAAAGTTCTCATAGTTTAGAAGAGATAGAGCTTATGCATGGAAGCTTCCCATTTGAGGGGACATGATTGGGTAGATCCTTTAAAAAGGTCACCCTTTTGATCTCATGCCTTCAAGAAGGTGTCCTACATATCCTAGTTTGATTATGAATCAGATTTATCATAGTTCAGAAGAGATGGGGCTGATGCATGGAAGATTACCATTTGAAGGGACATGATTGGGTGGACCCTTTTGGAAGGGCACCATTTTGAGCTTGGGCCTTCAAGCAGAAATCCTATGTATCCTAGTTTGATCAGGAATCAGTGTTCTCATAGTTCAAAATTGTGTGGATGTTGTAATCATCACAAATCTCTAAGCCCATGTGAATATTTCTCTGTGTGAGAAACAAGAGGATGTGAGAGATCCAACCAACCACACACCTCCTCTCCTACTGATGGGAGAGGGCGGACCTATGACAGAAGAGGCTTCAGTGACCGTGAGTGAGGGAATAGAGTGATGCACCTTTTAATGTGGGATGACATTAGAGGTCATGTGGCTTGACCCTTAGAATATTTGGGACTTAACTCAGTGGGATCACCCCAGAATACGTTATAGAAAAAGGGGAGCAATGCCAAATATCTTCAAAAGGAGAAGCGAAGATAACTCCTTAGACTGATCACCATTCCTCATTGAGTGGAAAATAAAGTGATCACCCTTAATCCCTAGAATGAGGAGGTTCACGTTAGTGTCCCAAGGTTTGACTCTGGGTTACCATGGGAATGTAGAGTTATAGACAACCCTGGAGTCTGAACTGTTGTGGGGAGAGCCTTTGTGACTCTGCTTACCATGGGTATGTAGACTTAAAGGGGTGCACTCATGCACCCGGTGATCTGATCATACGGGTCCGGTGTATTTGGAAGAGCTCTAGCCTATTGTCGAGGTATTGGTTCACCGAGGTACTATAAAGGACTAGATGGTAACAAAGGGGTGATATTGGAGCCATAGATAGGAATACCTAAAGACACTCCATTCCGCATACTGTTTTCTTATATGGGATGGGGGGAGCTCCATATACCATAGTGGTATGTAGGTAGAGTGGTAATCCACATACTGAAGCAATACACAGGCTTGGGAATGCACCACCACACACCATAGTGGTATGCGGTCTTAAATGCGGTCTGTCCCAATGCTTCGGGTTCTATCTGCGTACTAATGTAGTACGCACGACCAGGTTAAATCTGCATAGCGATACACTACGTAGCCATTCCAAAGGAGGGTCCTAGGGACTATCATTCACAAGGAGTTATTCCATGATGAATATGTGGTTTGTGATTTCACCAATTAGTTTTTATGTTCTCCCATTATTATCAGGTTCTTTCATTTTATGGTTCATGACTAGTTATACCTACGAAAAATGTGGTTTGAAACTCGAGCATTTCCAATGATTCAAGACTAAAGCCAAAATCCTCTTTGAATTCTTACTTCCAACCTTTGGGGTCCCCTTTATGCTTTCTTCGTCCATCCATTCTCAATTCCTTTTGTGCTCCTTTTATAGAGAATTGGTGAAATCGTATCTATGGGTATAAGACACTATTTGTGGAAGCCCATGAAAAGATATCTTGACCTGTGGAAGAATCGGTCAACCAGAATTTGTGGAGGCTATTGTTTGCGAGTCATAGTTCGCGGAACCCTACCAATTTTCTTCATCTACAAACTGCTGAGTTCACAAGACAATATGCGAATGGCCTTCGTGCACTTAATTCCCCTAGTGATGCGGTTCATGGGTGCCTTGGTTTGTTGTCCATCGCTCCATGGGCTAGCACCTTGTTGGTCATTATGCATACTATTGGTTTGCAATTCATTTAGTCTCCAAACCCTTCCTGGTGATAGTACACAGGTAACTCAAAAATCTTTTAGAAATTTAATTTCTTCAAGTTTCTTTCGATGTTTTCAACTCGATTTGAGTCCATTCACCATAATAGACTTATAGGAATTCTTGAATCCTTATAAAAAGTGATTTTGAGAGCATTTTCTTCCCTTCGTGAAGTTTTCAGGACCCTACAAATTCCCCCATTGGAATGGGGTCCGTTCAGAATGAAGAGGAGACTATTTCGATGTAGAAACGGTCTTGAACTGAAGTGGTTTGAAAATGAGCAGATAGGTCCAGTTGGAGGGGACCACACCTATATATAAGGGCCCATGTCATTTAACTTTTACCATTTCTCATAGATAAAAGTTCTCTCGACTATCCCTTGGATTTCTCTGCATTTGCGTAATGTCTCTTTTGCGAAATCTACATTCGCGAACAGATTCGTATGTGTCACGAACTGAGATTTTCACCATTTATTCTACCCATGAACTAGATTTTGGATTTCATGAATAGAATTGTGTAATTTAAAACTAAAATACGGATCTTCATGTAGTAGAATGCTACACGGCTTACATGTCCCACACACCAAACTCTAAACGGTGAACTGAACTTTAAGCCTTAATAATCCAAACATAAACTTTTAAACAACAAACTTGATTCTGAACATGGAGAGGCCTTGGCTCACGGTATCTGACTTCCACAAACCCTTATTTTTGATGGAAAATTATCTATGGGACAGTGCCTTGAGGGACTTTCATGTACCACGACTATCCACAGTATAAAGATTCTACGTACCACAACAGTATGCATGGATCATCTCCGCGTATCATGTAGCATGCGAGGATTTATTCCACGTATCATTCACCACATGGTAAAAGGTTTCCGTGTACCATTTCTGGGAACAATACGTAGATGCCATATAGATAATTTTTTATGTCCTTTAGCATTTTTTTCATAGCCTTTCTCCAACAATTTTTTATTTGACTAACTTTTTGTGGGATTTTGGATCGTCTTTTGCAGGATGCAATGACTCTTTCATGGGATTTGACGAAATCGATGAATACAAGAGATACCATTATGGGGGATAGTGAGGAACATATTTGATACTACATTGTTCATCGTGACATATTCTTAAGAGATCTCCTCATGACAGAGATTCTAGATTACTCATTGTCTATACAGTTTCCACTTTACAGCTTTGGTCTTCCTGATGATGTTCCTGTACCATTGGCTGACCCCAATACCCATTTTATTCTATTGGAAGCAATGTAAGGACATGATGGGACCAATATTTACCCAATAAGATAATTCATAGATACTCCGATTCAGTAAAATGTGTCCATATTATAAGGCTCGACAAGGACTTAGGGTGATTGTAGGTGTCACAACACTACCTTGAAACTAGTTTCCTAAGAGTATCCATCTATTATTCACAATTCTTGAGAAAACCCCAACAGTGGGTGGAGCACCAAGTGGGACTTGCGAGCTGGATGACACTTCTCTAATGAATGGGCTTGTGTATTATGGGTAGATAAAACCAATTTAGAATCCCCTGACCAGTTGAAAGTGGTGAACCACTACAACATAAATAGCCTTTTCCGGTGGGTTTTTAGCGTGGGTTTACTAAACCACCGTTAATTTTTTTATAAATGATTTACCAGTAGTTCATTAATAACCTCCGCTAAACTACTTTTAACACTCCCAACACTTCTCCCCCAAACCCCTATGAGACCCCCCTTCTCCCCCAACCACCGCGAGACCCCACCTACCGGTGACCCCCGAAGCCGTAGCCCGCCTCCCCTCAGCGTGACTCGCCACCTCTCAGAACAACTCGCCGCCTCACTGCCCCTCAACGTAGCTCTCCAAATATCGGCACTGACCCCCCAAATCCCTAGCTTTCCTCCTCACTATAGGTCCTGACCTGTGCCGCTTCTTGATGCTTCTCGCCTCCCCTCAGCATGCCTTGCCGGGTATAGACACTGTGTTTGTTAGATAAATACATAGTAAGTTTTAGTATAATATCTTGGAGAAGTATGAGGATAATATCCCCAATACGGATATAGAACATTGTTCAAGTATTTTGATATTGCATTCAGCTTTATTCTTGAATGAAAATAACATTGTATTCCACTGGACATTAGTGTATTGAATGGATTAATTCATCTATAGTAGATATTGTTCTTGGGTGAGTGTGAGGAGAATACAATATTATGGGATGAATTATAAAAGTAGGTTTATAATGAGTTCCTCTCTTTAACACATATGGTGTCAATATAGAATGAGTTTATCTCTATAAAATAAATTTTCTAGTATGTGAGAGCTTAGATTTTTATTTAATAACCTTCTTCATTTTCGTCATGATGTTATTCTATATGAGAAGGATATAATGTGAGATTTTGAGGAGATATTGTGTTTAGATTTTTAAATCCAGGTCACTTTATTTACATAATTGATTTATCTAGATGTTATTTTGAAGGTAGAAGTGATAGTGAATATGTGTGTGTGGACTAAATAATCTTAAGAGGGGATTCATTAGAACTTCCAAAGGATTAAGTTAGTATATGGAGGATCTTGTCTATTTGGTTAGAATCTAAGTTGTTTATTGAAGTTGGGATAGGTTTTTATTCATGCTATGGTTTGCATGAATAGTTAAATAGAAATCCATGGTCATGGATATTTAGGAAATAACTAATGCACAATTTATACATGGTCAAGAAACCGAACCATTAATTTTAAATAGTTTTGTTAAATAATTGTTTTGTAGTTTGTGAACACATAAATAACCCTATAACTAAACTATAAATAGGAATTCATCTTATGAGAGTACCTATGGCGCCAAATTGTTATTTTTTTGATTAATATTTTCAATAAACCCTTTGGAATCTATGTGTGAATTTTCTTTCAAGGATCCTACTTACGAGGCATCTAGAAGTTTTCTATCATTTTCTAGGAGGTATTTTTATAAGAACACAATGAAATGGTTCTCTTAAAAAATTTGATGAGGATAACTGGTACTCATATTTTTTTAACATCTCTCAATACTTATAGAGAGACTCTCCAGATTCCTGTCAGATAAGATATATGATTTTATTTTATTTTTTTAATGATGGTGATGGGAAAAAATATTTACATGAATCATCTACGAATATCATCCCAAACATGTAATTGAAACAAAATTAAATGGAAATTGAAAAGGTATATTTAATATGTTCTCCCACTTTCTATAAGACTTGGATTCATCTACGCTAGCCATGAATCCTTTCACCTGATGATTCCTGGAATGTTCTACATCTTGGTTCCCCATGTATTTTCTAAAGTAGTAAGTCATGTTTAAGGTAAGAATTTGTGTTCATTTCATATTCCTAAATTCTATTCAATTATTATAAAATTTATCAAGACCTTACCTTAGTGATATCAAAGTTATGACATCATCAATTTTTCCATTTGTTTTGGTGTATCATGACATACAAATTTCTATAGGGATGTGATCTTTATTCTCCTCTTCTTTTATGGATCTTTTTAATTTGCATGCTTTGGTTTTCTAGTGGGTGGGTTCATTATTTACCATATGTATTTATATAGGAAAACCTTATTTAACATATTTATATATTTTTTCAACTAGTATATATGAATATATTTCCTTATATAGTAATAGTTATGCGTTTTAATTTTTTTTAATATTGTGTAGGAACATTGTGATATACATGGATAAAAGCTAGATCACATTACTAAGTAACACACCTTAGTATGTTAAGGGTTTGAAAGAGTTTTTATATTTTTCAATTTCCAATCGATCTGTTGAAGGGAGAATAATATTTCCATGTCCTAAATGTAAATTTAGAAGATGGTTGAAGAGAGATGAAGTTTATGAACATTTAATATTGAAGCAATTCCTAGGTCAATATTTGTGTTAGATTTGTCATGGAGAATTGAATGTTACAAAAAGATTAAACACTGATGTAAATCCGCAGAATGAGCTCCGAACTTAATTGACAATGGAAAATGAAATGAAAAACCTTATAAATGATTCATTAAGCACTGTAAGACACCACCATCAAAATAAAAACATATCAGAACAACCATATGAGGGTGCCGCAAATTGAAATGTGACTATTGATGTTTTTGAGACTATAGGACAACCAGATCAAGATTATAATATATCAGTGGATCCTTATCTATATTATGTGGAGTCTAATGTAAGAGAAAACTTCACCAAGGAAAATATGTTTCATGATTTAGTTGACAATGGAAATCAAGGGTTGTATATTGGATGTTTGAAATATTCAAAAATTTGTTTTCTGCTGAAATTGTACCATATCAAATGTCTATGTAGAACTAAAAATAAGGTAATGTCCATGATATTATAATTGTTACATGATTCATTTCTTAAAGGAAACATCCTCGAGTATTTTTATGATATTAAAAAATTTGTTAGCAGGCTTGGTTTGAATTATACAAAAAATACATGCATCTCCCAATGATTGTATGCTTTATTAGTGAGAGGATTCAAGTAGAACAGATTAAAAAAATGTTCTTCTTCTAGATGGAAGTCAATGGGTGATGTTGGAAGTCTAAATCAATATACTACCATGAAGAAGAAGAAAAGGAACACACTTTCAAAGGTTTTGTGTTACTTTCCTTTAAATTCTCGATTACAATGATTATTTATGTCATCAAAAACAACTGAACACATGAAGTGGCATTCGGTAGATAATAAAAATGATTGGTTAATACGAAATCCAAAAGATTAACAATCATGGAAGACATTTGATTCATTACATTTATATTTCTTAGTTGATCCTAGGAATGTTTGATTGGGATTGGCTGACAGTGGATTCAACCCATTTGAGACTTTGAGTACCAGTTATAGTATTTGGCCAGTTGTTTTGATCCCTTATAAACTGCCTCTATGGATGTGTATACAAAAAAGTATTTTATCATTTCGATGATTATTCATGGAAAAAAATTTCTGGAAATGATATTGATGTATACTTGCATCCTTTAATTTAATAATTATAGGAGTTATGGAGCAACCGTGTTGAGACATTTGACGCTTCCTCTAAAACAATGTTCAAAATGCATGATGCTTTAATGTGGACCATTAGGGACTTCCATGGGCTTGGGAATTTATCTGGTTGGAAAACTTACATGGGTTTCACTTGTCCTATTTGTAACTTTTATTTTGAGCTCAAATGGCTACCTCACATTAGAAAATGGTGCTTCTTGTTCCATCAAAGATTTCTCGATGCATCTCATAGATTTAGGCTGAACAGATCAAAATTTAATGGTTTTATTGATCGTAAACCGCCCCCAAAGTTTCTAACTAGTTCTGAAATATTAAAACAACTTGAGAATTTTGAAATAGAATTTGGGAAGGTTCAAAATTTAATGATAGTGGGAAACAGGTTTGAAGTGCGTCGTCATGTGAAATTGGAACACAACAATGGAAGAAAAAAGTATATTCTTCAAACATTATTATTGGGAATTTAATTTTTTGTGGCATAATTTTGATGTAATTCATATTGAGAAGAATTTCTATGAAAATTTGATCTTTACATTGCTTAATGAGCACAAAAAGTATAAGGATCATCTCAATGCTTAGAAAGACTTATAAGTAATGAACATAAAATGTGATATCTTGCTAGATAAGAATGAAAAGTATGCCCTGACATTTTTTGCAATGAAAAATAGGGATAAAGATAAATTCCTTTGAATTTTAAAGCATGTGAAAGTATCTTATGGATATTCAAGTAACATCTCTAGGAGTGTTGACTTAAATAATTATAATTTACATTGATTGAAAAGTCACAATTCACATATTTTGTTACAATAGTTACTACCATTGGCACTGCATACATTATTACCTGAAAATTTACTATTATTGTACTCTATTTCTAAACATTTTTCATACAACTATGTGAAAAATATATACATCCATTTGAGCTTGAAAACCTTCAGGAGAGTTTTTTATTGACACTTTGTGAAATGGATATGATCTTTCCTCTGTCGTTTTTTACTACCATGATGTATTTAACTATGTATTTGGTTGAGGAAGCTAAATTAGGAGGCCTCGTTCATTATCAATGGATGTATCCAATTGAGAGGTACTTTAATTATTTATTTTTCAGTTAATTAAACAGTTTTTTGAACTTAATTAAATGCATAATTATGTTTGTTTATTTTACTTCACAGATATCATGGGCATTTGAAATAATTCATGAGAAATAAAGTTCAACCAGAAGGCTCCTGAAGGCTATTTGGCAGAGGATGGTCTTAACTTTTGTTCTAGATACTAGGATGATATTAAGACAAGATTTAATTAAGTTGGATGTGTTGATGACACATTGAATCAATCTCAAATACATGGGAAATCAAAAATATTTCCTGCTATTGGCTGATCAGTTGGGAGGACCTCAAATGTTACACTGACAGAAATGGAATTATTATAGGTACATAGATATGTGCTAATGAAGAGTGAAATTGAAGATCTATTTATTGAAGAGTATAGGATAAAAAAAATAGATGAATGAGAGTCCGAACATGAAATGATAAATATATAATGAATTTTTTTAATAAAGAGCCTGTAGAATGGTTTGCATGATGTGTAAGTTCATAAATATTGCAATAAATATAAATATTAGGTTGAAAAATATATTTTTTAATTCTAATAAAGCATATTTCATTTTTAGATCATGAATACTGATACCCAAGAAGAGTTTTCAGAATATTTTATGTTTCTATCTCAAGGTCCTATAAAACAATTTTGAAAGTTCGACGCTTACAACATGAATGGATTTAGATTTTGTACAGTCAATTGAGAAGAGGGTTTGAAAACAAAGAATAGTGGTATATTTACATTTTTTTAAGTGGGATACTATGGAAAGATGACATATATTATTTAATTAAACTACCACGAGCATTTTTCAATTGTTTTATTCAAATTCAATTGGGTTGATATTATCAGAGGTGTGAAAAGAGATTGATTGCAATTTACTTCTATGAACTTCTCTCACTTTATGGATGTTGGTGATCATGAACTACATGATGCATATATCTTATCTTTGAAAAAATGGTATATTATGTGAATGATGTTGTGGATGAAGGGTGGAGTGTAGTTTCTCATGTAATACAAAAAGATTTTTATGATATGGGTGATGAAGTGGAAGATTTGACATCTGACATTGAATCTCATCAACAACAAGAAGGGGAATTATTTGTCCATCACGATATTGAAAATATTAGTCTAGAAAGGATGAATGAATTGGATGAAGTAATGGAGTAGGAAACTGAAATGATTGAAAGAGAAAATGATTTTATGTACAATTATGCATTCATTTAGAAACAACATATTTCATTTGTTCAATCATTAATTATCATTGTTATGTATATTTTGTTTGTTAGTACTATGCATCTGTTATCATTTTTAATTTTTTTATGCATAATTTTTTTTAAATATATGTTATAAACTTAATTTTATTTAATTAAATTATAGTAATGCCAAGGAGGAAGCGATATACTATTTCATCGACCACTGCGATAGATGACAATCCATCTGTCTCCCTCCATATGGAATCTGAGCCACCATCTGATTGCCCCCTACACCATTTCCCCCTACACCATCTCTCACACCCTATGTGAGTACCCTTCTGCAGCTCAGTTGTCACCTCCTGCTTCAGGAGACTCAGTAGTGGGGGAACGATGTGCCACTTCTAATTCTTTGCAGGGATACTGGAGGGTGACTGATATAGGTATAATTTTTTTACATGAATAAATTTATTGATTTTTTTATAATAACTGTTTGTTCATTAATGATGGAAACAATGCAAGTGTGGAGAAAAATATAAAAAGTTCAGATGTATGGAATCTGACCTGAGAGAAAATGGTTGTCCCATTTTATTCATATGGGGTCCCTATGGATGATTCTACATGATTACTTGGCCAGATTTTAGGCTATCTTGCTGCGGAGCCCACTTCCCTTCCTATTTTGTATGATGATTGAAGGCATATGCCTGCAAGTTGAAAAAATGAAGTTTTTGATTCTCAAATAAAGGTAATTTTAATAGATTATGGTGTAATTGAATGTCATGTTATTAATATTTTTGAAATGAATTTTGGTGTACATATGTTTTTCCACTTTACAGTTGCTGATGTGATAGCACGAAAGTGGACATTGAAAAATCTTGGAAAAAAATGGAAAAATTTAAATGGAGATTATGGGGAGATGTCAATGATACGTCATTGACCACCCAATAGATGTATGACAAGATACCCTATGGTGTACACAAAGAGTGATGGAAAGTTTTTTTTGAAAGACATAGTGATGAGAAAGAGATGATATTTAAATATATATTACTATATTAATATCATTTTACATTTATACATGTATATGAATAGGATATGACACTGAATAAATTACTATTAAATTTGATTTTGTATATTTCAGGATCTTTCAAGAAATAATGCATCAAGCTGGGATAAGTAAGTCATCCCTCACATTGCGGTGTCAAAGATTTTTTCTAGAAGACGATATACTCTGGTAATATTTTCATTAGTTTAAATATTTATAAGATAATATTATTTGGTTAATATATTAAAATTTTTATCTATGTATTTTTAATGCAGTTACATAGTTTAGGGCACGAAGCATCCCGAACAGAAGTGTGGTTGAATGTTTACTAAAAAATCTGATGGAAGTTTTGTTAATGAGCCTACCAAAGATGTTGGGGGGGAATGAACTTATTTTTCATTATAATAACTTATTATAAGTTGTCACTATATTAATATATATTGATTATAATATGAATTCTATTTTATTTATAGGTAAAAATTAAAGAACAATGGAATGCCAATCCTGCGCAGTCCTACTCAGTCTCCCAGGATGACCTAGTTGCTAAAGTCCTTGGGAAGGAGCATCCTGGTAGAGTGCACGAGATGGGTTTGGGACCCGTACCATCTGAGGTATTTAGTAGACCACCGGGGATTTCAACTACATATAATCCTAGTTTTAGTCAGTCTATACCCTGAGAGACTTAGAGAGATATTTTTTCTCTATGAAACAAAGTTCAAGACCAGGGGGTCAAATATCTACTTTGCAGAAAGCATTAATTGATTTATATCAGAAGATGACTGGATATTCCCTTGGTGATATTGCATCGACTGGTGATGAGAAGGTAAATCAAAAAAATTCAAAATCATTTAGTTTGCAAACATTTATTGGTTTTATGTTTAAATATTAATATACAACAATATTTAATTTTCAATATAATGTTCTTATAGGTGGTAATAGGAAGTAGAGATGGAGGTGGAGAGGGTGAAGAGCTATGTTCGTCATCAAACTATGATTAGTTGTATTGTTGATATGTTGGACAAATATGGTAACATTCATTTTGTATATATATCATGTGTGGCACATAGTTTCCACAAAACATTTTCATGACATAACATTTTCTTGATTTCTCATGTTTCTGTTTATGTATTTTATTGATTTCTGATGTTTCGTTTTATGTCATGATTTCTTGAGTGTGGTATACACCATATATGTCGATTATTTATTATCACGAATCATTTTTTATGATTCATTTTTCCTAAATTGATTAGTTTTGTTACCCAAGGATGAACAATCAACCTTCTTATTGATTTTATTAGGAATATCCAGTTTTGTAACTCCCTTTAACTTGTTTTTAGTGCATATCCCTTCTTTCTTCAAATTTTATAGTATTATATTCTCATGTTTTATAGTTGGCATGTTATTACTCACACTTATTCTTTCCTCTTATTCAAAATTGTTTTGATAATAATTTACAAATATTTTTTGAACACTTGACTATCTTGATCTTGTTAAGGTAGAGGGACTACCCACTTCATTAGTAGTAGAATTTACAAATATCTGTTGAACACTTGAGTGTCTTACATTACCCGAATTTGTATCTCACCAAAAGATGCATCTGGTGGATAAAATCTGTAATACAATCCTAAAGCATATCCTATATGGGTTGGATCATCTTTCCTGACTTCTCATCGATCTAAGGATAAAAGGTTATACACAACTTCAACTATCAACTCATAGACTTCTATTATAATTACCAAAACTATGAGGTAAAACAGGTCGACCCTCGATGAACATCCCACTTCAATTAGAAACTCTAACACTCAGTGATAATTTTTGGACAAGTAAATCAATGGGAAACAAAGCCTTCAATGTATCTTACTATAGAGGGCCACCAGAACATCTACATTTCATTATTATAAATCATGATTGCCCCTGGGTGAACATCCCACTTAAAAGTATTAGAGGATCTCATAAACTCATCTCTCATGGAATATGTGACCATTACCATGCTATGAACTATAAACACTCCATGTATATCTAAATTAAATCTTGAAACAGTTTCACATTATTCCAACCTATCACACATCATGATACATTCCATAACAATATTTTAACTTGTCTTTACTTGTTTAACCAATGAAGACATTATCTATAAGGATACCCACATTGCTTCCCCTAAACCCTTAACTACACCCACCAACTATTCTTATAGTGAAGATAAGATCTTATATTCAGCTAATGAAATTTGTTCTCCCATATCCTACATTTTCAAGACCAATTCATTTACCACTACATTTCCATTTCTAGTTGAATACTATTTATCGATGTCAAACATATACAAGTACTCTATAAAATTCATCTGATAAAGATTATGTCATTGTAGTGATAAAATATTATATGTACTCTAGGTGCCAAAGTACCCAAAAAATCTCTCTCCCAAGAGATTCTATCACGATCATTTCAATGCATGGATCACGACTACAAACTAAAATACATGATTAGAGTATTTCATCTTGTGGGTTAAAAGTTTATGAAACCCAAGGTTAATAAATTATCACTCTACATCATAAAATATGATAATATAGAACCAGATGCATCACATTTCACTACATGTCCAATGTTAGTCTTAGGAATTCTTAGGATTGGAGCTGAAAACAACCACTTCTTCAACGCTATGGGAACTTCCTCACACTAGTATGTATAGTCAAATGTGAATCCATTCTTTGTAAATGTGGTCATTGAAAATGATAAGTGAGAGATCTCAAAAATGATTCTCCTTTAATTCCCATACAATCTAATAAAACATCAACTATTGATTACAATCCTCAGTTATGACAGATACAAAAATACATCAACATACTTGAGATCAACTAATATCCCATATTGTGAAACCACTATATCCAAAAGTGAAACTTTATGTACCCAAATCATACTAAAACTATTATTCAAGTATCTATCGTGTGATTCTTATGAAAATGTTAGTCTCCTTGTATTCTTTTGAATGTGGGATGTATGTTCATATGAAATTAGAATGGTTTTTAGGGCACTAGTACTGGGGATGCAGAATCAGCTATTTTTTTTGTAAATATGGATTTAGAGGTGATTTTAACCGCCGCAAAATAAATGTATTATATTTAGCGGTAGTTTGGACCATTGCTATAGTTTCTGTATTTTTCTTTCTGTGGTGGTTAAAACCACCGCTAAAGACAATAATTTAGTAATTTTTATAGCATATGATACACAGTTTCCATATTACATTATTATATCATGGTGGTTATCTTGGTTTTAGCATTGATTTTCCTAGAAAAAATGATTTGTTTTTTAGCAGAAGTTTGAACCGCCGCTAAAAAAAATCATTTTTTATCGGGAAATCCAATGCTAAATGCATCAACTACGATAGTTACCATAAACCGCCGCTATACCGCATATTTTATGCCGACAAACATTTTAGAGGTGGTTTTTTGAAACCGCTGCAGAAGCATATGGTGGTGGTATAAACTGCCACCATATCCAAAAATAACTATCGCGAAATGGACATTTTCCTATATCGAACTTATATCAGGCATCTTGGGTTTCTCAGTTCACAACCTTCTCCCCAGGTGAAATCCTTCCTAAGCTACTGAACTGCTAGTGTTCAAGAACCACCCCCTTCTATTTGTCGCATGGGGAGGTGGGGATCATATTATGGGATATACACCAACTTGGAGGACTCCCTAGCCTTGGATATATGTATGATGAGTTTCTCCAAGCAGCCTTTTGATAATACTGACCATGTATCCCCATTGACAAGGAGCCTACTAGTTATGGTAGAGGGATTACTTGATCATCCCCTCACGGATCGCTCCCTTATCCCATTCAAGGCTTGAAGAGGGTCATTTCTTTAGGTGAATGGGCCTACACAGAGAGCTCACCATAGTCGAACTCATCCATCCCACCCGTCTAGATAGATTCTAGGGTCACATTTCATTACCCTCAAAGTGGGACGATATAACACATGGGGATCTGTGCTTCAACTGGATATGCCACTTGCGCTTAGATTAGCAGGTTTCTTTGACATGTTTTTGATTGGATGGCTTTTCCCATCCTGTGTTGTATATAATGGGGTTCATGCCTTTACTTTGACAATTGCATCTGTTCTAGTAGAGGGTTGACCCATCAATCTTACCACTCCTTCTCTATCCCGACTTTATGAGTTTTTGGGACAAATTTCATGAAAATAGGCCTCCACATTATCTCAGTAGACCGTTTCATTTTTTGTATGGGTGGATGGAAGAAAACTTCCCTTGATATGAATATAAACACACTGAAAAGATTCCTCATTCCAACTTTTAACCTTCCCTTATAAGGATTTCCACTATTCATCCTAGGACTTTAAGCATTAGTGATGTGATTGAGCTACTGAACAATGCTTCTTGCTTCTCATTTTCACCACATCCTACTCCTCAGGGGTCATTAAGAGGTGACATGGGTTGTTCTTTAGAGGAGTGCTCATAAATTACCACGCTTCAGGATGAGATTCTAACTACTGTCATAGATCGAGTGTCCATTTGTGAGCTATACACCCCTTACCGATTTTCTAGGAAATTTGGGTGCCTCTAACAAACTGCACTTCTTCCTTATGTTCAGTTAAGGGGAGAATCTAATACTGTAATTCTTTTCTAGTTATGGATTATGATGATGTGGGAAGGTGATTCTATGGATGTTATCATCCCCAATATGACAGGATCCACTTTTCTGTTACTAGAATATGTGTGAGGTGCTTAGAAGACTAGTTCAGTGGGTTTAGAAGCCTCTAACCATTCTTCGACCTGTCCTCACCCTAACGACCATGCAATAAATTCCTTCTTCTATGATAAGTGTGATGACTACATCTCCAATTCCTGTTCCTGTAGTGGCCATGATGGATAAGATGTATATTCCTTCCCTTGTGGTAAGAAGATGCTCAATTCACCGCCAGAAGCGTCTGAAATGGGTTTCATCGGTGCGGTCCATCTCAGTGGGGAGTGATTTAGACTGCTCCTCTCCTATGGATACTGCTTATGTGGCTCTATTTTTACATAGTTTTGCCAAATCTTTTTACTTAATTTTTAATGATTTAATTAATTATTTAATCAATTTTTACTAAATAATTATACTTTTGTATTTCTATAATTAATTTTTTTAATTATACTTTTGTATTTCTATAATTAATTTTTCTACTTAAGACATATCAAGAAGCATATTGGAGAGGGGAGAGTGATTCATTCAAAAAAAAACACATTCAAGGGGAGAGTGATTCATTTGAAAAAAACACATTCAAGGAGCCAGTGCTGAGGAGAGGAGACCGAAGGGTGACTCTGGAACCACTTCTTGGAGCTGGAGGAGGCTAGGAGCAGCAACAATTCATGCTAGTAGAGGGAGTTTACTTAATCTATTTTTATTAATTATTCTCTTTTGTAATAAAATGTTCTTGGTATACGTATTAAAGAGGATGTTTAGCTAAATCATTAGTTCAGGGATAAATTGAAGTTCCTCTGGTTGTCCTTTAATTCTCTTTTCACTTAAACATTTTGATGATTTCAGTATTGATCGACGAGATTGATACTGAGTTCTTCCAATTGCATGTACCACTAGAATATATTGTCAAAACTCTAAAATCAAATATGAGAGATTGATTGTGGACACTTCTTTCAAAAAAAAATTCATAAATACTCAGGACTTATGGTGAGTTCGTCCTGTTGTCATTTTCAATTCGAACTTTTCATAGTTGATTTGTTTTGGAGTGGCGAACTCCAAAATCGATCAGCCTGTGTGACTTAGCTCTTGGTGAGTAAGGTAAGTCATTCTCTTTTTTTTTGGTGCATTGCAGTAACTTTTAAGTGAATTGAATTGGTTTAAGAACCATTAGAATGGAGATTATTCACTGAGCAATTTAATATATTGTTCTCTTATCAGCGTGCTATATCTTCATGTCTTCCTGTTTTCAACTTTCTATAGCTTCAATTTAGTAGGATACATTTTTTTGGAATTTTCTGTCACTATAATGCTTTATAAAAAGTAAAAAAAGTATAATATTCACTCCACTATAGACAATAGTGGAGTTTTAGAAGGTTTTTAGAAGAATAGTGGTTAGAATTGCCTTCCCTGTGGGTTCAACGCTTCTTGCCACATATACAATAGTTTGTAGAAATATGAATTTTAAACTTTGAATAACTTCAACAACAATATAGGTCATGTTTTTGGAGCTGTTTGGGGGAGGAAGGATTGATCCATTTCTTCTAAAAAAACTAAAAAAAACTATATATATAAAAAATTGAAATTAAAATATTTGAGAATTGTAAAAAAAATCTGCTTCATTTTCTACTAAATTGCTACTATTTTATGTATTGATTGCATTATTGTTTAGTTCTGCTATTGTGCTACTTGAATTGATAATATACCTTTTATGAGTACAAGACACTCTGCTGTTAGTCTAGAGCCACTGAACTTAGAAATAGACAAACATCTCACTGCTCTAAGAAAGATGAACAAAATTGAAATAGAAAACTTAGATAATAGAGTTCCTGAACCTAACAACTATCAAGATCAACTATAAATCATAGAATAAAATCAAAGGCCTAGGATGGGGGAGTTTTAACTTCTTCATGTTTAAATCAATCCATCATCCATTAGGTTATCTCATAGAGCCAAAAATTATGAATTGAAACAGTCACATATTTCATTATTGCCTGCTTTTAATGGACTCTCTAATGAGGACTCCCTTGCCTTCATTAGATACTTATATAAAAATGTGCAGTAGTTACATATTCTAGGAATCATGAAAATTGAAATTAGAATGATATTATTTCACCTTTTCCTTAAATGGAATGCTAGGAATTGGTTTTTGAGTCTATATGAGAACATTTTCGAAAATTCGGATCAAGTGTATAATTATTTCATAATGAAATTATATCCCCAAAGATTAAAAGGAGAACTTAGAACTAAGATCACTAGTTTCTATCAAGAGTATGGAGAAGCTTTTCATGAAGCTTAAAATAGATTCAGGGATATACTTAGGCAGTGTCCCCATCATCAACTCCCATCACACCTTCTTATGGATACATTCTATGAAGGGTTGTCCTCCTCTAGACAGAATCTAGTTGACCAAGCTACTAGGGGTAATTACAATGATAAGACAGATGAAGAACTTAGACAAATTTTTAATAACCTTGCATTGAATTCACAACATAAAAATTCAAGAAGGAAAAGAGTCAATAGAAATTTTAACCCAAACACTAGTTCAATGAATGAAACTCAAGCTCAACTGGCTGAAATCACCAACCAACTTCAATCTTTAATGAACCATAATTCAAAGAAAACTGTTAACCAACTCGGATGTCATAATACCAACCAATATTTAAGGGAACAGTGTGTCTAGTGTGGTATGTTTGGGAATACTAAAAACTTATGTCCTAATTTTGATATTCCATCCCAACAACAATAGAATTCGAACTTTGTTAAGTATGTTCCTAGGTTGCCTCCTAAAGAAGATCCATTTTTAAACAATTATAATCAAGGCCATAGGAACCCCCTAATCTGTCCTAGAAAGATCAAGGATTAATTAAACAATCTATTGCCCCTACATACTCTAATCAACTAAGACCAAATTTTCAAAATCAACAAAGGGGTGAGTCTTCTAATGTACAAGGAAACAATTATAGTCACATGTCTTCTATGCTTGATATAATCCTGAAAAAAATAAACTCTCAAGAAGAAAGATACATGACTCAGCTTTCCAAACATCAAAATCAATATGAGTCTGATAAAATGAAAACTGATGCGAGAATGAAAAACATAGAAACACAACTTGGTCAACTTGCTAGGGATTTTTCATCTAGGGAAAAGGTAGACTTCCAAGTACCACTAAACTTAACCCTAGGGATAATTCCATGGATATTGTCACTAGAAGTGGTATTAATACTCATGTTTTTGCTGAAAAAGACCATAAAAATTCCCAAAATGAAAATCTGCTTCAATCTGGAAATAAAAATATGCTTTGTTCACATGCTGGAAATTCACAGAAAAGTAATGAAAAGGATCAAAATCTGATTTTTTTCATTTGAAACTCAAGATGAAAATTCATTTAGAAATCAGTGGAATAAAGGAAAAGAAAAAGTTGAAGAAGAGGTGAGGGATATGCCTACTGTCCTTAAAAATTTTTCCCCACCCATCCCTTTCCCTGAGAAACTGAAACCTCAAAGTAACACCAAGGTTTAACTTCTTCAGTTCCTTGGTCTTCTTTCCAAACATCAGGTAAACATTCCATTCATTAAAGAGTTGATTAAAATTTCATATTATTTGAAATCTCTTAAGAAATTTTTTTCAAAGAAAAAAACCCTAGAAGAATTTTCTACTTACAGCCTCACTGTAGAGTGAAATGATGTACTTCAAAAGAAAATCCCACCTAAACTGAATGACCTAGGTAGTTTTTTCATTCCTTGAACACTAGGAAACTCTAATCAGTCTAACTGTTTGTGTGATTTAGGTGATAGAATTAATTTGATCCCATAATCACTATTTCAATAATTGAGGTTGGGTGACCTTCAATCCACCACAGTCAGACTACAGTTAGCTAATAGATATTTTATTGATCTTGTGGGTAGGGTAGATGATTTTCTAGGTGGGGTTGGGAAGCTGTTTTTGCCTGCAGACTTTTTAGTCTTAGATATGGAGTGTGATCTAGAGGTGCCCATCATCTTGGGTTGGCCCTTCTTGGACACAAGTGGTGCTGTTATTGATGTTTTTAAGGGGAAATTGATTTTTAAAATTTGAGAACAACAAGAAGAGTTTAATCTGTTTAAAAATGTTAAAAGACCAATGTTTTCTGAAAAATATTCAATGCTAGAGTCCGTAGAAGATGAGAACTCAACTAAAAATATTGAAAAATATGAAAATAAATTCTCTGTTAAAGAAAATAATATTTAAGATAAAAATCCTGTTGAATCTGTCTTAGAAATTGAAAATTCTGCTTAAACTTCAAATCTGGAAAATTTTCCAGAACTGGACAACTGTCCAGTTTCTACTGAAGAAGGGTCCTCTGTTTATGAACTTAGGATCTCTTTGAGTGAATTGGAGGGTGTTTCTATTAACACCAACCTTGATGAACACTTTTATGATATTGAGGGACAACTTATAAGACAACTATATGATTCTGATCTGATTAACTTGTTGAAATATGATCTGGAAAATATGGACAGTGTGCTGCCCACTTTGGATAACATCTCTATTACTTCTGAATCTGAGCATGAAATTGAAAATCTCTCATCTTTAAATAATCCTTACAAGAGTTATGTCAAAGATATTAGACCTCCAAGACCTAATAGTCTTACTTCTAGTGTAAAACCACCTGTTCTTGAACTAAAACCAATCCCTGCCCATCTTAAATATTCATTTCTGGGTTAGAACTCCACTTTGCATCTAATAATATCTTTTGAACTTAATGGAAACCAAGAGGAAAAACTATTGAATGTTTTTAAGAAGTTTAAATCTTCCATAGGCTGGATAATAGCTGATATAAAGGGTATTAGTCCCTCATTTTGTATGCATAAAAACCCTATGTAGCCTGACCATAAGCCTAGGGTAGAGTGTCAATGAAGATTGAATCCGAACATGAAAGAAGTTGTGAGAGAATAAGTGATTAAGTCGCTGGACACTGGAATGATATATCCCATTTCTGATAGTGCTTGGGTCAGCCATGTCTAGGTTGTTCCCAAGAAGGGAGGTTTCACTATTGTTAAAAATGAAAAAAATGAATAAGTATAAGTTTGGAAATCCACAAAATGGAGAGTCTATATTGATTATAGAAAGCTTAATTCAGCCACTAGGAAGGACCATTTTCCAATTCCCTTATTGAATCAAATGCTTGAGAGGCTTACTAGTAATGAGTTTTCTTGTTTTCTAGATCAGTATTCTGGTTACAACCAGATTCCTGTTGATCCATAGGATCAGGAAAATACCAATTTCACATGCCCCTTTGGGACATTTGCCTACAGGATGATTCCCTTTGGGTTGTGTGGAGCTCCAGCCGCCTTTCAAAGGTGTATGATGGCTATCTTTTCAGATATTATTGAAAGAATCATTTAGGTTTTCATGGGTGATTTCTCCATTATGGGTAGTACTTTTTGATACTTGTCTTGGAAATCTTGAGTTAGTCTTGGAGAGATAAATTGAAACCAACCTTGTTCTTAATTGGGAGAAGTGTCAATTCATGGTTACAGAAGGTATTTTTCTTGGTCATAAGGTTTCAAAGAGAGGTCTATAAGTTGATACTGCTAAGATTGATGTTATTCAAAAATTTCCTCTTCTTGTAAATATTAAAGGTGTTAGAAGTTTCCTAGGGCATGCCAGTTTCTACCAGAGATTCATAAAAGATTTTTCCAAAATAACTAATCCCTTGTGCTCTTTTCTGTTCAAGGATACACCTTTCAATTTTGATGAAAACTATTTGAAATCATTTAATCTTCTTAAAGAAAAACTCACTACAAAACCCATCATCACTCCACCTAACTGGAATCTTCCTTTTGAACTAATGTGTGATGCTAGTGACATGGTTATAGGTGTTTTCCATAGACAGAGGAATGATAGGAAACTGCACGTGGTGTATTATGCTAGTAGACTGCCAGATGAGGCCCAAAATAATTATACCACTACTGAAAAATAATTGGTAGCGGTTGTGTTTACTTTAGGGAAGTTTAGATAGTACTTGTTAGGATCAAAAGTCATTTTTTCACTGATCATTCTTCTTTAAAATACTTACTGTCTAATAAGAAAACTAAACCCATGCTGATTAGATGGATTCTATTGTTACAAAAGTTTTATTTAGAAATTAGGGATAAGAAGGGAGTTGAAAATTTAGTTGCTGACCACCTTTATAGGATTCCTCTTACTCAATCTGATTATGAAGATACTAGGGAAATTAACCCTGCTTTCCATAATGACAAGCTACTCACTGTGTCAATTAGGCAATCTTCTTGGTTTGCAGATTTTGCTAACTTCCTGGTAGTAGGTGTTTTTCCCAAGAATCTATTAAATAATCAAAGAAATAAATTCATTTCTGAGCTTAAATACTATATTTTTGATGATCCCTTACTGTTTAGGAGGTGTGCTGATGGTATCTTTAGGAGGTGTGTGCCTAAGGAATAAATGTTGTCTATCTTATAGAGTTGTCTATCCTCACCTTGGGGAGGTCACCATGGTTGTGAAAGAACTGCTCATAAAGTTCTACAATTACTTATCTATTGGACTACCCTTTTTAAGGATTCTAGGAGGTTTGTGGTTTGCTGTGATAGATGTTAGAGGCTAGGAAATGTTTGTAGAAAGCAAGAGTTTCCCCAAAAAATAATTCTGGAAGTTGAAATTTTTGATGTATGGGGTTGATATTTCATGGGTCGATTTCCATCATCCCATGGGAATGAGTATATTCTTGTTTCTGTAGATGGTGTTTCAAAATAGGTTGAGGTAGTGGCACTGCCCAAAAATCAAGACAATTATGTAATAACATTTGTGAAGAAGAACATCTTTACAAGATTTGGAGTCCCAAGATCTTTTATCCCTGATAATGGAATACACTAAGAACTATAAGTTTAAATATTTGATGGAGAAATATGGTTGTCTTTATAAAACTAGTACCCCTTATCATCTATAGTTTAGTGGACAGGTGGAAATTTCTAACAGGGAACTGAAACAAATACTTGATAAAACTATTTCAACCTCTAGGAAAGACTAGTCTCTTAAGTTGGATAAAGATTTATGGGTTTATAGGACTATTTTCAAGACCCCAATAGGTATGTCTCCTTACAGGTTGTTGTTTGGGAAATGCTGTCATTTACCTGTGGAGTTGCAATACAAGTCTTATTGGGTAGTTAAGGCTCTAAACATTGACTTTAAGAGTGATGGTGAGAGGAGATTACTTGAGATTAGTGAACTCAATGAGATTAGGAGAGAGAGTTATGATAATTCAAGAATTAATAAAGATAGGACTAAAATCTTTCATAAATCTATCATACAAAACAAAGAATTCAAACCTGGACAAAAGTTCCTTCTTTTTAACTATAGGCTTAAACTTTTTCCTGGAAAGCTGAAGTCTAAGTGGTCTAGACCTTTTACTATAGTGAGAGTGCTGAAGAATGGAGCAGTAGAAATTATAGGTTAAGAGAACAAACCCATGTTAGTTAATGGGAATAGAGTGAAACTTTATTTTGAGGGATAGCCAAAGGGCTTGGCTGCCTTCACAGTGTTGAAAAATTATAATTAAATAAAATCTAAATGAAGAAATTAAATTTAGTGCTTATTGGGAGTCAACCCATGTTTTTTCTTTTGTGCTTTCTTTTGTTTCTATTTTTTTAATTTTAATAAAGTGCTTCCATGTTGCCTTCTGTATGCACTATATATACTGATTATTTTTCTATGGTTTACATGCACTATGTTTTTAGGATGATTCTATTTTCATATAAGGAGTGGAATTTCCATATCATTTCTTGAAAATAACTTAGTTAGGGAAGTACTTCAACTATCTTCATTTATTTCTTCTCTTGTTCTTGCAAATAAAATTATGCTTTAAAAATTCTACTTGTATAAGAAATTCTGCTATATATTTGCTAAAATTTTTCTGAATATCTTGCATACTAAAAAACTTTCACTTCATGTCACTGGGTTGAATTGAAAAATTATTCTTGTGCCTCTTTCTTAAATTTGAATTCCCTGATAAATATTGGAATAATCTCTCACTGTATGAAATTAAGTGTGTGTGTGTGTGGGGGGGTACATGTTTGATGGTTGTTTTGTCTTTTAGTTGAATCTGCTTTGCTAAGGAGAGTTAGGTATGGTTTCTTTATGCTTAATTGAACATTCATTTGAATCATACTGTGTTAAAATTCATTCACCCTTTCCATAGTGCACTTACACATCACATTTACTTTTGAACTGATAGAAAATCTATGTCACTGAACTTAAATGATAATGCATGTATTTGCTAGTGAACCTACTATTAAGTTAATTTTTGTGGCAAACAATATTTTTGAACTTCATTAAGACCCTTTATACATGTCATCTATCTACTAAATTGAAAATCTGTTTTGAAACTTTAATGTTTAATTTTTATTCTCCATATTTGGAACTCAACTTTGATGAAAAAGTTGGGTTTTAAGTGTGGGTAAAGGGGTCAATTCTTGACTATGATTAACAATGCTTAATTGAAAGCTCATTAATTCCCATTTCACTTTAATATTCATGTAAAAAATGGTTAATTTTTTTTCAAAATTCTTGCATAATTTTAGGTTTTACTGTATTCTTAAATGAGTATTTCCATAGGAAAAGTACCTTGCTAGTAGTTAAGATTTGTTTTGAATCTGAAATTAATGTGGTTAGATGATTGCTGAGTGGTCTTGCTTAGTGATTTAATGGAAATCTGGTTTAGATTCTATTTTTGAGAGTAATATGGGTACACTTTTAATGGAATTATAACCATAACCCTTGGAACTGGAAGTTTTAATTGCCTAGGGGCCTCATTCATCTTTTAATTATTAAAATTTATCATGTTAATGAGCCAATATAAATTATTTTTGATATAAATCTTTTTGAACTAGAGTATTCTGAGCATCTGGGATCCCACGGTGAGTCTTTGAGACCCTAGATACTGGGTGCATTTCTGCTAACTTTAAGCCCTCAGTTCACCTTGAATAAGTGCATTGCACAGTGCTTAGAACATGATATATAGCTTGGGAAGATTATATAAAGTGTCTAGGGTAAAAAATGTGTTCATTAAGGTGAGGGGAATGATGAATGCCAAATGAAGAAGGGGCCAACTGGTTTATATGGGAGTCATTAAGGTGATTCAAAAAATATATATATTTATTTTTGGACCATAAGATGGAGTCAAAGTACATGATTCCTTTGGTTAAGTTTTAATTCCACATAAATGTTACCTCTTGTCACCCTCAGAATTTGGACTTAAACTTGTATTGAAATTAGTTTCTAAGCAGTATCACTTATAAGTCATGACACTTTTATTGCATGATGATTCATTGCTCTCCTAACTACAAGTGAGAATTTGATTATTGGTAAGGATTCATTTGAGTAGTTCATTTTCTAAAAGCTTACTGTTATGTTTTTTCATCTATTTTCAAGGATAATAAAACATGGGATTGTTTGAGGGAAAACAATGCTTAAGTGTGGGGGAATTTGACGTGGCTCTATTTTTCCATATTTTTGCCACATCTTTTTACTTAATTATTAATGATTTAATTAATCATTTAATCACTTTATAATAAATAATTGTACTTTTGTATTTCTATAATTAATTTTTTTAATTATTTAATTTTTATAAATAATTATGTATTTTTAGTCTTTAAATTAATAGTTTTAATCTTACTTTACTTTTCTAATTTAATTATGTCTTATTTAGTTGGGTTAATTTAAATCTACTTGACTTTTTAATAAACTAACATTTTTTATAAAACACTTATATAATCATCGTAATTCTATTTAATTAACTTAGTCTTTATTTTAATATTTTATTTTTTATTTTAGTTTCATTAGAATAAGTTAACAATGTTAGATTACTTGTCTAATCGTCCTGCTAGTAAATTAAGTTAAGAATTTTAGTTTAAATTAATGAAAATAGTTCGCTTTTAATTTTATGTACTCAAATAGGTGTTTAATTAATTAATTAAGAGTTTTAAAATATTAACTGTTTAATTTTATGTATGCAGTTAGATTATTTATTTATTACCTTTTGTTTTTAGTCTACCGGTGTCGTAGACAAGAGATATCGGTAACCTATCAGGTCACCGATGATAACCTTTTCACTCGCTGCCTACCCTGTAATTATTTATATAGTATTATAAATTTAATTCTTTTGTAATTTTAGTTTAACAATTATTCAGTTTATAATTTAAGTATTGTCAATTAATAATTTTAATGTTTTCAATTTTAATAAAAATCCTATTTTTAATTAATGGTGTTTAGCATTATTTTTATTAATTATTTTCAATCTTTTTATTTAGTTTACTTAACTTATAATTTTAAGTTCAGTTCATGCATTTTTAATTTTTTTAAGGTCACCATTAGTTCTTTATCTTTGTTCTAACGGTGAGCCTCTAATTTTATTTTGTTTCCTTCCGTGACCTTTGTTTTATTAATTAAACTACCAGTGACCCTTTCTTTAAGTATTAGTGAGATTTTATACCGGTGAATTTTTTTTAGCCCAGCAGTAACATTTTATTTTTGTTTGCACCGGTGATCCCCACACCACTATTTCCCTTTGTTTTTAAACCAACGGTGACCCGTCCCTTTTTTTCTTTCAGTAACCTCTATTTTTTTGCCTAATAATGAGATTTTCTAAAATAAGGCTAACGGTGACCTTCTGCACATACCCTGCACCTCACTATTACACCCCTCTATCTTATCCTCCCGTGCTCACTTCCACAATTCCCACTCCGACACCAGTTATTTTCTTTTTCTCTACTTTCCTTTCATCCTCACTCCAACCACTGCTACTCAACATCCACGCATCACCGCTGCTTTCAACCCACACTTTGGATTCACCACCTCTTCATACTGATGCACATCATCACCAGATCAACACAATTAAGCATTTTTGGAACTTGATTCAGAAAACACAACCCACTACAATATCAAAATCAATGAAACAATTTTACAACTTTGAACCTGATTTATCTTCAGATCTCACCACGGTTGAAGATAACCCCCTCTTCCCAGAAACCGGAACAAACCCTTGTCATCAGATACGTAGGAGGTCAAGTTGAAGTTGGATGCTTCTAGAATTGGTGCTGCTGGAGGGGTTGAAAGGATTCCAAGATGAGATCTAAAGCCGCTTTGAATCACTACTGTCCAAGCCGCTATAGGAGGGTCCGCTGGAGTTGAGCAGAGGAGGAGGCTATGAGCAGGAGATTGTCACACCTGTTGGAAGTGCGCCATCACTAGAGTTGATGTGCTGAATCGAACCCGGTGTGCTGTTGTTGCCCTATCGCCGGCTTGAAGAGGTGCCGCGTGGAGTTGGGATGTGCACTATGGATCTTGACCGAAGTCTCTTGAGGAATAAGATTTTCTATTGTGGACGATCTTTCGAGATGGATTTGGTGCGCCATGCTGAGGACCAGGAGCGGTTGGTGTCGGTGGCGGATTGTGGAGGAGAAGAACCCTACCCCCTGTTGCACTGATTTAGGGGGGGAGATAAATTAGTTTTTGTAAAAAATTATTAAAATAATAATAAAAATAAAAATAAAATAAAAACTTAATTAAATTTAATAACATAACTAAATATATTAAACATTAATAATTGTAAATAAATAATTAACATAAGATATTTAATTAAACACAATTATAAATCTAATTAATTTTAAACTTTATTAAACTTAATTAATTAACCTTCTAATTTTAGTTTAAAATATTGTTTACTGGTGCATATTAAATAAGTGTTTAATAATATATTAAATAAAATACCAATAATAATTTCTAAGTAAAACTAGAATAAAATAAAATATTTAATAAGGTAACAATTAAATATTCTAAATAATAAATAGTTTGAAAATTATTTTTGTCTTTATTAGTTGATCAACTAAAATATTTAATATAATGTTTAGAACTTAAATTTTAACAACTTATAATTTTAAATTAAGTAATTTAATTTAATTCATTAATGAACAAGTTGATATCTTTATTCACAACTAAAATTAACTTTAATAAATTTATTAGATTAAATTAGTTAACTACTTAATTACTAAATAATATTTAGTAATTAATAATTTAAGTTTTAGATTAGTTAAATTAAATATCCAACCAAAAACTATTTAGTGATTTATCTATTATTATCTTTTGTTCTATTTTCGTGTTTTAATAGTTTAACATTGTTTTATTTTGTTTTTAATATATGAAGGTTCACTCCAAGGCCTTAAAAACATCTAGGTGCATTAAACTAACTCCGTCGGAGTTAGTTATGTGATAAATACTAGTTCGACGTGTTAGTCGTGAAAAAACACACGTTGTGCGGTGCATTTGTGAAGGGCTTTCAAAGTTGGTGGAAGATGTTCGGTGACAAGCAGCAGAAGTCAGTGGCTACTTAAGATAGAGAAAGTAGCAGATTGGAGAGGGGAGAGTGATTCATTCGAAAAAAAAACACATTCAAGGGGAGAGTGATTCATTCGAAAAAAACACATTCTAGGAGCCAGTGCTGAGGAGAGGAGACCAGAGGGCGACTCTGGAACCACTTCTTGGAGCTGGAGGAGGCCAGGAGCAGCAAAAGTTCATGCTAGCAGAGGGAGTTTACTTCCTTTGTTTTCTTTTAATTATTCTCTTTTGTAATATAATGATCTTGGTATATGTATTAAAGAGGATTTTTAGCTAAATCACTAGTTTGGGGATAAATTGAAGTTCTTCTAGTTGTCTTTCAATTCTCTTTTCACTTAATCATTTTGATGATTTCAATATTTATCGGCGAGATCGATACTGAGTTCATCCAATTGTGTGTACCACTAGAAAATATTTTAAAAACTCTATAATCAAATCGACTAGATTGATTGTGGAAACATATTTCAAAAAAAAATATAAATTTACAAGTACTCGAGACTTATGGTGAGTTCGTCCTGTTGTCATTTTCAATTTGAACTTTTCAGAGTTTATTTTTTTGGAGTGGTGAACTCCAAAATCAATCAGCCTGTGTGACTTATCTCCTGGTGTGTGAGGTAAGTCATTCTATTTTTGGTGGTGAACTGTAGTAACTTTCAAGTGAATTGAATTGGTTTAAGAACCAGTAGAATGGAGATTATTCCCTGATCATTTTAATATATTGTTCTCTTATCAGCTTGTAATATCTCCGCGTCTTCCTGTTTTCAACTATCTCTAGCTTAAATTTAGTAGGATACATTGTTTTGAAATTTTCTATCATTCTACTTCTTTATAAAAAGTAAAAAAAATGTAGAATATCCACTCCACTGCAGACAATAGTGGATTTTTAGAAGGTTTTTAGAAGAATAGTGGTTAGAATTATCTTCCCTGTGGGTTTAACCCTGCTTTCCACATATACAGTAGTTAGTAGGAATATAAATTTTAAACTTTGATAGACTTCAATGATAGTACAGGTCAAATTCCCATGAACCTAATGAGTCTGGACCTAGAAGAGTATCACTGGACACCCTAGAAGTCATGGATAGCCCTCCGCGTCCAGCTCTAGTAGTCGAACTATCTGAGGGAAAGGAGAGCCCCCAATCTTGGGTAACTTATCTTAGGTCCCTTCCCACTCTTGTAATGAAACTTCCTACCTATAGACCCATTGCGGTGGGGGAGGATCAAGTTACTGGTGTTGTGGGGAGCCACCAAGAACTGAGAAAATAGGCATGGCGTCAGTTATGTTCCCTTTCCATAGAGACACTTATGGCTAGCTTTACCGATGAGGCTGACAAATTCTGGCAGTTATTCATCGAGATGGGTTTCGGTGGCTTTGATTATCAGCACTTACATATCCTTATCCATCAGATTATCATAGATTGGAAAGTCCTCACTTCTTGTGAGGATAATCTTTCCAAGTTCAATTCTTCCCATCATTAGGTGATGCATTTTCGAGATTTTTTAAAGGAACACAATCAGCTAATAGACGAATAGGGGAAGGATCATGATTTTATGATCACCCAAAAGGAAGATTTATGGAGTGCAAGGCCCACAAAACAAGGTTTAGGGCTCAACTGGCCTCTTCGTGTGCTAATTACGAAGCTAACCAGAAGAAAGGGAATGACCTTAAATCCATTATATAACATGTGTTCCAAATGGTTAAGGATGAAGTTGATGAGAGAGATTCTTTTTAACAAACTCTTGATATCCCACGACAGTCACTTTCCATTTTTCTAGAAAGGGCGAGCTGGGACTTATTGTAACTTTCCCCAAATCATGATGTGTACTCATTTTGTTTTTGGTACTACAGAGAGACCCCGAACTAGGGACGTTCCATTATTTTTTATTGAACTCAATGAAACTAATTTACCTTCAAATGCTTTTTCTTTTCCTTTTCCTTTCATGTCAATTGATCACAATCAATCATATAAACATCATTTCAACCATGTATTAATTTTAAACCATGATTCAAAACCAGTAAAGTGAAATAATCGAATCGGGATCTGATTTTTTCCTGAGCTGTGGGACTTAGCAAGCACAGTGTGATTATTGCTGAGGTTTTATGGAAAACCTCATGAAATTTTGTGTCTTTTCCCATTATTACCCAAATTCTTTCCTAAGAATATTTGACACGGGCTGAACAGGTATAACTTGACTTTTTCTTAGGCCACCCTTTGAGGGTTATCAACCTAACAAGATTTATATCTCTTTTAATAACTCAATTTGTTTTCTAAACCATATATGGTCTAGTTTTAACGAACTGATACTCAAATTTTATCCTGAGGTTCCCTTTGGAGATTTTCACTTTGGAAAGTTTGGCATGTTTTTTGCTGGCAATTCATAGTACTACAAACCAAAATTATTACTAATGTTTTAGGTTGAATAGATTTGACCAAACTTGATAGAGCAGGGGAACCAATTCCATATTCATCATTCGGGAATGTCTTAATATCATTTATACAATAATGAAGGATTTGTTTGACACTAAATTTGTGAGTTTTGGACATTCATGAGGCTCAGGAGCAGTTTTAGGTGTATAGAGGTTGGAGAGGAATCTACTGAGGACAAATTATCCTTTGATTGAAGACCATTTTGTATGAGACATATGCAGAGCCACCAGGGCATGATGTGAATAGTCAAACAAGGGTGTCCTTAGGACACTAGCCTTCCATCTCCGATGGCTTGGGAGGATTTACGACAATTTGAATTTGTTTTGATGTTGGGAGCCAATGTAGGTGGCCGGTCTGAGTGATGATGTCCAAAAGTATTAGGGACATTCATATCAGCTTTGAGCGGGCAACCGTTCCCACATGATCCTTACTTGAATAAGGGAGATCCAGTGAATGGTTAGTTCAATTATAAATATTTTTCATGTTTGGGAATTTGAAAAGAGTAATATATGTAAGACGTTATCCAGAGGGGATTTACAAATATGGGGGGGTGATATGGGACATGAATGTCATATCAGTGTACGGAAATTGGAAAGGATTCTCCATAGGAAAATTTATCCTTTTATTGACTGTCATTTCATAGGCATCATAGGCAGATCCATTAGGGCTTGATGTTCATAATAAAACAAGGGTGTTCATAGGACACTGGCCTTCTATCTTCAATGGCTATGAAGGATTATGGATATTACGACCTTTCTGAACATGGAATATGAACATTTGGAAAGGGGTTCACCTAAGCATGAAAATGGAAATTTATTTTAGCCAAACTCTTCCAAGGATCCTAGAAATAAGTGGGGGCATTTCCCCCCTTTATATGAAGATCGACTTCACACATATAGATGTGGTATCTTTATTTTATTGAAACCTCTAGAAAGACCATAGGTGAATCAAGATAGCATGTTCTAATATATCCAGGATGTGGGTAGAAATAATAATGTAAACCATGAATTTGAGGGCCCTTGAATCAGGAGGAAGGTCAAGAGGCTTGGAATCCATTGGGCATACTAAGATAGGAGAGGATTCTCTTAGGGATGAATTTGTCTTCAATTGATGGTCATCTTTTACGCATCATATGCAGAGCCATAAGGGCATGATGTTCATAGAAAAACAAAAGTGTCCACAGGACACTGGCCTTCCATCTACAATGGCCATGGAAGATTATGGGGATTTAGTATCACTCAATGAATAGAGTTTGAGGTATGGAAGGAGTGTATCCAGATACATTAGAGACATTTGGTCTATGATTCACTCATGGAATCAGGTATCCCTTATGTAGATCTAACTCATGCATAGGGTGAGGCATTCATCCCATCTTTGGGGTACCCTTTAGTTTAAGGTAATATAGCCAGGATGTGGGGTTTCTTATGGGAAAGGGAAACGTGAAATTCCTTTTAGAGTCATGCCTCCAGGACCAAATTCTTATAATGATTTTCCATGATTTCATGGTGGATATCTTGCTGAAATCTCTAACCTCACATGATCCATACTTAGTGTGAGAAACAAGTGATTATGAGTATTCCAGATCACCACTTAAGAGTATAAAAATCAACAACATAGAGAACTTTAGGATTAAACAAATGCTATGTAGTTTAACATCATACAATAAGGACAATTCTGGACTCACAGTTTAACGTCGTGTGGTGAGGAAATTATGTTGTGCAGTTTAGAGTCATGCAATGAGGACCTTATTCTTTCACAAAGATCATTAATAACTTTAGTTAATTATGATTGGGATGTTATAGAGTTCCCTAGACATGAGTGATGATAGAAGTTGTAAACCATAGTCTTGAGGGGAAACTTGGATCAGGAAGAATGACAAGAAGCTTGGAATCCATTGGGCGTACCGATGTAGGAGAGGAATCTCCTAAGGATGAATTTTCCTTTGATAGATGAATGTTTTTTAGGAAACATATGCAGAGCCACTGGGGCATGATGTGAATAGTCAAATAAAGGTGTCCATAGGACACTTGTCTTCCATCCCAGATGGCCATGAATGTTTCTAGAGATCCAATCTTTCCTAGAGTATGGAGTTTGAAAAAAAGGAAAGATGTGTCTAGGAATGTAAGAAATATCCAAACCATGATTAGTTGTGAAATACTAGAACTTACACATAGATCTGACTCATATGTATAGGGGGAAGAAAGATCTTTTGACTTATTATGAGTGGAAGGAATGTGTAGGATCTCGTAACATTGATAATTGGGCCGCATGTGACTCTTGAATAATCTCGCAGTTTATTGTCATGCTGTTAAGACCTTTTATGGACTCCCTATACAGGTCTGGCCTTTGCACAGAGTAAGGGGAATTTTTTTAAAAATGGTTGCTGGACCGGGATGCTAGGTCCGGGCGTCACTACACACCCTCCATGGGTAGGAATCAAGCCGTGCATAGTTCTGAACATTACCTACAATGTTTTGGTCCATGCATAGGGACATGTGAGGGAATTTATTTTGTTGGTGGATGGGGTGAGATGCCAAATTCTGGTATCACTATGTATCCTACAAGTACAGGAATCAAGCCACACGTACTTCTGAATGTTTTTTGTACTGATATGGCTTAGACATAGGAGTATGGGCATTTTGATTTCATCTTCTACAGATGCTGGGTCTACCATATTTTTATATAATTTTCACATAAGTGATTCCTTACCATCGATCCTAAGCTCACGTGAGTTATACTTGATGCAACAAACAAGGCGTTACAAGGGTTTCCCTTGTAAATATGGGAAGATAGATGATATGATAGAGGCATTTTTTTTTCTTTTTTATATGGTGGGAGATGGGCCAAGATTGAGGATCAAGGTGTCACAATGTATCCCACTAATGAATGGGAATCTATAACAACCCACACTTTACATACATTGTTAATACTTTAAAATTGAAGCATACTTATTACAACATATAACAAAACCATTAAAGGACCGTATAGGTATAGTGTCTTTAGAAACTGGGAAACATAAACAACTGGTTCATAAATCATCTACATTGTCTCCAATTTATTTCATCATATCTATAGTCCCTTTTGGAATATCCTACTTAATACCCTTCATTCGGACCTGGGGAAAATAAAACATACAAAAGGGTGAGCTCAAATGCTCAGTAAGGGTAAACAACAGAAATATCAATCATATCATATTCATAAGAACAAAACATTTTAAAAATCTTAACCTGCAAAAGAGATCATAATATCATGTCATGGGATAAATCATAGTAATGAAAAGTAATCCCAAATAATCATAACTTACAACATTAGACTTTGTGGCATACACACATAATCATAGAGAATCATTTCTTAGTAGTCAAGACTCATTTCCAAGACTATCTTAGTGGACAAAGTCCATTTCTGAACCGAGTTCACTCTTCGTTTCAGTCCTGCTTCACTGAACCGAATTAACCTGCCATTCCATCCATGTCTATCTCATGAGATATAAATCTTTACCCAATGCATTGGAGGAAGATATAGGTCCCACCCATATCATAATGAAACCATTCTTATGTGTGCCACAAAATCATAAATCATATATCATAGCATAACCCATGTAATAAAAATGAGATTCTTAAAAATCATGCCATCATAACATAATCCATAAAATATAAAAGTACATTATAAAATAAATTCCATCATATCATAATCAAATAAATGTAAAAATAGGGATAGAAACAGAACCTTATATTATCTTATATGGAAAATATTTTTGATAAAACACTTGAACTCCATTCTTGAGGAAATTAACCTTTCTATTTCAATTTTTTTTTCCTTTCTTAATATGTCATACAATTTTAAAATAAAAGAAGTTGATTAAAAATGAACTTTAAAACTTGTAAAGGAAGCTTCTTGGGAATAATTTTCTAAAAAATCCATTCATTCCGTATAAGTTAAAAAAACATTCTTCACGTACTTTGGCTGGAAAAGTCAAAAACTACCTCGTACTAAAAATGAAAAAAGATTAAATTCATATCTTTTACTAAAAAATCACTGAAGGGTAAAATTGGATTTAAAAAATCATACGAGGATAGAAATAATATTACATATTGAGGAAACATGGATTTGGATGATAAATATTCCCCAGAAATTACTGAAGTATAAACAATCTCAGATAAAAATGAGATTGCGAGATTTTCCCTTACCTTAGGTCATATTTGCTTCGTAAGTGTCCGAACCTCCTGTATAATGATTTAAATAATGTCATTGACTTATTACAGAATCATACTCATTGTTATGATATCATATATGGTCATATTCTTAGCTTTTTATTATAAATATTTCATTGCTACTTGTTATTCGGGTGTTTATTACTTTTTGTTCTTATGCGTGTTTTGTCGAATAAATTATTATTATTCTTTTTAGGTTATAGATAACTGATTTACAGAATGGTATTAGTGTAATATATATCATATTTATTCATTTAATTCATTTATATAATCATTATGCAATGAAGATCATGTAGAACGAGTCGCATCACATCGTGGAGACGGTATTCCGTACGTACGCACGAGCGATGATATCGTTCCCATGATCGTGGAATTTTATTGGAGTGTATGTATACTATTTCAGAATCAATATCAATTTAAAATAATTATATATAGTTATTATTTACACCATTATACCCATCCAAGTAAGGTGGTGGTGGAAAATAGATTACACCACGGCGTGGAGACAGTATTCCGTACGTACGCACACGCGGTGATTTCATTTTCTGTAGGATGGATAAATGGTGAAATAGGGTTTTTTCATAATTATAATAACATATCAGTATATGAGTGATACTGATGTTATTACTTCAGAATGAAACAACTAAATAAGAATAAGTAGAGGAAGAAATAAAGTTGAAAGAATCGCTAACGGAAATTACCTCTTCTTTGAAGTGCCTCTTCTTAACCTCCTCTTAGGGAACTAAATATGGTATTTAAAGAATACTAGGACCTCTAGGATGTTTCTATGGAAGTGGAGAAGTGAAATTGGAAGGGTTTGGCCGATCTTGATGGCTCAAAGTAGTGTGAGGAGGAGAGGGAGGAGGTGCCCTTTTATAAGGGAGGAGAGGGGCACCTTTGGAAAAACAAAAAAATATTATTTTATTATAATGTCATATTCGGTTTTTAATAGCTCCAAATTGATTTATTTTAAAAGATAAGGTGGTTATGGGTCGAAATACTCTCATACAATAGAATTTAGACAAGTTTGGGTTTCTATTTTAACCTTATCATTTAGATTTAACTTTAAGTTAAATAATTTTACTTTTATCGCGTCTTCTTGTTTTCTTACACTATAAGGTTAATAAACTTACTATAAAAAGCCAAAAGAACCCAAAGTTGTTCATTATTAATATATATAACATTATCTAAGTCATTCGGCCGAACCTTAGATTTTTAGGAATAAAATAACAATTAATAATATAATATTTATTTTAAAAACTATTTTATGTCAATTTTGACACTATTTGGTAATTGATTTTTGTGAAAATCATAAGAACATGATTAGTTTGAAAAAAGTTAATTAAATCAATAATAAAATTTCATATTAACCTATAAAATTAGTGTAATTTATAAAAAGTCTCAAATTACATTTATTTTGGTATTTATAACATCAATTATGTTAATATTTCATTAATAAGGTAATTACTGCTTCATCATTGTGCCAAAAATAAATTAACTTATTTAATGTCTAAAAATCAAAAATAAAATATCATTAGGTAGGAAATATTTTTAGCTTTCTAATTAATAATTATAGTCGAAATTATCTTATTTATAACCCTATTTTAAAAATGTTTTATTTATTAAACTTTGATTTTAACTATTTTAACTCTTCTTTAAATAAAATAATATTAAATGTCCTAATCTAATCCAAGTGGACCTAAATGGTCATATTTTATTCCTAAGCTTGTTTTTGGTCTAATTAAACTTATCCAATAGAATTAGGACATGTGTTAGGGTAATAATAATATCATTTTTACCTTTAATTACCCTATTTACTTTTAACCGTGGTAAATAAAAGTAAAAATTACTATTCATCAAAAATTATTTTCATCTCATTGAACCAAATTTTAGTCCTTGATATTAACCGTGTCTCTCGGATTTTCAAAATTCCACTCACAGAAGCAGTAAAATTAAGTTTTATGTAAATTTTCAAATTTTCCTAAGAGGTGGGTAAAAGACGGTGAAAAGTTCAATAAAATTTTTATATATCTAAAATTATTATAAAATGACTCCAATGAATTACATTGAACTTATATAGGTATTATGTATCACTTTTCACATAAAATAAATTTAAATAAAATAAATAATTATTTAAAAAAAGTCGGTTTTTAAACAGTAACCTAGTGTTTTCACTATTCATCAAAAATTGAAAGTTTTCAGAAAAATACCAAAATTTCACCCTAGGATAATTTCGATATTCTGAAGCAAAAAATGAAGTCCATTTTGAAAGCTAAAATTTTCAAAATTTCAAAAAGTGGGTATTACTATTCATAACGGCTAGTTTTAATAATATTTTAATAGCATATCGTTGTTTAGTGAATCTCGGTATTGCGTACGACACAAGCTATCGAGGAAGGTCACGATTGCGCGTAAAGAAAGTCAAGCTAGTGTTGTGTGTAGTGAAAGATTACTTTGACTATGTATATAACATAAAAACAAAATATTTCTCATAAAAATCTCGGGTGTTACATTCTACCCCCCTTAAAATGAATTTGGCCCTTGAAATTCGTCACTTGGTAACAAACAGATGAGGATACCTCTCCTTCAACATATCCTCAAGCTTCCATGTAGCATCTTATAATTGGTGGTTCCTCCATAAAACTTTCACCAAGTGAGTGGTATTATTTCATAAGAATTTTTCGCTTCGATCCAGAATCTCTATCGAATGTTCTTCATAAGAAAGATCTTGCTCCCGCGGTACAACTTCTGAGCTGAGTACATGTGAAGGATCGGGTATGTACTTTCTTAGGAGAGATACATGGAACCCATCATGAACTTGAGAGAGATTCGGTGGAAGCGCCAATAGGTAAGCTACCTTCCCTACACGATCCAGTATTTCGAAAGGACCGATATACCTAGGGCTCAGCTTTCACTTCTTTCCAAATATCATTACTCTCTTCCAAGGAGATATTATTAAGAACACTTTATCACCCACTTTAAACTCTAGGTATTTTATTCGGTTATCGGCATAACTTTCTTTGTCGACTCTGAGCTGCTCTAATGTGTTGTTGAATAGATATGACCTTTTTTGCCATCTCACCAACAAGATCAGGTCCTAATAGCTTTCTTTCACCAACTTCATCCCAGCAAGTTGGTGTTTGGAATTTCTTTCCATAGAGAGCTTCATAAGGAGCCATCTGAATACTGGAGTGAAAGCTATTATTATAAGAAAATTCCACCAATGGTAGGTGTTGATCCCAACCACCTTTGAAATCCATAGAGCAAGCTCTTAACATATCTTCTAGAGTTTGAATTGTTCTCTCAGACTGACCGTCTGTCTGAGGATGATAAGCAGTGCTGAAACTCAACTCTGTATCTAGAGTATACTGAAGACTTCACCAGAACTTTGAGGTAAAACTCGGATCCCGATCAGATATAATGGAAAGTGGTACTCCATGAAATCTTACCACTTCCTTTACATATATCCTGTAAAGCTGATCCAGAGATAAATCTTCTCTAATACCAATGAAGTGTGTTGAATTTGTAAGACGATCAACTATGACCCAGATAGCATTATTTCCTTAGGATGTTTTAGGAAGTCTGGTGACAATGTCCATAGTGATGTTTTCCCATTTCCATTCAGGTATGGGTAATGGTTGTAACATCCCCTTAGACTTCTTTCTCTCAGCTTTAACTTGATGACAAACCAAGCATCGAGAGACATATTCAATAACATCTCTTTTCAAGCCATCCCACCAGAAGTACTCTTTCAGGTCCCTATACATCTTCGTGCTTCTAGGATGAATAGAGAATGAAGAACTATGAGCCTCATCTAGAAGCTCCTTCTTTAATTCGGGGATGGGAGGAACATAAACCCGATTCCTGAACTTTATTATCCCATCACAATCAAGGTTGAATTCAGGAACATTTCTCACCTTATTTTGAAACTCTACATCTTCTTTCTGTGCCTCTTTAATCTTAACATGTATAGATGGTTGAACATTCATTTGAGAAAGATACGCTTTTTACCCTTTCATTATAATTCCAATATCCATCCTTTGTAAATCCATAAATATTAGATCTTTTGTGATCCTCATCATGGATAAACTGGCATGGTCTTGTCAACTTAATGCATCTGCCACCTTGTTTACTTTCCCAGGGTGGTAATGAATTGAGCAGTCGTAATCCTTAATCAGCTCCAACCATCTTCTTTGGCGCATATTCTGCTCCTTTTGTGTGAAAATATAATTTAAACATTTATGATCAGTATAAATATCACACCTTTAACTATAAATATAATGCCTCCAAATCTTTAATGAAAAGATTACCGTAGCTAACTCCAAATCATGAGTTGGGTAATTTTACTCATCGATTTTCAACATTCGTGAGGAATAAGCTATCACCATATAATTTTGCATGAGAACACACCCCAATACCTTCTTGGATGCATCACTGTAGATCACAAACCTTTCTCCACTTCAAGGAAGTGTGAGCACAGGTGCACTAGATAACCTTCTTTTCAACTCCTTGAAATTCTCTTCACACTCCTCCATCCACACAAACTTAACTCCTTTTCGAGTCAACCTGGTGAGTGGATTAGATAATCGTGAAAAATCTTTCACAAAATTTCAATAATATCCAGCCAAACCAAGAAAACTTCGGATTTCAGTTACTATTGTTGGCCTCGACCATCTTTCGATAACCTCTGTTTTTGCTGGATCCACAGATATCCCCTCTTTTGAGATTATGTGACCCAAAAATGAAACTTTTTTAAGCCAAAATTCACACTTGGTAAATTTGGCATAAAGCTTCTCCTTTCTCAGGGTCTTCAATACATTTCTCAAGTGATCTTTATGTTCTTCCTTACTCTTTGAATATACAAGAATATCGTCTATAAAGACTTCCACAAAGTGATCAAGATAGTCTCTAAAGACTCTATTCATTAGATCCATGAAGATAGCAGGGGAATTAGTAAGACTAAATGGAATCACTATAAATTCATAGTGTCCATACCTTGTACGGAAAGCCGTCTTTGGTATATCCTCCCTTTTGGCCCATAATTGATGATAACCTGAACGAAGATCAATCTTGGAAAAGTATTGAGCTCCATGTAGTTGGTCAAATAAGTCATCAATGCGTGGGAGAGGATATTTGTTCCTGATAGTGATTTTGTTAGGTTCTCAATAATCAATGTAGAGTCTCATTGATCCATCTTTCTTCTTAACAAACAGAACAGGTGCTCCCCAAGGTGATGCACTAGGGCGTATGAATCCTTTATCAAGATTCTCTTGGAGTTGCTTCTTCAATTCCAGAAACTCAATTGGGGCCATTCTATAAGGTGTCTTTGAAATAGGCAAAGCACCCAGTACGAGTTCTATTGAAAACTCAACTTCACGATTTGGTGGAAGACCCGGGAATTCCTCTGGAAAGACATCATCAAACTCCCGTACAATGGGCATATTATTAATCATGAGTTTCTCACCAACCATTTGAGATAAATAACCTTCATTTTGTGGAATCAAGACCAATAAGATGGAAGAAATTTCCATTGGAAGGTTATGTTCATCCTTGCACCGATAGACGATCATAGATTGATCTGGAATATGAAATGTGACTTACCTTATTTTTGAAATTGATATGAGATCCGTATAAATAAAGACAATCCATGCCAAGAATCACATCAAATTCCACTACAGGAAGGATCAAAAGATTTTCAGGAAGCACTTTCCCACAAACTTCAATTTGAGAAGAATTATAAAATTTTGATGCGACTTTTGTGCCATTAGGGGTTGTCACAGCTAACTCAATATCTAATGGTTGAGGTAATATGGCGATACCCTTAGAAAATTCTTCAGAAATAAAAGAGTGGGTGTAACACCCCGAGATTTTATGATTTTTTTTTTAATTTTATTGATGTCTTGTGTTGTACGCTACACCAAAAGGAGGTTGCACTACACGCATCCCTGAATTAGCTTGCATTACACGCAATCACAACCTTCCACAATAGCTTGTGTTGTACGCAATACCGAGTTTCACTAAACAACGATATGCTATATAAACTAGCCGTTATGAATAGTAATACCCAATTTTTAAAATTTTATAAATTTTATCTTTCGAAATGGACTTTATTTTTGGATTCGGAATATCGAAATTAACCTAGGGTGATTTTTTTGTATTTTTCTGAAAACTTTCAATTTTTGATGAATAGTGAAAACACTAGGTTACTATTTAAAAACCGACTTTTTATTTAAGTAATTATTTATTTTATTTAAATTTATTTTAGGTCAAAATTGATACATAATACCTATATAAGTTAAATGTAATTCATTGGAGTCATTTTATAATAATTTTAGATATATAAAAATTTTATTGAACTTTTCACAATCTTTTACCCACCTCCTAGGAGAATTTGGAAATTCACATAAAACTTAATTTTACCGCCTATGTGAGGGGAATTTTGAAAATCCGAGAGATGCGGCTAATATCAAGGAATAAAATGTGGTTCAATTAGATGAAAATAATTTTTTGTGAATAGTAACTTTTTACTTTTATTTACCATGGTTAAAAGTAAATAGGGTAATTAAGGGTAAAAATGATATTATTATTGCCCTAACACATGTCCTAATTCTATTGGATAAGTGTAATTCGACCAAAAACAACCTTAGGAATAAAATATGACCATTTAGGTCCACTTGGATTAGATTAGGACATTTATTATTAATTTATTTAAAGAAGGGTTAAAATAGTTAAAATCAATGTTTAATAAATAATGCATTTTTAATATAGGGTTATACATAAGATAAATTCGACTATAAATATTAATTAGAAAGCTAAAAATACTTCCTACCTAATGGTATTTTATCTATAATTTTTTGACATTAAATAATTTAATTTATTTATGACACAATGATGATGGAGTAATTATCTTATTAATGAAATATTAACATAATTGATGTTATAAATACTCAAATAAATGTAATTTGAGACTTTTTATGAATTAAAATAATTTTATAGGTTAAAATGACATGTTATTATTGATTTAATTAACTTTTTTAGAACTAATAATTCTGTTATGATTTTAACAAAAATCAATTACGAAATAGTGTCAAAATTGACATAAAATAGTTTTTAAAACAAATATTATATTATTAATTGTTATTTTATTCCTAAAAATCCAAGGTTCGGCCAAATGACTTAGATAAGGTTATATATATTAATAATAAATAACTTGGGGTTCGTTTGGATTTTTATAGTAAGTTTATTAACCTTATAGTGTAAGAAAACAAGAAGACACAGTAAAAGTTAAATTATCTAACTTAAAGTTAAATCTAAATGATAAGGTTAAAATAGAAACCTAAACTTGTATAAATTATATTTTATGAGAGTATTTAGACCCATACCCACATTAGATTCTAAATAAATCAATTTGGAGCTATTAAAAATCGAATATGACTTTATAATAAAATAATATTTATAGTTTGTCCAAAGGTTCCCCTCTCCTCCCTTATAAAAGGGAACCTCCTCCCTCTCCTCCTCACACCACTTTGAGCCTTCAAGATCGGCCAAACCCTGCTAATTTCTCTTCTCCACTTCCCTAGAAACAACTTAGAGGTCCTGTTATTCTTCAAATACCATATTTAGTGCCCTAAGAGGAGGTTAGGAAGAGGCGCTTCAAAGAAGAGGTAATGTCCGTTACCGATTCTTTCAACTTTATTTCTTCTTCTACTTCTTATTCTTTAGTTGTTTAATTATGAAGTAATAACATCAGAATCACTCATATACTGATATGTTATTATAAATATGAAACAACCCTATTTCACCTTCTATCCATCCAACAGAAAACAAAATCACCGCGCGTGCGTACGTACGGAATACCGTCTCCACGCCGTGGTGTAATCTGTTTTCGACCACAACCTTACTTGGATGGGTATAATGGTGTAAATAAATAACTATATATGATTATTTTAATTTGATATTTATTCTGAAATATTATACATACACTTCAGTACAATTCTACGATCATGGTAATGGTATCATCGCTCGTGCATACGTACGGACTACCGTCTCCACGGCGCGATGAGATTCATTATCCATGTTAACCATTCATGAATGATTATAAAGTATATATAATAAGTAATCATATGACATAATAATTATACTATATTTATGTGTATATATATTTATGTCATCTACTTAATTCCGTTCAATTCAATAAGGAAACGAAAGCCGTGTTCATGCGTACGTACGACCTACCATCTCCATGAATGGTGTATATCATTCCATTTATCGATCTATCATATATATATAGGTATATAAAGAATATATATTATATATAAATCATGTTTTACATTCTTTAATTAAGTAAATTAGGAAATAAGTAATAATATCATGAAAAACAAGTCCAAACACGTATGATAAATGAAACGATTTTACCCAAAACACTAATTTAACATGGAATTGACAAATGAACGGGTAATATAAATACCTAATTGAACCATATATGATATAATAACAATTAATATGATTCTGTAATAAGTCAATGACATTATTTAAATCATTATAAAGGAGGTTCGGATACATATGAAGCATATTGGACATAAGGTAAGGGATAACTTTTCCAATCTCAATCTTATCCGAGATTGTTTATTTGTAAGTATTTACTGGGGTTATGTTTATCATCCGTGTCCCTATTTTCTCAAAATGTTTTCATAAAATGTTTACTATTATTACATGTATGTTTAAATTCATTTTTACCCTTTTTGACTTTTACCACAAGGTATGTAAGGAATCTTTCTTTTTTTACCATTTGAGGTACTTTTTGACTTTTCTGACAAAAGTACAAGAATAATGTTATTTTTTAACTTATATGGCATGAATAGATTCTTACGGTTTCATAATGCCTTATTTTCAAGAAGTTTACTATACAATATTTCATTATTATTTTTAATAAAATCCTTTTACTTTAAAATTACATAGAATTTTGTGAAAAGAAAATGATTTTGAAAAAAAAGGATATTTTCCTCAAGAATTCATTTCAAGTGTTTTATCAAAACCCTTTTCCATCTAAGATGACATTATTTAGTATATTTATGTTTCAAGTATAATGTCTCCATTATTTAAATGGTTTTATTCTTCTTATGATGAATGATATCCATTTCTTTTGTATGGATTATGTTATGATGGGATGATGCTTATGAAACCCATTTTATTATTTGGGTTATGATGGATGATTTATGTTTTATTTGTGGCACAAGTATGAATGATTTCATTATGAGATGGTTGGGACCTATATCTCCCTCCAATAAATTGGGTAAAGATTTATATCTCATGAGATAGACATGTATGGAATGGTAAGTTAATCTGGTTCAGTATTACAGTAATGGAACGAGGAGTGAACTCGATTCAGAATGGGACTTTGTCCACTAAGAAGGTCTTGGCAGCAATGCCTTGGCTACTATGGAAATAATAACATGTGCTTAATGGATTCCACAATTACATGTTTTATTACCATGCTATTTTATCATGATTAATGTTCCTTTATGATCTATGGCTTGTGTATTTCCAAGATTTATATCGTTTCTCATGATTTTTATGTTTAGATTTTATGTTCATGTTTTTGCATTCAAATGTTTATGGATTGTTTTATGATCTCTATGATTACCCTTACTGAGAATTTGAGCTCACCCTTTATATTATATCTTTTCCCTAGGATTTAAAGAATGGTTTTAGGTAATAAAACAAAAGGGGAAGATCTTTATGGGAGATGTTGAAGATATTTCACCACGATTAGAATATTATTTTCTGAGTTTCCAAAGACACTAAACTATTACGGCCCTTGCGTGTCTGTTTTCGTTATGTATTAAGTATTCTGCAAAAGTAATGTAATGTCCATGTACATCAAGATTTGGGTTTCTAAAGTTGGTATCAGAGGAAAGGTTTAGTTAACCTTTGGAAACTAGGATGCAAAAACTTTAGTGAGATCCCTAGAGATATTTCTAAGGTATGTCTAGGGATGTCTTTAAGGTTAAGTATACGTATAGGTAATAGTCCTAGAATTTTTCTAATGATCTTAGAATTAAACCTAAGATGTTAGATATTTAAGGTAATCCCCCTTTATTATGTTGTTTTCCTAGCATGATTTTTGCCTCTCACACTATTCTTTTTGGGTTTTAGAAAATGGATGGAAACAGGAAGATTCATGATAATGGAGGATATAAAGGACAATGGAATGATATTCTTCATGAGAAACCAAATGGAATTGGATCTGGAGGTCTACATATCTTTATTATGCCTAATTATAAATCTCATAATATGATCAATAATATCAACTTTGGTAAGTTTCCCGACTCAGCTAATAACAGAAAGATGGAGTTTCATGATGATTATAGAGTAAGAAAAGTTCAATTTCTATCATGTAAATCATGTGGGAAGAGGCATCAAGGAGAATGTTTCAAAGGAACTGGAAGATGCTTTGGGTGTGGAAAAGAAGGACACTAATCTAGTAAGTGCAAAGGAAAAGGTTCAGTTAACACCATGGATAAGGATAATGGTATTGCTACGACATCAAAAATGATTAGATGTTTTAAATGTGGAATGTATGGGAATAATGCAAACCAATTCCCTAAGGGAAAATCTCATGAAGAGAATCAACATGGTCATTTGGGTAGTATTTATGTGGATGGTGATGATGAGACTACAAATGATATATGAGATGAAAGAAGTGTTGAAGCTTGGTCAATGGTTTAAGAAGGTAGTGGAATGATTTTATTTTTATAAAGAGTTATGTTGTATAGGTAATTTAATGGTACTATGGAATAAAGAAACATCTAGGGATTGTTACACTATGGTTTTTCCTAAAGTATTTGAAAGTATATGTTGAATGGTACCGGTAACCATGAAAGGTTAATCAGATATTTTTGGAAAGAAGATGATATGCACATAATGAATGGATAAGGAAGAAATAATATGTTTAATAGTATTCATGAGATCATGATTGTTATAATGACTAAGTGATATCCTGGTTTGAGTATACAGAATTTTGGGATTTTGGTATGTGGAAAGAGTTAACTTTTGACTGCATTCATTTTTTCACTAAGGTTCAATGGGTATTAATTTTTCTAGAGAATACATGATTAAGGCCTTCGAATGTTTGGAATGTGACCAACAAGATATATCGTATTATATATGGGGGATAAATGATGGTATTCACGTACTTGTTATGTGACCTCTCAAGTAATCATTTTCTTTACACTATGAGATTGGAAAAAAGTATTTTCGATAAGCTTAAAGGTTGGAATGGATTAAGTTATACATCAGATAGAATTGTTTAAGGCCAGAATTTTTTTCGATATTATTTATGGAATGTTATAATAATGTAGTTTTAGAAAAAGGACAACATGCAGGACATGCAACAACCCATCGCGTCGGACAAGGTTGTGGGAATCGAACCCACAACTGAAGTGTGACAGGCCTTTATCGCCTAACACTGGCCTACAGGAAGTCCCTATTTAGTATAAACCAGTTTTATTATATTAAGCAGTATGATATATGATGTATAAGTCCATTTTAGAAACAATATATGATTAATCTCAATATAGATGGACTTATGTATTTTTGATAACTTTCTCTAACCTTTTGTTTGAGACAGATGGAATGACCCATCATTCTATCACATGATCTGCTAATACTTCACTAATGACAAATTCAACTTCATTTCTTTAAGAGATGAAGTGGAAATTGTCCAAGGAACGACCAATGGTGAGACTATACCAAAATCAATAAATTCTTTCTTCTAATTCCAATTTATTCAACTTTAGAGAAATGATCTTGAAATCCAAAAATTTTATCCTAGTGCCCTTATATCCGATGAATCATATGGTACTTTAGATCATCAAAAATATATGGATTTGTGATTGTTGGATTTTTTATAGCCATGTTCTCTACCACTATCCATCAGAACATGATGGTTAGATTTATCTTCCATATCCATATTTTCACCTATGCTCTCCTATGTGGAAACCCAGTGATTAGTTAATTTGGGTAACGATTACGTTTCATTATTCAGTTTTTAAAGATTGGTTTTGGTATTCCTTTTTACGATGTGGGTTTCTATTAAAGAAACTTTCGAGTAGTAAACCATTTATAACCCCGACAAATTTCGAGGGCGAAATTCATTTTAAGGGGGGTAGAATGTAACACCCCGAGATTTTATGAAAAATATTCTTTTTAATTTTATTGATGTCTTGTATTGTACACTACACCAAAAGGATCTTGCACTATACGCATCCCTGACCTGGATTGCATTACACGCAATCGCAACCTTCCACGATAGCTTGTGTTGTACGCAATACCGAGTTTCACTAAACAACGATATGTTATATAAACTAGCCATTATGAATAGTAATACCCACTTTTTAAAATTTTATAAATTTTACCTTTCAAAATGGACTTCATTTTTGGATTCGGAATATTAAAATTAGCTTAGGGTGAATTTTTGGTATTTTTCTGAAAACGTTCAATTTTTGATGAATAGTGAAAACATTGGGTTACTATTTAAAAACCAACTTTTTATTTAAATAATTATTTATTTTATTTAAATTTATTTTAGGTAAAAATTGATACATAATACCTATATAAGTTCAATGTAATTCATTGGAGTCATTTTATAATAATTTTAGATATATAAAAATTTTATTGAACTTTTCACCGTCTTTTACCCACCTCCTAGGAGAATTTGGAAATTAACATAAAACGTAATTTTAACGCTTATGTGAGTGTAATTTTGAAAATCCGAGAGACACGGTTAATATCAAGCACTAAAATGTGGTTTAATGAGATGAAAACAATTTTTTTTGAATAGTAACTTTTTACTTTTATTTACCACGGTTAAAAGTAAATAGGATAATTAAGGGTAAAAATGATATTATTATTACCATAAAACATGTCCTAATTCTATTTTATAAGATTAACTCGACCATAAACAACATTAGGAATAAAATATGACCATTTAGGTCCACTTGGATTAGATTAGGACATTTATTATTAATTTATTTAAAGAACGGTTAAAATAGTTATACTCAAAGTTTAATAACTAATTCATTTTTAATATAAGGTTATACATAAGATAAATTCGACTATAAATATTAATTAGAAATATAAAAATATTTCCTACCTAATGGTATTTTATTTATAATTTTTAAACATTAAATAATTTAATTTATTTATGAAACAATGATGATGCGGTAATTATCTTATTAATTAAATATTAACATAATTGATGTTATAAATACTCAAAAAAATGTAATTTGATACTTTTTCTGAATTAAAATAATTTTATAGGTTAATATTACATGTTATTATTTATTTAATTAACTTTTTTAGAACTAATAATTCTTTTATAATTTTCAAAAAAATCAATTACCAAATAGTATCAAAATTGACATAAAATAGTTTTTAAAAAAAATATTATATTATTAATTGTTATTTTATTTCTAAAAATATAAGGATTGTCCAAATGACTTATATAAGGTTATATATATTAATAATAAACAAATTGGGGTTCTTTTGGATTTTTATAGTAAGTTTTTTAACCATATATTTTAAGAAAACAAGAAGACACGGTAAAAGTTAAATTATCTATCTTGAAGTTAAATCTAAATGATAAGATTAAAATGGAAACCTAAACTTGTATAAATTATATTTTATGAGAGGCTTTCGACCCATACCAACCTTATCTTCTAAATAAATCAATTTAGATCTATTAAAAACTGAATATGACTTTATAATAAAATAATATTTATAGTTTTTTCAAAGGTGCCCCTCTCCTCCCTTATAAAAGGGCACCTCCTCCCTCTCATCCTCACACAACTTTTAGCCTTCAAGCTCGGACAACCCCTGAAAATTTCTCTTCTCCACTTCCCTAGAAACATTCTATATGTCCTGCTCTTCTTCAAAGACCATCTTTAGTGCCATAATAGAAGGTTAGGAAGAGGCGCTTCAAAGAAGAGGTAATGTCTGTTACCGGTTCTTTCAACTTTATTTCTTCTTATACTTCTTCTTATTTAGTTGTTTCATTATGAAGTAATAACATAAGTATCACTCATATAATGATATTTTATTATAAATATGAAACAACCCTATTTCACCTTCTATCCATCCTACAGAAAACGAAATCACCGCGCGTGCATACGTACGGAATACCGTCTCCACACCATGGTGTAATCTGTTTTCGACCGCCACCTTACTTGGATGGGTATAATGGTGTAAATAAATAACTATATATGATTATTGTAATTTTATATTGATTCTGAAGTATTATACATACACTTCAATACAATTACATGATCATGGGAATGGTATCATCGCTCGTGTGTACGTACGGACTACCGTCTCCACGACGCGATGAGATTCATTCTCCATGTTAACCATTCATGAATCATTATAAAGTATATATAATAAGTAATCACATGACATAATAATGATACTGGATTTATGTGTATATATATGTATGTCATATACTTAATTCCATTCAATTCAATAAGGAAACGAAAACAACATTCATGTGTATATACGGCCTACCGTCTCCATGAATGGTGTATTTCATTCCATTTATCGATCTATCATATATATATATATATAATGAATATATATTATATAGAAATCATGTTTTAAACTCTGTAATTAAGTAAATCAGGATATAAGTAATAATATCAAGAACAACATGTCCAAACACGTACGATAAATGAAACCATTTTACCCAAAACGCTACTTTAACATGGAATTGACAAATGAACGGGTAATATAAATACCTAAGTGAACCATATATGATATAATAACAATGAATATGATTCTATAATAAGTAAATGACATTATTTAAATCATTATAAAAGAGGTTTGGATACATACGAAGCATATTGGACATAAGGTAAGGGATAACTTTTCCAATCTCGTTCTTATCCGAGATTGTTTATTCGTAAGTATTTACTGGGGTTATGTTTATCATCCATGTCCCTGTTTTCTAAAAATGTTTTCATAAAATGTTTACTATTCTTACATGTATGTTTAAATTCATTTTTACCCTTTTTGACTTTTACCACAAGGTATGTAATGAATCTTTCTTTTTTTACCATATGAGGTACTTTTTGACTTTTCTGACAAAAGTACGAGAAGAATGTTATTTTTTAACTTATACGGCATGAAAAGATTCTTACGGTTTCATAACGCCTTATTTTAAAGAAGTTTACTATACAATATTTCATGATTATTGTCAACAAAATCCTTTTATTTTAAAATTTCATAGAATTGTTTGAAAAGAAAATGATTTTGAAAAAAATGATATTTTCCTCAAGAATTCATTTCAAGTGTTTTCTCAAAACTATTTTCCATCTAAGATGAAATTATTTAGTATGTTTATGTTTCAAGTATAAAGTATCCATTATTTAAATGGTTTTATTCTTCTTATGATGAATGATATCCATTTGTTTTGTATGGATTTTGTTATGATGGGATGATGTTTATGAAACCCATTTTATTCTTTGGGTTATGATAGATGATTTATGTTTATTTTGGGGCACAAGTAAGAATGATTTAATTATGAGATGGGTGGGACTTATATCTCCCTCAAATGCATTGGGTAAAGATTTATATCTCATGAGATAGACATGTCTGGAACGGTAAGTTAATCTGGTTCAGTATTATACGACTAGAACGAGGAGTGAACTCGATTCAGAATGGGACTTTGTCCACTACGATGGTCTTGGCCACAATGCCTTGGATACTATGGAAATAATAACATGTTCTTAATGGATGACAGAATTACATGTTTTATTACCATGCTAGTTTATCATGATTAATGTTCCTTTATGATCTATGCCATGTGTACTTCCAAGATTTATGTCGTTTCTCATGATTTTGATGTTTAGATTTTATGTTCAAGTTTTTGAATTCAAATATTTATGGATTGTTTTATGATCTCTATGCTTACCCTTACTGAGAATTTGATCTCACCCTTTATATTATTTCTTTTCCCAAGGATTTAAAGAAAGGTTTTAGGAAAGAAAACAAAAGGGGAAGATCTTTATGGGAGAGGTTGAAGATATTTCACCACGATTAGAAGATTATTTTCCGACTTTCCAAAGACACTAAACTATTGCGGTCCTTGTGTGTCTATTTTCATTATGTATTAAGTATTCCGCAAAATTAATGTAATGTCCATGTACGTCAAGGTTTGGGTCTCTATAGTGGGTGGATCCAGAATCAAATAAAACATTTTCTACTTTAGAGTGGATGGTAAGTGTACCTTTCACCACTTCATTCTCATACTCTACATAGCTGATAGAAATTGCATGTGACTTTCCTTTTTCTTTAGCCTTAAGAGTTTTTTGACGTCTATCATCATCAATAACCCTTGGATTAGGGCATTTATTAGCATAATTCCCCATTTACATGCACTTGTAACATTGAAGTGTAGGAGGTGCATTCTGTGTAGCCTTTTCATTATTCGCATCAGTAGACATCTTCATCCCATCATTGCAGCATTCAAATGCCCAATGACCTTCTTTTCCACATTTGAAACATTTACTTGTCCCTTTAAGAAAACTCCCTCCATGTTTCTTTCCACACTTTGAGCATAAGGGAAAAAACATCTTCTTTTCAGTGTGCTCTTTAGATTTTACTTTGAATTCCATTTTCCTCTTCTTATCAAATTCATATGACTGATGGGTTACTCCAATTTCCATCTCAAACTTGAGAGCACATCGAACAATTTCCTCATAGCTATTGAAGTCTCTTATGGATAACTCCCTTCGAAGACTTGGTTTTAAGACACTAAATAATCGATCGATCTTACTATCAGGTTGGATAATAATCCCATAAGCGTACCTTGCAAGTCTTGTAAAATTTGCTTCGTAGGTACCAACAGATTCATGATCCTTTTGCTTCAATTCAAGAAATTCCTTCTATATCTTTTTTTGAAGAATACGAGGGAAGTACTTATTGAAAAATAAGTTCTTGAACTCGTCACATTCCATGGACTCAATTTCATCTCTTTGCCTCATATTATTGATAATATTCCACCATTGATCAGCATCACCTTCTAGACGATACACTGCTAAGATGAATTTTTCATGTTCAGAACATTGAAGAACTGAAAATATCTTTTCCTTAGTACTGATCCATTGTCTAGCAACTACTAGATCAGTAGACCAACTGAATGAGGGTAGAAGTTTCCTCATGAAGGATTAAATAGAATATTTCTCCTTCCTTTGCTCGTTTGGAAGTCCTATATGATTCATAGCTTAAGAAATTTGTGTGATCATGGCAAAAAAAATTTGCATTCCAACTCCCATAACATTTGGTTGCTCAGGGGGACAATCATTGCATTGCCCGTCGCATTCAGAATTAACACGGTTCCTTCGGGTTCCAGCCATTGACTAAAACCATGAAGAATAGTGTGAGAAATAAAAATTATAATAGGAAAACCACATAATCAAGAATAAAATTTCACGCTTTAGGTATTATCATAGTTTCTTCATGGCCATTTCTAAAACACTAAGATTGTGTTCTATGCTTAGACATATTCTTAGGGTTCTTACTAGAGCTTTCACATCCTAGTTTCCAAAGGTTGACTATACCTTTCCTCTGATACCAACTATAATGACCCACACTTTACATAAATTTTTAATACTTCAAAATTTAAGCATACTTATTACAACATATAACAAAACCGTGAAAAAAACATATAGGTATAGTGTCTTTAGAAACTAGGAAACATAAACAACTGGTTCATAAATCATCTACGTTGTCTCCCATTTATTTCATCATATCTAGAGTCCCTTTTGGAATATCCTACTTAATACCCTTCATTAAGAACTAGGGAAAAGAAAACATACAAAAGGGTGAGCTCAAATGCTCAGTAATGGTAAACAAAAGAAATATCAATCATATCTTATTCATAAGAACAAAACATTTTGAAAATATTAACCTGCAAAAGAGATCATAATATCTTGTCATGGGATAAATCATAGTAATGAAAAGTAATCCCAAATAATCATAACTTAAAACATGAAACTTTTTGGAATACACACATAACCATATAGAATCATTTCTTAGTAGTCAAGACTCATTTACAAGACTATCTTAGCGAACAAAGTCCATTTCTGAATCGAGTTCACTCCTCATTTTAGTCCTATTTCACTGAACTGGATTAACCTGTCGTTCCAGCCATGTTTATCTCATGAGATATAAATCTGTACCCAATGCATTGGAGGGATATATAGGTCCCAACCATCTCATAATGAAACCATTCTTATGTGTTCCACAAAATCATAAATCATACATCATAGCATGACCCATGTAATAAAAATGGGATTCTTAAACGTCATGCCATCATAACATAATCCACATAAGATAAAAGGACATCATAAAATATATTCCATCATAAAATAATCAAATAAATGTAAAAATATTGGATAGAAACAGAACCCTATATTATCTTAGATGGAAAATATTTTTGATAAAATACTCAAACTTCATTCTTGAGGAAAATATCCTTTCTACTTCAAAAACATTTTTCCTTTCTTAACATGTCATAAAATTTTAAACTGAAAGAATTTGATTAAAAATAAACTTGAAAACATGTAAAGGAAGATTTTAGGAAATAATTTTCTAAAAAATCCATTCATGCCGTATAAGTTAAAAAAACATTTTTCTCGTACTTTGGCCGGAAAAGTCAAAAAGTGCCTCGTACTAAAAATGACAAAAGATTCTTTTCATATCTTTTACTAAAAAATCACCAAAGGGTAAAATTGGATTTAATCAATTGTAGGAGGATATAAATAATGTTACATATTGTGGAAACATAGATGTGGATGATAAATATTCCCCAGTAATTACTGAGGTATAAACAATCTCGAATAAAAATGAGATTGCGATATTTTCCCTTACCTTAGGTCCGATTTGCTTCGTAAGTGTCCGAACCTCCTGTATAATTATTTAAATAATGTCATTGACTTATTACAAAATCATAATAATTGTTATGATATCATATATGGTCATATTCTTAGCTTCTTATTAGTAATATTTCATTGCTACTTGTTATTCGGGTGTTTATTACTTTTTGTTCTTATGCGTGTTTTGTCGAATAAATTCTTATTATTCTTTTTAGGTTATAGATACCTCATTTCAAGAATGGTATTAGTGTAATATATATCATATTTATTCATTAAATTCATTTATATAATCATTATTCAATGAAGATCATGTAGAACGAGTCGCATCACATCATGGAGACGGTATTCCGTACGTACGCACGAACGATGATATCGTTCCCATGATCTTGGAATTGTATTGAAGTGTATGTATACTATTTCAGAATCAATATCACTTTACAATAATCATATATAGTTATTATTTACACCATTATACCCATCCAAGTAAGGTGGTGGTGGAAAATAGATTACACCACGGCGTGGAGACGGTATTCCGTACGTACGCACGCACGGTGATTTCATTTTACATAGGATGGATAGATGGTGAAATAGGGTTGTTTCATATTTATAATAACATATTAGTATATGAGTGGTACTAATGTTATTACTTCATAATGAAACAACTAAAGAATAATAAGTAAAAGAAGAAATAAAGTTGAAAGAATCGGTAACAGACATTACCTCTTCTTTGAAGCACCTTTTCTCAACCTCCTCTTAGGGAACTAAATATGGTCTTTAAAGAAGACCAGGACCTCTAGGATGTTTCTAGGGAAGTGGAGAAGTGAAATTGGTAGGGGTTGGCCGAGCTTGATGGCTCAAAGTGGTGTGAGGAGGAGAGGGAGGAGGTGCCCTTTTATAAGGGAGGAGAGTGGCACCTTCGGAAAAACTAAAAATATTATTTTATTATAAAGTAATATTCTGTTTTTAATAGCTCCAAATTGATTTATTTCAAAGATAAGGTGGGTATGGGTCTAAATCCTCTCATCCAATAGAATTTAGACAAGTTTAGGTTTCTATTTTAACATTATCATTTAGATTTAACTTTATGTTAAATAATTTTACTTTTACTGCGTCTTCTTGTTTTCTTACCCTATAAGGTTAATAAACTTACTATAACAAGCCAAAAGAACCCCAAGTTGTTCATTATTAATATATATAACCTTATATAAGTCATTTTTCCGAACAATATATATTTAGGAATAAAATAACAATTAATAATATAATATTTGTTTTAAAAACTATTTTATGTCAATTTTGACACTATTTGGTAATTGATTTTTTTGAAAATCATAACAGCATGATTAGTTCGAAAAAAGTTAATTAAATCAATACTAACATGTCATATTAACCTATAAAATTAGTTTAATTCATAAAAAGTCTCAAATTACTTTTATTTGGTTATTTATAACATCAATTATGTTAATATTTCATTAATAAGGTAATTACTGTATCATCATTGTGTCAAAACTAAATTTTCTTATTTAATGTCTAAAAATCACAAATAAAATATCATTATGTAGGAAATCGTTTTATCTTTCAAATGAATATTTATAGTCGAAATTTTATTATTTATAACGCTATTTTGAAAATGTTTTATTTATTAAACTTTGATTTTAACTATTTTAACTCTTCTTTAAATAAAATAATATTAAATGTCCTAATCTAATCCAGGTGAACATAAATGGTTATATTTTATTCCTAAGGTTGTTTTTAGTCGAATTAAACTTATCCAATAGAATTAGGACATGTGTTAGGGTAATAATAATATCATTTTTACCCTTAATTACCCTATTTACTTTTAACCGTGGTAAATAAAAATAAAAAGTTACTATTCACCAAAAATTATTTTAATCTCATTGAACCACATTTTAGTCCTTGATATTAACCGTGTCTCTTGGATTTTTGAAATTCCACTCACAGAAGCGATAAAATTAAGTTTTATGTAAATTTTCAAATTCTCATTGGAGGTGGGTAAAAGACGGTGAAAAGTTCAATAAAATTTTTATATATCTAAAATTATTATAAAATGACTCCAATGAATTACATTGAACTTATATAGGTATTATGTATCAATTTTCACAAAAAATAAATTTAAATAAAATAAATAATTATTTAAATAAAAAGTCGGTTTTTAAATAGTAACCCATTGTTTTCACTATTCATCAAAAATTGAATGTTTTCAGAAAAATACCAAAATTTCACCCTAGGATAATTTGGATATTCCGAATCCAAAAATGAATTCCATTTTGAAAGATAAAATTTACAAAATTTAAAAAAGCGGGTATTACTATTCATAACGGCTAGTTTTAATAATATTTTAATAGCATATCGTTGTTTAGTGAAACTCGGTATTGTGTACGATGAAAGCTATCGAGGAAGGTCGTGATTGCGTGTAAAGCAAGCCAAGATAGTGTTGTGTGTAGTGAAATATTCCTTTGACAATGTATATAACATAAAAACAAAATATTTCTCATAAAAATCTCAGGTGTTACATAATCAATCCATACGTAGTTCTCTGAGGGATCATGCAGTTTATCATCATGCGATTAGGATGATTTATGCTATACCATTTAACATCTTATAGCTTGGACGCTATGTTGGGAAATTTAGAGTCATGCAATGAGGAAATTAAGATATGAGGTTTAAAATCATGTTGTGGGGACTAATAACATACAATTTGATGTCATGTGTTCAGGATGATAACTCATAGTTTAGGGTTATAGAGTTTGGACTGTGAAAGGAGAATCAGGCTTCACTATCACATGAATTACTTCTTCAGAAACCTTGCATTTGTGGGAGCCATGATGAGCTGTCCATCCATTGATATCAAGTCATATTCTCCATTGTAATAGACCCTATTTATGACATATGGTCCCTTCCAATATGTTTTAATCTTTGAGAGATTATTCCTGAGTATCATTGGGGTTCTGAGGACCAACACCATCTCTCCTTCGAGGAAAGATCGAAGGAAACTTTTTTGTTGACGGCGTGTGCGATCCAATTTTGATAGACTTCCAAATAGTGAAAAGTGTACAACCTTTTATCATCTAGATGCTCCAACTCATCAAATTGTATTTGGGATTGCTCATCCAGAGACAATTGATCGCAAATGGCCACACGAAGTGATGGAACTTGAATTTCGATAGGAAAAACTAACTTTTCCACGTATACTAGTGAGTATAGGGCTTCTTGGGTGGAAGTGTGAGTCGCCATCTGGTAAGCCCATGAAGTGTGGAAAATATTTTATAGCAACGATTTCTTATCCTTATCTCCCATCTTTTAAAGTATGTTAGGCTGAGTCTTATTTAAAGCCTCTATCGGCCTGTTGGTTACTGCATGGTAGTGGGATGGAAGGTTGGCTCTGATTCCATACTCCTGGTATAATTTTTCTAAATCAATAGAGCATAAGTTGGTGCTGTTCTCCATCAGTATTTTATGAGGGACACCAAATCTGGTAATGATGTTGGCCTTTACAAAGAGAACAATTCTTTTTTCCCCGAACACTTTAAGGGGAATGGATTAAACCCATTTGGAAAATAAGTCAGTTTATGTGAGTATGAAAATGAATTATTTAGCTGTATTAGGGGGATATGGTCCCAAAAAATCCACCCCCCAGGTGGAAAATGGCCAATAGTACATAGCTGTATGAAGTAACTCCAGGGGTTGGTGAATAAAATTGGCACGAACTTGGTAGGAATGGAACTTCTTCATGAATATGGCACAATCATGTATCAAAGTGGGCTAGTAATATTTGATCCTTAGGATTTGATGAGAGAGATTGGTTACTGACTGATTCACTCCACAAGCTTTGGTTTTCAATTCTTTCATGACAACAACAGTCTCTTCTCCATCAATTCACCTGAGAAGGACTCCATCAAGGCCTCATTTGTAGAGAACCTTTTCTTAGTTTACCCCATTGTACAAGACAAAGTTGACTGCACATGTCTGGATCTATTCCCTTCCAGCTCTATCTGGTGAGAGTTCACCCTTCTGAAGGTAATTTTCAACGGGATTCATCCAGCCAGTGGTGTGACCACAACAATTAGAAATTGGTAAAATCTTGTTGATTTACTTCGTATTGTTCTGGATTAATGGAAAGACCATCTGATAGTGGGAAATGCTAATAACTATTTCATCTCATTCTGGATCAGCTAAGGCAATGGTTGCATTTTCCAATGCATCTTCTTGAGCATTTGTGACCAGGGGACAAGGTCAGTGTTGATTTTTATGGTAATTCCGTCATCAGTTCTCAAACATGTTTCATCAAGGGGCCAATACTTTTTTCTTAATGGAATAGTCACCATTGACCTGCTTGATGAATAAATATGAATCACCTTTTATCCTTAAGTGTTTGACTCATGCATGAATTGCTAGCTCTATCCCCACAATGAGGGCCTAGTATTATGTTTCATTATTTTTTACATCCATCTGAAAGTAGGAAATATTAAGGCAAGATGCCCTTTTGGGGGGATGTGAGTATAATTCCCAACCCCACTTTATTGAGCTTGGGGTCCTCCATCCTATTCCCAGTCAGGATTTGGAAGCACCATCTAAGTACATTTCCTATGTTTGGGCATCCTCTTAGATGGAGAAAACTTCTTCATCCATAAGTTCAGCATCCAACAAGGTTGTTTATTCTGAGGAGTTCTCTTCCAGGAAGTCTTCTAACACCTGGGCTTTGATGGACTTATGGGAAACGTACAGTATGTCAAACTATTTTAGGATGATTGCCCATCATGATATGAATCCAGTTAACATGGGACAATTGAGAATATATTTGAGTGGGTTGCAGCTGGAGACAGGTGGACCTCGTGGTGTTGCAGGTAATGCTTGAGTTTTTTCATACTGTGAAGATTAGGGCTAGGCAGTTCTTTTGGATTATTGAATATCTAGTTTCAGCATCAATCATTGTTTGGCTGAGGTAATAGATATTGTTCTCCCTGCTAAAACCATTCTTCTATTCGAGGAATGCTCCTAATGACCATTCCATGTTGGTTACGTACAAAATGAGTGGTCTCCCCTAAACTGGAGGCATCGACACTAGTGGGTTTAGGAGTTATTTTTAAGAATACCTAACGATTCTTGAAAATCATTATCCCACTCATACGTAACCCTTTTCTTCATTAACCCAGTGAAAGGTAAACATTTACCTTCCTGGTTGGCTATGAACCGCCAGATGTAGGCTAGATTCCCCTATGGACCTCTCAACTCGGTGAGGTTGCAAGGTGAGGACATGCCAAGGATGAATTTTGTCTTCTCAGGGTCGACTTTGATGCTACGATGGCGTACAACAAAGCTGAGGAATTTCCCAAAGGTAACACCGAAGGCACACATTAGGGGATTCATCTTTAAACTATGCTATCATCATTTGTTAAAGATAGTTTCAAGATTGTCTAGGTGGTTTGAGTGCTGTTGTGATTTAACCGCTAGATCATCGATGTAGCACTCGATGAATTTCCCAAGAAGGGCTTGATGATGCGGTGCATGGCACACTGATATGTAGTGCCGAAATTTTTTAGACCAAAAGGAATCACCTTATAACAAAACAATCTCTGATGGGCCCTAAAAGAAGTAGCTTCTTCATCTCCTTGGGTTATTTGAATCTGGTTGTTTCTAGAATAGCCATCCATGAAAGAGAGGGTCTCATATCCAGCAGTTTCATCGATCAAAAATTTTGTGATCAGGACTGGGAAATCATCTTTCGAGCGGTGGTGATTAAGGTCCCTGAAGTCAATGCAGATTCTAAACTATCTATTCTTCATTTTGATAGGGACTATGTTGGCCATCTAGATCAGGTATTGGACATCCCATATGAAGTTGACTTTGATTATTTTTTCAACTTCAGCCTCTATTTTGGCAGCATGCATTGAGTGGGTCCTTCTGGATACCTAATTATAGCCCCGATGATTTTATGGCAGACCCGGATGATGAGTGGCAACCTCAGGATCGAGGAATGACATTTCTGTATAGTTATAGACAAACACATATCGATTCTTCTTTAGGAATGAGTTATATGTCTCTTACTCCTCGATAGGCATAGCCATACTGATCAAAGTGTTCCACGGGTCATCTTCAGTGCCCAGTTTTATATCCCTAAGTTCATCGATTGTGATGGAGACACCTTCTTCATATATGGGAGGGTAATATTTGAGGTCTTCTTCTTCTTCTTCTTCTTATTATTATTCTTCTTCTTATTCTTCTTGTTATTCTTATTATTCTTTATCATCATCTTCATCATCTTCTTCATCTTCTGATAGATAGAGGATTCTCAAGATGAATTCTTCAATGTTGGGAGAGAAATCAACTTTTTTCCTTAGTGTGTAAGGAAGGGAATGTTTGGGGTCTTGAGGACAGGTCGAGATCATATTTGTTAGGTATTTTCCTTACATTATAGGAGTCAGTCCGTTCTTCCATGTCTTTGGACTTGGTGGTCGTAATGGAAATCATGCAGATAATTGAGTTTGTATCAAGGCTTGAACTTATTCATTCAACCTGGTTGATGGGTAATACATACTCCTCCCCAATCTGTTGGAGGGGGTCAGTAGGATCCATTTACAATCCATTCAGGGTAGTGATCCAATCAAACTCATTGACCAAATACTACTTCTCTTCTGGTTTATAGAACCCTACGTCAATGTAATGTGACTCATAGGACTCAAATGAGGATTTATCAGTGTGAAATTTCCCATTTTTACCATTAGCACAATATTTGATGCACTGATGGTATGGCTATGGAATTACATCATATTGATGCAGCTAGGTCCTCTCTAATTGGACGTTGAAGGCCGTAATTTTCTGTACTACCAAGAATATAGAATCCGACATGATGTCTCCAAGACAAGTTTTAATCTTGATTTTTCCCAATGGATTCTCCTCACTTTTGTTGTATCCCAACAGAGTTGTGGTGTAGGGTGTCAAAATATCCTCATCATAGCCCAACCGATGAAGTGTTTGCAGCTGGAGAAGTTTGAATCCATATCCATTGTCGATGAAAATACTTTGGACATCAATGCCATTTGTCTTTCTGAAAATGTGTAAGGGTTTGATGTTTCCTTTCATGATGGAATCTTCATCCTTATTTGTAATGAAGATGATGGCGTGACATTCTTCAGGATTGAACTTCATCCAATAGACTTCAGCCACTGCTACTTCAGCCTCAAATTCTTGGGGACTAAGTAAGGCCTCAATGAGTGCATCCTTAAGTTCTGCGGATAGACTCAAAGCATCCAAGTATTGATAGTTTTGATGGTACTAAAGCTATCTACTTTAGAATATCATATTTATACTCTAAAGGTTGGTGATTCTCAGCTCAGGGGTTCTCTTTCATATACACTTTAGGGGATTGGGCTTTGGACGTAGATGGTCTGACCTCTGTGACAGGAGCTGGTGACATTGCAGTCCTTTACAGGTTCAGTCGAACTGGTTCACTCGTAAACCTTGGGAGATTTGATATTTGTTCTTCCTCTGACATATAAACCAAGATAATTGGGATCATGTTTTTTTTGAAATGGGTGATGAGCATTCAATCTGTCATCGTGTCTGTTGGAGGGTCCTTCTACGAGTTTTCACAATGTTAACGGTTTGAGTTATTTCATGGCTAGAAAGTTGACTCTTTCCATGATCATGCCTTACAGTAAACCCTTGGCCTCTACGGAATCTTCCTTCACCTATCCAGTTTGACATGGGGAATTTGGGTCTTTGGCTGTATTCTCCATCATAGAAGGGATACATCAAGTGAATGACATTAATGGAACCAAATATGAGTTCTTGATCCAACCATGTTTGTCTCTGACTGTCTCCTTCTGATGGTGCCATTTGGTAGGGAAATTCCTATTGTACCATTTGGAGGGGCAGTGCCCATTGTACCAAGTTTACTGGCATGAAGTCCAAAAGTTTCAGGTTTGGCTTCAGCTTTGGTGGAATCCCTTCTTCTTTCTCATACTTTCTTCCCTTCTAGACCTTAGAGGACTCTGGGTTGAAGATGGCAGCTTTGTGGAATCAGGTTCTATTGGGGGCACAGTTGGTTGTTTCAACTATGCCTGGGGGATGCCATGAAGTCAGTTGACTCTTTTCTGGGTCATCCAATTTCCAAAAATTTTGTCCTTCTTAATGGCGGCTGTTTTCCATTCCTCTTCCTTTCTTGAGTCTGAGGTGGAAACATACCCCACTTGTTCTAGTGGCGGACCAACTTTACTTTCTCAAAATCCACCATCTTTTGTAGATGATCCTTGAAGATGAATCATTCCTGGATGGTCTGTCCCAATATCCGGTGATCGGGAAAATAATTAGTATTGTCATCAAGACCCACTTCATCAGCTCTCTTTGGCTCAAGTAGCCAGAGAAAGTTGAAATTCAGGGCAGCTATGAAATAGTCATGGACCTGGTCATCACAGAACGAGTATAATTTATTTCATCGCTATCGAACTGATTTCTTTTAACACCCCTTCACTCATATTTTTGAGGTGGGGGTGGATGTTAACATCCCGGGGGTCCTGCATGGTTTTGTGGGGGCCTCACAATTGAAGCTGGTTTCAGGGGTGGCTTTAGCGCAATAGAAGCCGCTTTAGTTTTTCTTTCTCTTTTACTTGGGCTGATGGGGCCACTCGGGCCTTGAGATTGGTCAGCTACAATGAGTCTTTTATCCTTTGGGAAATGGCATAGAAATATTAGAACATACTTTTGTACTTCACAGGGATGAGCGGTGTTCGTAATTCATCATTAAGATTATCAATTCACATAGAGAGCATTTTATCTTGGGGGAGTGGCCGATTCAAGGAATAAGTCAGGCCTTTCCATATAGAAATGAAATCTGAAAGCCTTTCATTATCTCAGTACTTGCAGTTCATGAGATCACTAACCATTGTATTAGGAAATGTAGAACTGAACTAGAATAGAAAATATCATTGGGGGTCCTCCCAGCCTGTAATTGAGTTAGATGGAAAGTTAATATACCATACTAAGGCTGAACCTTTCAGGTTTGCGTGAAGCATCTGAGTTTTACTGCTTCTTGCTACTCTGGAGTGCCCATCATGGGATCACAGTAAGAGGCATAGTGAATTAGATACTATTCTGGGTCTCCCGAGCCATTGAACACTGGGAATACAAGGTTTCCAAAGCTCGGAGGTGGCATAACATTGCTCACCCAATCAGGATAGGGTTTTCAATCCAGTTGTATTGGAGCACGCCACCCCTCCATTGCTTCTAGTCGAGCTATTAGTTTCTTGATGGTATTCAAGAGTACTTGATGCATATCCTTCCAGGCTTGATCTTGGGCAGGTGCAGTAGTGGCCAAAGTTGGACGTGCCAATGCTGTTGGAATTTGGGGTGGGTACCTAGCTAGGGGTATCCTTTGTGGGTTAACTTGAATTTACTACAGCTACCTTCCCATCATGGGAAGTCTTGATGTCCCATCAAGGATAAATTTAAGTAGTTTGATGGTCCCAGTTCCAGGTTGGACAAGCCTCAGAGCTTGACTTAATTTACTAGGAAAAGTTTTCATGGGAAGGGCACCTCTTCTGGGAATACCTGTTGACATTCCATAGGGGGAACACATATAGAATGATAGCTCCCTCGATGTTGCTCGACATTAATTTGCCTGAGCTCTTTCAATTCTTCCCCTTTCTTGTAGAATCCTTCCTCGAGTGTGAGGGTCTCATTCTCAAGGGTAGGAGGATGTGGGTCATGGATGACATGGGATTTATTCTTCTCCTTGTTGGGGTCTCGTGGGGGAGGTAATTATAGATAAACTGAGGGTGCGCCAAAATTTAGGACCGTTCTCTGCTTTTCGGTATGCACACCATCAGGCTCAGTGTGGGATGAATCTAGGAGGGAACCATCTTTCTTTTATCCTCTCACTTTGTATCATTTCCTATGAGATCCTTGGGATTTAAGTTTACCACATTCACTGATGCATACCACATTGGGGGTGGTGTACCCGGTGCCAAATGGTAGAAAGGATTTCTTCTTCCATTGTTGGACTTTCTCCTTCGATTCTGCGGTATTCTTTGGGTTTCTTGGGGAATATTGACCCAAGTGATCCCTGATCTAACCTCGTAACGAGCCTTCATCTTGGAGGGTATGAACCATGAGACGAGGTGGAATAAGTAACTTCTCTGCTCATCATTCTTCCCAGATGGGAGACGGTAGATGTTCAGTGTGCAGGAACTTGAGGTAAAAATGCCCCCAACCTTGTGGGTTGGTTTTGTTCTTGTTCTTCCATTTATGTGCTATGGTTGGGATTTGATTGTCTTACAGGGGAATTTTGAATTAAAAATTTCCCCATCCCTATGGGATGGTTTTGTTCCTTTATTTCAGTGGTGGTTGTCGTTACTACTACCCTTTTGATTCCATACACTTCTACACGGGTGTGAGATGAGTATGGAATTGGACCTGAATGGGATTTATGGGCTTTTGAAGACATGAGCACTGCTTGGTGGTTGGATTCCCTTAGGCAAGTAGCCTTCTAGATGTTCTCGGTTTCCTGGCTCAGAATATTTTCTATGGATTTATCTCTTCGGTCCCGATGATTCTAAGACCTACTCCAGGATAGTTTTTGTTGAGTATTCCATCTCCCCTGAGCAATGATTTCATTTGACTTCTGCCTCTGGGTAATGACATTGAAAAATGTTATTTCCAATGAGGATGGTTAGAAAGAACGCATGGTAAAGTGTAGAGCTCCATATTCTCCCCATCCCCGAATATGAACTCCAGTTGGGGAATTTCCAATGAGGCAATGCTACTTGTGCAGTGCATGGAGGCAATCCAATTCAAGGTTTTTCTTTTGCCTTTCTAATCATAGCTTCCATGTGGACATGAGGGCTTCCTAGTCAATTAGATGGAGAATCTCCCTAACATGTTGAAATGGTCTTCATACCCTTTGTAGGGCAGAGAATTTTATTTTAGCTAGCAAAGAGTTGTCCATATATTAAGGTAAATGTCATGTATACATTCCCCAGACAACTCTCCTGGTATGTCAAAGTGAGAAGTGGCCATAGGACAATACATCACTGGTATATTATCCTCATATAATTGTCTTCTCACAAGCAACATTTCTTTCTATTTCACTTCTGGGGACTCCTCTACTTGATATTCCCACCTTTAATACTTCATAATAATTTCATTCCAAGTAGCTGGGCAGGTGGGAGCCTTATTGATATGCGAACTACGCGGGGGGTGGCTCAGAAGATGAGCATGGACCTAGGTCGTACTCCAGTTGAGAAAGGATATCAATCATCATAGAAAGAGAACCTAATATGTCTGACTCCATCTTTCCAAGCACCTCAAAAAAAGAGGGATTTATCACATTTGTTTCGACAAGGGGGGGGGGAATTCTTTCCACTATGAATTTTGATTATATAGAGGACCTCCGCAATTGGTGCCTCAATAGCGAGGGATACCATTTCAACTTGATTCCCGACCATGAGGAGTGTCTCTATGGTGTAGAACCTAGGGAGGACCATTAGAGAAACGAGGGGATGACCTTATCAATGAATTCTATGATGGTGAGGACTACCATCATAGCTTGATACCTAGCTACAGGGAGACTTTCTGCAGTGTACATCCTGGGGAGGGCCTTCAGGATGTACTACAACGAGGAGAGGACCTTCTCGTTTCTTGATGTCACTGAGGGGAGGACCTTCACAGCAACCGCCATTACGGGGAGGACATTCACAATGACTGTCATCATGGCGATGACTACCATCATGACTCGACATTCGACTATAGGGAGAAGCATATCTGTAGCATGTACCCAGGGAAGGACCATCAGGGCAGACAACAGTAATGGGAGGACCTTATTGTTGTCTGATCTTCAAGTCAAGGGGAGGGATACCCTGACATTCATCAAGAGATGGTCTCTCATGATCGATCATTCCTGGCCCATGGAGTATGCCCATGTGGGTGCTCTGGGGAGGACCTTCAGAGCTTATGGTAGCGACATTAAGGGGAGGGCCTTCACAACTTCAACTACCACTTCTATAATTTGGTAATGGACTGACTACATCTTGAGACTTTATTAATATATGTTTGAGGGAACCAAGAACCCCAACTTCCAGAAGAGAAGGATCATGCATGTGCTCTTTATTTTCTAACTGTCTTAGACACATTTCATTTTTGAGCGCTCTATTGCGGGTAATCGGGGCTGGCTCATCTTGGTAACAAACTTTATATGCGGTTACCTATCTTGTTCAGTCCTGTGATGTAGCCAGGATACGCCGATGAACATATTGAGTTTTGGCTGGGATATATACATGCTCTTGAGTGACCACCACATTAAACCAGCATCCCCCAATTGGAACATATATTTGTTCCCAATACAGCTGTCCGTGTATCATGATATATTGCCATCAATCCTCTGGGACTTATGTAGGGATTCATAACTGCTCTGTAGTGACTGATCCATTTTGAAAGTAAGTCATTCCATTCTAGGAAACTATGTCATGGGCCTCGTTTCTTTCCTTTACTACTGATGCAATAATATCTTTGCATGTTTGGATGATATGGTCTAGAATCAATGTCTGATCTTCCATCATTTCTAGGATTTTTTGAGATACATCTTTGGATAGAATAGGTATAAAGGCCAATTCCACTATCGGAGCAGGAGTTTGTGCCTATTTCGATCCCCAATGGGTTTCTAGTAATTGCTGGAAATTATCTTGTGTCGGGAAGGAGGAATGAGTCTTTCGCATATTTTCCTCTCTGGTTGCCATCGTATTTGACTGGTGAGATTAATATTCATGAGAGGGTATTTTCATCTGCTCACGTATCTCTGTATTTGTTTCACGGGCTTTGTATGAATCCGTAGGAAATTGTCTGGGCTCATATTTTCTCTCCACCCTATTCAGATGAAAGGCTTGATATGAATCAATAGGCATTTCTTCCTATATATATCTAGGTTCCACACTACTTGGATGGTAGGCTTGATATTAATCAGTAGGTATTTGTGCCTACATATAGTTAGGTGCTTCCCTATTTAGATGAAGGGCTTCTTGTGCATTAGCAGATATCCACATCTACCTATAATCTGCTGCTCTGTTTGCACAGTAAGACCAGCAACCACTAGTAGGAATATTCATGTGCTCGTATTGTGCAACCATATTTATATGGTGGGATTGAGTGGAGGGGGAAGATTTTTATATCCACCCGTTGAATGCTACTGTGTTTGTATAAAAAAGTTGTTCCTTAGGAACCATGGTGATAAACTATTCCTAATTATATATTTTCCACCATTGGCAGGCAGTCTGAGGGGTTTGAGTCATCTAGACTTCAGTAGGTTCCCACAGTATGAGGAGACTTGGTCGCCTGGTGTCAGCGGTGATACTATTTGGTAGGGGCCCTTGGGAAGGACACCAATGAAGTTGAGATGAATTTTTCGTCATTGACATCATCTACCTCCCTAAGATAAGGGAGGTACTCATTGTCACTTTCCAGGGATAGGCTCCTGAAATGGTTTGAGATTCCCAATGTGGCTGCCTTGTGCTGGGGTGCCGATCGTGACTGAGGAGGCAGCTGATGATCCTTCACAGATTTGAGGTCTTGTTTCACGACCTCTAATGTGGGAAGAGTACCATTATAATTGTACTATTTGATCAATGTGTTGGATACCTAGTGTTGAAGATGCTGGGTAGGCGAGGGGGTCCTAGTCTTCATCGGGGCCCCGACCGCCTGCGTGATCACTGAGGTGCATACTGCATTGGTCGCCATGATTTCATTTGGATCAAAGGTTGCTATGTGGGAACATGAAATATACATATATGACATATACATACCACAAAACCTCATCAAAGTTGAATTATCTTGAACATATGCATATTTGAAAATTCAGCTTGGCCTCCTTCCCTTTTTTTGTTGTTAGGTGAAGGGGCTTGAGTGGGGTAAAACCCCCACCTTGATTAGGGATTCACATCACGTTCACCATTTTTGTTTCACCTATGAGGGAAACATGGGTGTGCGTGTGGGAAAAAATGAAATGAATGGTCCGATGGGTGCCAAGAATTTTTTTGTTATTATAGAAACCTTCACGTTTCCATCTTTGTTTCAACTCGATTCACGTAGTCATCCTTTAAAGTAGGATTAGATTGACCCTATGGGGACTGGTTAGTTTATCCCTTCTATATTGCAAACGATAGGCCACAGTCAAATAGTCCCAGTGGGAAATTTCATGGGGTCAAGTACTTGTGAAATCGGTACTCTAAGGATATAATTTCATCTGATGGTCTCCAACATGTTTATTTGTGGATCCAAAAACACCTAACAACCCTGGTATCCCTGATTCATGGACCTGATTTCCAAAGACAGACAATCTTTGGACAATTATTTAGCCAACGACACTTAAGGACTCCATTGGTCAAGAGGATGGAAGTTTAGGCTCACCACACCCTCTAAGGGGGGATTATTTCCTATTCCAGGACTCTCTTATTGGTTTAATTCATGTTTATATGTTCATGAATCCTTGGTTCATTCCCAAAGAGTGTGTCCTTGGGTTACCCATAGTTTAAAGGATCATCATAGGCATACATGAATTTTATGCTGCGGTGGTAATGTTGAATTATTCCATGTAATAAGGTGCTCTGGAGTTTATCATCATCTCGGGGGAAGGAAGGTGACTTGATTCTTGGATCGGAACCATAATATGGGATTCCAACGTATCATCGGAAGAGGAATCAGATCCCCCGTAGTTCGGGAAACATAGGGCTTACACATGAGAGTGACCCATTTGAGTGGTCATTATTGGGTTAACCCTTTTGGAAGGGAACCCTTTTGATCTCGTGCCTTCAATCAAGCATCCCACATATCCTAGTTTGATCAGGAATCTATGTTCTCGTAGTTTATAAGAGTTGGGGCTTACGCATAGAAGCTTCCCATTTGAGGGGACAAGATTGGGTGGAACCTTTTGATAGGGAACCCTTTTGAGATCGGGTATTCAAGAAGGCATCCTACGTATCCTGGTTTGATTAGGAATTAGAGTTCTCATAGTTTAGAGGATATGTGGCTTACACATGGAAGATACCAATTTGAGGGGACATGATTGGGTGGACCCTTTGGGAAGGGAACCCTTTTGAGGTTGGGCCTTCAAGAAGGCATCCTAAGTATCATAGTTTGATCAGGAATCAAAGTTCTCATAGTTCAGAATTGTGTGGATGTTGTAATCATCAAAAATATCTAGGACTACATGAGTCATGCTCGGTGTGAGAAACAAGAGGATGTGAGAGATCAAACCATCCACACACCTCCTCTCCTACTGATGGGAGAGGGTGGGACTATGACGAAAGAGGCTAGGGAACCATGGGTGAGGGTGTTGAGTGATGAACCTTTTAATGTGGGATGACATTAGAAGAAATTCATCTCGGCCCTCAGAAGAATGGGGAATTACCTTAGTGGGATCACCCCATAACATGTTCTAGGAAAAAGGGAAGAATGCTGACTCTCTTTAAAAGGAGAAGCAAACATAACTCCTTAGACTGATCACCATTACTCAATGAATGGAAAAGAAAATGATCACCCTTAATCCCTAGAATGGGGAGGTTCAAGTCAACATCCCAAGGTTGGAATCCGAGTTACCATGGGAATGTAGACTTACATACATCCCTAGAGTCCAAACTATTGTAAGGATACCCTTCGTGACTCCACTTACCATGGGTATGTAGACTCAAAGGGGCATGCTGATGTACCTGAGGATTTGATCATATGAGTCTGATTTCTTTGTAGGAGGCTTTGGCCTGATTATGGGGGATTGGTTTGCGGAGGGACTATGAAGGAATTGAGGGTAACAGAGGGGCGAGATTGGAGTCAGAGGGAAGAATACATGAAGACACCCCATTCCATGTACTATTTTTTTATATGGGATGGAGGGATCTCCATATACCATAGTGGTATGCAGTTATAGGGTTTTTCCGCATACTGAATCAGTACACAGTCTTGGGCATGGACCACCATGCACCATAGTGGTACACAGTCCTGAATGCGGTCTATCACACTGCTTTGGGTTCCATCCATGTACTGATGTAGTACGCGACACTAGGTTAAATTCGCATAATGATAAACTATACAGAGCACCATATCGAAGGAGGGTCATGGGGACTATCGTTTGTGGGGAGTTCATTTGTGAGGAATATGTGGTTCACGATTTCACCAATTAGGTTTTGGGTTCTCCCATTATTATTAAGTTCCTTCATTTTATCGTTTTCGGTTGGTTAAACCTGCGAAACACGTGGTTAGAAATTCGGTCTTCACTGATGATTCGAGACTGAAGCTAAAATCCTCTCTGAATTCTTACTTCCAACCTTTGGGGTCCCCTTCATGCTTTCTTTGTCCATCCCTTATCAATTCCTTATATGCTCCTTTTATAGATCTTTGGGACAATCATATCTATGGGCATGTGACACAATTTGCGAAAGTCCATGAAGATATATCTTGACCCATAGAAGACTCGGTCAACTGGGGTTTACAGAGGGTGCGGTTCACGAGTCACATTTTGTGGAACCCTACCAATTATCTTCATCCACAATCTATTGAGTTCACAAGATAGTATGCGGAAGGCCTTTGCGAGCTTGATTCCCCTAGTGATGTAGTTTGCAGGCGCCTAGGTTAGCTGGCCATCGCTCCGTAGGCCAGTGCCTCATGGGTCATTCCGCATACCGGTGGTTCATAGTTTATTCAGTCCGCAAACCCTTCCCAGTGATGGTATGCAGGTCAATCAAAACTCTTTGAGAAATTAAATTCCTTCAAGTTTCTTCGGAAGTTTGCAACTTATTTTGAGTCCATTATCCTTTCTAGATTTGTAGGAATTCTTGAATCCTTCTGCAATGTAATTATGGGAGAATTTTCTTCCCCTGGTGAAGTTTTCATGACCCTACAAATATTTCACCAGTTAATTAAATAACATTCAAAGTAAATACCATATGTAAAAAATGGTATACAATTTATGAAATACTCATATCCATGATATAAATAATTAGATATTTAAGAGAAATATAATTTTATATGGAAAATGATATCAAAGGGGTAGTAGATACACCACATAAAAATGATTTGGTGAACACTACAAAGTAATACTCAATTAAATGTAAATTGAGATGAAATCTTTCACTTACACTTCCCTTTGGTTAAACATGCATTAAACTCTTCTTTGGTAGAGATCCTTTAGATCTTATATTGAGGGGAAAAAGTTGGTATTTTTTAAAGAACAAAATCCCCATAACTTGGATAAGGATGTTGAGAATAGAAATGGCCATGGGTTGGTAAAGCTATAAGGCTCAAGGTGATATGAAGAAGTGAGGGAAGAGGTTACCTTTTATAATTGATGTGAGGGACACTTTTGGAAACTCTCTAAATATTAAATTAATGTAAATTAATTTTTAGTTTCAAATGGATAAAAAATGATTTATTTAGAATATAAGATGAGGATGGGTCTAAATACTCTCATCCAATAATTTTTAAATGATATTAAGTCACATTTGTATCCTTATATTTTGGTTTTAACACCTATTTAATCTTTTTAACTCTTATCATGACAACATGACTTTTTTCTCTTTAATGGTCAATATTATTACTATAAAATGCCAAAAGACTCATAAAGGAACTAGTGATGAAATTTTAAACCTTATACAAATTAGTTGGGAGAATCTTAGATTTTTAGGATTTTCATATAATTTAATAAAATAATATTTATTTTAAAATATCAATAATGTCAATTTTGACACTATTCATTATGTTGAATTTTAAAAATATTAATAAAATAAGATAAATTCAAACCAAATACATTATTATATCCCTAAGGTGTCACGTTCATCTAGAGAATGCTTTGGTCACATTAATTATCTCAAATTACATTTTTATTAATATTTTTAACAACATTTATTTGATATTTCCATTAATAAAATAATTACTGCATCATCAACATGTGAGCATTTATGGTAAATATTTCATTACTAAAAATTATAAATAAATTAACATGATTTAGATAAATATTTTATAGTACAAAATAATATTTATTTTCTAAGACATATTTTGTTTAAAACTATATTAAAAAATTTATATATTTTAAAAATAAGAGTATTACATTTTGTCACTTTCTTTGATTTTAATAATATCTAATTCATTTTCATGGAAAAGTGTCTATTTAATGATTAAATTTCGAACGTTACATGTTAAGGGTAAAATTTAATCCATCTAATAATATTGATACAAGTGTTAGAGTTATTTTCTTGTTCTTATCATTTTATTTTTAACCTAAACTACCTAATTTACTCATTACCGTGGTAATAAAAATTACCAAGATTACTATTCATAGTAACCAAAAATAAAAGGGTCATATTTAATAAATTTGGACCTTATAAATTAAAATATGTAATCCATTTTAAAAAAATTCAAAACAAAAAGTGGAATATTTTAATTTTAAATTAAAAAAGAAACATACAACGATAAATAATTTTTCATAAAAAATTCCCTATTAAATATAAAAATGTTTTATCCAAAATTTAACCATAAAATGGTTTCCAATAAACTTCATTGAATTATAAATAATATAATGCAAATATTTTTTACCTTTAAACTAATATAAAATAAAATATTTAAATGTTTTATATTAATATAGTTTTTCAATAAAAATCGTTATGTTTCACTATTCACTAGTAATTAAATATTTTATGAAAAATACCAAAACATAATCCTAAGATAATTTTGAACTTAAGATTTTAAAAATAAAGTTTTTTTAAATAGTAATTATAAAAGTTTCAACATCAATTTTTAAAATAAATACGCCATTAAAAGGTGGAAAAACTGTCTTTAAAAAAGTATAGCTTTTTTTGCATAAAATTGGATTTCCTATATTATTGCTATCAAATATATTGGATGAATGAAATTTTATTTGATTGAATATATAGTATATAAATTTTATTATGAAAATTTACTAATAATATTTAATTACTACATTAATAATGAGTTGAAGAATTATATAATTCATAATATAATTAATCCTACTCACACCCACCAATTTAATAAATAGTTTACAAAAAACATGTCAAATAATAATATTTAATAGTATATTTTTTTTTCATTTAAACTTTTTGTTTCATTTAATGTATTCTATTGAGGAAATTGAATTTATTTAAGAAAATACATATCATAATATACTTGGGTGTTATATGACATGAATCACAAAGGAATCAAAGAACACGAGCCATGAGAGAATAAAATTATCGTAAGATCATATCATAAAATAGTGGAATAAATTTTGGAATAATAATAATAATAAAATTATTATTTCAAGGATACCCACCAATACATTAATCACATGTTAGTATTGGGCTAACCACTCGTGTACCTGCTTCAGGCTTGGGATAACCTCCCATGTAACCTCTTTTAGGTGTGATATATCCTCTATTGAACCATATCTTAGGTTTGGGATAACCTCCAATGTAACATTATATCCAATAAAACATTAATATTATCCAATTAATTATAGAGAAATTATAAACCCACCCGTCACATAATCTCCATCCATTCATATGTATGCCCTAAGATCATGAAAACAATTATCATTTCCTTTTAACTTAACCCATAGAAAAGAAAATAAGTTTCATTAATATTTCATAACCATATCCAAAAAAAATAAAGAGTAAAAATAAGTATGGTATTATAGAATCATATCCCTAGTTAAGTATAAGTAACCTCAAAGGATGTAATCATAGATAAAAAGATCACTAGAACATTTCATGAGGAAAATATCATTTTCATTTTGAAATCAATTATTTTAAATTTAAAGTTTTCCATAATATTAATTAAAATATTTTAATTGAAAATAAACATGAAAACATGAAATTTAAGCTTCAAATCAAAGAGTGTTCATGGTGGTGGGAAAGTTTATTCATGCAGTATACATTAAAATAGAGCCTTTTCTCATACCTTGGTAAAAAGTACCTCATTCAGATTATGATGAGAAGATTCATTTTAAAAAATTTATAGAAAGTAAAACATGGGTGAGAATTTATTAAATAATTTTTTTTAAAATATTAAAAACATTCATGAAAAAATTTTAAAGAAAATATGGGCATTGAAGAAATATATTCCTGATTGAAGAGTAAAACATGGTCGATTTACCTTAAAATTAATCTTTTAGTATCTTGTGTATTTAAAGAGAGGAAAATGAAATGAAAAATTTATTCTATAAAAATAACCTGTGAAGAATAAAATTCTTGAGATTTTATAGGGATAGATCATAAAATTTCATTATCATAAATTTAAGTAAAAACAATCACTGTAAAAATGAGATTGTAACGTAAAACCCTTACCTCAAGTCTGACTTGCTTCGAAAGTTCTATAAAATTTTTTATAATAAATTTAAATTTATTATAATTATATACCATAACCATGTACATATTTATAATAACATATATGATCATCTTATAACATTTCAACACGTAATTATTAATATTTTTTTATTAAAATCATTGTTTCTGGGTGTTAACTATTTTGTTTCTCATGAATGTTTTGGTTCAAAAATTATAGTACTTATACTTTGATATTGGTTATATAATTTAGATAATATTAATAATAATATAATTATCATATATTTTAATTATATACAAATTTATAACTATCCATACAATTAAAATATAGAAAATTGAATTACACTGTTCAGGGAGACGGTAGTCAATACGTAAACATAAACATTGATTTCATTTTCTCAAGAAAATAAAGAAAGAAAGATAAATAATATTTTATTATTAAAGAATAATTATTACATAATAATTATCATATATATTTATTAAATCCATCATTATAAAGAACCATGTCAGGTAGTGATGTAAAATGAATCATATCGCTACGAGGAAGTGGCAGTCCACACATACACATGAGCGATACTTTATTTCCCATTTGATGGAAATGAGGTAGGAAATAATTTTTAAATCATAATTATAAAATCAAATTATATTTATTATAACTTATTTATAATTTTATCATGGATATAAAAGGTTTAGAGAAGGTGGAATAAGAAATAAAATTCAAAGAACCTAGTTAAGATTTATACCTATTATTTGAGAGTCCTCATTTGGATCACACCTTAATACTTAAAATATTGGTCTTATAAGAATAAAAGATGCTCTAAGATGATTGGAAGGAATATATTAAGGTATTACTGTAGGTATTGTCTGATCTAGGAGTCTCAAAATTCATGAATAATGGAGGAAATGAGGTTCCCTTTTATAAGTGAGGTAGAGGACACACATGGAATTATATAAACGATTTAAATATAATTAATGTATTTATCAAGTATAATGATTGAAAATATCCATATATTAGAATTTAATATAACATTGGGTCTAAATATCTTCATCCAATTGTAATTATACAAGTTTTTATGGAAATATTACCCTTATCTCTTAGTTTAATCCATGGTAAACCTGTTTCATCCGTAACTGTGGTAACTGATTTTTATTGTTTTTACTATTCCATATGAAAAATAATTAAAGTAAAATAATTTCCAAATTCATGAATTATGATTCAAAATTATTTAATAAATTTTATAAAATTCAATTTCTATAAGTGGGGAAAAATTAATTTTAAAATAAGTGTGTAAAACACAACAAAAACCCGTTTTTAGAAAAATGAATTTTAAGCATAAAAATAGATTTAATTTCATTACTTGCCTAGTAAAAAATATATAATGATTATTAAAACAATATAATATATAAATTTAAATAAAATAATTATTCAATAATTATTTAATTAATTTATTTAGATAAAATACTTTGTGTAAAAAAACCAATTTTATGAAAAATAACTCTTTAACCATTAAATGATTTCATCTTCATTACTAAAAATTAGATAAATAATGTATGTTTTATTATTAATTTATTCATATAAATTTTCAATATATTTTATTAAATTTTTTTTAATAGTTATCATAACATATATAAAAATAAATTTTGAAAAAAAATAAGTCTTTTAATTGTTAAATGATTTCATTAAAAATGTAATGATTATTTCTTAGGTATTAATTATTACAGTTGAATTTAGGAAAACATTTCTATATATATTTCAAAATGTGGTTAATCCTATTCATACTATCTAATCCAACAAATAGGTTATAAAGGTATAATATATCAGGTGTTCATTTAGACTCAAGGTTGTGTGTAAAATAATATATCAAATACTTCGAGTTTTATTGCAAAGGAAATGTATATAAATTTTTTTGGGGTGTTTCACACTAGTCGCATATAACTTATTTCTTAGTAAAAATTTCTCTTCTTTATCCAACATCAAACACTAACCCCGAAGGTAAATCCCTCTTTGGTTGGTTAACTCACTAATCCATACTAGGTAAATTTTCTTTCACCTTCACATCGGAAAACATTAATCATTTCTAAAAAATCATTGCTCCCAACCAAAGGTTAAACCTCTTAGTAACTTAAAAATTAAGGGGATGCTCAAGGAACCAACCTAAAAGATTCATCCCTAGAAAATCTACCAAGGTAAAATGTATAATTTACCACATTATACTTCTTTAGAATAATACAACCATATCATATGATTGGAAACCCACCTTGGGTTCCACTTTTAATCAACCTAATACTCCCATATAGGTAACATATCCATTGGATACTATTTGATAAAAAATAACACATTGAAGCCTAATGGAGACCACTAACCTCTCATATAATATACTGAATTTTTAAAGAAAATAAAAACCCTATGTTAAAAATTTATGAGTATTTTATGTGAAAATTTAAATTTTCAATAAAAAAAGTACTTAATAATTTTTTAAAGGCTTTGCGTAAGGGTACAAGGACAGTTAAAATCATGGAATATTCTATGTAATAATTTTGGTGTTAGGAAAACAATTAGTGTGAGATTATATGCCCTATAAAGGATAAGTGTATATAGAGTGAAAATATTAAAAATATTATATTATGCGTGCATGATTTATCTAGAATAATTGAATATCTCCCAAAGAGTACATTATATGAGGAATCTGAGACCACCATTGGCCCCATGATATAGTGTTTACCCTTAATGATGTATAAATTTTTTTAGTGTTAGATGTTTGTTCTGGTCACTCATGAGGATAAGTTGTTTAATATTTTTATTATATATATATATATTTAAAATAAATTAATATCTCTCAGAAAGTGCATCATATGAGAAATTAAATACCACTATTAGGTATGAGACATGGGGTTTACCCTAGTTTGAGTATAAATTTTATGCACATTGGGTGTTCGGAAAAAGCGCACGTGATAAAACCCTTTTTATATTTAATTAATTATTTATTTCATTTTTTAAATAATAAATAATTATTATCTCTCAAACAGTGTGTCATATGAGAAATTTGAGACTACTTTTAGGTTTGGGATGCGAGGTTTATCCTAGATATGGTATAAATTTCATGCTCAATTGGAGTTTTTAGTTATTTAAATTTTATGTTAAATAATTAATTTCAATTAATACAAAAAAATATGTTTATTATTTATCATCTTCTTAAAATGTCTCCTACCATTTTACATGCCTTAAGCTTTTAAAATATTCAATATAACTTTTTTTACCATTTTAAATCACCAATATCTTAATGAGCTCAAATTAAAGACTCCACATTATTTTTTAGGTTGAAACGTGTTTTGAAATCATAGATTAAATAGGGTTTCATTTTTACTAGAATTTCACATGTTTTTTGGTTCTTAAAATGGGCGATCCATTTCATCGTGGGTTTTTATTGAGCCATTTGAGTCAAAGAAACCATATATATCTTCTACATGATTAGTTGACCTCCAAAGAACCGATTTTTGGTGCTTGAAGCTCTATGAGTCAATCACCTTTCTTTCCGGGCATTGCACCTACATTTTGGGTGTGTTTTATTTTATTTTATTTTATTTTTATTTTTATTTTAATCTTTCATTTTCCAATCTTCTCAAATGTAGGAATAAAATAAAGGGTTTAATTTTAAATAAATATATAAATCCAAATTTATCTATGATTATTTATAATATTATAATGGGGTAAATACATAAATTAACCGAAGATAATAATGTGAAGGACCATCTAATAATAAATCTATGAAATTATCATGGATAATTTTTAAAAATATCTTTTTTATCAAAATTATATTTATCAACAATTATTGAATGACAATTAAAAAAAATAATCAAAGGATAATTTATGAAAATTATCATGGATTTTTTATCAAAGGATATTATGTGAAATTATCAAAGGATAATGTTTAGAAAAATTATCAAAGTATAATTTTAGAAAAATTATCAAATGATAATTTTTTATGAATTTATCATAGGATGAGTTATAAAAAATTATTGAAATATAATTAAAAAAAGAAATAACGATTTCATGAGATTATCATGGATAATATTATTCTTTTTGTTAAAAGGTTAATTACAAGGTACACTACCAAAAATTCATCTTTAGCTAGCGCCACCATTTATTAGCACAAAAAAAGCACTGATAAAATGGGTACTTTTATTTGTGTAGAAAAAGTGTTGATAAAAGGTGTTTTTATCAGTGTTAAAAAAGTGATGATAAAAGTACCCTTTATATGTTTTTTTTCTAGAACTAATAAAAGTAATACCGTTATCATCGCTTTGTTAACACTGATAAATGGTAAATTTATCAGTGTTTTCCTTAGTGCTGATACAAGGTATATTTCATAAAAAAATTATTTAACATTAAAAATCATATATTAATATATAATTATTTTTATATTGATATACATATAATATATTTTATAAAAAATGATTCACATGAGGATTAATATGCATTTACACGTAATATATAAGATATTTAGAGAAAATAAGATTATAAATAAATTAAAAATATAATATTAATTAAAAATTTACTAATTATTATCAAGTAATAGTCATTTAATACCAATTTGAGGATATTAGAAAAAAAACAATCTATAATAATTTGAAAATATAACTCAAACTTTAAATGATCATAACTCTTGAACCAATTGTTTGTTTGAGGTGTGACATATATCAAATTGAATATCTCAAAAAGATCTATGCCCTGGTGACCCAGGGAAACCACACTCACATTATTTGAGGCCAAAAGGGCTCATAAATCCTCCAAAACTGAGTTTTTTGTCGTTGTACCCCCATTTTTATCATTTCATGGAATATTAGCCTCATTTAAGGGGGTATTATTATATTTTTTTCAGCAGAGATTGAATTTATTATTAGGGATTAAATTAATATTGATATTATGGTTTTGAAGTTTTATCTTTTTTTCTATTTTACTATTAATTATAATCAAATATATAGAAATATATACATATTTTGTATATATTAAATCATTAAATTTTAATTTTATAAATATATATGTAATCATATTTACATATAAATTATCTTTCTCAATATATAAACCATATCAAAATAAAAAATAATTTCTATTTTATTAATTAAAATAAAAAATCATAAATATTTATACATCTTTATAATGTCTATATATATAAATATATTTTTGCGCATGTCTGTATTAACAAACAAATATATATTTTCTAAATATTCTAATATATGTTTATAAATATTAATATATAATATATGTACATAAATATAAAGAGGGATAATTATATTTATAGATATACACATACATGCAAATAAGTAAATATATATATATATATATTTATAAACACACACACGTAAAACATATTTTATAAATATATTTAAAAATAATCATATAAATAAATATATAAATATATATTTGAATATATATATATATATATATCATAAAATATAGAAAAAAATATAGGGAAGTGGAAAAAGTGTCGGCGTGTGTGGGGGGAGGCCTTGGGTTCAAAACTCACTTGAGGTAGGGGCACACGCAGGAGGTATTAGCACTGTTAAAGGGGCGGGGTGCTTCAAGTGATGTTAAAGGGGTGGTGGCAAGGAAATGGGTGCTTTGAATACAATTAAAAGTGATCACGAAGCGTTGTTAGGGGGGTCGACCACTGACAATTTTTTTTAAATAATAAATTTTTTGACTTTTATCTGCGATTTTTTTTAGTGTTGATAAAATGAGCCTCTATCAGTGATAAAGAAAAGCATAGATAAAATTCCCCTTTTATAAGTGACTTTTTTTAGAGCTAATAAAAGCGTCCTTTATCAATTCTTTTTTTAGCGATGATAAAAGGGACCCCCTTTTAATGACATTTTGATTATCAACATTTTTTAGATCTATTGATGACTTTTTTTAGTTTTGATAAAAGCCTAATCTATAGTAGTGGTAATTATCACGTGGCAAGATTATCAAAATTATCAAAGTATAATTACGTGTATTATCAAAATATAATTATCAAAGGATACTTTGTATTAAATATTCGAAATATAATTATAAAAGATAATTAATAATAAATTATCAAAAGATAATCATAAAAGGATAATTTGTATTAATTTATCAAAAGATAATTATAAAGGATAATTTGTAATTAAATTATCAAAATATAATTATAAGATATAATTTATAATAAATTATCAAAAGATAATTATAAAGGATAATTTATAATAAATTATCAAAAGATAATTATAATGGATAATTTAGGACAAAATTATCAAATATAATTATAAAAGGATAATTTGTAATAAAATTATAAAAAGATAATTGCAAGGGATAATTTATAATAAAATTATCAAAATAAAATTATAAAGTGATAATTTTTATTAAATTATCAAAAATACAGTCATAAAGGATATTTTATAAATTTTTTTAAAGATAATTATAAAATGATAATTTGTATTAAATTAACAAATGATAATTATAAAAGATAATTTCTATTAAATTATCAAAAGATAATTATAAATAATAATTTTTAAAAAATTATCGAAAGATGATTATAAAAGGTAATTTAGGACAAAATTATCATAGATAATTATAAAATGATTATTTACGAGGAATTGTCAAGGATAATTATAAAATGATAATTTATAAGAAATTATCAAAATGTAATTTTAAAAGGATAATTATTGAGAAATTATTAAGATATAATTAATCTTGAGGAGAATATTTCAAGCACATGCTTTGCCCTAAACAATATTTTCAAAATTATTCAAGAGAGAAAATATCATTACATGCATAATTTTAATGATAATTCAAAAATTATACAGGAGAGTGAAAATATCATGAGAAGTGATATTTTATATATTTTTTAAATAAAATATATGGTTTTAGTTATAGGGACCCTTAACGAACCTCGATCTTTGACTTGTAATTTGTTTTTGATAATAAGGTCCTCAAGAGGTGATCTTGACTGATTTATTCCTGCTTTTTTACACTGATGACTTTTGAGGTTGGATGTTCTTTAACTTTTTAAGATTTTTTACACATGTTTTCTTAATATGATTATGTGTAGAGATATTTTGATGAATTTTCTATATTATGATCGCATGTGGGTGTGTGTGTGTATCCCTAGGAGCCTTCTATTCCACTTGTTTCTATGAGTACTTTGTAGATCACTATTTATGTTTGATGTTGATCACATGTATTGTGTTTTCTACCTTACTTATGATGATATGCTTTGATTTCTCATGTATCCTACCACGCTATGTGTTCTTTTATGGTTTTTTTCTTGGAGCTCAAGATAGGTGGACCATCATGACATATTTATCCCTTAGAGGGGAAGTGTGCCTGAATTGTAATAATTATGAAGAGGGACTAATGCACAGGGTAGGGATATAAAAATTCCTTAGGGATACCGTGTGATACACTTACTTAATAGAAGATCCCAAGTGGTATGTTACTTAATGATTAGGGGATGCTGAGTAGATCTTGATTCTTAGGTGATGCCGAGAATATGAGCCTCTTAATGACTAGTGATACTGAGTCGTATGATCACACAGTGCTGAGTTGTAGGATTCTATAGACTCATCGGCGATCCTTGATTCTTCTAACACCTTGATTATCCATCCAAAATAGAGCTTAAGCATGTACGACTGGGGGTTTATGGAGGCTTAGTTAGTGTATAATCACTTAGTTTTGGATTTTATGTTTATGATTGTTATGAATTGATCCTTATTATGGAATACACTATTATAATTGAGAAAATCAGGTTAATGATACATTGGTGGTGTCCTACTTAGTCTTGTACACACACCCTACTCAGGCATTTCAATGTGCTTATAGATAGAATGAGGGATCTGTCAAAGGACAAGGGCCCTAGGGTGGACATTTGATTAGTTGATCATGGAGATAGTAGAATACTAGGATGGACTCTAAAGGATCATCTATTTATTAATTTACTTTATCTTATTTACTTCCTCTTTACATGCTTGCCACTTACGACAGATTATTTATTTGTATTAAATTTATTCCATATTTACTTTTCAATGTGTTTACTCTGATTATTTATTTGTATTGTTTATTGTTTATTACCGATCCTATGGCATGATATTAAGGGTATTTTCTTCCCACTGATGGACTAAAACCCTCACTATGAGTAAGATGCCTCTTGCGTATGAGGAGACATGCATGAGGTCATGTGGAATTTTGACTTGAAACCAGTGATTCAGGTTGGGATTTTACAAAATGGTATCAGAGAATCAAGACTCACTAACTTGTTTCTTCTCTTGTATTGGTTTGGGACAAGGTAGATAGGATATGGGAAATAGGGATTCTTGCAGGGGAACTATGTTAGTTCTTGGCCAACACAACATATTTGATCTTTAAGTTTCCATAAATGGTAAATTATTTTTTTACCATTGATTTAATTCACATTGGATGATGCACATGATATTGATATGTGATTTATGGGATTTCGGTTGTGTTCATCCATCATGAATTGGAACATAGGTTCACATTCGATATATATACCTATCGATGTGCTGCATAGTATTTTATTAATCAAATGACTTGATTTATGCTATCTATTTGGGATAGTTTATTCTTGTGTGATATATTTGTTTTATGTTGTTGGGATATATATTTATTGTTATTGATTAGTTGAATCGATCTTTCTTTTGTGTTAATATATATATGATTACTGTGAATAACATGAAGAGATAAAAAATGGTTAGTTCTAGGAGTGGTATACATTGGGTTAAGGGTATAATCCTAATAAAACCATGTTTGATCCCATATATTGGTTAAGATAAACATTGTGTAATCACATAGATTGATTAGGGTTTATCCTAATAAATCATTTTCTTTTCTTAAGTGTTTTCTTTCATGTTTTAGAAGATTTCACCTCGACATAGTCTTATGGAACTACTTGGGAAGTAGATTGAGATACTTCTGTAAGGTTGGAGGTTTCAGCATTAACCCTGGACATGTAAGAGAATGCAGTTGGTCTATCTTCTACCTAATCTGTGGTATAGGTTGTAGGAACACTTCAACTAGAAGGCATTATCTTAGTGCCAATACTAGTAATATGAGTTCAAAACTATTATTAAATATTATCTTACTTCCACTCTCGCATTCTTCATCCTTCCAGGGAGCTAGATGCCCTCAGGATATTAATTAATGGGTTGAAATTGTTTTAGATCTTTGAACTAGTATAAACTCTAAAAGATCACTGGGTTAAGTTAAAATGATATCATGTGTGGTGTACAACCATTTTGATACCTTGTATCGCATGACACCAACTGATCTAAAGGAGCTCAAGGTTATACATGATAACTTTGAGAGGAAGGGATTCATAAAGGTGAGTACTTCACCATGGGGTTCACCTATATTTTTTTTCCAAGAAGGAAGATAATATTCTTTAGAAATGTGTTGATTACTAGAAGATGAACTAGGTGATGTTTAGGAACCGATATCCATTTCCCTCGATAAATCATCTTTTTAATCAGATATAAGGAGAATAATGGTTTACAAGATTGATCTTCAATCAGGATATAACCATTTGGGAGTTAGATATGAGGATATTGTGAAGAGGACATTTCAGAGAATGTATATACTGTATGAGTACTTGGTAATTTCGTTCTGGATAACAAACACACCAACAATGTTTATGGACCTCATGAATAAGACCATTCAATATATCTTCACTCAAGGGGACCTAAACTTGAGGTAGGGGTGCTGGTTTGAGATTCCTATTTTACATCATGTTTTTAGAATGACTTACAAAAATTCCATGGGACACTACCTCATACCGAATGTCCGTCAGAGCAGACTACAAACAAATTGTAGGATATTCTTTAAGCTTGTCTGATAGACCTCAGTGAAACACAGGATGATCACCTAGCCTTTATTGAATTCTCATTGAATAATAGTTACCAATATTTGATTTAGATGACACATTACAAGGCTCTTTACAAAAAACCACATCGATAATCGATTATCTGTATGTGGTAGGTGAGACAATAGTTCTAGGCCTAATTGGGCTCAAGAGGCCTCTAAGGGAGTGTATCTAATTGTGAAGAGGTTGATCACCACACAAAGTATATGGAGACTATATTCCCACCACAGTAGGAGACCATATGAGTCCACTATGGGAGGTCATACTTTCATGAAAGTGGATCCTCGGTTAGGGAACATACATTTGGGGAAGTAGGGAAAGATAACATCTCTTTTTATTAGACACTTTTAGATCACAGAGTGGATATGGGAAGCGATGTATCGTCGGGACCTCCCATATTGCTATCAAGGTATCCGCGATGTGTTCCATGTGTCATAACTTCAGAGGTACATACCCAAACCTATGCATATTATAGATTATGAGGATGTAGATATGGTAAAAAATGTATCTTATAAGGATAATTTGGTGTGGATTATAGATCGAAGCGAGAAGGATTTGTGAGGAAAGACAGTGACATTATTCCAGATTTGGTGGTAACGTGGATGGATCTTGGAGAAACATGGGAACATGTGTATGATATTTGAGCTTATTGGCCTGAGTTATTTGAGAAATAGCTCTAGAGATACTCATCAAGGATAAGAAGTCGATAGAGGGGGAGAATTGTAATGTCCTAAATCTTTAAAGATAATAAAAACCCCTTGTTAATAATTTATGAGTTTTTTTATGTGAAAATGTAAAATTTCAATAAAAAACCCCTTAATAAATATTTTAAAGGATTTGTGTAAGGGTAAAAGCTCAGTTATAATATTATAATATTCTATGGAATAATTTTGGTGTTAGGCATATAATTAATACAAGATTCTGAATCTTGTAAAGACATGATGAATATGGAATAAAAATATTAAATATATTATATAACATTCATCCTATTTATCCAAAATAATTGAATACCTCACAAATGATGTGTTGTATGAGGAATCTGAGTCCATTTTTAGGTCCAGGACATGGTTTTTATCCATAGTGGGGTATAACATTTGTGAGCCTAGAACGTTTGGTCAAGGTGCTCGTGAGGATGAGTTATTTAATATTTTTTTAATATTTTTTTCAAAAATAAATTAATATCACTCACATGGTGTGTTTTATGGGAAATTCAAGACCACCATTAGGTTCAGGACATGGGGTTTACCCTAATAAAGTTATAACTTTTAAGAACACTGGGTTTTTGGAAAAATCATATGTGATAAAAACATTTTTATTTTTAATTATTTATTTAATCTGATTTTTTAAATAATTAATAATTAATATATTTAAAATGGTGCATTGTATGATAAATATGAGACCACCGTTAGATTTAAGACATATTGTTTACTATATAAGGGACAAAACTTTTATGCATGTCAGACATTTGGTTTTAATTAATTTTTATTTCAAATAATTAATTTTAATTAATATAAAAAAATGATGTTTACTATTCATATTCTCTTAAAACCCCTCCCACAATTTTTACACACCTAAAGCTTTTAAAACCATTAATTTCACTCATTTTTGACAATTTCAAATCACTAACACCTTAATGGGTTCAAATTAAACACTCTGCATTAATTTTTAGAATAAAACGTGTTTTAGAACCATATATTAAATAGGGTTTCAATTTTACATGAATTTCACACGTTCTGGGGTTATTGAATTGACTGATCCATTTAATCTTTATTTTTTTGTTGAGATGGTCAAGTCCAATCAACCCATATATCTCTTCCACATGATTGGTGAACCTCTAATGAACCGATTTGTGGTACTTGAAGCTCGACTGTTCTCTCCCCATTCTTTTTAGGTGTTGCACCTACATTTTGGGTATGTTTTATTTTATTTTATTCTTCCATTTTCCAATCTTCTCAAATATAGAAATAAAATAAATGGTTGAATTTTAAATAAATAAAAAAATCCCAATTTATCTATGATGATTTATAAAATTATAATAGCTTAATTACAAAAATTACCAGAAGATAATAATGTGAAGAACTATTGAATGACAATTCTATAAAATTATCATGGATAATTTATAAAAAGGTTATTATAAAAAATATAATTGTCAAAAATTAGTTAATGATAATTAAAAAATCATCAATGGATTATTTACAAAAATTATCATGGATTTTTTTATGAATGTATAATTCTGTGAAATTATCAAAAGATATTTTTTTTGAAAAATTATCAAAAGATAATTTTTTATGAATTTATCATAGAATGATTTACTAAAAATTATCAAAATATAATTAAAACATATTAACAAAGAATGATTTCATGATATTATCAGAGATAATAAAATTACTTTTGTTAAAAGGATAATTATAAGGTAAGTATCACATGGAAAGATTATCAAAATTATCATAGTAAAATTATGTGTATTATCAAAAGATAATTATAAAAGGATAATATGAATTAAATTATAAAAATATAATTATAAAGGATAATTTATAATAAATTATCAAAAGAAAATTACAAAATGATAATTTATATTTAATTATCAAAAGATAATTATGAAGGATAATTTTTTATTAAATTTATCAAAAGGAAATTATAAGGGACAATATATAATAAATTATCAATACATAATTTTAAAGGAAAATTTATAATAAATTATCAAAAGATAATTATAATGGATAGTTTAGGATATAATTGTCAAATATAATTATAAAATGAAAACTTCTACAAAAATTATCAAAAGATAATTAAAAGGGATATTTTATTATAAAATTATCAACATATAATTATAAAAGTATAATTTTTATTAAATTATCAAAAGATAATTATAAAGGATAATTTATAATAAATTATCAAAAGATAATTACAAAAGGATAATTTGTATTAAATCATCAAAAGACAGTTATAAAGGATAATTTATAATAAATTATATAAAGATAATTATAATGGATAGTCAATAATAAATTATCAAAAGATAATTATAAAGGATAATTTTGGATAAAATTATAAAAGATAATTATAAAATGATAATTTAAGAGGAATTATCAAAGATAATTATAAAATGATAATTTTTAAGTAATTATCAAAAGGTAATTATAAATGGATAATTATTGAGAAATTATCAAGAGATAATTATTATTGAGGAGGATATTGCAAGCATTTTCTTTGAGCTAAATGATAACTTGAAAATTATCCAGGAGAGACAAAATATCATCACAACTGATATTTTAATAATAATTAGAAAATTATATAGGAGAAAGAAAGTATCATCGTAAGTGATATTTTATTTCTTTTTGAAATAAAACAATTGGTTTTTGGTTCTAGGAAACCTTAACAAACCACAAGATTTGACGTGTTAATGTTTTTGATAATAATGTCATGAAAATGTGATCTTGAATACTTTATTACCACATTTTTACGTCGATGAATTTGGAGGTAGGAAGTTCTTTACCTTTTTGGGATCATTTACACATGTTTCCTTAATATGATTATGCATAGACATATTTTTATGACCATGCTAGATTATGATCACATATGGGTGTGTGCGTGTAGCCCTGGGAACCTTGTGTTACACTTATTTCCATGAGTACTTTGTATCTTATTATTGATATTCGATGTTGATCACATGTGTTGTGTGTGCTACCTTAATTATGATGATATGATATGATTGTTCAGGTATACTACCATGCTATGTGTGCTTTTGTGGTATTATTCTAGGATCCCAAGATAGGTGGGCTGTCGTTACATATTTATCTCTTAGAGGGGAAGTGTGCATGAATTGAGACAATGATGATGAGGGACCCATGCACATGGTAGGGATATGACGATGCCTCAGGGATTCCATGTGATGCAATCAGTGACAAGCGAATTCCAAGAGGTATGTTACTCAATGAATAGAGGATACTGAGTAGCTCTTAATGCTTAGGTGATGCTGAGAACATGTATTTCTTGATGAGTAGTGATATTGAGTTTCACAATCACATTATGCCAAGTAGCATGATTCATTATGCTTATATCCAATGCTTAATTATTATGATAACTTCATTTTCCATCTGGTATAGAGCTGAAGCGGGTCTGTCTGGGGGTTTGCGGTGGCTTGGTTAGTGCACAACCACTCAGTTTCGGATTTAATTTTTATGCTTATTACACATTGATAATTAATATAGTATACACCTTAATAATTGATTTCATCAATTTGAGGACACATTGGTGGTGTCCTATTGAGTCTTGTACTCACACCCTACTCGAGAATTCAGATGTAATTACAGATTGAATGAGGGAACTGATGGAGGTCTGGGGCGTTGTGATGGATATATGAGTGGAGGAGCGTGGAGCTAGTAATAGACCAAGATGTACTTTGGATGATCCACTTTTTATTTATTTACTTTATCTGATTTATTTACTCCAGACATGCTTACAACTTATGAGAGATGATTTATTTGTATTACATGTATTTCATATTTACTTTTTTTCATGTTTACTCTGATTATTTATTTATTTTGATTATTTTTGATTATTGATCCTCTAACATATGACATGATATTTAGGGTATAGACTCCCCATTGACAAACTCAGACCCTCACTACTGGTCAGTAGACTCTTATATATAGGTAGACAGGCATATCAAGTGGAATTCCTACTTGGAACCAATGATTTTTATCAGGATGTTATATCTCCTCAAATAAGGGAATCCATGTATAGTTTCATTAGGTCAATCAAACATACTCAACCACACTTACTATTCACATAATATATGAAACCACATATAAATAAATAATTTTAGGCACCACCTACCACAACACTGAGATAACCCATCTAAAAGCAATGGACACTTCACATTATATAGGATCAATATCTATGTCTAATCTCACATCAAAAACTAACCACATCTACAAGACCTAAAATTTAATTGAGGGATCCATAATTAATTATAAAAAATTTATAATTAATTTTACATTAAATATGTAATTTTAGTCAAATAATCATGGTAAAACTCACATGAGGGATTACTTGCTGAAACCCTAAGAAATGATGTGCCAACCATACCCTGTACACCTCCAAACATATAATGAGTAACAGATCCAAATTATGATACCCAAATGATCATAAATTTCATTCCAATTTAATTAAAATATAAGAAAAATTATGATAGCGTAATAATTTTATTAAAATAATGTGAAACATTGAGATTTTATCATTTTCAATCCTCATATAAGCATTCTGAATGAAATTCCCATCATGTCAACAATGTTACACCATGATCTAGTGGAATCATGGTGAAATACTTAGTTCCAATCCACTGAAATCAGTGAAAAATAGAGTATGAATAATGTAAGGTGGTAAAGGGAATAAAATTACATTATATCACCATGAAAAAACTTTCGAATCAACCCCCATATAAGGATAATGAAATTAGGGAGAAAGTGGGGAGATCCGGTCAAATGAGCTCTCCAAAATTCTTTTATGTCAAATTATTTCTGATGAGATTGACTGAAAAATTAAGGATGTGCCATCTCATTTTAAACTGATAAATTTATCACATCAAGTACCCAATGAACTTTCATCAACTACCAAGTGTCCTATTGGGTACCCGGTTGATAATCACCAGCTATTAGATGCCTAAACTAGTGGAGAAGCCCCACTGATTACTCCATTGAGTACTCGATGGTACAAGATCTTGTACCCAATGATCGATGAAACCACCTCCCAAATCCACTAAATTTACTAAAAAACCAAAAACCTTCTATGGGTATTTTACACATACCTTTATATTGTATAATTATTTAGGGAAAATTTTCCTGTGTAATTTTACAAAGAAAAATTTCAAGTAAATTTTCTCAAAAAATAGTGAATTTTTATAGTAAAAGTTAATTAATGGAACTTTCTTATGACAATTTTCCACTAAAATTGTCCAGAGTAACTTATCAAATTAAATTTTCCATTCAAATTTATCGTAGATTCATTAATGAAACATATCCATTGAAAATTTCCAAAAAACATAATCTATTATATCCTTAAATGAAACTTTTATAATTGAAAATTTCACTTAAATTTATCCATTGGAATTTTAAAATAAAACTTACCAAATGAAAATTTTTACCAAATCTTATATACTGGAATTATTTTATAGAATCCATGTGATAGAATTTTTGACTGAAAGTTATCTGATAGAACTCTAAGTTTTATTAGAGCTTCTCTCTAAAAAAATATTAGTGGAAATTTCTAGTGACAATCACACTACAAAATTCATATGGAGTATTCTATTGAGAACACATACTTTCTATGAAATCTTGTAAAATTTGTTTTTTTATAATTTTTTTGGGGAAAAAAAGAAATTATACTTTAAAATAGATAGAAAAAATATTATTTTTTTATGTGAAATAAAAAATTAAAATTATCTATATATATAAAATATTATTATTATTTTGAAAATTTTAATAAAATATTTAAGAAAATAAAAAATAATTATTATTATAAAACAAATTATATAAATTTGAAAGAATTTACCCTACTTATGAAGATATATAAATTAATTTTGGGAGTTTTTGAACAATTGCGGTTAATTGACTATTTTTTTATTGATGGTTAGTAAAATGTTATCATCTTGGAAGATGATATTGGAATAATTTTTTAAGGTTTCGATTGAATTTGGAATGAAAAATTTATCATCGGATGTGTCTTTTATTGGAATAAAATATAATAAAAAAATTGATTTATTAATGAAATTAATTACTATTATTTCATTTGAAGCTTAGGCGATGAATGTGAGGTGAGATTAAAACCAGAATGTGATAATCCAAAAGGTGGTAATAGTGATTTCTGGATATGTATGATTCAAATAACATGATGCTTAGAAAAAACTGGGTAATATATTGATTGGGGTAGAATATTTAGAATATGGGAGATTAATTATCTATTTGAGTGGATGTTAAGTCAAAGAATTTAATTCATTTGAGTTAATAAAATGCCCAATGATACTATAATAAAGGAAAAAATAGAGAATGGGATAAGTGTGGGAATATATATGATAATGGGGTGGTTAAAGGATAGATCTTGGTTTCTTGGACTCGTTCATGTATCAGTTATGCCTTATGTCATCCCATGCCCTGAACGTAGTGCAACTTGGTGTGTCCTCCTAGAATTTGTTGGCCCACCATAGGGCTTGGTTCCATTGGAAGAAATCTAAATAATGTTTAGATATAAATATATATAAACAATCAATAAAATTTAAATATTTTTAGTGATAAATATGTTAGAATTATTATTTTATTAATAATTTTTTTCTTAAAGGCACATTAAAAAAAATATACATTTGATATAAAAATATTTTTGATGAATTTAAAATTATAATTAAAATTATAATTAAAATTTTATTAATATAATTATATCATAAAATTACATTAGTGAATAGAAATTACATACTAATTATCAATAAATTAATTAGATATAAATATAAATTTATTATTTCAGAGCTCCGTAGGGGAAGGAGATACAATATTTTCTTTCCCTAAACTTTTGATATAGGGTGAAATATTGCCTAGGACTTTCCCATTAGGGGAAATATTTCTACCATCCTCACACCCTAATCAAGAAAAAATCCATCATACTGTTTTTCTCCCTTCCCTATTTTCATCTTAGTGTTAGAGATAGTGAATGGTTAGAGATTTAATTTGGTCAAACATTATGAATGAATTTTATTTTTTGAATAAAATCTTAAACCATTGTTTTGTTTACAAATAGAGAGGGTGATTAGTGGAATTATTCACTTAAAAATCCTTATTTCTCTATATAGGTGTTTTTATTTAAACTCTCACAAAATTATATATTTTTAGGTTTGGTGAAAAATCATATTGAAAATTTTATTTGTTGTTATCAGATTAAATTTAGATCATTTTTTCTGAAGGAAGGTGACTTTGAACTTCCTCTTCAATACATTGTGATTATAGTATACCTATGTTATTTATGATGGAAAATTAAAACAATTTTTCTAGTAGAAGTGTTATGGAAGTTATAATAGTTCAATTTATATTATTGTTTATGATTTTATTATAATTATTGAATGTTTTGATTTGATGAAAAATAAAAGGTCTTGTTGATTCTCATTATTTTTGTGGTAGTTATGAGAGGGTAGACATAGAATTTTTTGATGAATTTTGAAGAGTCAAATATTGAATACTATATTCCATAGGGTGTGATAATGGATAGAGGTTTTGCTTTAAATATTTTATTCCATAAGTTGAATATTTGATATATTTGATTCAAAGGGTTGAAGATCAAATCATGGATGAATTCTAGATGTTGTATTGAATGGTCTTGAATAATAAAGTGTTGTATTCCAAATAGTAGTATAATGTTTGTAATCTAGAGGGTGCATGAATGAACAAAGGGTTTAAATACGAAATATAGAAAATAGAATTCAGATTATTGAAAACAAAGGGTTTAAATACGAAATATAGAAAATAGAATTTGAAAAATGGAAGGTCAATAAAATTTTCTTTATTTTTGTTCCTCAGCATAATATATGTGAAATTAGTTATTATATTCATTTATTGAGACTTTTATGTGGTGATTTGTTTTAGGTGTATGGTAGTGCGCATGACTTGATGAGTTTAGTTTTGATTGGATAGAAGGTAGTATTAATTTACTAGAGTAGAATTGATTGTGTGGCTATAATATTATATATATTTTTTATTTGAGTGGTGGAGATTTTGTATCATAATAATAAGTACACAACCACCGCAAGTGTAGGTATTAGGTGCAATCTAAAAACCATGTTATATTGGATGGTCGATCACATTCACCATTATGCCATCCCTTATAGGATATTATATTCTAAGGTGATGATATATCATATAGGGGTGATATATTACATGATGAATATGTGGTATAAATGCACTATATAGATTGTGGATGCGGTGGTAAAGGGATAGGGGAATCAATACATTTATTGCTGGGTCTTATAGTGACAAAGTCAGTGGAAGTTATTTTATTAGTGTCTCTTTTGATATATTTATGATTGTGTGAGTTATACTATATATATTATATGATTCTAGGGGCGTGTGTTTGAAGTGGGATAAAAATAAATGTGAAATTTACTTTGGATGAAATTGGATTATTTTGGTTTAATTGTTTCATTAAAAAAAGAATTAACATACTATATTCCCATTAACATGTGAGGGTTATAAGGGAGGAACCTAATGAGTGTATTTATATTACCACTATTACTTAATATATTATTTTTAGATTTATAGAATTAATTTATAGGTGGTGTCACGTGACCTTAGCTAATGAATAAGGAGTTCCTTGTTGTTTGGGTCCTATATTTTATATTCTCTATGTATTCACGAGTTTTATGGTTATAGTTATTACATCACCATTAAATTAGGATTTATAGTATTATATGATGTTAATACCATTGAATTCAAATTTTTATTTATTATTTTATATTTTTCATACCTTTGGTGAGATGGAGTATTCTTTAAGGGTAATGACTTCCATATTTGTGTGATTATACCCTTGACGTCAGTTGTTAACTCTTGACCTATTGAAGCAAGGTTCTGAGTATAATTTCTAATATATTACTTAGATCACGAGGATTCTATATGGTAGATCTAACAATACAGACTAATCCCAATAGACAAACCTATTTTTCTTAGAAAAAAGAAATGGTTGAGATTTAAAATTTATAAAACAAAAAAAAAAGATTTTTTAAAGACGTCTTACTAATCTTGTAACCTATATGAGCTAGCTTTCATAGGCCACGATCCAAACCATTTTTTAATATTAATATTTTAAAATAAAAAAAAGTATATTAATTAACCATGAAATATAAATATAACCTTTTTATAAAATAAATGACATAAAGGTGAATAATTTTAATTTAATTAAGTACTTATTATACATTTATTATAAAAATTCACTCCAAAATAAGACTTGTACATATATAAAAGAAGCATTGTCAAACATTCCCACCATGGGTCTCTACATTAACCATATACTTATTAATATACATTGAACTTTCTAAGAAATAAAAAAGGACTACTATAGAAACCACATTTATTAGTGTTAAAAATGTGATTTTTCATTACTAAAAAACATTAACATGCTGAGCACCCTTTCAAATATGAGAGATTTATTATAACTAAAAAAATCACTAATAAAGACCCCTTTATCAATCCTAAAGTAAATCACTGATAAAGGCCCCCTTTTTCAACACTAAAATAAAGAACTGATAAAGCCCCCACTTTATCAACGCTTTATTTTAGCACTTATAAAGGTCCCATATATCAGTGATTCCTTTTAGCAATGACAAAATGGAACTTTATCAATGAGTTTTTAGACCAGATAAAGGTTGGATTTATCAGTTCTTTTTATAGAACTGATAAATGTCATGGAAGCTACTACAAAACATGCAGTGTAGTAGTATCCCTATAACAGAACTAGATTAGAAACATATAATAAAATTATAATATTATTATTATAAAAAACTAGTTTGAAATACAAATATTACATTGTACTACTATTTTAATTCAAAATTTACATACAAAATATTTACAGTGATGTGATATTTATAATTAATAAAAAAAATTACATCCCAATATACAAAATAAAAATTCTTATAGCAGTCTTTCTTCAATGATCAACCTCCATATTAAAGTTTTTCCCATGTAATAAAACCATTGTTATTTTAGTAATATTACATAACAATTAAAAAAGTAATTTTAATTTTATATAATCCACATAAGATAAATTATATTTTTTATATATTAACGATATTATCACTTATACTATTAATTATATTATTAATGATTATATTGTTAATTTTATATCAATGATTAATGATTATTTTTACTATTACTTAATAATTATATTATAAATTAATTATAACATTATTAATTAATAATCTAAATAAATTATATATTTAATTAATGAACACATTAATGATATTATTAATTATTAATTATCTTAATTACTTAAATAGTTGTTTATAAGTATATCATTAAACTAAACTTACATTTTCATATTGAAAACACGCACTTTGAGTCATACGAGGCACATCATGTGTCATAATAACACACGATGAATTCATACACAAAAAAATGAATTATGGATCATTTTATTAATTTTTTAAAAAGAAAATTAGTTATTTTACTCAGTTTTGACACTGTGATATGCGTTTTAAACTTAAATGACGCTTTTATATTGAAAACATGCACCATGAGTCATATCAGGCACATTGTATTTCATATTGATCTGTGGTAAATTCCTACTCATCAAAAATGAATTCCAAACAATTTTTCTAATGTTTGAGAACAATCATAACTCTTTTTCTTGGTTTTAAAAATGTCAGACACATTTTAAACTAAAATGACACTTTTATATTAAAAATATACACTTTGAGTCATTCCGACCACATCGTGTGCCGGATTGATATGTGGTCAATTCCCATATGTCCCAAATGAATTATGGAATTTTCCTAAAGTTTTAAAATAATATAAGTTTTTTCTCAATTTTGTCTATGTGACATGTGTTTTAAAATAAAATTACACTTGAAAAACATGAACTTTGAGTCATACCAACAACATCATGTGTAAGATTAATGTTCAGTCAATTTATTCACATTAAAAATGAATTATGGATCATTTTTTATAAAGTTTTAAAACAATCAAAACTCATTTTTTTCAAATTTTTTTATGTTAGGGGTGTTTTAAACTAAAATGGCCCTTTTATATTGAAAACACACACATGGAGTCATACCGACTACATCGTGTGTCATATTGACATTAAATAAATTCCTATACATCAAAAATAAATTATGGATATTTTATCTAAAGTTTTAAAACAATAATATCTTATTTGATCAATTTTGGATATGTGTTGTGTGTTTTAAACTAAAATGAAACTTTTATATTGAAAAAAAAACTTTGAGTCATATCATCACATCGTGTGTCATTTTGATGTGCGGTTGATTCCTACAAGTCAAAAATACTTTATGGATAATTTACCTAGATTTTGAAAACAACATGATCTCATTTTATTTATTTTGGCTCTGTGACATGTGTTTTTAAATAAAATGACACTTTTATATTGAAAACACGCACTTTGAGTTATACCAATGACAATGTGTGTTAGATTTTCAGGAAGTCAATTACTATACATATAAAATGAATTATGGATCATTTTACTAAAGTTTTTAAACAATCCAATATATTTTTCTGGGTTTTTTCCATGTGACACATAATTTAAACTAAAATGACACCTTTATATTAAAAACACACACTTTGAGTCATACTGACCACATCATGTGTTGCATTGATTTATGGTCAATTCTTACACATAAAAAATGAATTATGGATAATTTTTATAAAATTTTAAAACAATATGAGGCTATTTTTGTGGTTTTGAAAATGTGACACACATCTTAAACAAAAATGTCACTTTTATATTGAAAACACACACTTGGAGTCCAGCTAGACACATTGTGTGATGGATTGGTTTGAATTCGATTCCTATATTAAAAAAATTATGGATTATTTTATTAAAGTTTCAATACAATATAATCTTATTAACCTAGTTTTGTCTATTTGATGCACGATTTACTCTAAGATGACACTTGAAGATATTCACTTTGAGTCATACCGCCCACACTATGTGTCAGATTGATTTGAGGCTGATTACTACATGTAAAAAATGATTTATTGATTGTTTTAATAATGATTGTTAATAATATAAGATTGTATGTTTGTTTTGGATATGTGGTGTATGTTTTAAACTAAAATTACACTTTTATAGTGAAAACATACACTTTAAATCATACTGTCCACATCATGTGTTAGATTGACATAAAATCAATTCCTACTTGTCACAAATGAATTATGGATCTATTTCATAAATTATAAAGATAATACAAGCTTTTTTTATTAGTTTTGGATTTCTGACATATGTTTTAAGCTAAACTGATGCTTTTAATGTGAAAACACACACTTTGAGTCACGCTAGCCACATAATATGTCATATTGTTGTGAAACTGATTAATATATGCCAAAATGAATTATAAACCATTATTATAAATTATCAAGACAATATAATCTCTTTTTATTGATTTTTTCTATGTTACATGTTTTTTAAAATAAAATGACACTTTTAATGTGAAAACATGAATTTTGATTCATACCAGCCATGTTGTGTTTTAGATTGATGAGTAGTTGATTATTATACATAAAAAATTAATTTTTGATTGTTTTACTAATGTTTGAAATTAGTCTAATCTCGTTTACTTAGTTTTTACAACATGACACAAATTTTAAACTAAAATGAAACTTTGATATTTAAAACACACACTTAAAGAAATTACGACCACATCATATGTTAGATTGATGGTTTCTTGATTCCAAAACATAAAAAATAAATTATAGACAATTTTACTAAATTTCTCTACACAATCTAAATTCATTTACTTAGTTTCAAATATCAAGCAATTATTTTAGTGTAAAATGATACTTTTAATGTAAAAACATTCACTTTGAGTCATACCAACCACATCAAATGTTAGATTGATGTGAAGTCGATTACTATATGTCACACAGGAATTATGGATCATTATTCAAAAATGTGAAAAAATATGATATTAGTTTCCCAGTTTTTATAATTTGACATAAATTTTAAACTAAAATGACACTTTTATAATGAAAACACAATGTTTGAGTCATACTAACCACATCATGTGTTGGATTGTTGTGTGTTAAATTACTATATGAAAAAAATTAATTATGGATCAATAGAGTAAATTTTGAAAATAATCTGAGCTTTTTTTCTTGGTTCTGACAATGTAATAAATCTTTTAAACTAAAATGACACTTTTTTATTGAAACTTGCACTTTGTTTCATTCTAGCCACTTATTATGTTGGATTTATGTGTTGTTGATTCCTACATGTCATAAATAAATTTTGTATAATTGTTTAAAATTTTATGAAAAAACAAAATTATTTTTATTAGTTTTAACAACGTGACATGTGTTTTAAACTAAATCACCTTGTAGATATCAACTGATCTCTCAATATTTTCTACATCCAACCCTGTTTTAACTTATTTAACAATTAATTCCTTGTTTCTACTTTGAGAATTTGATCCGGACATGGGTGGGGAATATCTATTAGTATTTAATGTATCATTCATTGTCATGTAATTGGTTTAATCAAGCCTCAAATTAAATTAATTCATCTATCTTCTTTATCATGGAGGTGGAAGTTATTATAATAGGGCTGAGACCATTTTTACAAACTCATCAAAGGACAACAAGAAAAAAAATCAAAATGATGAGGCTAGGATAATAGAAGTAACTTCACAATAAATTGGTAATATTTCATCATATTTGTGGGTATAAGGATCCTTGAACCATTTACCTCTATTTAATATCTCACATATAGCCTTAAAGTACAATTTCTCATGGGTATGATTAAATTTGGAAATGTTACTAGATCTACCAGAATCTGTAGAGCATAAGACTCCATGATACTTCTCCTTGATAAACATATCAAAAATTTCTTTCATTGTATGTTCATCACCAAATCATTTTTTAGTTTATACTCACTCATCCTAAGTCATAAATAAAGTAAATTAGTGAATATTTGAAAATAAATGCATGGTCAATTAGAGAATGATCATACAACATTTATAATAATTAAAAAATTATTGCAATAGTTGTAATATTGAAGTAATTAAATGAGATATAGGTTTATATTATGTATTTGAAAGGTTTAATTAGAGTTGGACTACATCCATTTATGTAGGTGAATTTAAGAGTATCTGAAGTGATTTACCAACAATTTGTGGCTGATTATCAAGGTTCTTTTTATACTTCATTGAGATGAAACACCCTTAATGAAATCCTTCATATTGTTGTTATTAGGAGTGAGAACCATTGATGGGGGAGAATCCGCAACTCTGTAGCCTTACTCAAGAGGGGAAGAAATATATTGTGGGGTTTAAATTCCTTTTGAATGATTAGAGGATCAAGTATATAAGGATGTTTGGATGGTAATTGAAAATTAAATATTAGAATAAAAATATAACCAGTAAATTTAAAATACTACATGAATGTTATTTTAGGAAAAATAATATATAATAATTACAAAACTACTACTTCACATCCCAAATACATCTCTAAGGTCATATTATATACTAGATCACAAAAACAATAGGTTATCACCTCAACTTGAAGTTGGAAAACATTCTGACACTGTGTACTCTTCCGACTCATATCTAAAAAAATTAATTCTTCTTTTAAGTATGTATACTACCGGATGCCCTATTAAAAATTTGAAAATATAGGAAAAAATGATTAAATATATTTTAAATTATATTAAAATTAATTTAAAAAATTATCAGTTTAAGGATTCTATTTTGTTGATGGTATATAATAACCTTCAAAAGTTTAAAAATGTAACATCCACATTTTTTAGTGTTATTTTTTTAGACACCGTATAAACATTGATCAAATTAAGTATATTATTTTAAAATTTGTTTTGATAGTTAAATTTTACTATATATAACTTTTTTTTCTATTAGAAGAAATACTTAGGCTTCTTGTGATTAGTCGCCAACCTCATACCATGATTTAGCCGATATTTATATATTTCCCTATCATAATAAAATTCTTATTAAAACACAAGATAAAACATATAATTTGAAGCTTGTTTGTAAAATATTGATTATAGTGCATTAAAAAATCATAAGGGAAATCATGTGAGGTTTATTTTTTGGAAATACATGATTTGGATAAAAAACATTCGGGGTATCCAAATTGATTGTGATTAGTATCCATTTCTTCCTAAAAAAAATTAGTAGAGAAAAAGGAATAATATAAAATATATTATTAAATTGTAGAGTTTTACCCCTACATTGTTGGAACCGAGAGGAGTCTATTGTATGTTATTTTATTTTAAAATTCTATGCTTAGTTCATCTTTTTATTTTCAATTTCTTTCAATTCATAAAAAAACATTTTCCATAGAAATGATTGAGGGACTAATAAGTCTAAATCTTTATTTATAGGGTTTTACCTTTATATAGTTATATTATAAATGACGGTATAAAATATGAATAGATACTAACTATAATGAACATAATAGATCATTTTTTTATAAAAATAGATTATGAAAATGTACCTCATGTATGCATTCAAAACTAAGACTCCCAACCATTAAAACATGATAATTTCACTTATACTCTCGAGACCAACAAAATCTATAATAGAATCTCTAAACAATTATTTTTCATATTTAGTGTAAGCCATATTTTCATATTTAAATGATGGATCCACGTGAACTTATAATGTTAATATATGTGACAATGGAACTAGTGAGGTGAAAGTATTCTCAAAAGGTCCTTTTCATTTCTTGGTTGATCCACTAGATTGTCTCAATCTGACCTTTAATTTCTCCATCATTTTATCTATCTATAATACCATCCCTCATTTAATTTTTTTTTCATGTACTATTAAAGGGTTTTCATTTGAAAAATTATATTATATAAATAGATCATGTATCATTATAATATTAAATGACCATGATATGAAAGTTCAAATATCATTATCGACTATGGTAACATCCAGATCATTAAGCAGAATAGGAAAATCGACACTCAGATTGTGAGATACTTAAACCCCAAATCTCAAATGAACTTTTTGGAGTTTTTATTATATATAATCTATCATGGTATATTGTACACCGTACCCCTCACAATAAGGTGATGTGTGGGTGTTGATAGATATAAATCACATTCAATTTCACCCTACATATTTTTAGTAATATAAAATTATAAAAAGTTATTTGATTCAAATTTAGGAGAAGTATTAATGAAAAAATTGATTAACATAGGTAAGGCAGGTAGTTAATGGGAAAGTAAAAAATGAAATCTAGCGTGTTCATGTGTCTATTCATGTATTGATCATTGTTCCACTATTGGTTTAATTTGATCCTTTATCATATATTGGCCCACCATACTAGATCCAAAAATGATATATTTTAAATAATATATCTATGCCTACATTCCTTTAATAATATCATATGTATCTGTTTATGGATTTGTATTCTCAAAATATTTTTGAGGTGACACTCTAAAACCTTCACCTATAATATGACCATATTTTTCTATCCACTTTATAGCTACTAAATGAAATTTTCCTTCAGTTATAGTCGATGATGATTCCTTTGTCTAAACCATATAACAACATATGAAAATAGATATATATTTTTATATAATACTATTATAAAGAATACAAAATTACTATTATATCATACTTATACATGATTCCCATACTTCTTATGTGTTTTCATCTAATAGTTTTCCTCTTTAGTTACACATTACCCCTTACATAGCAAATGGAGTAGGATAGAAATGGATTTAGATTCCAATTCATTAATATTAATATAAAAAACAAAAACATATTGTTTCATATCCCATAAAAAGTTTGTTGTATATTTAAAATAAATACCATTTTCTTTTTAAGTGAAGTGTACCCCATCCTTTCTTTATCGTAGGGATACAATGGTTTTGATGCATGCTTCTTATTTTCATCACTCTCTTTTTTATAAATTAATAACTTTGAATCAAATTAGATTAAAAAATATTTTATAATAAAATATTATCAAATAAAATGAAAATTAAATTATTCTTCATCATTGAGACAAATTAAATATTTCCATGTTTTTTGGTTTATAATATGTGCATACATAGCTGGTGGGTGGTGGTTTACATTCCCTTTATCATCCATGAGATGATATTTTTTAGATGTGTTTGGAAGGCTCTCTGAGATTTTCTAGTGACCATTAAGAAAAATTTACTACTACAATAATATAAACTAAATGAACCATGCAAGAAATAATTAAAATTAAATCATTGTTTCATTATATAATTTTTAGTAAAATAAAAAGTTATATCATTACACTACACTAATATCTTCCCACAATTTTGTCTTCAATAAAGTCATGACATTATGCCACATATCTATATCAATTTTGTAAATGAATTCTCATTGTGAACCTAATGTAACTAATAAACATTGAATTTTTAGGTTGAACAGGTTGGATGAATTGATTCTATCCAACATTTAATTTTATACCTTTGATTATTACCTTTATAACTTTAAATAACATAGTGATGCTACAATGGTCTTGATTTTTTTCATCCATATACTCTTGATCTTGTGATAATTACATAGTTTCATCATTGATCATGAGTTCTTCCTAGGTATTGGTAACATTAGGGAGTAGACAATTCATTATCTACATGAGTAGTTAAATATTTATTATAGATTAAGAAAATCTAGTAGAAAAAACATAATATTATGAGGAATATTATATTATATTAATAAAATATTTCATCCTGTTCACTAAACTCTCTTTTTTCAAAGGTTGAAGGGATTTGGATCCTCTATAGAGTACCCGAAACCCCTCTTTAAGGTCCCCTATAACATACAATACATTTTCTATATTGGGACCATCATGAAATAATTATGATCTCCTAATGAAAGGTTTATTCTTAATTTAATTTTCATTTAACCCTACAAATTTTTTGTCACCAACAAAACAATCGACCAATTTCTATTTTCTAGATCTGGGACATAATGTACTTTCACTTCTTTTGATTCCATTATGAATAAATTGTCCTTATAACCTTCCATAATAAAATTCAGCATCATGAATCATAATCCATCAACACTAACTACACTTATATTGTGAACCCATTTTTAATAGAAAATAAACACTTTAAATATTGTATAATCCAACTCTTATATGTTCTAAATAATGCTAAAGTATGATATATTCACATAAATTGGGTTTTATACTTGGAACTAGATACTTACATCATTTTTTTCCATAAGTGTAACTCCATATTGTTTTCATACTAAATGAATCTTGTTCCTTCATATAGAATTTATAAATTTTAATTAAAAAAATTATGTAATAGATAACATTTACATTTTCCCCTGGTAATCCATTAATATCATTTGAAAATTGAATTCATATTTACTGATAACTCCTTATAAATATTTTCTCAGAATAATCCTATAAACTATTAATTATTTATATTTAATATCCATATTTTAACCCTTGATGGATTATAATGTCTAATAATTACTTTGTGGACTTCAACAAATGGAGAAACCTATACACAATTATGTAAAATGTAATGGTGGGACTACCCCCACTATGTAATGGTAATTATAAAAACCTCCCTTATAAAAATACCTTAACCCATAAGGAATCTGCTATAACTATATTTTGGGAGATTAATGCTATCAACATCTGATAGGTAATCAGTATAGAATTCAATAGTTTCTTCAATAATATATATCTCTTTAATAAAACCTTATCACCAACTTCAAATCTTGATATAACATTTCAAAATATTCATATACCATTTAATGTGATACATACATTTATAATGGATTATACCATATAATTGAATCTCTCTAACCAAGTGAATCTTTAGGTGGATCATTAAAACAAAGAATTATGGTGGGAATAAAATATCTAATTCACATAATATGGATAAAATTTCTTTATTAACGATTAGAAAAATCATCAGTTCTATAACATTATTACATATGATTTTATAAAGAAGAAAAGTCTGGTTAATTTATGTCATACATTTTTAGGTATAATGAAATGTAAAGAAATAGGTATTAAATTCATCATCCAAACATCCCAGTCATGTGATTTCATACCCTATAACTTCAAATTTTTCATTGACATGACATTATTAATATTTTATGAGTACCCCTATAGAACTATTACACCATTAGGGAAGTTGAAAAAATTGAAAATTTTCTTTTCAAGATAGAGTGTATGAAACTAGAGGAATAAAATTTCATCTTTCACCCTTCACTGGTGCCAACACTTAGATTATCTCCATGTCAATCATGTCCATCCTATCCTTAATTCCATATTTTTTTTTGTTTGGAACATTTGGTAATATTTTAAAAACACCATAACCTATATTTTTTCTACTTTCATGAAATCAATAAAATATATGATGCTTAAACAATTACAGTATGATAATTCAATGAAAATTGATCTCTTTTTCCAAAATGATTTCATATGGTTTTTCAAAAAGGTTTTACTGAAATCTGTGCCAATGAATTTTACTTTATCAAACTGTTGATCACCCATTAGTAGAGATAATGTTGTACCTTGTTCTATATTTACATCAAATGATTTCACCAAGGATCAGTATTTATATCGTTGGGGTAAATATTTATGATTTCCTAACAAAATATTATTTGTGTAATATTTCAACCTAACTAATTTTGCACCTTATTCGCAAATGGGACACCCCAATATTACTTAAATGCTATAGGTTGAAAATTTTTCATATGCAGGAAATTATTTTATCGTGTAATACAATATGGATATCAGTGTGAACTCTTAGCTTATATGACAATCATATATTGTAACACCTATATCCCAACAAATATTAGATATTTGATCAATATATCCAAATATAAACCAATATCATTATCAGGTTGTTTTGGTGTATCTATAAGTAGAGATAACATAATGTATTTTATCTTCATTCATAACCATGGTTGAAAGTTATAATTTACCAATATAACTACACATGTTCTATGAGTACCACATTATACACTAAAATTATTTATTCTATCTCTTATATAATTCAAGACAGTGGTTTCTCACCTCTTTTCCAAATTTAGGATACTCATTATCAATTTTACTCCACTATGGAGAGTCTATTGGGTGACATTGTTTCCCATATTCAATTATTGTATATACATTCTATGTCAATTTTGTAGAAGTTATTTCACATACATATAGTTATCTAAACCTTATAATAATAAGAAATCACCATATAGCTTTCAAATGACTTGATTCATCTTTATTTTATCGATTCATGATACACTAAGGTAATTTTTTTGAGTGATTCATGGTCCTTATGAAATAATAAAAAATTAGAGGGATAAAAATGTTATTTTTTAGAGATCATACACATTAAATATAGTATTCATTTAGCATCATATATCTAAAAAGGAATCTCATTTTCTTCTACCAGCATAACATTAAGGAGACCAAGTAGTTCTGTAAAGCTAGTGTCGCTCCATTTGTTTCCAGATTTAAAATTATATGACTTTAGTACAATAAAAAATATTATATATTTAGTACAACCACTATACAATGGTCGATTTTCATATCTATTTAACTTCTAAAACATCTTTAAAAAATCAAGAAGTTTATTTTCAATTTTTATTGTCATTTATTTTATATGATCTCCATCATCATTTACATTTGTATTCATATCAAATGATCTACAAACCATACTATCATCTCAATTAGTATGTATATTTAGTTTTCCCCATGTTTAGTCTGACATTTAAATCTTTTATATATTCCCTAACAAATAAAATTTTCTTCCATCTCTTTTGGATGAATTTATCTTGAATAAAAACAACATAAATGTGGAAAAAGCATTTGAGATGTTTTTTATGCATTATCTATTGAAAAATTGATAAAATATTTAACTTCATCCCTAAAATAATTTTTTATATAATTAAAATGTAACACCCCAAGCTTCCACGTTACACTTCTCTTTGAATAATACAGTAGCGTGTGTTGTACACAACTTTGAGTTCTAACACACACCACAACCAATCAAACTAGCCGTTATGAATAGTAATACCTAATTTTTAAAATTTTATAAATTTTATCTTTCATAATGGACTTCATTTTTGGATTCGTAATATCAAAATTATCCTCGGGTGAATTTTTGGTATTTTTCTGAAAACTTTCAATTTTTGATGAATAGTGAAAACACTGAATTATTGGTTTAAACCGATTTTTTATTTAAATAATTACTTATTTTATTTAATTTTATTTTAGGTCAAAATATATACGCAATACCTATATAATTTCAATGTAATTCATTGGATTCAGTTTATAATAATTTTAGACATATAAAAATTTTATTTAACTTTTCACCGTCTTTTACCCATCTCCTAAGAGAATTTGCAAATTCATATAAAACTTAATTTTACAACTTCTGTGAGTATAATTTAGAAAATCCTAGAGACTTTGTTAATATCAAGGAGTAAAATGTGGTTCAATAAGATAAAAATAATTTTTGGTGAATAGTAACCTTTTACTTTTATTTACAACAGTTAAAAGTAAATAGGGTAATTAAAGGTAAAAATGATATTAATATTACCCTAACACATGTACTAATTCTATTGGACAACTGTATATCGACCAAAAACAACCTTATTAATAAAATATTATCATTTAGGTCCACTTGGATTAGATTAGGACATTTATTATTATTTAATTCAAAGAAGAGTTAAAAGAGTTAAAATCAATGTTTAATTACCGAAATTTTTTAATATAGGGTAATACATAAGGTAAATTCGATTATAAAAAATTATTAGAAAGATAAAAAGATTTAATACATAATGATATTTTATTTATAAATTTTAGACATTAAATTAATTAATTTATTTATGACACAATGATGATGCAGTAATTAAATTATTAGTGAAATATTAAAATAATTGATATTATAAATACCCAAATAAATATAATTTCAGACTTTTAATGAATTACACGAATTTAATAGATTAATATTACATGTTATAGTTGATTAAATTAATTATTTTCGAAGTAATCATGATGTTATGATTTTCAAAAAAATCAAATTCCAAATAGTGTCAAAATTGACCTAAAAGAGTTTTTAAAATAAATATTATATTATTAATTCATATTCTATTCCAAAAAATATAAGGTTTGGCCAAAGGGCTTTTATAATGATAGGTGTATCATTAATGGACAACTTTGGGGTCGATTGGATTTATATAGTAAGTTTATTAACTATATAATATAAAAATACAAACTGACATGGTAAGTGTCAAACTAATTAACTAAGAGTTAAAACTAAAAGATAAGGTTAATATAATGACCCAAACCTGTCTAAAATATATTTTTTAAAGTATTTCAACCTATAACAACCTTATACTTTGAATAATCCACTTTGGAGCCATTAGAAAATGAATATGAATTTATTATAAAATAATACTTTAAGTTTTTTTTAAAGAGCCCCTCCCCCCTTATAAAAGGACACCACTTCAAACCAATTATTCACACCTTCAAAGCCTTTTGGCTCAGCCTAAATCTACCCGAATATCCTCCCAACTTCTCTCACTTCATCCTAGAGGCCTTAGTTTGATTAGAAAGCCAACCTATGGATCCCTTTTTATCAAATCAAAAGGAAGAACCCGAAGAATAGGTAACGTCTTCACCACCCTCTTTAAAGTTCCTTTCTTCTTCAACTTATTCGTTCCTTGTTATTTACAGTCTAAAATAATAAATACAATATCTTCTATATACTATGATGTTATTACAATTATGTAACAAACATATTCATTATTCTATCCATCCCTTGAATGACATTTCACCATACGTGCGTACGTACGGCCTACCATCTCCGAGTTGTGGTGTAATTGTTATTCAATATAATATTATTTATATGGGTATAATAATGATGTATAATTCATGCAAATTATAAATATAACATGATAATGATTCTGTCTATATGATATACCATCCAATTATATATTATTTTAATATCAAAATAATGATATTGTCACTCGTGCGTACGTACGGATTACCGTCTCCACGAACGCGATGAGATTCATTCCCCATCGTATCCATTCAAGACTAAATTTTATTGGATGATTCAAAAAATAATATTTAAATACTTGATATAATTCTGTATATTAATAAGATACAACCTATCCATAAAAAACGTGGCTTATGTAAAAAAACATATAAAAGAAAACGAGTAAGTTAACACCCGAAGCAACGATAATACTAAGATATTATCAACAAAGAAATGTTAAGAGATCATATATGACATCATATTAATATATATGATTCTTTTATAATTTAATAACCATTATTTCACCACTATACTGGAGGTTAACCAACCCTCGATCAAGGAAAAGTACAAGGTAAGGGTTATTTCACAATCTCTTCATTATCTAAGGTTGTTTATACGTAATTATCTACTAGGACCTATTTATCATCCACATCCATATTTATTAAAAATGTATTTCAAAACATTATTACTAATTTACAGAATATGGGTTAAAGTACTTTATACCCTTGTTTGAATTTTTATAAGATGTTTATAAAGGAATCTTTCCGTCATTTTCCAAACAAGGTCCTTTTTAACATTTTCGACAGAATTAAGGTAAGAATGTCTTTTTTTAACTAATACGGTGGGTGTTTCTATTTTCCACCAGTATAAAATCGTCGAATCTTACCTTAGAAGCTTATAATAATATTTTCAAAGTAAATTACTTATTTTATAACTATGTGAATTTTAAATTATTTCAAAAAAATAGATATTTCTCTCAAATAGTTTTGATTTCATCTATGTCAACATCCTTTGATGGATTTTAAGCTTATTTGATGTTGATTTATTATGATACAAAACTTCCATATTGTATTTAAGTTTTTGAGATATGTTTGACTATGGATGTGTTATTTTTATACCATTCATGGTTTAAGGAGAAAGTATTGACATTTCGTATGCTAGTTTTAATATGAATGTTTATGTTATGTTTAAACCTGTTCATATGAGGAATGCATTGGACTTAGTAAGTGACGGGTGGAGCCCGCTATATCTCCTCGATGCATCGGTAGATATCATGAGTCAAACTAGTGCCTTGGCACGAGGCCTTGAAAAAAAATCTTATTTGTAGTCTTGGCATGAGGCCTTGGATATGTGGTTATGATAGTCTGGCATTATGCATTCCATCATTATGAAAGTGGTTATTGATATTGCATGTGATTATTCGAAGAGTAGAATATCCATGTGAATAAGTAAATGGAATTATTTCCTTTTATCTTTTCCATATTATGCTGAAGTTCTATTTTAAATGGATTTTGTTTTAGTTATACATTGCCTTAAATGTTTATTCTTATTTATGAATGTTTCCGCTATATGTTTATCCTTACTGAGCATCTGAGCTCACTCCATTCAATGTTTTATTTTTCCCATGATGTGAAGAAGTAATTTATGGATGACCTTATGGGATAGTATGAGGGGATATGAAGAAAAGTTGTTGTGGTAGTAGTTTTCACTTTATGATGTAATGTAAACTTTATGAATGTATCTAGTAGTTCCAAGGATACTAAACTAATCAGTCTTTCGATACTTGATCTTTCTTGTGATCATGACAATGTTATGTAATAATGCACCGACTCTGGGAAAATAGGGTCGGGGCGTTACATTTGGTATCAGAGGGAGGTTTAGTACAAACCTTGGAAGCTAGATTTAGATAAACTCTGATTAGATCACATAGACCTAAGATGAAATTTGAGGATTAGTATAGAAGAACTTCCTAGAATTTTGGTATTGTAGAGATTTTGTGAGTTTCTGAGAAATACATCCCTGTCTGGATACGAGCAGGTAGAGGCGGATCTGGCACAGATGTACCTAGGGATAAAACCCGAAAACACCTCTTTGAGCAAGACTCGAATGGGAACTGGTGCACGACAACAATCCATGCTACACTCTAGGTTACGACACTCCCGAGGGATATGCTTAGGATAATTATCATTTTATTTACGAGCCATTATGAAGGGTTTATGAGTATATACACTCTCAAAAAAACATTTTTATGATTATGGATTATATCCATATATAGTTCAATTTATGTTAAGTGTTTTATAAGTATAGAATTATGTATTTTGATTCATAAACTGATCTACTTTATGCCATTGTTTATAAATGGAACCTAGTGGAAGAAATAGAAACCGTATCAATTCACGCACTCCATGTAGGGATTTCCCTCCTGATCAAGATAATTATAGTGGAGCTGGTGATGCCACTGGTGCTGATCAGCTAATCACCATACTGGGACAACTCACTCAGGTTATGAATAATAACCTTACCCATATAGAGCACCCTAATCCACAACATGGAGGATCAATATTAGAACGTTTCATGAGGAAACAACCACCAACATACAATGAGAGTACAAATCCATTGGTATATGATCAATGGATAAGTTCCCTAGAGAAAATATTTCAGGATTTGGGGAGTAGTGAAAGGGAAAAAGTTGTCATGGCAGTTTATCGCCTCACTGGAGATGCTGATCAATGGTGGTCATTGATTCAAGACACGAAATAAGATGATGAAGTATCTAATATGGAATGGAGTGAGTTAAAAGAGATTTTCTTAGAAAAATACTTTCCTCGTGACCATCAAGCAGATATGGAAAGGTAATTTCTGAGTATGAGACAAAAGGAGGATGAGAATGTCGCAAAGTATGAGGCTAACTTTACAAGTTTAGAAAGGTATGCTGGAGATTATATACAAAAACCAAGAAGTAATATTGATCATTTCTTTGATGGGTTAAAACCATTTCTCCATCGATCATTAGTCTCACAATCCTTCTCGTCGTACGAAGACATTGTCTCATGTGATATCAAGATAGAAAAGGAATTCTCTAATTCTTACGACTTTAAAGAAAAGCAAGAGAAGAAGAGATCTTCTGATCAATTTGGAAATGAAAATAAGGGGAATAAGGGAAAAGTTGAATATCAATCCTGTAGTAAATGTAGGAAGAAACACCCAGGTACTTTCTTGAAGGAAATGAGTGTCTGTTACAAGCGTAGTGAAAAAGGCCACCAATCTCGTGATTGCAAAGGGAAGGAGGAAGATACCGATGTTCAGTGATACAATTGCAGGGAGATGGGACATTATGAAAATTAATGTCCTAAGAGTCAGGGGAACTTACCTCATAAAAGGCCAAGGGATCAAGGCCATGCTTATGCTATCACTACTACTGAGGTAGAAGCTTCGAAAGACTTGGTGGAAAATAATTTAATGGTTTCCTCATGTTTAGCCATTTCTTTATTTGATTCTGGATCATCGCATTGTTTCATATCTTCCCAGTTTTCTAAGAAAATTAGATATTTCCAATTTGATTTAACAATAGAGTTGTCAGTCAAAACCCCTAAGGGAAGTATCATTACTACAATGTTTTGTGGATCCGTTCCCATTAGGGAATATAAATGTTCTTTATATGTTGATCTCATCGTCATACCCATGACTGAATTTGATATAATCCTCGGTATGGATTGGATTTCGGACCATGATGTGAAGATTTATTATAAGAATCAGGAGGTTAAATTTTTTGATAATGATGATAAGAAACACCTTATCTTTAGAGTAGAATCGTCACCACCTAATGCTTATCTAGATACACCCCCAGTAGCTCAACTAAATTCAATTATCAGGGAGGAAGAGAATGAAATAACTATGGGTGAGGAAAGGAATGTTCAAATAGAGGATGTACCTATTGTGAAAGAATATGTAGATGTGTTTCTGGAATATTTACCTGGACATCCTCCAGAATGAGAAGTTGAGTTTTCCATTGATTTAATTCCTGGATCAAGGCCTATATCGAAGACCTCTTATAGAATGGCCACTATGGAATTATTTGAACTAAATAAACAACTAGAATAATTGAGTAATAAGGGATTTATTCACCCTAGTGTTTCTCCATGGGGATCCCCTGTCCTTTTTGTTAAGAAGAAATATGGATCCATGAGGTTGTGCATTGACTACAGGGAGATCAATGCTATAACAATAAAGAACATGTATCCCCTACCTCGCATTGATGATTTATTTGACCAACTGCATGGACCTCAATTATTTTCAAAGATTGACCTTTGATCTAGATACCATCAGTTGTTTGTGAAGAATGAAGACATTCCGAAGACATCATTTCGAACAAGGTACGAGCATTACAAGTTTACAGTAATTCCTTTTGGATTGACTAATGCACCCTATGTATTCATGGATCTAATGAATATAGTTTTCAAGGAATATCTCTATGATTTTGTGGTGGTATTTATTGATGAAATCTTGGTATACTCCAAAAGCTACGAAGATCATGAAAATCACTTGCGCATTATCCTGAAGACCCTTAGAAGACATGAATTATATGGGAAGTTTAGCAAGTGTGAATTCTGGCTTCAGGAGATTTCTTTTCTTGGCCATATTGTCTCTAAGGATGGAATTTCCATTAATCCTTCTAAGACCAAGGCAATTAAATAATGGCCATCACCGACAAGTATAACTGAGATACGCAGTTTTATTGGTTTGACAGGTTATTATTGACATTTTGTCCCGAATGTTTCTCGGCTGGCTAACCAATTAACGAAGCTCACACGTAAAGGGGTTAAATTTGTCTGGAAAAAAGAGTGTGAAGAATGTTTTGAAGAACTAAAGAGAATATTAGTCAATGCTCCTATATTTACTCTACCATCGGGGATTGATGGGTTCGTTATTTATAGTGATGCATCAATAAAAGGACTTGGTTGTGTCCTTATGCAGAATGATAGGGTTATTTCCTATGAATGACGAGAGCTAAAAATTCATGAGAAAAACTATCCTATTCATGATCTCGAGTTAGCTGCTGTAATCTTTGCTTTGAAGATATGGAGACACTACCTCTATGGTGAAAAATGTGATATTTATACTGATCACAAGAGTTTGAAGTATATTTTCTCACAAAAAGAACTCACCATGAGGCAAAGGAGATGGATTGAATTACTCAAGGATTATTATTGTATGATACACTACCACCCGGGGAAGGCAAATAAGGTGGCAGATGCTTTGAGAAGAAAAGATCATAGAGTTTTGAACATGATGAGAATTGAAAGGGATCCTATTTTCATGCATCTAGTAAAGTTGGATATGGGAATCACCACGGAAGGTGAAACGTCAATGCTTTTTCAAATGGTTTCCAAACCATCTTTAATAGAAATTATTAAGAGTTCTCAGACCGATGATGAAGAATTTTAAAAGAAGATTAAAGCTATGAATGATGGGAGATTGAGAGACTTTGTGTATGAAGAAGGAATTTTGAAATTCGGGAAGAGTCTTTCTGTTCCCGATATACCAGGTCTAAAAAGGGAATTGTTAGATGATGCTCATAGCTCCAATTTCTCTATACACCCTGTGGGCACGAAAATGTATAGTTATTTGAAGGAATATTTTTGGTGGGACAACATGAAGAGTGAGATTGCTAATTTTGTGTCAAGATGAATGGTTTGTCAACAAGTGAAAGCAGGAAGGAAAGAGCCTGGAGGATTCATGCAACCTCTTCCCATACCGGAGTGGAAAACTGGATATTATTACGATGGAATTTTTCATGGGGATACCAAATACTCTAAGAAGGAACGATGCAATATGGGTTATTGTGGATCATCTTACCAAGACAGCACATTTTCTTGCTATAAGAGAAGATCTACCATTGGAACGTCTAGCAAGACTATATATTAATGAAGTTGTGAGACTTCAGGGAGTACCCATATTGATTGTTTTTGATCAAGATCCTCATTTTACTTCAAGATTCTGGAAGAGTCTTCAGAAGGCCTTGGATACTGAACTTCATTTGAGCACTACCTACCACCCTCAAAAATATGGACAATCAGAACAGACTATTCAAACCTTAGAAGACATGTTGAGATCATGGTTAATAGACTTTTAGGGTATGTGGGATCAATATTTACCTCTGGTGAAATTTTCCTATAATAATAGCTTCCATTAAAGTATTCGGATGGAACCATATGAAGCGTTATACGGAAAGAGATGTCGCACACCAACCTGTTGGGATGAAGTTGGTGAAAGAAATCTTGTAGGCCCAGAACTAGTGGAGGAAATGATGGAAAAGGTAAAGGTAATCCAAAACCACATCAAAGTAGCTCAAAGTAGGCAGAATAACTATGCCGATAACTGAAGTAAGGATTTGGAATTTCAGGTAGGTGATTATGTTTTCTTAAAGGTATCTCCATGGAAGGGAGTTATACGTTTTGGAAAGAATGGTAAATTGAGTCCCGGGTATATCAGACCTTTCAAAATTCTAGAACAAATTGGGGCTGTAGCTTACCATTTGGTAATGCCACCAAGTCTCTCCAAAGTTCACAATGTGTTCCACGTATCACTATTGAGAAAATACATGCCTGACCCAACGCATGTACTCACCTATAAGGAATTAGAACTGGAACTCGATATCTCTTATTGTGAAGATCCCGTCAGGATACTTAATACGAGAGAAAAAGTGCTGAGAAACCAGACAACTCGTCTGGTAAAAGTTCTATGGAGAAACCATAAGATGGAAGAGGCAACGTGGGAACATGAGGAACTTATGATGAAGAACCACCCGAGTCTTTTTATGCAGTAATATTATAGAAATTTCAAGGATGAAATTATTTGAAGGAGGGGAGAATGTAACACCCCAAGCTTCCATGGTACGCTTCTCTTTGAATAATACAGTAGTGTGTGTTGTACGCAACTTTGAGTTCTAACACACACCACAACCAATCAAACTAGCCGTTATGAATAGTAGTACTTAATTTTTGAAATTTTATAAATTTTTTCTTTCAAAATGGGCTTCATTTTCATATTCGAAATATCGAAATTAGCCTAGGGTGAATTGTTGGTATTTTTCTGAAAACTTTCAATTTTTGATGAATAGTAAAAAACACTGGATTATTGGTTAAAACCGACTTTTTATTTAAATAATTATTTATTTTATTTAAATTTATTTTAGGTCAAAATAGATACATAATACCTATATAATTTCAATGTAATTTATTGGAGTCAGTTTATAATAATTTTAGATATATAAAAATTTTATTGAACTTTTCACCGTCTTTTACCCATCTCCTAGGAGAATATGCAAATTCACATAAAACTTAATTTTACCGCTTCTGTGAGTGGAATTTAGAAAATCCAAGAGAAAAGGTTAATATCAAGGAGTAAAATGTGGTTCAATAAGGTAAAAATAATTTTTGGTGAATAGTAACTTTTACTTTTATTTACCACGGTTAAAAGTAAAAAGAGTAATTAATGGTAAAAATGATATTAATATTACCCTAACCCATGTCCTAATTCTATTGGAAAAGCGTATCTCAACCAAAAACAAGCTTAGGAATAAAATATTATCATTTACGTCCACTTGGATTAGATTAGGACATTTATTATTATTTAATTCAAAGAAGAGTTAAAAGAGTTAAAATCAAAGTTTAATTACTAAAATATTTTTAATATAAGGTTATACATAAGATAAATTCGATTATAAATATTCATTAGAAAGATAAAAATATTTCCTACATTATGATATTTTATTTATAATTCTTAGACATTAAATAATTTAATTTATTTATGACACAATGATGATGCAATAATTACCTTATTAGTGAAATATGAAAATAACTGATATAATAAATACCCAAATAAATATAAATAACTTTTAATGAATTACAAAAATTTCATAGATTAATATGACATGTTATATTTGATTAAATTAATTAGTTTTGAAGTAATCATGTTGTTATGATTTTCACAAAAATAAAATTCCAAATAGTGTCAAAATTGACATAAAAGAGTTTTTAAAACAAATATTTTATTATTAATTCATATTCTATTCCTAAAAATATAAGGTTCTGCCAAAGGACTTGTATCATGATAGGTGTATCATTAATGGACCACTTTTGGGTCTCTTTCATGTATATAGTAAGTTTATTAACTATATAATATAAAAATACAAAGTGACATGGTAAGTGTCAAACTAATTAACTAAGAGTTAAAACTGAAAGATAATGTTAATATAATAACCCAAACCTATCTAAAATCTATTGGTTGAAAGGATTTTGACCCATCCCCTCCTTATACTTTTAATAATCTACTTTGGAGACATTAGAAACCGAATATTAATTTATTATAAAATAATACTTTAAGTTTTTCCTAAAGAGCCCCTCCTCCCCCTTATAAAAGGACACCAATTCTAACCAATTCTTCACACCTTAAAATCCTTTTGTCTCGGCCAAACTCTGACCAAATATCCTCCCAACTTAACTCACTTTATCCTAGAGGCCTTAGTTTTATCAGAAAGCCAATATAAGGAGCCCTTTTGATGAAATCAAAAGGAAGAACCTGAAGAAGAGGTAACTTCTTCACCACCCTCTTTAAAGTTCCTTTCTTCTTCAACTTCTTCTTTCCTTGTTATTTCCATTATAAAATAATAACTCCAGTATCTTATATATAATATGATGTTATTAAAATGGAACAAACAAATTCATTATTCTATCCATCCCTTGAATGACATGTCACCATACATGCGTACGTACGGCCTACCGTCTCCATGTAATGGTGTACTTGTTATTCAATATATTATTATTTAGATAGATATAATAATGATGTATACTTCATTTAAATAATAAATATAACATGACAATGATTCTGTATATATGATATACCATCCAATTATATAGTATTTTAATATCAAAAGAATGATATTGCCGCTCGTGCGTACGTACGGATTACCGTCTCCACGAACGCGATGAGATTCATTCCCCATCGTATCCATTCAAGACTAAATTTTATTGGATGAATAAAAATAATATTTAAAGACTTGATATAATTATGGATATGAATAAGATACATCCTATCCATAACAAATATGGATTATGTAACAAAACATATAAAATAAAACGAGTAAGTTAACACCCGAAACAACGATAATACTAAGATATTATCAACAAAGCAATGTTAAAAGATCATATATGATATCATATTAATGTATATTATTCTTTTATAATTTAATAACAATTATTTCACCACTATACAGGAGGTTAACCAACCCTCGACCAAGGAAAAGTACAAGGTAAGGGTTATTTCACAATCTCTTCATTATCTGAGGTTGTTTATACGTAATTATCTACTGAGTCCTATTTATCATCCACATCCATGTTTCTTAAAAATGTATTTCAAAACATTCTTACTATTTTACCGAATATGGGTTAAAGTAATTTATACCCTTGTTTTAATTTTTATAAGAATTTTATAAAGGAATCTTTCCGTCGTTTTCCAAACGAGGTCCTTTTTATCCTTTTCGACAGAATTAAGGTAAGAATGTCTTTTTTTAACTTATACGGTGGGTGTGGCTATTTTTTGCCATTATAAAATCATCAAATCTTCCCTTACAGGCTTATAAGAATATTTTCAAAGTAAATGTTTTATTTTATAATTATGTGACTTTTAAATGATTTCAAAAAAAGGAGATATTTCTCTCAAATAGTTTTGATTTCATCTATGTCAACATCCTTTGATGGATTTTAAGATTATTTGAAGTTGATTTATTATGATACCAAACTTCCATATTGTATTGAAGTTTTTGTGATATGTTTGATTGTGGATGTGTTATTTTTATACCATTCATGGTTTATGGATAAAGTATTGACATTTTGTATGCTAGTTTTAATACGAATGTTTATGTTATGTTTGAACCTGTTCATATGAGGAATGTATTGGACATAATAAGTGATGGGTGGATCCTGCTATTGCTCCTTGATGCATCAGTAGGTATCATGATACAAACTAGTGTATTGGCATGAGGCCTTGACAAAATCTTATTTGTAGTCTTGGCACGAGGCCTTGGCTACGTGGTTATGATAGTCTGGCATTATGCATTCCTCATTATGAAAGTGGTTATTGATATTGCATGTGATTATTCGACTAGTAGAATATACATGTGAATAAGTAAATGGAATTATTTCCTTTTTTCTTTGCCATATTAGGCTGAAGTTGAAGTTTAAAAGGATTTTGTTTTAATTATACATTGCCTTAAATGTTTATGCTTATTTATGAATGTTTCCTCTATATTGTTATCCTTACTGAGCATCTGAGCTCACCCCTTTCAATGTTTTATTTTTTCCCAGGATGTGGAGAAGTAATTTATAAATGACCTGCAGGGATAGTATGAGGGGATATGAAGACAAGATGTTGTTGTATTATTTTTCACTTTATGATGTAATGTAAACTTTATGAATTTATCTAGTTATTCCAAGGCTACTAAACTAATCGGTCTTTCGAGACTTGATCATTCTTGTGATCATGCCAATGTTATGTAATAATGCACCGACTCTGGGTAACTGGGGTCAGTGCGTTACATAAAATCCAACCAATGTAAATTTATATATATATATCCTATTAAGTTTAAAAATATACATTTTGTAAAAAATAAATAATTAAATACACATAAGGTATTCGTAATAAAAGAGAAAGAAATAGATACTTATAAGAATTTTTATTAATTTCCTAAAAATAAATTCATACTATAGACACTCAAAGAAGAAATAATTTTTTTAATGAATAAAGGATAGAAGTTATTAAAATTATAATGCTAGAAAACTTCTTATGATAAGGTTTCACTTTGATAACCTCCTCATATAATAAGAATTTTGAGTGTCTAAAACAAAGTAGGATGGTGTGTGGTATCATTAAAGTAGACAATTGATGATGAATGAAAGCTTTGAATTAGAGAGATCGAGGCTAAAGGTAAATCCCAATAAGGGGAACCTACATGGGATGATATCCACCATGATGTTTCTTCACCCTTTGGTATATTTTAATCTAAATTGAATAATAATGTTCTTATTCAGCTACTAATGTTGAAGGAATCTCAACATTTGAATGTTATTGGTGATGATTCATAAGAATTTATCATTTTACACAAGGGTAACATGAAAATAAATAAACTATGGTGGTTTAAGGGTTATATTCTCACCAAAAGGGGGAATAAGTATTGTAAACTTCTTAAAGAATCAATGAAGTTACATTAATATATTATTCTAAGTTAATAAGAACTGAATGATGTGTATTGAGATTATTTTGTAGAGGTGTAAATCCTTGAAGAGGGGAATTTGTGATATCTATTATTTTACAAATAATTTAATTAAAGTTAAATCTATTTAAAAACATAGAAATCAATAATGCACACTCAACAAATTATTAGTTTTTATTAGTTAGGATAAAATTATGAAGGATAATGTTGATTTCGGTGAGAAAACTTAAAACATTCTATGTGTTAAAAAGTTATTTTATTTCTAGATAATAGATGAATGATGACTATAACCATCAAAATGAATTTTAAATGAGTATAATGAATTTAAATTTCCACTAGAAATGGAATGATTTAAACTTAGTCAAGTATGAAACACCTATAGGATCCAATAAACATTTATATACTTCATTTTAGATGCATTATACATTAAAAATTTACACATATTGGTTTCAACATTGGTAGAGAACATCATAATGTTTATAAGGATCATTGTATTAAAATTAATTTAGGGAAGTGACAATTATTTGGATATATTAAAACTCAATAAGTTATTCATTGATTGATTGTATTATTATAAGAATATAAGAAACAAGAAGAAATCCTTGACATCTAGTTATAAAAAAAATAATGTAAACCAATTTAAATAATTAAAAGAAGACAATATAGAAAATAAAAAAATTTATTTGGGTAGTAGACTTCCATATGTCATAATCATGTTATTCGAATAAAATAATTTTATAAAAAAATTCAATTAGAATATAACATGATCAAAAATGGTTTTTAGGATGTTTTTTCCTTCAAATACTACACCAATATCATGAATATTATGTGAAATTTGTGTAACACACTTCATTATATGAAATTATAATATAATAATTCAAATGGATGGATTAAAAATCAATAGAATAGTTTTATATTTAATTATTGATATCATGGAGGTAGATTCCACAAGTAAGAATATGTTACAAATAATAATTAAATAATTTTTTTAAAAAATATCAGATACATATGTTAGATTTGAAGCTAAAGGCATAGTGGAGGAAAAAATAGAGAGTGGTGGGGTATTGATAATTTGTGGAAGAATTATTAATCATTAATTTTTTTAATATACATCAATAAACATGATTTGATAAATAAAATAACTATGCCAATATCATTTCTTTTCCTCTAAAATCACTCCTTCTAAATGGACCCTTAAGGATGAAATTTATGAAGAAAAATAAAAAACATATATTTCCAAACTTGATCAATTAAAAATACCCCAACTTGAGGATCCAAACCCTTTGTAAATCATGGAAAAACAATGAATCAGGAAGGAATTATCTCCATCAAACCTGGGTAATCAAAAAACCCACGATCTTGATCATTTGGTCTTGGCCAAGCCACTACAGTAGGGGAATGGGGGTAGTATGGTGAACGAGGAATGAAGAACTAAATATGGAATACAATGAAATATCAACAAAAGAGGAATATAAATAATCACATAACTTATGTTTTGAGAGGGTCAATTTTTCCAAATTGTTTGAGGAGTGGGGAAACAGGTTGAGTTCCACGATAGATTTAACATCTCGAATGAGTGTGGTTTTGTTAGGGTTGAATTTATAAGATTGATAATGGTTTTATCATCACTTTCTAGAAAGCACTGATAAAGATCAGTTTCAATAATGCTAAAAGATTAAACACTAATAAAATCAATCTTTATCAGTAGTAAATCTTAACACTGATAAATACATATCATTACTAGTGATATGATTTTAGTGTTGATAAATATAGGTTTTATCAGTGTTTATTTTTTTAGTGTTGACAAAACAACTATGTTTTATCTCTTTTTTAAGAACAGATAAAAACTATTTAAAATAAAATGAAAAATTATTAAACGAATATATATTAAAAATGAATAACTTATAAAAAAATGTAAAAAATAAATAACATTATTAATAAAGAAATAATTTTAAATGGTTGAATGTTAAAAATGAGTGAAATTAAATATTTAAAAATAAACAGACTTTAAAAACATTTAAAAAATGGGTAAGTGTTATTAATTATATAAATCATTAAAAAATAAAAAAATGATTATATATTATAATAAATATGAATACATATTAAATATGTACATTATAACCATGTTAAAAACATTAAATGTTAATGAATAAATATATATACATAAATATTAAAAATGAATTAATTTTAAAAATATTAAAATAATAATTTCTAAAAATGAATAAATTTTAGAAAAATAAAAAATAATTAACACTATAAGTGAAAAAATAATATTAAATGAATTAATATTAAAAAAGAGTGAATTTTAATAATTAAAAAAATATTTAGATTGAAATTTTTTAATAAAATGAATAAGTGTTATTAATTATATAGATTATTAAAAAAGTTAAAAATTAATATATATTAAAATAAAAATTAACACATATTAATTAAATATATTTCATATACCATATTTAAAAAATTAAATGGAAATGGTTAAACATATACAAATAAATATTAAAAATATATAAAGTTATAAAAATATTAAATGTATCAAAATTAAAAATGAATGAATTTTAAAAATATTAAAAAATAATTAAAATTATCGATTAATAAATAATATTAAAAATTAATAAATTAGAAAAAAATATTAAAAAGTAATAAATAGTATATATTAAATAAAAATATAAAAAACAAATAAAACGAATCATTTAAAAACATAATATATGAAATATATTATGTTAGTAAATAAAATTTTAAAATAAATATTAAAAATCCAATAAATTATAGAAATATTGTGTGTGTATGTTTCTATATAAAATCACATTAATTAAATATATATATATATACGTGTGCGTGTGTCAAATTAATGTATATGTATAACATAAGTTTTATATCTGTTAAGTTGAAAAAAAATTAAAAAAATTATATAATATGTAATGTTTATTACTTGATATATACTAATTAGTCAATATTTTTACTTTATATTAATTTTTAATTATAAAATATTTTGCAATAGATATATGACTTATTGAATATAAATACATATTATATATATAATTAATATTTAAGGAAACAATATATATATATATATATTAATAGGAATATATTTCCTTATTAAAAATATTAAATATATTGATGAGTAATTATGTATAAAAAATATAAATAATTAATAAATTAAAAAATATTAACCAAATAAATATTAAAAATGAATAATTTTTTTTTTGAAAAAAAATTAAAAAGTAATTAACATTATTAAAGAATAAATAATATTAAATGAATGAATTTTAAAAATGAGTGAAATTTAATTATAAATTTAATAGATTAGAAAAAATATTAAAATAAGGAATACGAGTTATTAGTTATATAATTTTTTTAAAAATTAATAATGAATATATATATATATATATATATATATATATTTTAAAAGGTTGGAGTTTAAGGACCCCTTTTAAAGAAATAAAAGACCACAGAGATGGATGAAGTTAGATAAGGAATAAATTTCCTTAATAAAAAATACAAGGACAAGCAAATGGCTAACCATAAAAGCAACAAAATCACTAAAAAAATGTCAAGACCATGTATTTCTTTGATTTCTGTATGGGAGAGAAGACACATGTTGTGTTAGGCTCCCCAATCAATTCAACCACACCCACGACCATGCCTATAGGGATATCATCCCCTCCTCCATGTATTATCCTTCTATCATGGCCCATCTACATCATTTATAAGCTTATCATCAAAGGAATCCCTAACAATAGATACTTTAGGAACATACTCATTTTTTTCTCATCATCCTCACTCCTTTAAGAGGAATGAATTTCAAAAGCATTATGTTTTTGAATTTGAAGATAAAAATTTGATTGTGCATTTCTAGGTTGGCCTTCAATACATACTGTGGTCACTGATCTAGGTGAATTACCTCTATTGGCCATACTGCTACCAATATTTTGTTCTATCGCCACTTCAGTTTTCTACTCCACAACCTGACCTTCAACACATATGGTATTTTATGCTTTGGAGGAACCATCCACCATTCTATTAAAATCTTATTATTCTTCCACCACTTTATATAAGTGAGTATGCACAATAAACCTTGGATGCTCAATATAAATCATCTTCTCTAATACTCGACTCATAATCTTGATCCAAAATCAAAGGGTTTTTAAACAAGTCAATTGATTAAGAAGTGCCTAACATTGAACCAGGGACATCCTCCTTATTGATTACGTTAATCGGGACTCTAGATAATCCTTCCTTAGAGTTCTTGAGATTTTAATCCGGTATAGAGACAACAATCCTCACCCCTAAAGAAAAAAAATAACACTGATATAACACAATGTTATTAGATGTCTATTACTATTAATTAGTCAATATTCTTGATAAATATTATTTTTTAAATTAACTTATAAACCATTTTAACTAATTATATGACATATTAAGTGTAAATACATATTTAGTATATATAAATAATATTTACTAAAATTATGTGTGTATATATATCAATATAAATAAATTTCTATATTATATATGTTTTTAATAATTTTTTAATTTTTTTAATTATTTTATGTATCATTTTCATAAATATATTTTATATCATGTGTAAATGTATATTTAGTCATATATAAATAATATTTAATAAAATATAATATATTTTCATGAATATAATATATTTATATATTAATATTTTTTTTAATGATATAATTCTTTTAAAAGAAATATAATTTTTTTCCGCGCTGATAATGGTTCTCTTCTATCAATGATAAAAAATTTGTCGATAAAGGGGTGCCTTTAACATCATTTTTTTGGAGTTGATAAAATTACATCATTATCAACACTTTTAACTAGCACTGATAAAGGGTAGCACTGATTAGAATGGGTTCTATGGTAGTGAAAAAATATATTTTTTGTTCCTTCTAGGTCAATGCTTGAATGGAAGACACACCTCCCCACTTTTGCATCCAAATAGTACCACATTAGAAGGAAGAAGACATAGGTTATACTCACCCTATTAAGGCCGAGGAACCACAATTTATGATTCAACTTCTTCAAAAGTTATGCTCAGATTCTATCATCCTTTTAGGTTACTATTATCATTTTTTTGTTATGATTTCATCATTTACTTAGTTGGTTCAGTTATGAGGGAATACGATTCATACTAAAGGATTATGGAAGTGAGTGATCTCCTCATCAAAAAGGATTGTTGGAGCCCAAAGCAGGATGATAGAATTCCCCATTTCCAACAATGTTTTATGGTAGGGCTCAGATCCCTTGCTAGCCCAATTGCTAGCCTTGCTTAACCCTTCAATGAAACCCTTTTTGAATCCCCCTAGCACTATGATCACTACTATAGGCTTTGTGAGTGAAAAAAAATGTTTCCAAGTTGTGCATCCTAAAAAGCACTGATAAAGGTCCCCTTTATCACTACTAAAAGAAAGCACTTATAAAGGAGTCCTTTATTAGATCTTTATTTTAACATTGATAAAGGGGGACTTTATCGATTCATTTTTTATGCACTGATAATGGTTATGTAAGCTGCTGTAGAACAAATAATTCTAAAGTATCCCTACGATAGAACTAGATTTTAAAAATAAAATCAAATTGGAACAAAAATATTTTAGAACTATATTGAATTAGAAATATTACATTTTACTATTATTTAAATTCAAATTTTACATAATTTTTTTTATTATTTCATTATTAAAAATTAAATAAAAAATTATAACCCAATACACAAAATCAAAACTTTTATACCCTAGATTTATCTAATGATCAACCACCTTACAAAATCTTGTCCCTATAATAAAACCAATTTTTATTTTAGAAAAAATACATAAATAAATAATAAAATTATAATTTTAATGTTATACAATCCATATATGATATATTATATTATTAATTACTGAATACATTAATGATATTATTAGTTATACTATTAATTATATTATTAATTATTATAGTTCTAATTTTATATTAATTATTAATTATTAATTATACAATTAATTAATAATTATATTATGAATTATTAATTACATTGTTAATTAATAATCTATATAAATTAAGTTATTAATTTCTGAATATATTAATGATATTATGAGTTTTTAATTATCTTAATTACTTAGAAAATTGTTAATAATTATATCATTAAACTAAGCCAATAATTTTTTATTGAAAAAACCCACTTTGAGTCATACTGGATACATAGTATGATGGATTTATATGGTTGATTTCCATAGATAAAAAATAAATTATTGATCATTTCCTTAAAATTTAAAAACAGTCCAACTTGTTTTCTCAGTTTTGATAATATGACACATGTTTTGAAATAAAATAACACTTTGATATTTAAAACACACACTTGGATTCATAATAACCACATTGTATTTTAGATTTATGTGTGGTCAGTTCCTATATATCAAAAATTAATTATGGATCATTATCCTAAATTTTGAAACCAATCAGCGTTTTTTAGTGAATATTGACAATGTGGTGCATGTTTTAAACTCAAATGACACTTTTATTTTGAAGACACATGCTTTTCATTATACCTACCACATAGTGGTTTAGATTTACATGTGGTCAATTACTATACATCATAAATGAATTATGGATCAAAGTCCTAACTTTTGAAAATAATGAAAGTTCATTTGCTTAGTTTTGACTATATGACACACATTTTAAACTAATATGGAGCTTTTATATAGAAAATATGAACTTTAAGTCAAACCAAATACATCATGTGTCATATTGATGTTTAGTCGATTCCAACACATCAAAAATAAATTATGGACCATTTTACTAAAGTTTGAAAAAAATTCAAGCTCATTTTCTTAGTTTTAGCTACATGACACATATTTTAAGCTAAAATGACACATTTATATTAAAAACATGCACTTGGGGTCATTCCAGATACATAACATGTTATATTAACATTTGGTTGATTCTTATAAATCACAAATCAGTTGTGGATCATTTTCTAAAAGTTAGAAAACAACTCGAGTTCATTTTTTTATTTTTGGATATGTAACACACATTTCAAACTAAATTGATACTTCTATAATGAAACCTCACACTTTAAGTCATACCAGACACATAATGTGTTATATTTGAATGAGGTTAATTCCAAAATGTCATAAAGAAATTATGGATCATTTTCCTAAAGTTTGAAAATAACATGATCTTGTTTTCATAGTTTTGGATATGTGACGTGTGTTTTAAAGTAAAATAATTCAAACTTTGAGTCATACTGACCACATTATGTGTCAGAATTACATGTAGTCAATTCCTATACATAAAAAATTAATTATAAAACGTTTTACTGAAATATTTCAAACAATATGACCTTGTTTTCTTTATTTTTTATATAAGATGTAAATTTTATACTAAAATGAAACTTTTATATTAAAAACACATAATTGGGTCATATCAACCACATTGTGAATTATATTAATGTGTGGTTGATTCTTTGACATCAAAAATGAATTATGGATTAATGTTGTAAATTTTAAAGAAATATAAGATTATTTGATCATATTTGACAATGTGATACATGTTTTAAACTAAAATGACACTTTTATATTAAATGCATTCCCTTGGATTCATATTGAAGGGATCATGTGTTGGATTTAATTATGGTCGATTCTTAAACAAAAAAGGAATTATAGATAATTTTTATAATGTTTGAAGACAATTTGAGCTCATTTTCTCATTTTTGGATATGTGACAAGTATTTTACACTAAAATGACACTTAAAAACATGAACATTGAGTCATACCGGCCACATCATGTGTCAGATTGATGTGCGGTCAATTTCTATACATAAAAAATGAATTACGGATTATTTTACTAAGTTTTTTTAAAATATAAGTGAATATTATCATTTTTTGATATCCGAAAAGAGTTTTAAACTAAAACGACTCTTTAATATGGAAAACATACACTTTAAGTCATACCATCCACATAATGTGTCATATTTATGTGTGGTCAATTCTTACACATCACACATGAATTATGGCTCACGATCCTAAATTATTATTATAGCCTGAGATCATTTTATTAGTTTTGGATTTGTGACATGTATTTGAAACTAAAATGACACTTTTAATGTGAAAACATGTAATTTGAGTCATACTAGAATATCATGTATTATATTTATGTACAATCAATTCCCAAACACTCCAAATTAATTATAGATTGTTTTTCAAAATTATCAAAATAATACAAGAATGTTTTTTGGGTTTGGGCTATGCGATGTGTTTTTCAAATTAAAATGACACTATTAATGTGAAAAAAACACAACGAGTCATACCATCAAAATAGTTTGTATAATTTACTCATAGTCAATTCCTAAACATAAAAAATGTATTATGTATTATTTTCCAAAATGTTGAAAATAATCACTTGTTTTTAGAAATGGGATGTGCGTTTAAAATAAAATAAAACTTATATTGAAATCATGAAATTGGGTAATGATTTTCTGAAATTAATTTTCAATATATTTATAAAGTATTATTTATGTTTTTTTTAATATTAAACTCCAATATAAGTTCCTAGATGGATGGAAAGAAAAGAAACCTTTGTTAATGGAACTGGGTGACATGTTTCGAGCTTACAAGCATGACTTTTATGTGAGATAGAAAAATAAAAGTTAATAATATTGAAAATATTTCAAACTTAAACAAATTTACACTTACAAAATATAAATACCAAATTGAACATAATAAATATTCTCAAAATTTATTGGTTACACCTGAAGATGCAACAAGACTAGATGATCATAATGACTTTACCCCTAGAGGCATCCCATGATCCTTTAAGAATGCTCCTCAAGGCTCATACCTAGACCTGAAAAAAATTACATGATTCAAATCTCAATTTAAGTTCCCTTTCAGTAATTTAAGAAAATTTTGAGATACCCTATAGAAATGTGAGGAAAATTTGAGTTACCCTTAAGTAACTAAAGAAACTTTCATGTTACCCTTCAGTAACTTGAGAAAATTCTGAGTTATCCTTCAATATATTAAGAAATTCTCATGGTACCCTTTAGTAAATTAATAAATATTCTAGTTACCCAAAAATAACTTATGAAAATTTTAATTTACCCTTTAGTAATTAAATAAAATTTCAACTTACCATTCAATAACTTAATAAATATTCAAGTTACCCTTTAGTAAATTAATTTTTTTGCAAGTTAACCTTCAGTAACTTAATAAATCTTCAAGTTACCCTTTAGTAACTTAAGAAATATTCAAGTTACCCTTTAGAAACTTAATAAAATTATGATTTACCCTTTATAACTTAATAAATATTCAAGTTACCCGTAAAAAAATTAAGAAAATTTTGAGATACCCTTCAGTAACTTAATAAAATTTCAAGTTACCCTTAAATAACATAATAAATATTTAAGTTACCCTTTAGTAAAATATTTTTTTTGATTTACCCTTAAATAATTTAATAACTATTCAAGTTACCCTTTAGTAACATAAAAAATATTCATCCTACCCTTTATTAACTTAATAAATCTTCAAGTTACCCTCATTAAATTAAAAAAATTCCAAGTTACCTTAAGAAACTTAAGAAATATTTATGTTGCCCATAATAATCTTAATAGATTTTAAGTGACCCTTCATAAAATTAATAAATATTTAAGTCAACCTTCTGTAACATAGTAAAATTTTGATTTACCCTTCATTTACGTAAGAAATATTCAAGTTACCATTCAGTAAATTAAGAAACTTTTGAGTTACCCTTTAGTAACTTATAAAATATTATCTTCATGTTACCCATTAACAACTTAATAAAAATCCAAGTTATACTTTAGTAACTTAAGAAATCAACAAGTTTCAATTCATAAACTTAATAAATTTTTGAATTTCCCATATGAAAATTAATAAATCTTTAATTTACACTTCATTGACTTAAAAAATCTTTGAGTTAACATTTATTAACATAGAAATTTTCAAGTTACCCTTTAATAACTTAAGATAATCTTGATTTACACTTTAGTAACTTAAGAAATATTATTTTTAACTAACTATTCAGAAAATTTAGAAATATTCAAGTTACCCTTTATAAAATTAAGAAATATTTAAGTTACCCTTTACTAAATTAATAATTTTTTTATTTTACCCTTAGTAACTTAAAAAATATTTAGGTTACCATTTGGTAACTTAATAAGTCTTCATTTAAGCCTTAATTTTGGTCACATCATGTATCATCTTAACATAAAATTGATTCCTACACATAAAAAATGAATTTTAGATTCTTGTCCTAATTTTTAATGATAATATGAGATTAATTACTATGTTTTGGCTATGAAACATGTGTTTTAGAGTAAAATGATACTTTTATGTGAAAACATGCACTTTAAGTCATATCAAACACATCATGTGTTATATTGATGTGAAATTGATTCCAAAATTTCATAGGTGAATTATGGATGATTTTAATATATTATGAAACAAACATGAGCTCATTTTATTACTATGATAATATAATGAACATTTTAAAATAAAATGAAACTTTTATATTGAAAACAGACACTTTGAGTTATACTAACCACATCATGAGTTGGATTTACAAATATTCGATTTATATACATCAAAAAATGAATTGTGGATCAGTTCCATAAAGATTGAAAATAATATGAGCTCATTTTCTTATTTTTGGATTTGTTATGAACATTTTAAACAAAAATAAAACTTTTATATTAAAAACCAAAAATTTGAGTCATACCAACCACATCATGTGTTAGATTGATATACAATCAATTTATACACATCAAAAATAAATTATGGATCGTTGTAATAAAGTTTCAAGAAAATATGATCTTGTTTACTCATATTTTGTTATGTGATGTGTGTTCCAGAGTAAAATGATACTTTTAATGTGAATACATGCACTTTGTGTAATACCAAAAACATATTGTGTCATTTTTATATAAATTCAATTCCTACACATTACACATGAATTATAGAATGCTTTACTATCTTTTGAAAAAAACATTAACACATTTTCTTGGTTTTAATAATCATATGAATATTTTAAAATAAGAAGACACTTCTACATTGAAAATAAAAACTTGGAGTCATTATGACGACATCATGTGTCAGATTGACATGTGATCAATTCTTGTACATCAAAAATGAATTATGGATTAGTTTCAAAAAGTTTTAAAACAATCTGAGATCATTTTCTTGGTTTTGGATTTGTGATTCATGTTTTAAACTGAAATAACACTTTTACGTTAAAAACACACACATTAAGGTATATCAACCACATCGTGTGTCAAATTTATTTTTGGTTGATTCTTATGAATAAAAATGAATTATGGATTATTATCCTAAAGTTTCATGATAATCAGATCTCATTTACTTTTTTTTATAATGTGATGTGTGTTTTAAACTAAAATGAAACTTTTATATTGAAAACTTTCACGTTGAGTCATACCAGCCACATCATGCATTAGATTAGAATAAGGATAATTCCTATACATCAACAAAAAACTATGGATCCATTTTATAAAGTTTTAAAACAATCCAAATATATTTTATTAGTTTAGGATATGCGATGCATGTTGTATTCTAAAATGAAACTTTTATATTGAAAACATTCACTGGAAGTTATAATAGCCACATAATTTTTCAGATTGATGTGTGATAAATTCATATATGTAAAAAATGAATTATTGATTTTTTTGCAAAATTTTAAAAACAATCTGATCTCATTTTCTCAGTTTTAAGACTGTGAAACTTGTTTAAATATAAATTACTCTCTAGAGATCAACCAACCTCTCAATATATTCAACTTTGAATCCTGGTTCAAATTTTATTAAAATTAATTCCTTATTTATACTTTGGGAATTAGATGAGGATATGGGTAAGTATTACCTATTAGTATTTAAAGTATCCTTCATTATCATGTCTTTGGTTGAATCAAATTTGAAATTTAAGGAATTCATATTACTTATTCACCATGGAGGTGGAAGTGATTGTAATAGGGGCCATACTATTTTTACAAAGTCATCAAAAGGTATAAATACTTAAAATATAAATGATTAGTCTATGATCATGGGAGTATGATTCCTGGTAGTTGGTATTATGCCTTTATATTTTTGGGTTGAAATATCCTTGACCCATTTACCTCTCTTTATTATCTCAGTTACAACCTTTAAGTCCAATCTCTCATGAGTGTGATCAACTTTGGACATGTTACTATCTCTTCCAAAATCCATAGAGTGTAACCCTATATTATACTTCTCCTTGAGAAATGGCACAAATCTTTCTTCTTTTAAGGTTCAAAACTAAATTTTTTAACTAGTTCTACCAACTCATCCTAACCCCTAAAGGAAGTAAATTATTGAATAATTGAAATGAAATTTACAATCAAATGGGTAATGGGAACATACACTTTTGATTTTGGTACCATATCTTCTTCCCACTCATTTATAAACATATTTTATTCTTTTTTACAGTACATAGACTATTGGAAGTCTTGGTAGTACTAATAAAATATAGACAAATAAACAATTAAAAAACCTTTTAAATGAAATTGTAATTACCTTCATAAATTTCATGTTCAGGGATGCTAGTTTTTTGATTGTATATAAAATCCATCATAAATTTATAAATGTAAAATAAATAATCATTATCATTATTTTGTTTTGGAAACTATATAAACTTTTCCAAAAATAAGTAATTTTTTTTGAAATATGTTTTGATAGTTAAATATTACTATATATACCTTAATATATTTGCATTTGAATAAATCCTGAGGATTTTTGTGTTTGGTCAATGACATGATACCCTTATTTACATGATATTTATATATAAAACTATAATATATATTTTTTTAAACATAAACTAAAACATATAATTTGATTTTTATCTATAAAATATTGATTCTAGGTATTTACAAATTCACAATGCGCATCATGTGTTGTAATTTTTTTTGGAAATTTATGTTTTGGATCAAAGAAATAAAAATCTAGGGAATCTAAATTGATTATGATTAGAATATAGTACTTCCTAAAAAATAAAAAAAATATGTAATGAAAAAAATAAAAATATATTTTATATAATCAGGTTGTAGAGTTTTAACCCTAAATTTTAGGAATCTAGAGGAGTCTATCATCTGTAATTTTATTTTCAAACAAAACACTTAGTTTATATTTTTTATTTTAATTTATTCCAATTCAAAAAAAAATTTGTGGAAATGAAAGAAGTTTCAATGAGTCCAAATATATATTTATAGGGTTTTACCTTTATCTATTAGTAATAAATATGCATGTAGAAAATATGAATAGTTATTAACAATAATGAACAAAATAAATCATTTTTTGGGAAATCAAATTATGAAAATGTAACCCATGTATGTATTCTAAAATGAGACTCCCAACCATTAAAACTTGATAATCTCATTTTTACTATTGAGACAAACTATTTTTATAATGGAATATCAAAATATTTCTTCTTCATATTCAATTTAGGAAATATTTTTATCTTTGAATGTTATATTTTCATGAACATGAAATGTTAATATATGTGGTAGTGGAACTAGTGGGGTGAAGGTACTCTCAGAAGGTCATTTTTATTTCTTGGTTGATCCACTACATTTTGTTGATTCAACCTTCTGTTTCCCCTTCATTTTATCCAACTATAATATCATACAACATTTTAAACATTTTTTCATCAAATTTTAAAGGTTTTTCATTTGAAAAAAATGGTAAGGACATACCTCATGTATACTTATAAGATTAAATAGACATGATATGAAAGTTACAATAGTATTATCAACCTTGGTAACCTCAAAATCATTACATGGAATAGGAAAATTGGTTCTTGGATTGAGTTCTTATTCAATACCCACTCTCACATTATCTTTTGGGAGTTTTTTATTTTGTAGAAAATCTCTTGTGATATTTTACATTATAACCCACAAAACAATGAAATTCATTGATATTGATAGATATATATCACATAAAAGTTCACCCTCAATAACATTAGTAATGTAAAGTTATTATATGTTTTTTGATTCAGATTTTGGATAAAAAGTTGTGAAAAAATTGATTACCTCAGGTAAGGAAGAAGGTTGATGGGAATGGATATCCTCAAAGATAGTGGGATCATGTGTCTCGTCATTTACCAATCATTGTTCCACTATTGGTTTTATTTTATACTTTCACATAGATTGGTCTACTAAACCAAACAAAATAATAATATATTTTAAATAATATATCTATTCACATAATCCTTTCATCACCTCAAATGTATCTCCTTGAATATTTATCTTATTGAAATATCTTTGAGCTGAATAACCAAAATTTTCACCCCTAACATGACCATATTATTCTTGGCACTTTAAAGATACTGAATGTAGTTGTTCTTAAGGTATAGTCTATGTCTATCCTTATCTATAAACCATATAAACAAAATAAAAACAAAAATATATTTTTTATATAATACTATTAGAAATCAAAACAAATTACTATTATTTTATAATTATACATGATTCACATACATCTGGTGTGTTTTTATCTACTAGTTTTCTCTGTTTATTTACAAGAGCCTCTTTCCATATCACATGACATGAGATGAAAGTGGCTTTGGATTTTGATTCATCAATCTCCATATAAACAAAGAAACATATGTTGTTTTATATCATATAAAATTTCTTCTATAGATTGAAAATATATTACATTTTCTTTTCAAGTGATGCACACCCCATCTGTGATTTATGGTAGTGGTATGTTGGTTTGGATACACATTGCTTATTTTCAGCACTCCTTTTCTATTTTATAAATTAATAATTTTTGAATCAAAGTGGATAAAATAAATAATGTCAAATAAAATTTTATTGATTGAAATGCACCTGAAATGATTCCTAATCATGGTTACTAATGAAATATTTCCATGTTTCTTGGTTTACAATGCGTGGATGCATAGCTGGTGGGTGAGGGTTTACATTCCCCTTAGCATCATTGAGATGATGCTTTTTCGAAAGTGTCTATAAGGATCTATGAAATTTTCTAGTGATCATTACAAAAAATATCTTACAAAAATCATATAAAATAATTGAACAATACAAGGGAAAATGAAACATAAATAAATGTTTCATTATAAAATATTTATACAAAATAAAGATATTATATCATAATATTACCCTAATATCTTCCTACATGATTGTCTTCAGTTCAGGCATGACATTGTTCCATGTATCTATATCAACTAGCACACGCACTCTCATTGTGACCCCAATGAAACTAATGAACATTGAATTTTTTATGTCATAAAGTTGGCCAAGTTGATTCCCTTTGACCTCAATTTTTATACCTTTTCTTATTTTCTGGATATCTTTAGTTAACATGGTGATACTACACTGCTCTTGTTTTTTTTCATCTACATTATGAAAATCCCCTAATAATTTTTCAGTTTTATATTTGGTCATGTGTTTTTACTTAGTATTGGTAATATTAGTGTTTGGAGAAGTAATTATACGTATGAGTAGTCAAATATTTAATTTACATTACATTAATATACTAGAGAATACATAATGTTATGAGGAAAATCATAGTATTTTAAAAAATAATTTAAATTTATCATTGAACTTTTTTTCTTTTTAAAAGGTTGAAGAGATTTGAATCCTCTATCAAGTATCCAAATATACTCATCGCAAACCCCTCTAACATACAAGACACTATCTACATTGGGACTATTGTGAAATGAGTGTGATCTCCCAATGAAAGGTTTATCCTTAATTTAATTTTCATATGACCCTACAGTTATTTTAATCAACAGTAAAATATTTATCCAATTCCTATTTGTTTGATCTAGGATATAAATAATTTCACTACTTGTGATTCCATTATGAATAGTTCATCCTTAAACCCTCCCACCATGAAATTCACCTTTCTGGATACGAATTCATCAAATTTAACTGTACTCCTATTGTCAATCCATTTGAAATTGAAAAAAACACATGAAATGTTGTATAATCCAACTCATATATCTATTCAATGATGAGGAAATATGACATATTCTCATAAATTTGATTTCTATCCTTGGGATTAGATTTTTGAATTGATTCTTCCACAATCATGAATCCACTATTTTTAGTTATATTTTATTTATCTCATTTCATTGTATAGAATGTATAACCATTATTTACAAAACGAGTGTAAGATATGGAATTTATATTTTGTCCCCTAGCTAGCCATAATTTTTTTTAGAAATTGAATCCATATTTATAGATAAGTCCTTATATATATGATGTTGGAACCATAATATAAACTATTTATTATGGGTATTCAATATCCATACTTAAACCCTTGATAAATTCAAATGTATAATAATTACTTTATGTGATTCAACATATAGAGAAACCTATATAATCTTATGTAAACTGTAATGGTGATCTTTCTCCTTCTCTATAATTATAACTGAGACAATATCTCTTCTGAAAATACCTTCACTTATAAATCCTCCACTATGAAAATATTTTTCTAGATCAATGATATCAAAATATAATAGGTAATTGGTACAAAATTCAACAACTTCTTCATTAATATATCATTTTCAATAGAACATTCTAGAAAACAATGATTCTTAACACACCCTTTTAAAATATCCATATAACATTCAATGGGGGTGCATCTATATATAATGTTCAGAACTACATAATTGAATCTCTCTAACCAAGTGAACCATCAGTTGGACCATTATACTAAGAAATGATGGTGAGAAGAACATATTTAATTTAAATAATATGACTACAATTTCATTATTCATGATTAGAAACTTCTCCATGCATATAAATTTATTACATATGGATTTTGAAAAGAAGTAAATGATCGTTAATATATTCCATACATTTTTATATATAATGAAATGTAAATCTATACGCATTAAATCTTCCATCAAAACTTGACTGTCATGTGATTTTATACCTTGTAACATCAAATTAGTCTTTAACATGTCATTCTTGATATTTTTTGAATATCCCCCAAGAAATTTTACACTATTAAGGATGTTAAAAAATATAAAATTTTCTTCTCAAGATGAAGTGTAAGATAGTTGAGGAAGAAAATTTCATCTTTCAATCTTCTTTGAGGTCAAATATTCCCATATCCCTATATAAATCATGTGAAACCTGGACTTAATGTCATATTTTTTTATTTGGTACATTTAGTAACATTATAGTAACACTATCAACTATATTTTTTTTAATATGAATGAAATTGACAAAATATATGATGTAAAAAAAATTCCAATTAGGCAATTCAAAGAAAATTAATCACCTTTTCCAACCTGATTTCATATGGATTTTTAATTTTTTTTTACCAAAATCTATCCCAATATCTTTTACTTTCTCAAATAGTTGATTTTTCATTAGTGCAGAAAATGATGCACCTTTTTCTATATTTCCATAGAATGATGTCTTCCAGGATTGGTATTTATGTTTTCAGGGTAAAAATTTTTGTTGTCCTAAAAAAATCCTTGAGGAATGTTTCAAACTAACTGAGTGTATACCTTCTTCAAAAATGGGACACCCCAATACCCCTTTAATGAAATAGACTAAAAAATTTATATAAGAAGGAAATTCATTTATCATCCCATAAAACATGTATATCATTGTGATCTCTTCACTACTACAAGAATCATACAATGTAACACCTTGTATCCTACTTGAATTTGGGATCTTTGATCAATGGATCCAAATAGACATCAATACCATTAATGAGTTGTTTTGGTTTAGATATTAGTAGAGAAAACATAATGTATTTGTGATTTATTCATAACCACAATGGAAAGTTATAATTTACCAAAATAACTAGCCATGTACTATGTGTACTACTTTTTACACAAAAATGATATGTTCCAATGATAGATAACACATTATATGAGTTTCTCATCTTGTTTCTAAATTCATAGTACTCATAATCAAGTTTATTACACTAAAAAGAGTCCATTAAGTGACGTAGTTTCCCATATTCAATTCTTATATATGTGTGCCATGTTAATTATCTATCTATTTCCTGATATCCATATAGTCATCTAAACCTTGGAAAGATAGGAAAGCACCATACAACATTTGAAGGAATTGATTCATCTTTATTGTATTAAATCATTCCACCCTTTGGGTATTTTATATGTGATTCATTGTTCTTAAGAAACAATATACAATCATTTGGATAAGCATGTATTTTTTTAGAGATTGTCCACATTGGATATAAAATTATCTTTGCTTCATATGTTCAATAAGGAAGATCATTTTCTTCTATTAGCATATCATTCGGGAGACCAAGTAGTTCTATAAAACTAGCACCGCTCCATCTGATGCCAGTTTTCAAATTATATAACTTCAATATTGCGGAAAATGTTATATATTTAGTACAAACAATATAAAATGATGTATTTTCAAAGTTATTTGTCTTTTCAAAAAACATTGGACAATAAAAAATCCCATATTCTATTTTCATTATCATCTCTTCCATATAATCTATATCAACATTTACATTATAATTCAATATAAATGATCCATAAATGGAAATATAATCCTAATCAGTATGTACATTCAGTTTCTACCTATGTTTAGTCCAAAATTTATAGTTTAGATTTATTTAGTGATAAACCAAACATCCTTCCAAATCTTGTGGATGAATTCATCATGAATAAAAACAAAATAAACACGAACAAAGGATTTGAGAAGTGTCATATGCATTCTCTATTGATATCTTGATGTATAACTTAACTCCTTCCTTATACCCTTTTATCATATGATTAAAATCTATCCATTTTAGATTAATATCCATCCTTTGAGGTTGAATAATATACATTTTTTTACAAAAAATAAATAAATACACATAAGGTATGAATATAATGCATATATAAATTGATATGTAATCTATGTGTCAGAATTTGAGTGTATGTATATGCTATTTTTTTAATTTTTACATAGATTGAACATGTTTAAGGTCACTTCTATAAATATAGTCCTTACCTTCATCAAAATATAAATTCTCCCATTTTCAATCCATTACCATCATTTTATTTGTTTCATTCTTCAAAACCCACTATTTTCACACTCATTTCCAATAAAAATCAACATTTTGAATTAAATTATAAATCTATTTTCAATAAACGCAATTATATTAATTTCGAATCAATTAATATTTTATGTTACAAAGAACTCAATTAGAAACCTCCTTGAGATAATTCTCTAGAAAACAATATTTCATTCTTATGTAAAAAATATTTTGAGTATCCAAACCCTTGGAAATCATATTAATAATATGAAGAAATCCAATTCAATTCATTTTGAATCAATTGATATTTTAAGTGAAAAACAACTAAATTAGAAACCTCTTTGAGAGAAAACTTAAGACAACTATATTTCATTTTAATCTTAGAAATATTATGGGTATCCAAACCCTTTAGAAATCATATTAATAATATAAATAAATGATGTGAAAAAACTATATGTTAATAATATTTATATAGATATATGTGCATGTATTCTTCCGTTAACATATTAATAATATAGTATTTTCACACTCTAATACCATGTGAAGAAATCAAAATTAATGGAAAGTAAAATACACATATGATAGAAAATCAGATGGAGAGCTGGCCAATTGATTTCCATACACACTCAATTATTAGAATAAAACTAAATTACATAGATACTTATGGACTTTAAAAAAAACTGAAATCCGAATGAACAAGCCTAGTCCCAAAATACACAACTGTTCCAAACCCCTAGCCACATATATTACAAATATCTTTTTTTATAGATATATGTGTGTGTATAAAAATATATAAAGATATATGTATATATATATATATATATTTATATATATAAAAAATTTATATTTCATATTTACATGTGTGGGATCATATAAATTTTATATATGCATATAATATCAAAAAATTAACTCAAAATAGAAATACAGTAAATATATGTGATTTTAATATGGGAATTGTTTCTTGTTAATTTTTAACAAAAAAATAAACTTTATAATTTCATAGTCATTTTGAAATAAACTTTCCCAAGGGTAATTATAAAAACTCACAAGAAATTCTACCAATAACATGTTAATATCCACTACCAAACTTTAAAAATTAAAAACACCCAAACATAAAGTATCAAAACCCTTTGAAAATCCAAAATGGTTGTTTTATAGTACATAGGAAATCCATCACGATATCCATAAGCTAATGGGAATGGGGGTCATATGGAAAATGAGAAAATAATAACTATAAAGGGTGAAACATGTTGATTCAATAAGGTTTCCTTATGAATTTTACATTCCTCTATGTTTTGAAAATCACAAACACTTTATCTTAACGCAAATTGATTTTTCCTATGGATTATTTTTATAAGGAAAATTTAAATTCTCTAAGGAAAACTTCCATTTCCTAAGGAAATTTTTATCCTTACCTATGTTTTCATTGTTTATTTTATGGTTTCTGTTAATTTAACTCATTTTATTACTAAGAAAAAATTTGATTTTAAATATAAAAAATCAGAATCCTAGAAATTTAGAGATATAGAGTATTTTGTTTTTAGGTTCCAAATTCTCTGAAATTCAGGTTCTGAATTCTCTGAAATTTTGTTTCCAAATTCCTTAGAATTCAGACTCCAAATTCCCTATAATTAAGACTCCAAATTCCATAGAATTTAGACTCTAACATCCTTAGAATTCATAATATGAATTCCTGGGAATTTAGACTCTGAAGTTTTGAGAATTTAGACTCTAAATTCCTCAGAATTCAGACTCTGAATTGCTTATAATTTATACTCAGAATTTCTCAGAATTCAGACATCAAATTCCTTAAAATTTTGAATCTGATTTCCCCAAAATTCGAACTCTGAATTCATCAGAACTTAGACTCTTAATTCCTTAGAATTGAAACTACATGTTTTTTCTAATTCAGACACCGAATTCTTTAGAATTCATATTCCAAATTCATTGGAATTCATACTCCAAAATATATATAATTACGAATCTGAATTCCTTGAAAAAAAGAATCCTAATATCCATGATTTATAGTCTCTGAATGTTTATTTGGCTATACCCCAAACTTTATTTTTCCTTAGACTCCGAATAACATATTTGGTTAAGAAACCTTATTTTTCTTACACTTGTTATAGTTATGAAATGATATCATACAATTTGTTTCTAACTAACTTTTGTTTGAGTGCCACCCGTACAGGTCCCTCTAAGATTCAAGGAAAAATATGACCATTGGAGGAGGGAGAAGACCATTGGAGAAGTGCATATAAATAGGATCTCATTTGAATGAACTCAAGACCTTTTGATCACTCTAGTGATTAAATGTTGTTGAAGTGATTTATAGAGAGAGATACTTTCATGCTTTGTGTGTACTGAACATCTTGTTCAGATTTCTTCGCGTGACACTAATTATTGCTATGATCAATCAAGGGATTTTGAGGATAGGAAGACAAATGTGACGACTACCTTAAATTTCTAGGTCTTCTGGGGATTGGAAGATAGAAGTACTGATTGCCTTAAAGATCGAGGGCTTGAGAGGATAACAAGATAGATTCTAATATTCCTATTGAGGGATTACCCTTGTGTGGGTAAGATAGAATTTCTTGAAAGTATAAATCAAGGCACCTTTATCCAAGGTTTTTGGATACCCTACTCTTTGGGATAAAAGATTTCATACTTTTTACTTGTTTTGTTTTGATTTTATTTCGGCAGTAGTTTGTTAAATGAAAAAATTATAACCTTCTTATACATTCCTGTACTTTTGTATACTCTAATAAGTAAGGTTCTATAGGATTTATGGAAGAATCATTTCCTTGTAAGCTTTTCTTAAGTTTCTTTTCTGGAACCATATTTCTCAAACCTAGCAAGTTTGTAGAACTAAAAGAGTTATTTTGTATTTACCATGTTAAAACTTGTTAAAAATAGTTTTCCTTAAGATTAAAAAAAGTTTTTTAAACTTACAATTCACCCCCTTGTAAATTGAGCTTCTACATCATTATTTAAATTCTACAATTGGTATCAGGGTAGGTCTCTGAAATACTTATATTCACATATAAGTTTTCTTGCTCAAGTTTTCATTGTTCTAAATTTTTCCTTGCTTAGGGTTTTTATCCTTGTTTATAAACTTTTACTATTAAAAAGTTTTTATGGAAAGATATTTTTTTAGAATGGTAGGAATGAATTTTGGTTTGATTGACAATATAAATCCTAATTTACCATCTTTATTTTATGGGAATGATTATGAATATTGGAGAGATTATATCTAGACTTTTTTTTATTAATACTAGGGTGAACAACTTTTCCATGCTTACTGTAGATTATAAGATTCCTGATAAGGAAGTCAGAAACTTCAGCAATCAAGAAAAGTCAGAATATCAACTAAACTACAAGGTATGTAATACTTTTTTTTGTTCCATGACTAGGAATATATATAGTCAGATTTCTTCTTGTGAAGGTGAAAATTATATCTTGAAGAAACATGAGGTTACACATTTTGGTACATCCAAAGTTATAGAAACTAGAAGAGCTATGCTTAGAGAAGAATATCATGGATTTCTATATCCATATGGAGAACCAGTTTTTAAAGTGAAACAAGGGTTTATGAAAATTGTTAATATTTTAAAATATATAGGTGAGAAACATATAGATGATGAAGCTCTTATGGAAAAGATTATAGATATCAGGGATAATGAGTGGCAATCTAAGAGAACAACTATTGATGATAATAGGAATGTATCTCAAATTACTCTTGATGAGCTTTTTGGAACTCCTCTTCAACATGAGACAATAATGAAAAGATATGATGATACGAATAAGAAGAAAAATGGAAATAGAAATGTATCCTTTACTACTACTAAATCCAAGACTCCTAAAAGGGTTAAAATATTCAAGTCTAATAATTTCACTGTATTTTCTAAATCTAGTGAAAGCAAACATTTTGAGAAGGATCTGGAAAATCTTTCTCGAAGGATGAACAAGATAGTTGGAAAGATTAACTTTCAAAATAGATATAAGAAGAAAGAAAGACAAGACAAGAAAGATTCATAAGTTACTTGGGATGAATGAAAAAGAGTAGGGAATATCAGGAAATATTGTCCTATGCTTAAGAAAAATGATAGAAAGGAAAATAATTATGAGAGGAATATAAATAAGTACTACAAGGATAGAGATAAGAATTTATTAAAAGCCAATGACACCTGGAGTTCCAGTTTTGGAGACTCTTCTGATGAATCCTCTGAGTATGAATCTTCTGGTCAGAAGAATCTTAGTCAACAAGATAGATTACCCGTAGAAAATCATTGTCTAATGGGTAAGGTACACAATGATGAATCTATCAATAATGTCTATTTAAAATCAAATTATACTGATGATAAAGATTATGAATCTTTATATGAATAACCTTCTTCTAATAAAGATAATACATTACCTTCTTATGAAGAAGTGTCTAGGTTTGCTAAACATATTGAGAATAAAAATTCTAAACTCAAGAAAAATCATGATAAAACAATTCTAGAATTTCTATTCTAACTAAATAAGTATTATATCTTTCTATAGATCTTGACAAGAAAATTTTTTATTTTGAAATTATTTCCCAAAATCCTGAGGAAGTTAATTCTGAGAAGGATAAACTTTCTAAGGATCTTGAAAATGTAATTTCTAATAAAAATATTTTAGAGACTAACTCTAGTTCTAAAACTAATGTTTTTGAAGATAAAATCATGGTTACAAAACTAAAGTAAGAAATATTTTTCTTAAGGAAATGTTTTTTAAACTTTACCTCTAGTAAGGAAAACTTTGACAATATGTTTTCCCAAATTTGACCTCTAATGAATAGTTCTGGATTTGGTTATACTCATTATAAAATAGATTTTAGTAATAACTATTTTGTTCCTCAAAGTGATCCATTCTACACTAAATTTTAGTTTGGTTGACACTGGGTGAAACATTTTTCTTTAAACAAAACTCAATCTATAGGTTTTCATAAAGCTTATTTATCTAAGAAAATGTTGATACCTAAAATCTTTCTTTAAAAAATTTCCGGATCTAAGAAATTCTGGATTCCAAAAGTCTAAAAATCTTATTTTCAAGAAAATAATGATAGTACCAACAACAATAAATGGTACATGGATAGTGTATGTTCCCAGAATATGACTGGTAAAAAAAACTTCTTTGAAAATATTTTCAAGATGAAAGAAGAAAAAGTATCTTTTAGAGATAATTCTTAGGGAGAAGTTGTTAGTATTGGTAACATTGTACTTCTTGGAAAAACATTGATTTCAAATGTCTTATTTTAAGGGTCTTAATCAAAATTTCATTAGCACAATACAACTATGTGATGAAGGTTACCTTGTGAATTTTAGGAATGATAATTTCTTAATATACAATTCCAAGGAAGAGTTTATTCTTTCTTCCCATAGGAAAGAGAATTTATACACACTAAACATAGAAGAACTTAGGAGCCAAGATCTACCTTACCTTAGTGAAATGAAAGATAAATATTGGTTATGAAATAGAAGGATAAGACACTATAACCTTAAAAACCAATGCAAACTCTCAATGAAAAGAATTTTTAATGATCTACCAGAGCCTATATTTGATTCTTCAAAAGTTTTTGATCCTTATCAATATGGAAAGAAACCTAAATCAAGTTTAAAATCAATCGATGAAGATTCAACTATTGATGCATTACAGTTGGTTCATATATATCTTTTTCGTCCAACACAAATTGGAAGCATTAGAGGAAAATATTATGTATTTGTCTTAGTTGATTATTATAGTAGATTCACATGGGTCTATTTTCTAGCAAAGAAATACGAAGATTTTTCTTATTTTAAAATTTTTAGAGACCTAGTTAAAAATGATAAAAACATTTCATTGATAACTCTTCACAGTGATCATGGAGAATAATTTCAAAATTCAGATTTTGAATCTTTTTGTAGTAGAAAAGGCATTAGTCATAACTTCTCAGCTCTAAGAACTCCTCAATAAAATGGTGTTGTTAAAAGAATAAATTGAATTCATAAAGAGGTAACTAGAACCATGTTGAGTGAATATTTGATAGCTAAAAACTTTTTATATGAAGTTTTAAGTACTTCTTATATACTATAAATCATGTTTTGATTAGAAATTTCTTACTAAAACCCCTTATGAGTTATGGAATGGTAGAAAACCTAGACTTTCCTACTTCAAGTTATTTGGTTTCAAAGTATTCATTCTGAATACTAAAGATAATCTACATAAATTTGCACCCAAATCTGATGAAGGTATTTTCATCGGCTACTCCACAACTTCTAAGTCTTATAGAGTTTTTTAAAAAAGTACTTGTACTATTATAGAAATTGTGAACTTTGATGAAACTAATCATTTTGTTTTTAAACAAACTCAACCTACATCTTCAGATGTGTTTTCAAAAACTGATTATCAACCCTTGATAGAATATCCTTCAAATAAGGAAAATGTTCAAGAAAATGTTTCTGAAGAATTTATCCCAAAATATTTCCTACCATATATTGATGAATAGGTTTTACAAAACCCAAATCAGTTGTTTCTTAAGAATCATCTCAGTGATAATATTTTTGGTGATGTAAATCGACCTGTAAGGACTAGAAGTTCATTAATAAATGAAGTAGAACATCTTGAATTACTTTCCCAATTTGAACAAATAATCACCGATGAAAGAAAACAATTGAATAGATGAGAATCCTTGATGCTTTTCAAGAAAGTGTGAAAGATTCTTTTGACACCGAAGATGTAAAGTTCAAATATCTTACTAAAAGTTTTGAGGAAAAGCTATGTCTCGAACAAACAACTCAAAGGCATGAAGTCAAATATCTAAATGGGAAAATTAACTTAGTTGCTTTGAATTGGAAAAGGTAAAGATATCTTATAATTGAGTTTGAAGAAAATATTAGTAATCATGAAGATCTTTGGAAGGATCAAGAAAATATTCTCGAGTCTTAGGAATAAAAGATCAAATCCTCGGAGAAGAAAAATAAAGATTAGGATCAGTGGCTCAAGTGATTTGAAGAAGATCACATGGAACTTAAGAAGTTGAAAACCATGGTGAAGAAGTTAATGCTGAAGGAGAAAGAAGGGTAATATTTTTCCCAATCCAATCTTTTTTGGTATTTCCTTCTTGTAAATTTTTTTCTTATCATAATTAAATTTTGGTTGTTCTTCATGTGTCTTATTATATCGTACTAATATTTCAGGTACAACATTTTTTCCCCCATTAAAATTATTTCTTTTTAAAAATAACAAATGGGGAGAAAAAAAATGATAAAATGAATACTAAGTATAGAAGATAATTCCCTAAGTAATAAGAAGTCTAACTAAGGGGGGGGGGGTTATCAAAGAATATTTCCTTATACATGAAAAGAAAAATCTCTTTAAGGAAGTAAAGAATACAATCATTAAGGATTCAAAACCTAAGGGGGACTTAGCTGTATTCACCATGATCCATAAATAAATAAAGATAAGTTTTTCTTTTATGTTCATAAAGTAAAATTCTATGTCCTTATATTCTTTTTTGTACAGATTTTTGTGATTTCAAAAAGGGGGATATTGTTGAGTAAATAAGGTTTCTTTATTACTTTTCCATTCCTCTGTGTTTTGAAAATCACAAAAACTTTATCTTAAGGAAAAATTGAATTTTCAAAAAGATTATTTTTATAAGGAAAATTTCTATTCTATAAGGAAAATTCCCATCTCCTAAGGAAAGTTTTATCCTTACCGATATTTTCATTGTTATTTTTATAGTTTTTATTAATTTAACTCATTTTATTACTAAGAAAAAATTTGATTTCATATATTAAATCTCAGAATCCTAGAAATCTGTAGATATAGAGTATTCTGTTTTCAGGTTCCGAATTCTCTGAAATTTGGGTTTTGAATTCTCTGAAATTTAGGTTTTGAATTCCTTAGAATTTAGACTCCAAATTCCTTAGAATTCAGACTCTAAATTCATTAGAATTAAGACTCTAAATTCCTGAGAATTCTGACTCCAAATTCTTAAGGATTCTGACTCTGAATTACCCATAATTCAGACTCCGAATTCCTAAAAATTCAGACTTCGAATTCCCCATAATTTAGACTATGAATTCCTTATAATTGAAACTTCAAATTCCTTAGAATTTAGACTCTGAATTCCTTAGAATTTGGACTCTGATTTCCTTAGAATTCAGACTCTGAATTCCTCAAAATTCAGACTCAGAATTCCTTATAATTCAGACTCCAAGTTTCATTGAATTCAGACACTAAATTATTCAGAATTCAGATTCTGAATTCATTGGAATGCAGACTCCAAAATCAATATAATTCAGGTTCTGAATTCCTTGAAAAATAGAATCTGAATATCTATGATTTATAGTCTCGAAATGTTTACTTGGCCAGAATCCAAACTTTATTTTTCCTTAGAATCCGAAAAACAGATTTGGTTAAGCAACTTTATTTTGCTTACAGTAGTTACAATAATGAAATGATGTTGTACAATCTGTTTCTAACTATTGTTTGAGTGACACATGTACAGGTCCCTCCGGGATTCAAGGAAAAATATAACCATTGGAGGAGGGAGCTGACCGTTGGAGAATTTATTATAAATATGAGCTCATTTGAATGAGCTCAAGACCTGTTGATCACACTATAGATTACATGATGTTAAAGTGATTCCTAGAGAGTGAGACTCTCATTATTGGTGTGTACTGAACATCTTGTTCAAATTGCTTCGTGCGACTCCGATTGTTGTTGTGATCAATCAAGGGATTTCAGGGATAGGAAGTCAGAGGTGGTGTCTACCTTAAAGTTTGTTGAAATCTGAGGATTGGAAGACAGAGGTGCCAAGTACCTTAAAGTTCAAGGACTTTCGGGGATAGGAAGACAGAGGTGCTGAATACCTTAAAGATCGAGGGCTTGCGGGTATAGTAAGACGAATTCTGATATTCCTATTGAGGGCTTACCCTAGTGTGGGTAAGACAAACTTTCTTGAAAGTATAAATCAAGGGAACTTTATCCAAGGTTGTTGGATACCCTACTCTGGGTTAAAAGATTTCATACTTGTTACTTGTTTTTTTCGAGTTTATTTCCATTGTATTTTGATAAAGGAAGAAAGTATAACCTTCTTATACTTTCTTGTACTTTTTTATACTTTGATAAGTAAGGTTCTATACGATTTAAGGTAGAATCATTTCCTTGTAAACTTTTCTTAAGTTTTTTGTCTAGAACCATATTTCCACAACCTAGCAAGTTTGTAGAACTAAAAGAGGTCTTGTGGATTTACCTTGTTTAACCTTGTTAAACATAGTTTTCCTTAAGGTTAAAAACAAAATATTTTTAAACTTACAATTCACCCACCTATTTTAAATTGAGCATCTACATCATTATTTCGATCATTAAAAACATTTCAAGATCTACTAAAAAGGAGTTGAAAGAATCACATACATTGGATTTTGAAAGGGTTTATTTTACTAAGAAGTTTGGGGAAGAACATCATCAAATTTTCAGTTCCACAAGAGTTTGAATTGCGTGAATTAATGTGGTTCTATATTAGAGTTGTATTTAAAAGACTATAAGTGTTTTATTTGTAATTCCCAAAAAGTGATGATAAATAGGCATTATCAGTCCTTTTTTTTATTTTAGCAATGATACAACCAATATTTATCAATTCTTTTTGAAAATTAATGATAAAAACTATATAAAATTAATTAAGAAAATATTAAATGATTTTTTATTAAAAATGAATAAATTATATAAAAAGTAAAAATTAATTAACATTATTAATGAATAAATAATGGTAAATACATGAAGGTTATAAATGAGTGAAATTTAATAACTAAAAATGAATTTATTCAAAAATATTTTAAAAAATGAATAAGTATTATTAATTATATAAATATTAAAAAATAAAAAATGAATATATATTTAAATGAAGATAAATAAATTTTAATTATACATATTACAACCCTATTAAAACATTAAATGTTAATGAATAAATATGTATAGATAAAAATTAGAAATAAATAAATTACAAAAATATTAAAAACATATAAATTAAATAGGCATAAATTATAAAGAATATTAAAAAATAATTAATATTATTAGTGAATAAGTAATACTAAATAATATTAAATGAATGAATACTAACAAAGAGTGAAATTTAAGAATTAAAAAATTCAATAGATTGAAAAAATATTTAAAAAAATGAATAAGTGTTGTTAATTATATAGATTATTAAAAAACTGAATATATGTTAAAATTAAAATGAAAACTTATTAATAATATAAATTATAACCATATTGAAAAAATTAAATGTAAATGAATAAGGATGTATAAATAAATATTAAAAAATGATAAAATTACAATTAAAGTAAAAAAATTAAAAATTAATATATTTACAAAATATTTAAAACTAATGAAGATTAATACTGAATAAATAATATTAAAATTGAATAAATTTTAAAAATTATTTAGAAGTGATAAATTATAAATATTGAATAAAAAGATAGAAAATAAATAAAATGTACCGACTAAAAACATAATATGTTTTAAATACATTATATTATTAAATAAAATTGTAAAATGAATACTAAAAATTGAATAAATTATAGAAATTGTTTATGGGGGTGTGTGTGTTTCTATATAAAATTTCATTAATTACATATGTGTGTGTGTGAAATTAATGTAACTCAAGTTTAATATATGTTAAATTGAAAAAAAAAATGAAATTTTATAAAACATCCACTACCTGATAATAATTAGTCAATATTTTTAATTAATATTAATTTTTAATTACAACCCATTTTTAACTGAATATATGTCTTATTTATTATAAATACATATTTTGTATTATATAAATCGAATTTAAGGAAATATTATATATATTTTTATATCGATATATATGAATATATTTCTATATAAAAAATATGAAATATATTAATGAATAATTAAGTATAAAAACATTAAAAATGAATAAATTATAAATATATTAAACAAATAAATTTTTAAAATGAATAAATTATAAAAAGCAATTTTTTTAAAAAATTTTAATGAATAAATAATATTAAATGAATAAATGTTAAAAATGAGTGAAATTTTACTAAAATATGGATAGATTAAAAATTTATTTAAAAAATAATAAGAGTAATTAATTAAGTAAATTTTAAAAATAAGATAAAAACGAATATATGTCAAAATGAAAATGAATACATATATTAACTATGTAAATTACAATTGTATTAAAAAAATTAAATGTAGATCAATAAATATTAAAAATGAATAAAATTAAAAATAATATTGAATAAATAAAAATTTAAAATGATTAAATTAAAAAAACATTAAAAAATATTAATTAAATAAATAATAAAATAAATGAATAAAATAAATAAATATATACATATATTAAAAATAATAATAAGTATATATTAATTATAAATATAAAAAATGAATAAAATTTAATAATTAAAAACATAATATATTAAATATAAAATATTAATAAAAAACCTGAAATGATAATATTAACAATTTATTAGCTGTGTGTGCTTATCTGCATAAATTTGATTTAATTTTGTATATGTAAATTTTATATTATTTTATGGTATATTAAGTGTAACATATTTTGTAATTTTTTACTAATAATTAAATATTTATTATTTGATATATATGTGAAATTCAAGAAAACATGAAATTATTAAAAAATGTTATTAAATTTCTATTAATATTAATTATTCAATATTTTTAATTAATATTATATTTTAGTTTACATATAAACCACTTTCCACTAAAAATATGATATATTAATATAATTATATTTGTATGTTAAATATGATTTGTAAATACCTATTTAGTAGTATATAAATAATATCTAAGAAGATTATATATATATGAAATATATATTTTAATAATGTGTAATTTTTTATAATTATTATACAATCCATTTTTTACTGAATATCTTATATATCAAGTGTAAATGTTTATTTTGTCCTAAATAAATCACATTTAATAAAATATATTATATTTTTATAAATATAAATATATTTATATATAAATATATGATTTTTAATGATATATTTTTTTATGAAATATAACTTTTTTCAGTGTTTTTTTAGTGTTGATAAAATTCACCCTCTATCAACGCTTAAAAAAATTATAAAGTGGTTGCATTTGTCTATGATATTTTAGCACTAATAAATGTAACCTTAAGCGACATTTTTTAGCATTGATAAAGGCCCCATTTATCAGTTTTTTAAATTTATCTGATAAATAGAAGCGATGATTATGATTCGATCTGAAGTAGAGGATTTTGGATTTTGGAATTGATATGTATGGAGAGTGATGGCTAGTGATTCCTCCTATTATTGGATCAATATCTATCCATTACCAAGGTATAAAAAACATTAGTTAATGCCTTCCAAATTAGTTCAGGTTAATAATGGAACCATTCTTCACATTTTTTATTTGATCTTCTAGGAAGAGTTTCTATTTTTATATACATTAAATAAAACATCAAGTTCTCACCCTTGTGGGTAGATAAGATTGGAATTGGAGAAATGAAATACCATTTGTGATATGTAGATAGAGATGTGTTATGAGATCTTTGTTTCCTCCTTGAAAAAAAATCTATTTTGTAGTCAATTAATGGATGTTTTTGATATTTAGTTATCATTAGCGGAAGTTTGTTGAACTAAGTGTACCATTGGTTATGTCATTTGGATTTATCTTTATTAATGGATTATCACAACTGATATTAGTCTTTTTTAAGTTGGAATTTTTGAATTGAATAAATAAAAAAATTATAATAATAAAGTTGTTATGTATGTTTAATAATATATATATGTGTGTGTGTGTGTGAGTGTGTGTTGAATCCATAGAATTCAGAAATATAACAATTTATGTCAAAATTGTAAAAATTAAGAGGAAAAATACATTGAAGGTATTCCTAAAGTAGAATAAAAAATAATGGATCACCTAGTGTTGTGAGGTAACCATCCATGGGAAGCAGCATGGCCATAAGGTATCCTCACAAGGTCAGAAACCACTACTACAGAATCAAGTTTATTCACCCCAATCCTTTATCAGTACTAAAAAAGGCCCTAATAAAAGATTTTTTTATCAGTGTTACCTTAAATCATGAATAAAGACCCCCTTTATCAATGTTATAAAAACTTATAAAAGCATCCCCTTTATCAGTGTTTTTATAGATAACGTAATATTAATAACTACCCTTTATTAATGCTAAAAGAAGAACTAATAAAGAGGTAACCTTTATCATCACTGGATGAAAGCACTAATAACGAACAGTTTTATCAGTGCTAAAAAAGGGAAGATAAAAGCGCACCTTTCTGGGCATTTTTTAAGCGATGATAAAATGCATATTTCACATAAAATTTATAATTCCTTAAAAATAATATATTAATATATAAATTTATTTATATTGATATAAATATAATACATTATATTAAATATGATTTATTTAGGACTAAAAATCCATATACTCTTATTAAATAAAATATTTAGTTAAAAATGGATTACATAATAGTTAAAAATTAAAAGTAATATTTTTCTAAATTATTATTGAGAAATAGTTATTTAATTACAATTGCATGACATGAAAAATTCTATAAATTAAGGAATAATCTAAGATAATTTGAAAACACGACATGAATTATAAACGACCATAGCTTTTGTTTTGAGTGTCTATTTAAGATCTAACACATATCAAATCAAAGCTTGTGAAAGGATCTATGATGTGGTGATTTAGATATCCCTGTTTATCATTTTTAAAATGAAAATATCACAGAACGCTTCCAGAACTATGTTTTTTTGGAGGCACCTTAATTTTTAAACATTTGGTAGAATTTTAGCCTTATTTGAGGAGGTCTTCTTGATTTTTTTTAGTGGAGACACAAGTTATTCTAAGATCTTACAGTGATATGTATATTACAGTAATTAAATTTTACCATTTTCATATTGTAGTTTTATTTACAATTAAATATAAATATTTTACTATATTCACATATACTAAATCAATTTCAAAAATAAATATCTAATCATAATTAAATAAAAATGTTTTTTTAAATATATAAACCATATTAGACTAAATATTTTTATTATTTTAATTAAAAATAATAAATTATTCATTTTATTTACCTTATAAAAATTCATTAATATATATATACCTATACAATTAATTTTTTATATATGAATATGTGTGTGTTAATAAAAAAAATATATTTATGTTTATATTCTAATATATATAAAGAAAAACATATATATAGATATTTTTGTATATGTTCTAAATATAATTATATACATGTGTGTACAAATACGTGGGTGTATTTGTGTGTCAATATTATGTAAATACATCATATATAAATGTATTTTGGTAAATAAATCATTATCACTAAATATATTATATATACATATTTATAATAAATATTTACAAATACATTATAAAAAAATTATATCTAAATATAAAAGTATATGTAAATATGTATAAATATATATATATATGTAAATATATTGAAATATAAATACATATGTAAATATGTATAAAATTTATATCTAAATATACAATATATAGACATATTTTTAAAATGTATTTAAAAATAATTATATAAATGTATATAATTATGTGAATAAATATATAAATAAAAATAAATTATATATATAAATAGATATATTATAAAATACTATAAAAATATTGATGGTGAAGTGGAAAAGATGGTAGGTCTTGAAGGTAGAGGTCAGAGGTTCGATTTCTAGTGTGAACAGAGCTGAAGGGCGTGAAAAGCACTGATAAAGGGGATAAAATGTGCTTATAAAGGGCCTGGGCTTGAGAAAGGACATGGGATGTGTGTGTTGGGGGAACATAGCCCTTATAGGGAGAGTCACTACAAAAAATGAGTGGGTCAAATGATTTTTTTTTATTTTTTTTGTATTTTATTAGTGCTGAACAAAAGCGCCCATAAAAGACACCTTTATGAGTGCTAAAAAAAGAACTGATAAAGGTGGCCTTTATCCATGATTTAGTGTTAGTGTTAAAAAATATGGTCTTTATCATCACTTTTGTTAGTGATAATAATGGTCATATAATTTTAAGGATTCTTAGCCCATTAATGATTTTATCACTAAAAAAGCTTGTTTCTAGCTGTTTGAAAAGCCTAATCAATAGTAGTGCAGATAAAGGGGACCTTTATCAATTTTTTTTTTGTGATGATAAATGGTGACTTTATCATTTCTTTTATTAGCGTAGATAAAAGGTTCCATTCATAAAAAAATATTTATGAAGAATAATATTTTAATATATAATATTTTTGTATTGATATATATAAAGTATATCTACATAGATATTATTTATATAATAATAAATATATATTTAAAGTAAATATATATTATATTTAGTGAAACATGGTTTAAAAAATAATTAATAATAAATAATTTAAAATAATTTTCTTATTAGTATTCAGTAATAGACATTTAATAAAAAACTAGTAATAAAAAAATTTTAAAAATTAATCAATATCTTAAGATAAGTTGAAAATAATATTTAAAATTTAAACAAACATAACATATGATCCAAGCATATATTTGGGATCTACGGAGAACTCAAATCAAATTTTTTGAAAATTCGTACATGAGGTTAATTTGGAGGGACCTTGATTAGAAATTTTGAGAGGTCAAAAAGGCCTGAAAGGCCCCTAAAATTGAGTTTTTTATTTCGATACCCTAATTTTTGAACATTTGATGGACCTTAATCTTCTTTTAAGAGGATTTTACGATTTTTTTAGTTGTGATTGAATTTATTCTCATAAATTACTTTCATATGAGTATTATGGTGTTCAAATTTTATCATTTTTCATATTTCATTGTTATTTACAATTTAATATATGTATATATATATAAACATATTTATATATATTTATATATATAAATTCGAATTTATAAATAAATATTCAGACATATTAACATTTAAAAAATATATTTTTACATCCATAAACCAAATGTAAATAAAAAATAATTATACATTTTATTTAAACTAAAAATTTATGAATGTGTATATACCTCTAAAAATGTATATTCCTAGTTTATTTATAAATATGTGTGTGTGTGTGTGTCTGTTTTAACAAAAAAATATTTATGTGTATATTATAATATATGTAAATGAATCATCTTGTTACAAATTTTAGGTACTCCTCAACCCCTCTTTTGATCATTCTTTAGTTAGGGGTTTTCTTGGGTGGGTTTAGGAAGAAATTTGAAATTTTTTTGAAGGCTTTGGGGATATATCCAGTTAGAACATAGTTTGTTCAAACTATGCCCTTTCTAGTGAAAATAGTGTAAACCCAATCAGTGAGGGTATTCATGGTTGGAGCATGGTTGGAGAAACTATTCATCCACCTAGTAGAATCCATGTGACCCTACATAGCTAACGATGAATATATAAAAAATTATTTATGGAAATTATTAAAAAAATTCCTAACCCCAATTTATACTCCCTCTCAACTCTAACTTGAGTTTGGATGTTTTCCTATGTATTTAGAGCTCCCAAGAACCATTTTTTCTCCTCTAAACCCCTTGAAGGTGGATTTAAGCCGGTAGAATTTCATTTAATCTCACCCTAGTAAGAATTATTCTCTCACTATATATCTCTACATATCTTATTCTCCACTTTTTATGGTATGTTAGATCTTCGTGTTATTGTAGGATCTAATAAATGTTGTTTTATATCTTGAATCTAGGTTTGATTCTTGTATCTTCATTGAAAATGTTCCAATTCAATGTGAATTGTAATTTTAAATTGATTTGGAATTAAATTGGGGAAACCCCATAATTCCATTCAATTAGGGTGTGATTTGGATTTGATTTGAAATTAATGGAATTTTGAATTGAATTTTTATTTTTTTTAGAAAATTTATTAAGTTATTTTGTTAAAAACCCATTTTTTCTCTAGGAAAAGTCATGAATTGATAGAAAACACATGCTTAGTTTTAAAGATAATTTTTCATATTGAAGTGGAAAATAGGGAAATTTTATTTTGAACATTCTTGAAACAATTTTACCCTTATGGATCATTGTTTGAGAACATTCCAGACTAGATAGTTAGTGAGTTATTTAGGTCAAACATGGTAGGTTGTAATTTCAATAACATCATATTAACACTTTAAAACTCATACATAAACTTATTGGTAGATCTTATCCCAAGTGGGATGTTGGTTACTCTTATTTGGATAGTGTCATAGAGACACATATTCACATTGTTGTTATCACTATATGAGTGTATTAGGATCTAATAACCTGGAACTATCATACCTCTTGGAATATGGCCATGTTTATCCTTTGTGATTATTTTTTATTTGTTGCATTACTTGTAAAACTGATTTACATATGAATTGTAAATTTATATAAACTATTTTATATAAACTTTTTATTAATCCATTATTTTAAATGTTTCCATCAACAAAAATGAACAACATGTTTTTTAAATATGCTATTGTATTTACATATCTATTTTATTTAATAATTTAATTTATGTATTGGTTTATTATATTATAATATTATTATAGAATACATGGTCATACCCTAAAAGGATTATAACTCACACCCTACCTTTACATTCAAAATTTTTTATAATTCCTTCGACCAAGTTTGAGAAAGGGGAAAACACCACTTGGTGGTGGTGGTTATTGATTCTCTGGTCTTGGAGTGCTACATTCATTGTAAATTAGGATGTTTTATCTTATTCTTTTTGGTATTTTTTTGTACTTTGGGTTTATATACCAATATTAATTATGTTAGTAATCTCCCAATGGAGTTTTATTTTTATCATACAGGCTTTAGTATGATTCTTCCACTGTTTAAGTGAAATCACTATCCCCACTTTATCTTGTGTGATGCCAGGTGCTAGTTTCCAACCCATGGGGATCATGAACATCCTCTAGGATATGCCATTTCTAAATTAGGTATTAGAGTAATAGAATATCTGGGTTGGTTTGTGAAAAAGTTGTATGAAAGGTGAATATTAACCATATTGACTTGATGTCAGTATGTAGTTTGTATCTTGTAGTGGTTTAGGAGATAATTTCTAGTGAGTTCCTCGGAATATCTTATCACAATAAGCCTTAAGTCACCATGGGTGGATTAGGAAATATTTATTGATGTTTAGTTCTAGTATTTTCCCTAATTTTTAATTGTATTTATTGAAATAAAAATCTTTTTTATCTATCTGATGGGATTAATTTTTTAGTTTCTCTTGTTTGAGTGTTGTTCAATGAAACATTTTGATGTATTCAATATTGCCTTTTGATGTTGTGTATCATCATGCTTCTAAGAAGACATGATAATCAGATCCAAGAGGAAACTACTAGTGAACCAAAATGATAAAATCCTCCCATGGACTTGAGTATAGTTGAGATTATTGTGCGTGTTGTTCAAGCTTTGGGAAAAGAACCCACACCCTTTCCTATTCAGGATCTAACTGCAAACCTTAGAGGGATGAATTTAAGATTCATTCTTAGTAATTCCTTCACCAAAATACACCAACACTCAGAGGATAAAACATTTCTCAAGAGGATAGAGGATTATTTGATAAGGGTTGAACTTTTATTTGAGATCATAGAGATTCCTAATTCTATCAAGGTGAAATATTCCACCTTCAAGATAGATGGACCTAATAGGATATAGTGGGATATAATAGTGATACAAAATAAAAACAAGGTCTTGGGGTGGAAATATATTAAACCTATTTTCACTGACTATCAATATCCAAAGTTGATGGTGTTGGCTAAGGCTATCTATTTTTTCAAACTCTATCTGGGTGACCAAACCATGACAGAACTTGAAAATCACTTTGGTGACCTTGTGTAGTTTACACCTAAGATTATATCAAATGAGAAGATGAATACTCAATTTTTTGATATGGGAATTAAATTTGATATTCATTATTAGGTTTTATTACTGAAGATCCCTTCTTATACTGATGTGATGAATAGAGTGTTGATGGCAGAGATGGAACTGGCAGGAAATTTAGGGTTGAGGGGAGTTCCTTTTTCTCCTAGTGACAATTATGTGAGTTCCCATAAAGGGAATATGATGTGTGATAATTCTCATGGTGGTTCTCAATATCTGGGTTCTTATAGACCTCCTACAGTTACTGGAAGATGCCTTATGATTTTTATTAGTGTTTAAAGAATGGACACTCAAAATGAGTTTGCACTGAGGCACCCATGGTATGTGGTTCCTGCGGACACTCAAATCAATCACAGAAGTTCTTTCATGTCTATTATTATCTCCATAGTGTCACAAGGCCAACTCTTCAAAAAATAACTATGGTGAAATCATATACTTCAAGGAATAAGGGGTTCTATCCAAAAACATCTAGAATATAGATTCTTAACGTAGTAGAAGAGTTTGAATAGAAAGAAAATATGAAACCAACAACTGTGAGTGGTACCATCACTATTGTTTTATGTTTAGTGACCTCTTTATTTAATATAGGTTCAACTAATTAATTCATTTTAACCCATATTATGAGTCTTCTAAATGTTCTTATGATGCTTTTATCTTATGTGATGGATATTACTACACCCCTTATAACAAATAGGGAGCAAGGTCTTCATTTTCCTTCTTGTGTATTCTATTTATCAGAGGTTTATCTTACTAGGGATTTTCTGGTTCTCTACATGAAAACTCTTGACATCATATTTAGGATTTATTATCTCATTGCTAATAAATCCTGAATTGATTTCTAACTTTGATGGGTCTCCATTACTGCACCGATGGTGGGTGCCATATCTTTTAGAGAGAGTGGTACCCTAGGCTGAATAGATATAAAAATTATTATATAGAGTTGGGGAAAGTGATATCTATGTTCTCTTTTGATCTAGAGATAAAATCTTTAAGTGATGATCTCCCTCCAGTTTCTGTTGAGTTTCTCGATAGTTTTTCATTCTGACTTCTCAGATCTTCCACTAGTAAAAGAGGTAGAATTTTAAATCAATTTATTACATGGTACTCAACTATTATCTATTCCTTATTACTACATGAAACCGACTAAAATAAAATATTTTAAGACTCATTTGGATGATCTATTAGAGAAAGGATTTATATTCCCGAGTGTGTCACCTTGGGCAGTTTCTATTCTCCTTGCTAAGAATGCTAATGGGTCACTTTGACTTTGTGTTGATTATTGAAAACTCAATCTATTCATGTTAAATAAAAAGTATCAATTTCTAAATATTGATCATATTTTTGATCATTTTAGGGGGGGGGGGGTTGAAGTAGTTTTCGAAGATTGATCTTTGATTTGGTTACCATTAGTTGAGAATAATGGAATTTTACATTCTGAAAACTAACTTTTGGAGTAATTATGGCCATTATGAGAACCTTTTCATGCCATTTGGTCAAAAAAATTATCTTTTAGTAGTTTTGGATTTAATGAAAAGTATTTTCCAGGAGTATCTTGATAAATTCATGGTAGTCTTCAAGGATGACATACTTGTTTACTCTAAGTCCTAGGAGTGTCATGTGCATCATTTGAAAGCAGTTTTGGAATTTTTGAGAAATCACTAACTTTATGAAAAGCTATCTAAATGAAAATTCTAGATTCAAGAAGTGAATTTCATAGGAAATGTGGTGTTGGAATATGGTATCTAAGTTTTTTTAAGAAGTTGAATGTTGTTATGACATGGGAATGAACATATAATGTTTTTGAGAATCCGAGCTTATTGGGTTTAGCTGGATATTATCACTAGTTTGTAATGGAATTATCCAATTTGGCTTCTCTAATGACTGATTGAACTGAAAATGGAGTAAAGTTTTATTAGGATGAGAAATATCAGAGTTATTATACTGACATGAAATGTATTTTAAAAATTGAACTGTTGTTTAATCTTCCAGATGCTAGGCAGAGCTATGCGGTCTTATGTTGTGAATCAAGTTTAGGTTTGGCATGTGTTCTTATGGACAGTGATCATATCGTTTCTTATGGATCTCAGTAGCTTAGGATACATGATAAGAATTATTTGGCCTATGACCTTGATCTCACAGCTATGATTCATTCACTTAAGTTTTAGCAGTATTACCTTTTTAGAGAATGTTTTACCCTGTATTCTGATTGCAAGGGATTTATTTATATCTTATCTATAGAAGATTTTAATCTACACTTGTCGTTCTTGTGGAATACCTATAATATTTCAACTTTTACATCACCTATACCCTAGGGAAAGGGAATGCTGTCATAGATTATTTGAGTAGGAAACTTCCAACACAGTTCGTGAAAGAATCATAGGATGAGTAGAACTTGATGGTTCTTTTTGTATAGTTTCATATTATGGTATGGGAATATAGTGCTGAGTTTTCCTTGGAAAATTTTCAGTTTACATCCACTCTTATCAACATGATACTTCTATAACAAAAGCTTAATGATGAATTTTGCATCATTAGGAACTCAATTTATATTGGGGAGACTGTTATTGAGTGGTAATTCTCTGTGGAGGTTATTATATGTTTCCAGAATTGGTATGTCATACCTTTTCTTGTAAATAAATATATGATGGTGGATTTCCATATTTCCTAGTGAGAAGTACACCCACGAACCATGAATATGTTCCATGACATACATTGATGATTCCAGTGGCTAGGTATGAGATAAGGCATTACTAATTTTGTCTCTCATTATTATACATTCCAACAAGTCAATACCAAGCACTAGATAACTTTGGGTTTTCTCCAACCACATCTAGTTCTAACTTGGAAGTGTGATGATATCTCTATGGACTTTTTGGTTGAGTTTTTTCTTACCTATATGAAGAAGAATGTGATATGGGTTGTAATCGATATGTTGAATAAACCAGACCACTTCTTAACCATTCATGATACAACCAATTTTGAGGATATGATAACATATATGACACAGATATTGTTTATTTTCATGGAGTTCCATCTATTATAGTGTCTGATAGGGATCCTCAGATTAGTTCTCACTTTTGGAGAGGCCTTTAGGAGGCACTGGTATCTTAAGTTCCTTTGAGTGCGACATACCATCTATTGTAAGATATCTAGATTGAAAGATCTATAATTTTTTTGAGGATACTATTTTTCCTGTATTCTCAACTTTGGTGGAGCTTGGTATGGCCATTTGGGACTAGTTTAGTATTCTTTTAACAATAATTACCGGTCTATGATCAAGATAACTCCTTTTAAGGCCATGTATGGACGATCTTGAAAATCTTCATTGTGTTGGTTAGAGATTGGTTTAATCTCTTTGGTTGTACCAATATTAGTTCAATAGATGATAAAAAATATTCATTTTATAATGTAGATAATGTTTATGACACATATATGGTACAATTCTTATGCTTATCATTGCTATTGACCGTTGTAATTTATTGTTGGTGACAAGGTGTTTTTAAAAGTTTCACCTCATTTAGATCATTGACATATTGAGAGGAAAGGGAATATTCGTCATCATTTTTTGGGACCTTTTTATTTTATTAATAAGGTGGACAAAGTGGATTATTTTTTTAACAATTGCTCAAAAATAGATGTCGAAACATAATGTGTTCCATGTGTTGTAGTTGAAAAATTATATTTCTAATTCATATCATGTTCTGAGATGGGGTAGTCTTGATGCTGAGTTGGATTTATCTATGATTGAAACTCTAATGAGTATAGTATATTTTTGAAACCAAGGTACAATATAGGAGGATAATACATTTTGTTTGAGTGCTTTGGTAGCACAGTTCTGATACTCATGAGACTTGGGAGGGAGAGGCACTCATGAGATTACAATGGCCTCATGTTTTTGACATAGATACTTATTAATAATATTTTTGGGGGTATAAAGTTTCTATTTTGGGGTGTTTATAACATCATGTTAAATTTTTTAGGTATTCATCGACCCATATTTTTACCATGGTTTATTTGGTGTTTTTTCAATGGTGGTTTTGGGATGAAATTTTAAAATTTTGGAAGTCTCTAGGGCTATGTGTGGTTGGCGTATAGTTTTCCAAAATGGTGTCCCATGATAGTTTAAACATTGAAACCCAAGGTAGTGAGTGTTCTCATGGTTGGAACATGATTTGAAAATCTATTTTCCCACCAAGTATAAATTGTGCACCCCTTTATAAGGGCACATAGTCTGGGTGCATGGTTTGGTAAACCGTGCGGCCCTTCCTAGCTAACCATGTGAATGGGAAAATATATATCTAAAAATTAGTAAAAATATTCTAAAACCCCATTTTGACCCCTGATTAACCCTAAAGTATCTTTGGAATATTTCCTTGGTATTTTGATCTCCCAAGAACCAATTTTGGCTCTTAAAACCCCCCTCCAAGGTGGATCGAATCCTGGAAAATGTCGTTCGATCTCTCCCTCGTAAGAGTTATTCTCACATTCTCTATCTCCCAATCTCTTCCCATATCTTCCCTAGGTTTTTTAGATCCTCATGTTGTTGGAAGATCTAATATCCATCTTTTAGATCTTGAATCTAGGTTTGATTCTTAGATATTCATTACCAACATTCCTCATTGGAGATTCCCGTTGCAGGAATTATGATATGCGATACCATGATCCCAAGTTAGGTTATTCCATATAAGCTTGGATGATTAATTTTACTTAGAATTTCTTGGCTATTTTAATTGACTTGAATTAAATTGTTAATTATCTAATTAGCTGTGAATTGTTATTTTAAATTAATTTGGAATGAAATTAGGAAAACCCCCCAATTCCATTGAATTGGTGTGTGATTAGGATTTGATTTGAAATTGATGTAATTGTGAATGGAATTGTGAAATTGATTTTTAGAGAATGTATTAATTTTTTTTATAACCTATTGGATTTATCTTGTAATAAGAAACGAATTTATTAAAATCCATGTTTAGTTTTTAAAGAGAAATTGACATATTGAAATGGAAAATGGGGAAACTAGATTTTGAATAGTTTTGAAATAATTTTCCCATTATTTATTGTTGTTTGAGTACATGCAAGACAAGGTATTTAGTGAGTTATTTGGGAAAAATAGCTAGGTTAGAATTTACTTTTCATCAGATTAACAATTTACAACTCTAACATAAACTTACGGGTAGATCTTATCCCCCAATGGTATTTTGGCTAGTATTATTTTCTGAGTGTTAGAGAAACGTGTGTGCATATTTCCATGATCACTATATGAGTGTGTGAGGATCCCATAACCTAGAACAATCATACCTCTTGGAAGATGACCATGTTTCTCATTTGTGATTAGGTTTTACATATACCATTGTTTTTAAAACTACTTTACACATGCCTTGTGAACTTATATAAACTATTTTATATATAATTTTTATTAATACATTATTTTAAATGTTTCCATCAATAAAATTGAAAAAACGTTTTGTTTTAAATATTAAACTATATTTCCATGATTGTTTTATTGGATAATCGAAAGCATGTGTTGGTTTATTGTATTATGAAATTATTATGGAATACTTGGTGAGACCCTACATGGATTTTATATAATATTATTAGTGTTTAGTTGTTTTATTTATTTTTTTAGTTTTTTGGTTAAGTATTTTTTATAATGATTGGTAATTTATATGTTATTGTGCATTGTGATATTGAGGGTATAGTCTCCTTAGAGTAGGCCAATGGTCCGAGCATCGATTAGTTATCCCAGGATATGAGACATTGCATGAGTCCACTCCTAGATGGCTTCTAAAATATGTTGATGAGCTATTTTAACATTTTCAAAGGTAATAATATGACCTTTTCCCTTATTGGATTTTGTAATAAGTTAGTGATAACCTTTTCTATTACTGCCATAATATATTAGAAACTCTATAAGGATTGGGTGAGAATATGGGTATGCCCCACCATTTCCATTAGAATATCATAATGGGATTAAATGGTAGGAATGGGGATATGAGATTATTCATGTGTGAGAGTGGGGATATAAGACCACATAAATCCTTCATTATCCACTTGGATATATTTATGGTATTATTATGAGAGTGTGGGAGTATGATCCTTCCCTTGGATGGATGTAGGAATATGTTAACTAGTTCCTCGATACAATGTCAAGGTATGCCTATGGGATTACTGAGCATGTGCAGGGATATAAGCCCTCTATTAATTTTCTTACATAGTTTTTTATGTAATTATTCTATGGGAATATTGATATGATATTGTTCTCTATATCTGGTAGTTCATTATCCTATGAAAGATCTCATAGGTATACTGGTTTGGGTGACTGGAGATGAGACCTCTCAAGTGGTGACCTCAGCAAGTTTCTGAGGAGTGTATTGAAAGGTTATTCAACTTCATGAAGACTACTAAAGACTTTAAGGTTGGTTTTTCCACGTACTTTATTGAGGGATCGGGAAGGAGATGATGTGAATATATTTTGGAAGCTAATTTTCATGAAGAACATACCTAGTATTCTTTAAATAATATATTTAATAAATGGTTTTCCATAAGATGTTACATGCAGTAAAGAATTAGGATTTTTTAAACTCAGGGTACAGATAACATACCATTATGAAGTATTATACACATTTTATTGAGTTGGTGTATCTAAAAATAGAGCGTATCACTAATGAGTACCTAAATGGTCAGAGGTTTTAGTTAGATATGAAGAATAATATTAGGTTGATGTTGATTGTAATATTCCTTAAAACCTTTTTAGATGTAATTAAAAAATAATCTTTGGATGAGGAATACATGTCTATGAAGATAGGTTTGGGTGGAGCTTCAGTTAATGTAGTTGTTATCCAGAGTGTATCTTTTGGATAAAAAAAGAAATATTAGGGTGCTCAATTCTCTTCAGGACCAGTTTCAAGGGTTTTTTAGGAAAATAATAGGTTGTTTTCTATCAGTGTGGGTGGTCTAGTTATACCATATCTAACTATACAAAGGCTCATTATACTTTTCATCAATGCATATTATCGAGCCATCTGAAGTGTTTTTATGAAAGGATGTCCTAGGGAAGTAAGTAAGGATCCACTATAATAAAGGTTTTTAAGGTTTTACTGATGATTCCAAGGGTGATGATTCAAAACCTCAAGACAAGGGGAAAGCTCATGTGGATAAAACTAGATGTCTTTATGTGGTGGAATATGCACTAGAGGAATAAAAAGTAGTTCCCACTACTGTTAGAGGCATGGTGTGTATTTTTTCTTCTATGGTGATATTTTTTTTTGATATAGGTGGTACTCATTCCTTCATATCATCAAATTTAGTTGATGTTTTTGTTTTACATTTAGATATTATGTAGTACTTGTTGGATATTTCCATGCCTTTGGGAAATAGGTTTGAACAAGGTTTTAAGTGTCTCACATGTCAGGTAATGATATCCAAATTTGATGTATAATGAGTCTTCTTAGTGATTTATCTTGAAATATTTGACTTGATTATTGGTATGGATTGGATGATCAGTGGTAAGTACCTAAAAAACTATTATCACTAATGGGTATAGTTCTTATATACCGATGGGGTCACTCATGTCTTCTAGGGTGAGTGGGAATCTAAATATGGATGGCAAGGGCCTGTTGTTCCTTACACCAGGGTAATATTTTGTTAGTTGTTGGAGATTTTTCTTGATGCATTTGACCCTTGTTTGGGTGGTTGAGTTCCTATAGTGGTGAGTGCATACCCAGAGGTCTTTCCAGATGATTTTCCCGATTTACCATCACAAATAGTGTTTGAGTTTGTTTTTGAACATCTCCCTAGTACGATTCCCATTTATATGTAATATTATAAAATATAACATACTGAGTTGGTGGAACTTAAGGTCTATATTGAAGACGTAGAGGATAAAGGATTTATTCATCATACCATGTCACTGTCGGCTTCGCATATCCTATTTTATAAGAAGGCTGATAGGATCCTCAGACTTTGTATTGATTATCAAAAGTAAAATCAGGTGACCATTAAGTAAAAATATACTTTTACTCGTATTTATGACCTTTTTGACTAGCATATAGGGGAATGTTGGATTTCAACAATTGATCTATAGTCAGGGTACCTCTAGTTGAGGTTTTGAGAAGAGGATATACCTAGGATAATGTTTAGGATCTAATATTTAAATTTTGAGTTTATGGTTATATTATTAAGTCTATATAATGCTCCTATGGTGTTTTGATCTTTGATAAATCATACATTTCATTAGTTTTTGGAACCATTTTTTTGTTTTTTGATGATATTTTGGTGTACTCCGAGTTAGAGGAGGAGTCCATAGACCATTTGGATATCATTATTCAAACCTTAAAAGAACATCATATTTATGGTGTGATTTCTCAATGAAAGTTTTGGATCCAAGAAGTGAAATTTATGGGGCACATGACATATGAGTGGGGAATCTCAGTGGATCCTAAAAAGATACATGCATTGATGTCCTAGGAGTATCCCAAAAATGTTTTTGAGTTATAGAGATTAATGGATTTGGATTGTTACTAAAGGATATTTGTTTAGAATTTCTCCAAGATTTTATCTTCAATGACTGATTTAAACCATAAGGGTGTAAAGTATACATAAAATTAAAACTATGAGAGATTTTTTTAGGATCTCCTAATGAGGCTGGATTTAGCACAAATTTTGATTATTCTGAAATTGGGTTTGGGTTATGATGTTTTCTATGATTCTTATAGTACAGGTTTAGGATTTTTCCTGATGGAGGTGAAATAGGTGGTGGCCTATGACCCATTACAGTAACACCATTAAAAGAATAACTACAATAACCATGATATTTAGTTGGTAGTGGTTATGAATGAACTCAAATTATGGATTCACTATATCATTGGGGAGAAGTTTATTGTGTATTCAGATCAAAATAGTCAGAAATATATTTTTACTGAGATAGATCTTAATTTAATATAATGATTCTAGGTAGAGTATCTTTATAATTTTGATTTGATATTGAATACACTCCTAGTAAAGGAAATGTGGTTTCCGATGTATACAGAAAATTACCAACTCACACCATGAAGGAATCAATTGATAAGTGGTTTCTGATGAGTTTTTTCAATAATATGAGCTTGGGAGTGGAAGAGGTTGGTGGATAGGTGTTCTTGGATTTGATAAAAGCTAAATCATATTTGTATGAGAAAATTTGGATCAAGAAGGGGCATAAAATGAGTTCCAAAACTTTAGTGAAAGCTTTTATGGTGGGGAGACCTCAGATGAGTGGTCATGGTCTCCTAGTGGCACTTTGTGCTTCCTTTGTTGGTTGGTTGTTCCATTTTCCACGAGGTTGGAGTTTATGTATAGTGGGAACCAGTCTTTTTGGTTTGTGAATCATGGGGCTACCAAGATGTATCGTTATTTGAGATGTCTTTATCAGTGGTAGAGGATGAGATGATTGATTTAGTATTTTATATCATGGTGTCTTACTTGTTAGATAATTAATGAAGAACACTAGAGTTCTTTGAGTTTTTCCAAACCTTACCCATTATAGTATAGATGTGGGATGATATTTCCATGTATTTTCTAATTGTTTTTTCAAAGACTCCTAGTGATAAAGATACGATTTGGGTCATCATTTATCGATTCATGAAATCTGTGAATTTCCTCCCTAGTAGGGAGATGAAGAATGTGGAATAACATAGAGAATTGTATGTCTAAGATATTGTGAGACTTCACGGGATTCCCTCTATAGTTGTATTTTATAGGGAACTGAGGTTATGTCTAAGCACTGGAAAAAATTATTGGAGGCGATGGCTTCCTAGATTAAATTGATCAAAAATTATCATCCCCATATGGATGAACATATATAGAGGGATATCCACATTCTAGAGGATATGCTTTGGGGTTTTATGCTTGATTTTGGAGGATCTGGGGAAAATAATTTTCCTTTGGTTGAGTTTTTTCTATAAAAACAGTTATCCAATTTTGATTAGGAATGCTCCATTTGAGTATTTGTATGAGAATCTATGTAGATCCAACTTGTACTAGGTTGATTTGGGAGAGTGGTGCATGATCGGGTCAAGTATCAATTTGGAGATAACAAAGATGGTGCAGTTGATTCATAAGAGATTGATCACGACACAATTTCATCAAAAATTATATGCATACTATCATCATCAACTACTAGAGTTTTAAATTTTTGTTTTAGTTTTTATTATAGTTTCACCACACTTGGGACATCATCAGTTAAGAAATCAGGGTAAGTTGGAAATGAGGTTTTTGGGCCCCCTTGAGATTGTTGAGTGACCTGGAAAGGTTTCATATTGGTTACAATTTATATCTGGTAAGACTTCTATCAATAAAATGTATCATGTTTCCTAGCCAAGGAGTTATGTATGGGATAATTCACATGAAATTGGATGTGAAGATGTTGATATCAAGTCCAAAATCGCTTGGGTTGAGCAGCCAGTTCAAAATATGGTACCCTGGGAGAAGGTAATGTATGATAAGACAATTCCTATGGTTTGGGAACTATGGTAGTGTGGGTGGGATAACCATGAGTTCTGTGAGAGGGAATTGTTGATAAGGTAGTAATGTACTTAATTTTTTGTGAGTTTAGGAGTCTGATGGATTTCTGGGGGAAGAAATCATTTATGGATAGGATATTGTAACACCTCATTACTCTTTTAAGGTAATCCTTTGTTTATGCTTTGTTTATCATCCTTGTTTGGGTGCATTTATAGGCTTCTTGGGGATGAATAGAATTTGATGAAAAAATGAATTAAATTTAAGGGATGTTTATTTATTTGAATTAATGGATTCTAGGTATAAATATGTAAAGGACATAGTGGGGTTCTTCCCACGTTTGGAGAACACCCATAGTGGTTTTTTGTATTTTTCTTTATAAACCTACAATTTTTGTAGTATGTTGGGTGATTACATGATGTGTAAATTTATTGTACACCATGTAATATTTTCAAAGTATATTATGTTAAAAAGGTTTAGGGTGAGAAGGGTTTATAAATTTTTTACTAGGTTTACATTGTGTATTTTCAAAAATAGGGTTTTTAGTAAAATGTCGACATGTTTTTCAACATACATGAGCTTCATGGATTACAAAACATGTAATGGGATTACACACCTTTTAATCACTTCAAGTTGGAACTAGTTCAAAAAAAATATTTTTCACTTCAATTTTTTTGCTTTTTAACATCAGTTAGTATGAAATGTTATTACAGGAGTTGTTATAAAGAAGTTTCTAATGAAAGTTCACAAAAATAGACATTGTAAATAAATTTGTGTTGGATTTTTTCACATTAGTTATTTTATATCTAGCATGAATCCCCCAATTATTTATTTTCACATCAGTTATAGTGTAACCAATGTGAATAACCAATGACCACATGTTTTTCATGTCTGTTATGAAATAAAAGGCATGAAAACCCATTTCCATGTCAGTTCGGAAATAACTGATGTGAAAAAAAATCCACGGTTTTTGACATCGGTTATAAAATAACCATTTTGAAAAATAAATTTTTACAAATAAATTTCCTTGATTATTCCCCTCCCTATAAAAAAGAAACATAAAACCATCAGAAAAAATACCATAACACCAAAAAAAAATATTAGAACACAAACATACAATTTGAACTTTCAATTTTATAATATATATAATAAATAAAATAAAATCCAGTCAAACCTATAAAATTATTAAACTATTCAATTTCTAAGTGTCTCAGCTCCTATACACTATAAGTCTTAGGGTAAAAAAAATATAATAATTAATAATTAGGAATTTAAATTTTATTATGGATAAATAAATGAAATATTAAGGAAAATTTTATAAATAAATATAACCTATAGAACTTCATAACTGTCCCATTTGAAATTATTTCATACCTAAATATTTAAACATTGTATCCAAATTCATTTTTTTATTCTTGTTGATGATAGTTCAATTTAAAATATTTATTTAATTCAAAATAATATTTTTAAGTAATATATCTAAAATATTGTAATTGTAAATAAAAATTCACCTTTTCTTTTACATATGTGATCTTGGAACTCTTCTTTATTTTGGTATCTTTAAAGAAATTTCATGCCATATTTGAAAATAAAATGAATAAAATAAATGTAAAAGTAATTATAATATAAAAAATTAATAAAATATTCAAACTTATGTGATCAATACATTCATAGAACTTTCCCGTACTTCACCATGGATAAATAATTTCCAGTAAAGTGTTTTCTACATTCAAAAAAAAACATCCACACCCAATAGTCACTAATATATAAGAAAATTTAATGTGAGTGGTTATTATTTTAAGAGATTTATAACACTTTGTGAGATATATTTTTCATACTCTTGAATATAAAGAAACACCCAACACTGAATAATTTCATTCTTTTGAAATCTTTCAGCAATATAAACTGTTCCTTCTACATCTGTCATTATCATCTATATAGGTGACATAAAATATAGGACCATAAATCCATATAATTATTTATTTTCATAAAAATTAAAAATTGTATAAATATACCTAATAAAAAACAAACATATGTATAAATATTTAATTAATTAAGCGAATGGAATTTTTTTTATAATCAACTGACATGGAAAAAACTTGCATCATGTTGATGCCCAAATGATCTCCAATTACAAGATACATGATATAGTTTTTTAAAAGCATCATAGTCAATGCATGACCAAAAATTATGACTTCCATTTGAATCTCATAAACATCAAACACCAAATTTGAATATGTTAAAAATCTATCAAGAATAGTAGAAATTGTATTTGTAGTCATAACACATTATATTTGTTGTTGTCTATACAATATTTCTTTAACTTTAAATTTTTTTTTGTAAAAAATATTTAAATATACAAACTTTTAAATGTTAAAAAAAATTTATAGAAAAATTAAATAAAAGATAAAATATACACATAATTATATGGTAATATGTTGAACAAGTCAAGATGACCAAACTAAAAATTGACTGATAATTTGTCTACCCGTACCCACCTCATCTGTAGGAAATTGAATTATTACTAATATATCTATAATATCATTTACATTAACCCTATTACGTTCTTTCTATATCTATTGATGATGAATGATATCTCCCACATATAATACGATCCCATATGAAAAAAATATGAAGCTAGGGATCTTCAACATATAACTCACAATAACTGGGAAGCTGTGAAGGAGGGGTGTAAGAGTAGGATAAGGAGTGGGGTATGCAGATAGAGGTATATGAGTAAGATAAGTAGGAGGAGTGAGATCTACTGGTGGAGATAGAGGAGTGAGATCAGTATTCCGAAACTGTCTTTGCATGTCTGCAAACATAGACTATATTGAAGCTCTAATCATGTCCTCCACTTTCACATGAATATCCCAAACATCAGATTCCAAATATTTTACTTTTTTAAAAATATCCTTAATTTAAGATTCTTTAGAACATGGAAAACAAAGGAAATAAATTTATATCACAAGAGTGTAAAAGAGAGTCTTACTAGAGAAAAAATAAATAATTCAAATCCTTAGAAGAATTACTAAATATGTAGAACTCTAAAGTGAATATTTCGTTGAGTCAAAAGTAAAAAAAATTGAAAAATAATATAAGATCATTATAGACTACAATAAAGTTGTATAATATAAGAGATTATATATATAAGTATTGTAAGAAGTATTAGTTTCCAACCAAACAATATGGAGGTTAAAGTTAAGACACTAACTGAGAAAATAATTCTTATATTAACATTTACTCTATTGTATTGTAAAACACAAATATTAGTAAATAATCACAAATTATGGAATATAATATTATTATTTAATGATTAAATTTTAGGGAAATATCACTATTATATTTTATTATTATATTCTTCATCCAATGAAAATAAACATTTCATTAAATAAAATGATCAATTTTGTAAAGTAATAGAAGGTAAAATTTTCTATCTAACCACATTAATGAAAATAGGGTATTAAATATCCTAACATATTTACAATAAATTGGAGGGATATAATACATACTCCCATAAAATAATTACAAAAGGTACATATTTTTATAACATAAATGAGAAAATAACCATAATCCTAACATATCATATTGAACACTTGATAAATAAATTAAATTAGAAAGGATTTATATAAATTTGATCTTATTCCATAAAAAAAATAAGTTGTGTGGTTTTATTAGAGTATATATAAAGTGTAAAGTAAGAAACATTAAAGGGTGTTGAAGTAGATGAAGATGATATTATAATAACATTATAAAATTACATTAAAAAAATAAGATGATATTACTTTTATTTTTTTATTAATATTTATTAAAAAGAGAGTAATTTAAAAAATATAGAGAATAGAAAAAAAATTGAAAAAACTATAAAACAATGGAGGGAAAAATTATAAAGAAAATACAAAAATTTTATAAGAAAATTGATTCATACATATGTAATTAAAAAATAGATTCCTTTTAAAATTTTCTAAAGTAAAAAATAAAAAACTTACAACCTTATGAAATTATAAAAATATATACAATGGTATCTATAAAAAATATATGAATATAGACTTGGAGGAGAATGATTATCATTTTAAAAAAGGATATTAAGACGGGTCAAAGTGTATGAAAAAATTAATATATGTTCTTAAACAAGGGAATGCTATATTGTAAGTTGAGATATAAAAATAGAAATTTAACAAACCAACCAAGAATTAAATTTAAGCTATTATCCAAAGTAGATTTTAACTAACCCAAAGACCTAGAGAATCTAATGAAGTTATTAATCAACATATATCCTAGAGAAAGAGAGAAAAAAACCTAACATTTAATAAAATTAGGGTTCCAATAACATGAAAAAGGGAAAAATCAAACTAAAACAATGATAATGTAAAAATTATTACAGAGAATTTATTTTACATGGAATCATACATGGACTAACCAAAAGAGAGGATCAAAAATGTGTTATTATTACTTGATATATAATAAGATCTACATTAAATACAAAATTATGGGGGAGAAAAAACCTAAGGTTTTATGAATATAGTAATGAGATATTGGAGTCCAAAAAACAAAACAAAGGTGAGTTAGGGATTCCGGGCCATGAAACAATCATAGAGGGAAACAAAAATGTGTAAGTCTTAATTAAGAGATGAGAAGATATATCTTTGATGCGAAAAAAAAGGAATATGAATCCTATGGGTGTATGAAGATCATAATATGAGATCGGAGTCCATAGGATCGAAGAAAATAGGGTTAGGGCTTCCATGGGAGAGAAATAAGAATGATTTCATGAGAATGGGAGACACCGAAATGAGTCCACCTAATGATTAATAAAATTATGAAAGGTACATAACATTTATCATTTTATAATTGATGTGAAAATTATTTGAAAATTTATTTTTCATATTGGTTATATAATATATGAAATGAAGAATACCGAGAAACTACCTTTTCATGTCAGTTCTAAAAAACTGACATGAAAAAGGTGACGCGGTAAATAATTTTGAACTATTGTCAACTTTTATAGTGATTCACGGATTATTTATCATTTAATTCATTTGATGAAATTCTCCCTCTCAACCTAGAATCTATTAAGAATGATTTTGGAGACCTCTCACCCTTCCAGACTATTTCATTCGGCAATTGATCATTTTTGTGGTTGTAGCGCATTTCTCCATACAAGAATTATTTATATTTATTCCTCCCTTTGGTCATAGAAATTGAACTAGCTATGTTTTTTGTTTTTATTTCTAACCAAACATTTTTGTTATCGATGAGTTTCAATTTTTTAGTGTTTAGTGTCTTTTTAAGGCCTTTATTAGGGTTTCCAATCAATGTTGTCGAAGGTAGCTGGGTTTATACCATTTTGAGGTATGTGCTTATATAAAATGGTTTAATGAAATGAATTTATTATTTTTATTGATAAATTACATTAGGCTGTTCATTGATTGTAAGAGATATCTATTTTTAAAGGATTTATTCAAAATGGAAAATGTTTTAAAAATGGGTTTTCTTTGGATATATATTTTCTTGATTTGGAAATGCATTTTAAACACCAAATAGATTGTATTCGATTTGAAAATGTTTTATGAAATTGTGAGAATGGTTGAAAAATGTGTTATGACAATTGGAATGTTTGGAACCTCAGTTTCATCAGGAAGGAGACATGGGAAAACATAACATGTGTTTGTGTGTCCCTACTAGCTGGTAACCTTTTGGATAATGATGGAATACAGCTGGACTCAATATTGGTTAGATACAACGTTATGCCTTTTTTGGATCTCGAGTGTCAAGTATGCATTGTCCCGTATTCTAGGGCTCAATTAGAGGTTCTTTTTCATTTATGGTTATTTTATGAATGATGGTTTTTATCATGGTTTGTTTCTCATAGGATTTTATATGAGGTTGTATCTCATAGATTCACTTCATAGTTTATTTCATAGATATGTGTTTACTTACTGACCTCTTGATGCATGGATATGATTTCATATTTTATCACTTCAATATTTCATATTTCTATTTTGGGTAATATAAATGAATTTATGAAAACCAAAGGGGAAATTATTTGTCAAAGAATTGGATTTATGAAAATTATTTATAAAACAATTTTTATTTTAAAATATTAAACTGTTGAATTATTGATATTTGAACTTCTATAGAATCTATGGTGGTATCCTACTGGGATTTATGATTACACTCCAATTTTTATCATAGGGAGGTTGTAGATGTTTTATTGTAGGATACAGGTAAAGGGAAGGAAATCTTATAGCATATTAGCTTCTCTTTTGGTCTTTACCTTTGGTTTGCGTTGGTTTGAAAGTGACTGTTGGTCACACTAAGACTTGTGTTCTTGTATGATTTATACATTTCTGTTTTAGCCTATTGGATTGGTTATATGGATGATTGCATCTCAGTTTACACTTTTTTACTTCGATAATATGTCTTGATTTGTTTATATTTGAGAATTTTTCTATTTTCTCACTTCACCTCATCATGTGATGGCCAAATCAGGTGTATGGTTTGGTTGACCCGAGTTGGTCTTTTATAGTGTCTCCCCTATATATGATTTGGAACAAAACATAGAAATAGAAGATCATGATAAGGAATATACTACCTGAAATACAACCCATATCAAAACATTTGAATAAAGTTTTCATAATCGATAATAGATATGGAATTTGGATATGGGGGATCCTCCAAATGCACAATTTACACCAGCTTGGTGAACTTAGCTAGAGAAAATAGAAATGGTGTGGCCACATAACACCCACCACCTGAGGAGGTTGTAGATATAACTATTAAGGAAATGTTCTATTAATATGAGGCTGAGCTAGAAAGGCTAATATAACTCAACATTGAAATAGTTAGGGTCGATATTCTTTCTAAGTAAAACAAATAAGTAGAAGTCAATGTTTTCCCACTAGTACATACCGAACAACAAAAAATTTCTCAATCATTATTGGTAGAGACAAACTAATTAGAATCTGTTGGATCTAGGAAGCTACTATACCAATTTTTGGAAGAAAAAATTACCAGGAATTCACTCCTATAGTGTGATATCAAGATTCATATTTGGTGAATTATTCCTGACCAACACATGTTGGGAATCAATAGTAGATGCGTGCAGGTCGACCATATCAGACACTTTCTATCACCTATAATTGAGAATTTTTTTAGATGACTATCCTTCTAGAACTTTGTGACTCCATTATGTCTCTAATTTTCCATCCAGAGGTTAAGGTAGGGCATAAACCAATAGGTTAACTATAAAGGAAGTTGTACCTTGGCTGGGTAGACGCGACTCCTCTTCCTACCATCTGGAATCCAAATTTTTTAAACTTTAATGGCAATAGAGACCTAGAATAGCACCTCTAAAATTTATCATTACAATGTGGGACCATGATGGGAATCCTTTAGTAATAAGAAGTACCTAAAATTATATGATTCATTCAGAATTTGGAAGGGCGAACACTCTTCTAGTATAGAGTCTTATTAGTTGTATTTTTCATTAATTGGGACGACCTTCGTTAGAAGTTTATTATTTTTGTTTAAAATAGATAAAAACAATGGTTATTGACATCCTTAACTACAAGAAGTATGAAAATGAGAGGGTTCTTTAATTCATCACTAGATAGAGAGGTCTAATGCACTCTCTCAATATATATCCCACACAAGAGAAACTAATGGAGGTTTTGTAGATAATATACTTGATGAGTTCCAAAAACTATTGATCCTACTATGTTATCCCAGTTTATTTATAGAGGTGCAAATAACCACATAAATAATATAGGATACTATTCAGTACACAAAGTCTAAGTCTAACCTAACACAAAAAACTCATTATAGAGAACTGGTAAATAATAAGTGATAATTTTTACACTCAAGCTGACTCCAACACCTGCCCCGACACCCAAGCCTATACAACATCATATTGTGCCTCCACTGAATGGAAGTGATAACAAAAACATCCCCATTAAGATGAGGGGAAGTGTAACACCTCATGTTTTAGTAGCCGTTATTTTTTATATGCCTGTAATTCTAAATAATATTTCACTATTCTTTAAAATGAATTAGAACTTGATTATATATTGTGACATATATGATATAAACCAAACTAATGACACATTATTCAATTATAATATAATATTAAAATAATGTTATATGAATCTATGTGTAACTTATAATGGATTATTAAATACCATGGATGATTACATCTATCAAAATTGAAAAAACTAAAAGGGTAAAATAAAAATAAAAGAATAATATATTTTAAACTAATAATTATTCTGAAGCATCATTAAATTTAAGAATTGCCATTAGTACAATAAAAAAACAATGAGAAATAATACCATTAAAGGATAAAGAATGTTGTGAGATCTAAATAAAAACTATGGAAATGATGAGTGTGACTTAATAAGTGAGAATTTAATGCAAGATTCTAGCACATCTATATATAGAAACAAAATTTGGTCATTTTAAATATGGTCATTAGAAATACAGTAATTTAGAATATTTTCATTGGATATAAATTCATCCAATAGGTATATAATTTTTTTTCTATCGTTAGTAATAAATTTATAATAATATAATTCACAAAAATATATATAATATTAAAATATTGTAAATATATTTATATATATTTATGCGTTACATTTTAAAATTATTATCATTATTAATATAATTAAAATATGACATGATGTATTTATAAAATTAAAATAATTTTTTTTATCAATGGATTAGTAAAATTAAATTTTAGAAATCAAATAATTAATTTTAATGGTATTTGATACATTTTAATTAGTATAAAAGTAATATTTTTTATTCAAAAAAGTGTCTTATTAGGTGTTTTATATTTTATAAAAATAAATTAAATTGATCAATTTTAAAATATTATTATATATGAAATAATTTATTAACATTATTTAAATTTTAAATTGATATGAAAAAATATTAATCACACTTAATGTTAAAAAAGCTATTTAAATAAAATACAATTTTGTTTATATTTTTTATTTCAATTTAAAAACTAAATATTTAATTTTTAATTATAAAAAAATAAAATTATTTTTGGATTTAGAATAAAAATATTATCCTAGGATTAGTTTTTGATATCTTTCTAAAATAATTGATTTAAGGTGAATAGTAATAAAATACCAATTTTTCCAATATGATCACTTTTTTGACATTTCAATAATAAAAGAATGAATTAATTTTTTTAAAAAAAATTTTATATAAAAGTACATGGTCATAAATTAAAATAATTAATAATACTATGTTGAATTTTTAAAACCCATGTTTAACATTTTTGAAACTTAAGCAATGTTTTACCCAAAAAACCATTTTTATCCTCATATATTAGAAAATTATTTTTAATCATTTATAGGAATTAAATATATCAGTAATAATTTCATATTTTATGTCATAATGTTAATATTATATTGTAATGTCATTTTAGGCATAAAAATAACATTTATTATGATTAAATTTAAATTCTATGATAAAGGTAAAACAGATATTTTTAAAGAATTATTTTATTAACATTGTGTATTTTATCTCTAATAAAATAAATTAATATCTTATAAAAAATGGATATAATATAATTTTTAAACCCATATATAAATATATTAATACTAATTCAAATTCTAATTGATACTAAATAAGATTAACAACACTTAATAGTAAAAACAACTTTTTTCTACAAACACATTTTTCTATATATTAAATGTATAAATGTAAAAATTAATTTTCTCATTTTGAAAAATTTAATTGGATCAAATAGTGGTTAAATTTATTTTAATAACAACCAAATTTTTTAAGTGGTATTATCTTATATTTTTAATGAAACATAAATTACTTTGTAAAAAACTAGTTATTAAGGTAAAAAATAAACTGGTAATGTGTAAAAATCTAATGGTAAAAGAGTCAAAAAAAAGTTTAAAACATGATAAAAAAATACATGGTTGAGGATTTATCTAACCAAAACCCTATTAAATCAATTATATCTCACTTTTGGAGTCATTATCCCTTAAATAGTGTAGTTCCATTATTGAAAAATAATAGATGTTTACAAAAGTGACAATTTCTTCACTTATAAAAGGAGATCATTTATACCATCTCAATGATACCGTTACCCTTTAAATTTTCTTTAAAATATTCCCAATTTACCTATAATATAATTTTAATTAACATCCATAATCCCTTTTTTATATAAGTAAACCTAATCCCATTGTCAGTCCCTCAATATTGTGTTATAGTGATATTACCCTAGTGGTGGGGTGAATCAAGGTATGCAAGTCTTATCCAATTAAAAAGACTTTTCCATTAAACTATAACTACCCTAAGTACATATTTACCTATAAAACATGATGGTAATTTATAATTCTCATTTTCTTAAATTTTTATCGAAATTAATCACTTCACATACCATTTTTGATCATATATTTTTTAAGATTCCTTTTACCCTCTTTTGGCATGCATGTGTAAAGTTCATAGGGTTATAAGAATTTACATGGTTTACCATCATTGGGATACTACAAGAAGAATGAAATTGAAATTATATCTGTGTACAAAATCACTAAAATTTCACTTCTCTTCAAATGGGGTTTAGGTTGGGTATTCCTACCTTGGGTCACTCCTATTATATGTTTAGGTATAACTCATTACTTCCCAATGGTCACTCAATCCATATTTTCTTCCCATAGTCACTATAGTGGAAAGGATAATCTCTAAAAAATTTATATACTTATAGGCCCCTTAATCAACTTAACTTCCGTGATTTAATCCTAATATATATATATATATATATATATGATTGGTGAAGTTATCTTTACTGCCTATTTATAATATATGAAATCCTTATTGGAACAACACCTTCTTATTTCCAAAATAACACTAGAACTACTCTTCTCCAAGATGTTGCAAAAAAACCCTTCTCTTATTTGTAAGAGTCTTTAAGAAGTGTCAACACCTTCTTATTTCTTTTATCCCCTCACATGGAACACCTATATTCTTTTTTTGATCATATATTAGAAATTCTTAAGTATCTATTGCCTCTCCTATTTCCAGTCAATCTCTTATAGAATGAGGGATCAATCAAAAACAAATTAGGCATCATTCAACATCATTATGGGAAATTAAAATTACCCATAACTCCTCCACAATTTCAAATATTATCTTGATATCTATATTCAACATATAACTACTTCACGATCAAATGTCTCCACATTACAGTGTATAATTAAAACTCCATTTAATTCCTTTTTTAAATTGCTACAATCACTTTTAAATCTATCTTGGATCTTGGTCTAAAACATAGACACGTTATGTGTGATTAATTGTTGATCCATTTAATAATTTTTAGAGATAAATTTCATACATCGGGTGCATATCTAGCCAATGAACCCACCAATATGACTTGTGATTTAACACCACAATATGGTCTCTGTAATTCCAGGATAATATGACCTTCAACATTCCTAGCTTCATGAAATGTTGGAAATTTTTCCTTTAAATGTAGGAATAAAAACCACCACATATGTCGTTCAAGAAAATAATATCACTATGTACATCACCACAACCTCAATAGTCCTTCATATGGATCATAGGTAGACTATTAGGAAAACACACCCATCACCATGACGTGGTTCGTCTCCCTTGGTTTTATAGACCACTTAGATCTTCAAGTATCTAATGCAGCACAACTATCGACCATAAAGACGTCACTATGGTATGGAATAAAAACTTTTCTTATTTTGTACTAACCATAATATTGGTTATGATATGGTAAAATTTTAGTTGACTATATTCTTACACCAAGTTATATGAATTCCAAAACAGCTAAAATTCCTTTTCCACATGTCTTATCTTCATTGTATTTCACATGTTCTCTATAATTCCACCATGAGGACCACTATGGTGTGTCCCATCCAAGATTTTGCAGGCTAGGTAATGATTTCTCTACCATGACCATCACCATGGTGTCTCCGCACCTACCTTCTATTTCATATTCACCAAGCCCACTAACCACGGTATGGTATTTCCCATGTTGTGAAACTTCTATAAAATATGAAATCATGACTTGTGCTATGGAATAGTCCTCATCTTCCATAACCCTATAAGATCCTCAAGGAATACCTTTTCACTTAAAGATTTCCTCGAGACTCCATTTTTTGTATGGAAAATTAATCACACAAAAACTATAATGTAAAAAAAAATCCAAGATAATCCATTAATATTTAGAATAATCCCCCCTCTAGATTATATTGAAAATATTCAACACATATTTACATACTCCCCCTTATTGCAAATGAAATACAAAGGGAACTTGATTTTCCATCAAAATTTCAAGATATTATTTTGAATCTGAATATGCTCATTTTAATGAGGCCCTCTCATTTAATCTTCAAACCATTATATCCCTTGATATGTGTCAAGATCAGTATAGTATTCATGAGTTTTTAGAGATAACAACAAGGTTTTCCTTGTCACTAATGAATACTAATGAAACCTCATAGTAGCTTTAGTTTTTTCACCTATAAGAACCCCTATGATATAAATCACTTCCATTCCAAGAAGTTATAAATAAACACTAAATCATTTGTTTGTGAGGATTATACAACATAAAAGGTCAAATGATATCACATGTTGAAAATTGAATAAATGATACCAATTGAAGTCCAATATTTTTTTATCTATTCAGTGGATTCAAAAATATATGACAAGGATTAATATTATATAAATTTCCTCAAAAATATAATTGTGTAACAACCAAAAATTATATTTTTCAAGAATACTATTATCGATATCTTTCTTAACAAATAACATTGATCTTTAGGTAAACTATAATATACTATGAAAAGATAATTATTGAAATGTGACTCTTATAACCTAACCATTAAATTGGAAGGTATGAATAGTAATAAAAATATTATGAAAAATATTTATAATGGTATTAAATAATTGAAATATATTTATTTATCCATAATAAATATATAATCACTTTTTAGTAATTTCATTTTATGCTTCAAAAAAAAATTTCTTTAAAAATGGGTTTATTGTATTTTTTCTGCAAAATTATAATTAATTTATTTAATTTCTAGAAATTGTATATTGGGGAATTAATATCAATTTTTTAAATAATAATTTCAATATTATATTAGGGTTAATGTTTTGTGTTTTTAAAAAAAGATTTATTTTTCATTGAATAGAGAAAAATACCATTTTTGTAAAAATGCAATATCTTTTCATTAAATAAGTTAATTTAAAAGTAAAATTATATTTTTAATTTTATATTAAATTATGAAAAATTATAATTTAATTATAAAAAATCTAATTAATTACATATTAATCAAAATTATACTTTATTTATTTATAAGTTCATTTTTGGGCTTCAAAACACATTTTTTCTAAAGACTGTTTTTATAGGTGAAATGCATTTTTATCTTAATAAATTAAATTAATCTCTATTAATTAATGTATTTAATGAAATGTATAGATTATATATTCATAAAATATTTTTATATTCATTTTATTATTTTTACTATGCATGGAATTAGAAAAAATCCAATCTTAGCTCAAAAATGAATTTTTCAAAAAAATGGTTTGTTGCATTTCACACACTTATTTTATAGTGAATTTTCTTAAATTATACAAATTGAATATTTTAAAATGGTTTACAAAATTTTAATAACAATAATAAATATAATTTAATATCTTTAAATTATTTTTTGGTCCTAATGAGTATTAAAAATAGTAAAAAAAAAGTTATCACGATTAAGGTTAAAACGAGTTTACCAGTGGGTGGGGGTCAAAATAAGAGATAAGGGTAATAATTCGACATAAAATCACATAGCTAATATTTTTTTAATTAGATTTAAACCTTCTATTATATTATTTTATAATTATTGTTCATTTTCCCACTTTTATATGAATGTGAAATTATATTATTGAAATCTTTTAAGTAATTCCATTTTTTCCCATCCCCTCACATGTAAAAGGGAACATATTATCATACCTTATTCAAAATAATGTAGAAATATAGAACAAAAAATTCCTACCTAATAACCTTACTATTTTACTTACATTCATCCTAGACCCTCTGGTCTTCTCTTAAGACCAATATTTCAAGGCTTAAGGTGTAGACTAAAGGAGATTGCTAAAAGTATAAGTATAAATCTTAATCAAGCTCTTTTAATTTTATTTCCTACTCCACCATATATAAAACTATTTTATACATCATAAATTTATGAATAAATTATCATAAATATACTTAAATTTTATTATGATTATGGTATAAACATTTTCCACCTCAATTCCATCAAATGATAAATGAATGTATCGCTTGTGCGTACTTGTGGACTAACACCTCCATGTAATGATGTGATTAATTTTACATAAAAATATTTCATTGTTATTAATTATTTTGGATTTAATGTTGATATTTCATATTTATAACATAATTATTCTTTTGGAATTATAATATATTAATTATCTTCTTACCTTCCCATCCGTTTGAAAACCATAACGTCACTCATTCATTTTTGTGGATTACCAACTCCACGATGTGATGTGATTTGTTATTTTATTTTTGATTTAAATGGATGGTAATAAGGATATATTTAATTACTATATATTAAATTTATAATATAATAATTTTCTAAAAGTTAATTAATATTTACCTTTATTTCATAGCATCCATTGAAAAGAGGGAACATTACTCGTGCGTATGTAAAAACTACCGTCTCTATTATGTGATGCAATTAATTTTTCATCCTAGATTTATATGGAAGTTTATAAATGAATATGTAATGATTAAATATGATAATTATGAAATTATAAATATTTTTGTTATTAGGGAACAATGATAAAAGTACCAGGAACATAACTACAGAACCAAAACATACATGAAAAATGAATCAATTATAACTTAGAAACGAGGATTTTAATAATTAATTATTAATAAATGAGTTTTGAAATTTTATATGAGTATAATATATTATTTATATGAATTTAATTAGATTTCTATATAATTATGATAAATCTAAATTTATTATAAAGGAGGTTATAGTGATTACGAATGAAGTCAAATATAAGGTAAGGGGTTCTTTGTGTTAAATTTAATTCTTTAAAACATATTTCATTTAGTGATCCAGGATATTTTTTAGATGGGGTATTTAATACCTAATGAATTTATTTTACCATATTCATTTAATTCATGGGTTTTGAATATCTATATCATTTTCTTCTTTTTAGCGAATTTTTGATTCAAAGGATACCAAAGTTGTAGGGGTTCTTCATCTCAATGTTGTTTGGTTTGATAAGTTTGAAATTATGAACCTATTTATGTTTATGAGGTGTATATAATTCCTATATTACATGTTATATAATTTATATTTCTTAATTCATAGTATTTAAAGTTAGAATTCAAATTATTTCATCCAATTGGTTTTGATTTTAATGTTTCTATACTTGTAAGAGTTTTATGTTATAATATCACTTTTTAAGAAGATTTTTTATTATTAAATTTATGATAATGAAATTATATGATCTATATCCAAAAAATATATTTTTTACTATACTTATGTTAGGTTTTCCTTTCATGTTCTACCCTCTAAGCACTTAAAAGTTTGAAAGAATGTTTTTAAATAAAACTAACATTATTTTATTATTAGGTTAAGAATAATTTTATTACATGTTTATATTTTCTTTAAACTATTTCAATAATATTTTTACGATAATATAATGATATATTAAATTTATTTTTACCCAATTTTTAATTTATATAAATGGTTTAAATGGAATCTTCTTGTTGTTTTCTGAAGGAGGTACTTTTTACCAAAGGTGTGAACAAAATATTTGTTCTAACCTATACTGCTCGAATGAATTTTCCCACCATCATGGATACTATTTAATTTAAATGTTAAATTAAAATTTTACAAGATTATTTTCAAAGAAGTTTTTTCGTTAATATTTTATAATATTTGAGATTTAAAAAAAAATTGATTTTGAAATGAAACGGGTATTTTTCCTCAAGAAATTTTGCAATGAACTTTTAAATGAATTTTTTATATAAGATAACATCACTTGAAGTTATTAATTATTCATTGGGTATATAATCCAATAATAATATACTTATTATTTCAATTGATGGTTTGTAAATATGATGAAACACATTATCTTTTCTCTGGGTTAAGCTATGATGAAATGATAAATTTTTTCCTGACCTTGTGTGATACATATAAATGTATTATGATTATGTGATGTGTGGATTCATTATAGCCTTAAAATAAATTGGCTAATGATCAATTTTTATGAGATGAATGTTTATGAAATATCCTATCCCACACCCATTGTCTTGGGATGATGCGGAGGTGCTACTAACTTTAGGTGATGTCCCATAGACACCAAAGGTAGGCAATAAATTTCAAGGGCCTAGAACATTTTGGGGGATAATTTTCACTAGAGAACAAAAAACCATCTAAAAATAGAGAAACCCATAAAACCAAACTACATTAAGCATTAATTAATAATCACATAACATAATGGAATACCAATACAAAATAATATTAGTGTAATAAAAAATTAAAAAAGGTTCAAGGTTATGAATCAATATAAAAATACATTCGCACTATCCATACAAAAATGTATACACTCCATGGATCTATATTCATCAACCCAACCATGATTTCAAGGACCACTACTAGAAAAGTAAGAAACATGAACCTTCCCTATATCTCAGGATATGATATCTAAAAATGTACCAATGTTCTCAAAAATTGGGTGATAATATCAATATATAGTATTTTCCAAAAAACTTCCCATCACACACCTCTATAATAAGAAAAAGTTAGCATATTTTATATTAAAAATATGGTAAGAATATCAAATTAATTTATCAAGGTAAAATAGTTAAATAAATCATTTAAATGAAATCAATCCTTCTACTTTCTCTTTAACTTTCCAGATGTAATACCCAATCCATATTCTATATGCGCACACACACATGCATTCCTAATAGTAATCCCAACACCAATGAGTAGAAATCAGTCTCTAAAAAAATTTCCACTAGGGGATATTCGCTTTTTCCTTTCTAGTCATCCCTGAGAAATAATTATATTTCATCAAGGCCTTGTAAAATATAATATGAACACATATCACCTTGCCTTTCAATTCCATCATCTATATCAAATTTTTTTATTAAAAAATATTTTTAAAACCAAATCATTTGAAAATATTTAATTACAACATCTCATGAGAATAATTCAAAATCACCATTTTGAAATTACATCAAAAGATGGGTTTTCCATATAAATTACTCAAGAGATTTCAAATCAAATCACTAGAAAATTTTATCAAGATTCAATCCAAATATTTCTAGAAAATAAGAGTGGGATAGAAGCTACCTACCTAAATTATTTTTTCTCAAAGGACCATAAATGATTTTGGAGATTAACCTCTTCTTACTGCTAGTCTATCAAAATACAATAAGGTCTCATTGCCTAACATACAAATGCATATATCCGGGTATAACACACTTATATATGTCTCTAATCAATATAATATAAATATATCCAAAATAAGATGGTTGAATAGAACCCTAACCATTGATTTCCATAATTTAATTCCTAAAGAAATGTTTGAATCAAACTCTGGACACCAAATTTCATCCGAAATCACCCAGGGAAGCCCTGTAATTTGATAGTGACACAACATGAACTAAATGATGGATTATAATCATAATTTTGACTTAACTAGTTGGGACCAAAAAAATTCATGGCATGAATTGGGAATTCACATCGTGAATTAATTGAGGTGTCACTTACACCAAAAGACCCATCATTTTAATTTTATTTCTAAAAAAATAATATATCAAACCATGAATTGTATTCATTTTAAGAACTAACCTGATAAAACTCATTGACTCTATGAATTTTATCTATGAAATAGTCACGTATTTTTACTTCATAAATTCACTATTCATGATGTGAATAACCCCAATAATCAAACTATAGTTTATATTCCATTTAATATTCTGAACACTTCCAGAACATTATCCAAGTCATTATAAAAATAAAATAAAAATCATAAAACAATGGAATAACTGAAACTGAGGGTTCTATATTCTCCCTACCATTGGTATTTCCATTCTCAAGAAGCCAGATATCAACATTTCTCTTGAACAAGGTAAGAAATTTCTCCTACATAAACATCTACCATTCCCAAGTTCCCACTTGAACCAAACCATGTTTCCATAGTTATTGTACAAAGAAAATGAGTCTCCCTTGAAGAATATTTTTCTATCTATTGAGAATTCATACTATTTCATTGATAAAAGTCACATCTGGATTAAGAGTTACATGACTCCAGCAGATCACATGATGAAAATTAGGGTGATAATTCTTTAGGTGAGAAACATGGAAGGAATTATAAAAAATAATAAATCTCTATGGAAATGCTAACCGTTTTGTAACAGTGCTATTTTTTTCTATAACGTTGAGAGGTCCCACATTCTGTGATGCTAACTTCTGTTATTTTCCCTAGAATCAGTGACTAAGTTTTAGTGACACTTTCAAGAATATGTGGTCACTAAAATCAAAATATAATGGTACAAGAATATTATCTACCTATGAATTTTGTCTGATTTATGCATTATCCATATGTTTCTAGATCATTTGTATTTTCTCTATAGTATTTATGAAGAGGCTTGGTCCAATAATAGATGTATCTCATTTTTATACCCAACATAAAGGATAATGAAAATGATGATCGTAAAAATACACAAACGGTGGCATCTGTATCATCACCTAATAACTAGTTTTATTAGATAATTTACCCAAAGGTATATAATCCTCCCATGATCCACCAATTTCCATGAAGACACCTATGAATATATTACAATGTTTGAATATTACATTATGAACACCGAGCCATATATGTATGATATGATGTTCTTATTGTCAATGGACTTCCAAGATATTATTTTAACGATAACAAAAATCAAGAAGTTAAGCATGGGTCTTTATTAGACATGATCGAAGGTGGAACTCTATGTAACATAACCAATTCTTAGAGATAAAAATTTTCCAAGTCCTCTACCAAGTTATATTCTATGATAGGGATAAAGTGTGTGGTTATAGTAATTCAATCCACTATAACCCATTTAACTCATGTTTCCAAAAGTTTCTCAGTATGACTATGAAAAAATCCATTGCAATTTCTTCCCACCGCCATATAGGTATAGGCATAGACTATAGAATATCAACTGGTCTTTCATATTTGATATTTACCTATCGACATGTCATACATTCCATCTCATAGTTTTCTATATTTCATTTCATACATTCCCACCTAAAATTAACTTTTATCATCTTGTACATTTTCTAAACACTTGGATGAATATCCCATTTCAAATGGTGGTATGTTGAAGGGATCTATTCTTGATAAGTTTGAGGAACTAAAATTTGATTCTGAAATAATAACAAATAGTTTTTATCTTCTTTACTATAATTATAAGTCCCCCTAATATTTTGGTTTGACATAATGGTAATAAAATCATGATCAGATGTATGATCTTATTTTACTAAATTTATCAATTTTGGAACAAGAATTACTTGAAATAAAACTACATGATCACCCTATTAAACCCAATCTAAATTTATATCATCGATCATGCTCATCAACTACCATTGGCCAAGAGCTTCTAAATCCATTTCACTATATTTTTTCTGAATCAACACATTTTCTACATAATTATCATTATCAGGTGTATATACCAAGTCAAGATCGAACATATAGAGGTACAACGTCAATATTCGTTGCCTTAAGTACAAGTCTCGCTAAGAAAATATTTATTTAAAAATATTATGATTAGGTAAAATTTTGAACTTTCTCTAAAGAGGAAATGCCTTGATGTTCTAAAATCATAGACAACCACAACTAATTCTAGGTCATGTATAGGAAAATTATTTTCATGCACTCACAACTACATCTATCCATTAGCCACAACATGGTCTACCTTTATAAGAACACAACCAAGAATAGATCTACATGAATCAAAATATACCACATATCTGTTACCTAGTTCTAGAAATATTAATATGTGTGTCGAGGTAGGATGAGTTTTAAGTTCCAAAAATAATTTTCAATATTCATCATTCCATATGAATGGAATTTCATTTCAAGTAAGAGTATTCATGGGAGAATAATGTCCTCATAAATCCCAATCAAATTGGTGATAATAGCCTACTAATCCCAGAAAGATAAGTACCTAAAAATTTTATTAGGTGCCTTCCAAGAGACTACTACTTTTATCTTTCTAGGATAAAATAACATTTCTCCTTTATAAATGACATTCTTAAAGAAACACACTTCTTGGATATATATGTTTAACTTAGAAAACATAGTATAAAATAGATGTTCCTACAACATACTCAGTACAATTTCCAATTTATCATTCTATTCATTCATATTTCTAGAGTATACCAAAATAGCATCAAGAAATACAACAACAAATGAGATGAGGTACTTCATCAAATCCATGAAAACCGCCAGAGTGTTTTTTCAGACCAAAAGGCATGCCAACATATTTATAATGGCCATAAGAACTTTTAAATGTTTCCATCAAAAAATCCTCTCTTATGTTTCTAAGATGATGACATCCTAAGTGTAGATCAATTTTAGATATCCACTTGGATCCCATTAATTAATCAAATAGATCATATATTTGAGGAATATGAAACTAATTTTTAATTGTTCCTTGATTCAACTTATGATAGTAAACACATAATTGGAGAGTACCATATGCCTTCTTTATGAATAAAACCAATTCATACCAAGTCAATGATCTAGGTCTAATAAAAACATTATTTTCTGAATCTTTAAGAAGAAACTTTAATTCCCAAAAAATTAGTCAGATCTATTCTATAAGATTATAGTGAAATAAGTATTTTTTTCGTAGTAAGTCGATATTAAATTTTATTTATATATTGGATGATATCCCAAAGAAATATCTTGTAAATACATCTGGGTATCAATCCACTATTTTAGGAAGAGTCTCGCTTCATTTTTCATCTATAGAATCCAAATTCATTTACTTTAACTATCTTGAGATGGTTTCATCCACTATCTCTAAAGGTTCTAATATTATTTCATTTATATCCTAACCCCACTTGAAAAGGGGAAGGACTCCATAAAAGTATTTAAATGAAACCTACCGAGTGAAACGTTTGATATGGGATTTAAATCCTATCAACTAGTTGTTCCTCCACCGAGGTGGTGCTTTTACAGGTGGTGTAGAAATGGTTCAACGAGGATCATCACGCATCCCTTTTTCTATAGAGATGGGTTATCTTTGAATTAACCCTTCATTTTTTCGAACTGTTAAGTGTAATTATCCTTTAAAGAAGGTGGAATTAACCTTGTGAGAACTGTTGGTCCCAGCGGGCGATTGCATGGGGTTCACGCACTCATGAAATCACTCCATCTCAGATATAAATTCCTCGGATGCTCTCCAACGGGTTTTTTATTGGAGCCAAGAATACCCAACGGCCCTAGTATACATTATTCATGGACCTGATTTCCAAATGCAGACACTTGTTGGTTGATAATATGGCCAACAACACTTAAGGACTCCATTGGTTGAGAGGATGGTAGGTCAGGCTCACCGCACCCTTCTGGAGGAGGATTTTTGCCTATTCCAAGACTCTCTTATAGATTGAAGTCATATTCATTTGTTCTTTAATCCTTGTTTCATTCCCAAAGAGTGTTTCCATGGGCTACCCCTGGTTTGCAAGATCATCGTAAGTATGCATATATTTGATTCTATAGTGTTGATGCTAACTTAAGCCATATTATAAGGCACTCTGGAGTTTGTTGTTATCTAGGGGGACATAAATTGACTTGATGTTGGGATAGGGCCCACAAGGAGGGATTCCAACATATCCTTAGGAGAGGAATAATAACCCACATAGTCCGGATGGTGTGGGGATTACGCATGGGAGCTTCCCATTTGATGGGAGATGATCAGGTGGACCCTTTATGGATGGGAAACCTTTTGAGCTCAAGACTTCTGGTAGGCGTCCTACGTATCCTGATTTGGTTAGTAATCAAAGTTCTTGTAGTTCATAAGGGTTGGGACGTACACATGGAATCTTCCCATTTTATAGACATGACTGGGTAGACCCTTTTAGATAGGCACCCTTTTGAGCTCGAGACTTCTGGTAGGCATCTTACATATCCTGTATTGATCAGGAATCAGAGTTGTCATAGTTTAGAAGGGTTGGGACTTACACATGAAAGCTTCCCATTTTATAGACATGATTTGTTGTACCCTTTTGGATGGAAACCCTTTTGATATCGGGCCATCCGGTATGCATCCTACATATCCTATTTTGATTAGGAGTCAGATTTATCATAGTTCAAAATCATGTGGATATTGTAATCCTCACAAACTTCTAAGCCCGCATGAGTCATACTAGGTGTGAGAAATAATAGGATGTGAAAGATTTAACAATTCACTTGCATCCTACCCTATGGTGGGGGAGGGAGAGCCCGTGGAGGAAGAGGCCAGGTGACCATGGGCAAGTGCACGAAGAAACGAACACTTTAATGTGAGATGACTTTAAAGGTTATGCAAAACTGCCTTAGAAAATTGGGGACTTAACTTAGTGGGAGGGCCCCAGAATATAATAAGGGGTATACTACATTTTAAAGTCATATAGCTTGGATGATTATTAACTGAAGGATAATAATTTTGGGATGTTCTGGAGTGCCTTGAACATGAGAGGGACAGAGTGTGTAAACCCTAATTACGGGGATATCAGATCAAGTGAAATGATCTGAGACATGGAAGCCATTTAGGTGTACAGAGGTAGGAAAGGACTCCCCTAAGGATGAATTCACCTTTGGTTGATAGCCATTTTATAGGAAACATATGTAGAGCCACCATGGCATGATGTTTATAGTCAAAAAAGTTGTCTACTAGACGTTGTCCTTCAATTTATGATGGATGAGTATGTTTATGATGAGCTGAAATGTCCCAGTATACTAAATTTTAATGTCATATAGATTAGACGATGACATCCCTATTTAATGTTGGGTTTCTATGACTAGTACCATACAGTTTAACGTCATGTGGTTAGGATGATAACTCATAATTTAGGGTCATAGTGTTTGGAACATTTGTTATAGGAACCATTATTAACTGAAGGATAATCAGGCTGGGATGTTCAAACATGACTCAAACATGAGAGGGAAGAAAAGTGTAAACTGTGACTCTAGGGATTCTCTGATCAAGATAAATGACATGGGGTATGGAAGTCATTGAGGCATACATATGTAGGGAAGTACTATCCTAAGGATGAATTTTCCTTTGTTTGATAGTCATTTTTGTGGGAAACCTATGCAGAGACACCGAGGCATGATTTTCATAATCAGGCAGAGGTGCCCTCAGGACACTAGCCTTCCTCTTCTGATGGACATGGAGGTTTTTGAGGATCCAGAATCACTAGATACACAGAGTTTGATGAATGGAAAGGATATGTTCAGGTATTTAAGAAACATTCAGGCTATGATTATCCATGGATTTCTGGGTTAACCTAGAATAGGAGGCAGGTGATAAGGTTTTTCAGGAGGTGCATGAAGAATTTATCATCTAATGGTATTTATGGGATTGATGTTTTGGAAGAATAAGGGTGAAATGGAAAATCTCATCGACCTAAGTGGAAAATTTCATAGTGAAAATCACCATTTTTCATGGGGGTAGCGACGAAAGTGAAGGGACCGGCCCGGAGGGCAAGGACGCAGCCCTGCATTGATCCAGAGTGGGGGTGCGGGGGCGCAACCCCGATGGTATGGACTGGTGGCGTGTGAGATTTTTTCCGCATAGACTTTTCCACATAATATCCAACCGCTTAGGATAGTACGTAGAGGAGTTGGCCATGTATGATGGTACACATAAGAGATTTCCACGAACATTCTTATATAGAGGGGGTCTGCGTAATATCTTCTGTATATGGGTGCCCGCGGACCATCTTCTGCATATGGTCATCCGTGTACTGTCTTCCAAATATGGGCGTCTGTGTACTGTCTTCTACATATGGGAGTCTGCATACTATTTTACACATATGGTCATCCACGAACCATTTTTATTATATTTTTATAGGTTCGTTGGTTGGCTGTAGAGGGACTTCTAAATACGGTTTGTGTGGAGGACTTCGACAAACTGCTTTCTGTATATGGTTTGCGTGATGGATTCTGTGAATGGTTTCAGATGGGATATAAATTCCTGCAAACTACTTCGGGTGGAAGAGAAATTTCTCTTGCACCCTCTACATTTTTCGTCCACTTTTCACTCATCCTAGAAATCTCTCCACCCTCACCTTTTTCCCTTTACCCACAATTCCCCTAGTTGTACATTTATAGAGTTTTGGGGAATCTGTATCTGCGGTACGCGCGACACCTTCTCCAAAAGCCCATGGAGGAAATATGGCCTGCAGATGACTCGGTCAACCACAATTTGTGGAGGTGCAAGATTTCTCTGGGTTATCCTCATCTTCAATCCACATTGTTTGTGGATATGGTACATGGGGCACACTTCCACCAGATTTTCTCCAGCAAAAACGGTTCGTGGAGGATTCGGTTCACGAGTGGAAATTCACTTCAAACATTTTCGTTCATTGGACAAATCCTCGCCAGTCAACACACCGTAGGCCATCCGCGTACCATTGGTTCACGTTTTATTCCTTTCACAAACCTTTCATGGAAATCGGTATGAAGCAGGGCTAGATTATTTTGAAAAATTTTATTTCTTCACTTTTCTCCTTGATTTTTCAATCAAACTTGCATCCATCTTCTTTACCAAAAATTTGGGGAGTATTTACCTTCACTTTGCTGAATTTTTAGGACCCTACACTAGTACAAACCAAATAGTAAATAAAAAACATCAATCTCTAGGATTATAAACTCCCAAGGAAACTACACTGCATCAATGGTAATGGGACATACTGGGTATTTGAAAGCATTGAACAACCTATATCCAAGGGTAGTCTTAATACACATGAAATGAGGCATAATTTCCTCATGATGTACTAATTTATTAAATATAGAAAAAGAAAGAAAATAATTTGATACACTAGAGTCCAAAAAATAAACTCATAAGAGTGGAACTAAGATTAATGGTACCTCAGACTATGGAGAGATCTGGTTAGTCACTCATAATTTCCTATTTTTCACTATATAACTATATCTTAGCTATAATGTGATAGCTCTTACTTCCATACTAAGGTATTGAATGAACTCTTAAAGTGTTCTTGGAAACATCCTAGTTCACCTTTTCCCCTAGACATGAACTATTCTGATTGGAATGGTCCATATAAGCGTACAAAATATGAGGTTAATTCGATCTTGTTCCACCTAAAGATCTCTGATGTTTAAGAAAAAATTCATAATATATAATATCTTTACAAAGTGGTGTAAATTCCTTAGTGGTGCAATACATTAATTAGTATTTCATGTTAATGAACTGAACTAAAAACAAACACGTTTATTATTAGATATTATAGGAAAATTAACTGATTTTATAGTCTGATTGTGAGGTGCACCACCACCTTGTGAGTAAACATCCATCATTCTCTTACTTCTAGTACTATATTTAAATACTATCCCCATGGGAGCAAAAATACTTGATCCTATAGTATTCTCAACAATATCCCCTTATACCATTGTTTTCCTATTAACCATATTTGTATAATCTATAATACAAAGAACATCTATCTTGGATTGAATTTATATTTTCAATATAGACTCAAATATACACACATTCAAGGATTAACTAGAGGCTACTTCTAGAGAGAAATGAACTAAGTTCATATTATTGTCTATATAATCTTTCATAGAGAGGTTTTCTTACTTCAAGATGAAGAAATGTTTTGTTCTTGATATTTTCAATTTGTGTGGGTATAATTATTTTTTGAACAATTCCTCAAAATTATCCCATAAAAGTCATTGGTCAGCTTTAGCTTAGAAAACTAAATCCCTATATTGGCATACAAGATCATCCAATATATTGTTTTCCAACATAATTATCATATCTACTAGTGTACCAAGAAAATTAAAGATTCTATTCATTGATTTTATCCACACTTATTGTTTCTTAGGTTTAAAATCCCATAAAAAAGAAAGTGTATTCTATTTATAAAACAATACCAAATGGTTTACTTACCTCAGTTCATCATTTTTATTTCCTCTATTAACAAATTGAAATGCGCGTTCAATACTTTGTATAAGTTTTTGGTTCACCTATGGCTTTGGTGAAACCACATTTTTGGTAGCTTCTTCCTATTGATTTTTATGGAATATTCCTAGTTCCATTTTCTATAACCAGAATAATACACCATTTAGACCATTTATCTCTATTAACTGAAGGCGTTAATAATTTCAAAAATATTATAAATAATTTTCATCACCATAAGTAACAAATAGTGAAATCATCATTCCATGAATAATAATTTTAATCAATTTTTTAAAATCATAAAATAGAATATTTATAATGTAGTCATAGTGATAAGCCATTGTACTAATGCATTATATGTATTATTCATTATTTAGACCCATGATGAAGAGATGGTAACACCTATATAAGCATATTTAAAAACTTTTATACCTAGATACCCTAGTAACATGAAGTTAAACATAAAAGGTAACCTATGTATTTTTCTACAATACATTTTATGTTTAAAAAGTCTTATCTCATTGATACCAACCCAACTTAATGAAAATAATGGTACTAATTTTAATATCCCGCCCCTCACCCATTATCTTGGGAATAGGTGGAGGTGATACCAACCTTAGGTAACATCTCCAAGACACCAAATGCCAAAAATAAATTCCAATTACATAGTATTTCACTAGGGGATGATTCACTTTTAAGAACACACAAATAGATGAAAATAAAGAATATAATAAAACAAAACTACATGATGTTTTAATGAACAGTAACATAACGCAATGAAATACAAATAAAAACAATACCAAAGTAAAAAATGAAGATGAACTAAATATAGAAGTCTAAGACTCCAAATATAAATACATTTTAACCAAAGTGGAACCATCCAAGATAATGATGTAGACACATCCCAACTGCAACTTGAATAACCATACCATGACATCAAGAATCACCACTAGATAAGTACAAAAAATGAACCTTCCCTATATCTCAATAGGTGATAACTAAGAAAACACAAAAGATACCAAGCATGGCATAAGTATATCACTATGTATGATTTCATAAAAAACTTCCCATCACATGACACTATGACAAGAACAAGTTAGCACATTTTATATAAAATAGAGGGTAATAATATGAAAGAAGTGTATCAATGGAAAATAGTTAATGTAATAAAGTCAATGAAATAAATCCTTCCACCTTTTCTTTCACTTTGCACTTAGAATACCCAATCCATGTTCCATATCAACACACACCCATGCATGCTGAATGAAAATTAAAACACTCATGAGTGGAAATCCATCTTTTACTAAGTCTTAACTTGGTGATATTACCTTATTCATTTTTAGTTGGAACTAAGAACCAAGTCTATTTCAATAAGGAATTGTACAATGAAATCTAAACACACACTTCCATGTATTCAATGACCATCATCCATATCAAATAGTTTTCAAAAACAATATTTTTAATACCAAATCCTTTTAAAAAATTTAATTAAAACATATCAGGAGAATATTTCAAAACTAACCATTTGAAATCATATAAAAACTAGGATTCTCTACCAAAACTACTAAAGAGATTTCTAATCAAATAAAAAGAACAATTTATAGATATTTAAGCTAACAAGTTATAGGATAGTAGAGTGGGAGAGAAGTCACCATCTCAATTAATCTTGAACAAAAGATATTAAACAATTTTTCGGATAAAAATCATTCTTTTTTAATCTATCTAAACTGAAGAAGATCACTTGACCAAAAATCCAAACCCAAAGATCTTGGTATCATACACTGATCTATGGTTCTGATCAATCCAGCAGAAATAAATCCAAAATGAGAAGGAAGAATTGAACCCTAAAATTTGATTTCTACAATTGAACACCCAAAGAAACAATAGAATCATAATAAATCATTGGAGTTTGATGAATATCCCCTTGGGTAGCCCTGGAATTTTAGAGAGAGAAATCAAGAACTAAATGAGTGAATACAATTTCAGGCTGGACTAAAATGGCCAGTCCCACACTAATTCAAAACATGAATTTGGAATTCATAGTGTTAATTAAATAAGGGTTAACTTATACTGAAAAACCCAAATCCTATGTTTTATTTCTCTAAAAAATCATCTCAATTTGTGAATTGGTTTCACGTCTTGAACTGACCCAATGAAACTCATTCACATTATGAATATTCTCATAGAAATAATCCCATATTATTCACATCGTGAATTCACTATTCATGATGTGAGTAAGTCATGTAGTTTGACTATAGGTTACTTTATGATTAATTCTATGAGCACTTATAAAACTTTATCCAACTAATTATTAACATGAAATAAAAAGCATAAAATGCTAGCATGCCTCAAACTGAGGGTTCTACATGGTATATAACAAGTTATACCAATCCCAAAAGAGGGTACATGGAAGGTTATCACATGCTCAAAGAGGTAAAATAGGTGGTTATACCAAGATTGATAGAGGGTGAATGATAGGTTAACCTAAGTTGGAAGCCAGTATTTAGGTGGTTATCCCAACCTTAACATGTGATGAATGTCTTGGTGGGTATAATTAACATCATATTCCCATGATTATGATTATGTGACACATTTTATGCTAATATTTATGAAACATTATTTTGATTATGATATGATCTCATGGATTATGATATCTGATTCCTCTATGATTGATGTCCTATGATCTTCCAAAGCCTTATTTTAGGATCATGATATGTGAATTGTTGGGTATGATTTTAAAATGTTAATCTCATGTTCTCATTACATTATTATTATAACATACTTAAATATGATCATCAATTTATATCTCCCATATTTAACTTTATTGAGTATTTGATCTCACTATTAATTATGTTTCCTTTTTTTTTAAGAGTCTCTCCCGCTTGAGAGTTTTCTTCCTAGGGATTCCTAGGGTTTTGAGTTTGCTCGTCCGTTCGGATTCGGCGGCTCCGTCTTCGCCGGTCAGTTTCTGGTTCTCCTTCCTCATCGTCTTCGGCTTCAGCGACAGCGGCTCGGGTTTTCCCAATCCTTGCCGTTCACCGTGCCTCCTTCCTCCGTTTTTCCTTGCCAGCTACCGGACTCTGGTTCCGGCGATCCGCTGGATTTCGGGCTTCATTCCCTCGAACCCATCTTCTGTTGCTGATCCTGGTCCTCAACGCTGCCCAGAAGTTTTTCCCGTCCCCTGTCCCTAGGCCTGTGCCAGATCTGGGTAAGGGAAGGTTGGCGGTGACCTTTGGGTGCTTGGGCAATTCCTCGGCTTCGACGTTCCCTCTGCTACGCGGTGATTCGTGAAGCACCTTCCGAGACGAGGTCCCCGATCTTCGAAGGTGCGGCGGTTCCCCGGGGCGCGACGGGCGTGGACGTAAAGAAGAGTCCTCCGGCGCGCAAGTTGGAGCGCCACGCAGCTTGCCCGGTTCTCGAAGCGCGAGGAACTTGCGCGAGTTCTGATTGTGTTTCTCCAGCGCGAAGGATTTTCCGCGCAAGTCTGGTTGTGGATCGTGATTGTTTCCCAGCGCGCTGCTTTTGGTCGCGCAGGTCGTTGCGCGGCTTGTGGTCCTCCCCAGCGATTTTTTTGGCCGCGCAGGTATTGGCGCGGCTTGTGGTTTCTCACAGTTTGACGGCGCGGCTCAGGTGTCGGCTCGGCCCGGCTTGTGGTCTTCCCCAGATTGGCGCTTTGCTTTGTCCGCGCAGGTCTTGGAGCAGCTTGTGGTCGTCCCCAGCTTGTTGGCTCAGGTCGTGTAGGGCCGGCACAGACAGAAACAGTGGCACGGAGAAACAGGGGTACGGACAGAAAACAGCGGCACAGACAGAAATAGTGGCACCTGATTGGAGGAATTATATCGGGCTGTGCCTGAACAGAGAAAGCATTGGGTTGGGCCCGACATGTGTGAAGTATCATTCAAACCCGGTCTGTGATACTATCCGTAGATTCCTGGAGGTTTGGAAAAATTGTGATTTTCCTGGTCGCGAAACTTCGGTTGTGTTGAATTTGCCTGCACGGTTTCGGATTGGGACAGAGTCCCTGGGTCGGGGAACACCTTCGGGCTCGATACCCCTTGGATAGGGGACATCTGTTTGGCCACTCCCTCCCTTGGAGATTTCGTGGCTCTCAACATGGAGACGGATCTGCTGAACCAATGGAAGAACCTCACTTTGACAGACAAAGAAAAAGAGCCACTTACAACCCGTAGAATTGAAGACAACACTTTGACAAAACGTATGGCTTTATTGGTTGTTGGAAGACTGGCGACCGAGGCACCATTTAATCTAAAGGCCCTCAGAACCACCCTTCAAAATCTGTGGAAATTGGAAGCTGGAGTAGCCATCCGGGAAATTGAGAACAAACTCCTTGTTTTTGAGTTCTTCAGTGATAAAGACAAAGATAAAGTCCTCAGAGGACGACCTTGGTCCTTTGACAATCATCTCATTCTAATGGAGGAATTTAAAGGGAGAGACGAGATTCAGAATTGTACACTTACCCAATCCCCGTTCTGGGTAAGAATTAAAGGAATACCGTTCCATGGGAGATCAATACATGTGATGAAAGAAATTGGAGACCGGATCGGTCACTTCCTAGAGTGGGATTGCTCGGACCCAATACAATGGGGCCCCTGGGTTCGAATAAAGGCTGAGATCGATGTGTCCGAACCCTTAATGCGAGGCATGTTCCTGAAAATTGCTGATTCCAACACCTGGATCTCGTTTGAATTCGAAAAACTACCAATCTTCTGCTTCCTTTGTGGACGTATCGGCCACATTGAGAAAGCGTGTGGGGCAAAGCCAGAGAATTCCGCCGAAAATATTACCCTACAATACGGTCCGTGGCTCCGGGCTAAAGCACACAGAGAGGCATATATCCCTGAGGCGGAGAGACAAATAGATCGAGACCGCCTCAATGCAGCCCATCTAAGGCGACCAGAATCTAGACAACCTCCTATTATAAGGATGGGACCCCCTGTCTTCCCTAAAGAATCCCCAGCTGAGCTCAGGGGAAAGGGAAACGCCTCCCAAGAGATTATCGTCAGATGCAATGATGGGGATCAGCAAGACAGTCACCTGATTCAGGGTATCTCAAAATCCGACTTCGCTTTAACTGCACCGAATTTAACGTTCATTACTGCAACGGAGCCGCTACCTAAACCAAAAGAACCTCCAGAGAAATTTCCGAGCCAGCAACATGTTTCCTTGGATTCGCCTGAAGCTGAGCAGAGTCCAAATCAGATCTCAACCGATGCCCCTCTGCAAGCTGATACTGGGATGACTGAAGCCTCACCTTCAGGACATGTTACTCGTAGAACCTGGAGAAGGGCATGCGGCGGTGGTAAAGGCGAATGCCCAGGGAATCCCAACCCAGGAGATCTGAAACGGCAAAGCGAGTCCAGTGGTACGCACACCAATCCTCCCAAAAGGAGGAAAGCATCAGGCACGTCATTAACCCCACACGAGACAAAGGCGGAGGCGGGTCAGACCCGACCCCGCCTAGAGCAATGATTGCTTTATGCTGGAACTGTCGTGGGCTTGGCAACCCACGAACGGTTCGTATGTTCCAGCGCCATTGCGCTCAAAGTTGCCCCGATATGGTTTTCCTGTCCGAAACCATATTGGAAAACAAGGACATCACAAATCTTGCTCTAAAATGCGGTTTCCAGGGTTGTTTCCCGGTTCCCCGCCAGGGACATTCAGGGGGGTTATGTCTTCTCTGGAAGGATAATGTCGATGTTAGACTCCTTTCTTTTTCCCAACGCCACGTGGCTGCATCCATTTGTGATTCCCAAAACCCCCCTGGACTTTTGTGGGCTTCTATGGCTGGCCCTCCCAGTCTGATAAGTGGAAATCTTGGGATCTTCTGTGCAAACTCCGTCGTGATCTGCCAAGCCCCATTCTGTTTGGAGGGGACTTTAATGAGATCCTTTTCCAGAAGGAGAAAAAAGGTGGAGCTGTGCGCTCCTCCTCGTCTATGTCTGCTTTTAATGAAGCTATACTTAAGGCAGAGCTAATGGACCTGGGTTATACGGGTAATCCTTTCACATGGTTCCGAGGCAGTTCAGATGGAAATCGAATCGCTGAACGTCTGGATAGATTCTTTGGCTCAATGGATTGGATGAACCTCTTCAAAATGTACCATATCAGACATCTCACGTTCAATTGCTCGGACCACTGCCCAATTGTCATTAATTGCACCCATAATGAGCACGTTACCAGTCCCAGGAAACCATTCAGATTCGAAAGCTTCTGGTCAAAAGATCCCGAGTGCGAGGCGGTTATCCGTTCCGGCTGGAAGAATGGGCAAGATGATCTGAGAACCAACCTTCTCCGCGTGGCGTCGGATCTGCGGACATGGAGCAACTCTAAATTCCGTCACCCGGACCGGCAATGCAAGTTTCTTGAAAGGAAGATTGGATATCTCCTTAGCAAACCCCCGTATAGCAGCATTCTCTCCAAAATTAGCGAAACCCAACGAGAGCTGGACGTTGCCCTGCGCAATAAGGAAGGTTTTTGGGCTATGCGTGCGCGTGATATTCATATAACAGAAGGGGATGCTAATACACGTTATTTCCACCAGAAGGCCTCAGCAAGACGCCGAAAAAACTTTATTTCTGGCATTCTCAATTCAGACGGTAGTAAAGTGTTTGACACAGGGGGAATCCAAGAAGCATTCCTGAGTTATTTTCAGAAGCTATTCTCTGCAGGCCATTCTATTATTTCTCCTGAGACTGAGGACTGCATCAAACCTGTGATTACTGACGATATGAATAGACAGCTTTCTAAAGATGTGACGAATGACGAGACTCTTAAGGCCTTAAAGCAAATTCACTCTACGAAGGCCCCGGGACCAGACGGATTCCATGCCCTCTTTTTCAAGAATTACTGGCACATCATTGGTCCAGACATATGCAATCTGATGCGGGATATTTGGGCAGGGAAAACGGATCTGTCGTCTATTAATGAAACTATACTTACCCTCATTCCCAAGATGAAAAATCCGCAAGGGGTTTCGGACTTTCGACCTATCAGTCTGTGCAATGTTTCGTATAAGATCTTTTCAAAGATCCTGGCGAATCGGTTGCGTCCTTGGCTACCCGACGTCATTTCAGAGTACCAAAGCGCTTTTGTGGCAAAAAGGTTAATCACTGATAATGCCATTATTGCTCATGAAATTTTCCACTCCATGAAAACTCGAACACGAGCAAAGAGAGGGATCATGGCTTGGAAATTGGATATGGCTAAGGCCTATGATCGAGTGGAATGGAACTTCCTCGAATTTGTGATGCTCAAGATGGGTTTTTGTACCAAATGGATTGACATGATCATGCAATGCGTCTCGTCAGTTTCCTTCTGTATCAACGTCAACGGGGTGCTAACCCGAGGCTTTTCACCATCCCGTGGGCTTCGTCAGGGAGACCCTCTTTCACCCTTCCTTTTTATTTTGGTGGCTGACGTGTTTTTCTAACCTCCTTTCCAGGGCAGCTTCGCGTTCCATAATTCATGGGGCGAAAGCGTGCCGCAAGGGCCCTCCGATTTCCCACCTATTCTTCGCTGATGATTGCCTTCTTTTTTCTCGTGCTACCCCTAATGAGTGTACCGCAATCTGCCAGGCGATACAACAGTATGAACGGGCTTCAGGACAAATGATCAACCAGAGTAAATCGGAAATTTCTTTCAGCTCTGGAGTCCCCCAGCCGAAAAGAGAAGATCTATGCTCTTTAGCACGCATTCCTGGGGTAGATAAGCACCAGAAGTATCTTGGACTCCCGACGGTGGTTGGACGGTCAAAGAAAGAAATCTGTTCAGCTATTGTGGATCGAGTTGAAAGAAAAATACAAGGTTGGACCCCTAAAAAAATCTCCAAGGCCGGGAAGGAAATCCTCATCAAGGCGGCACTTCAATCGGTCCCTAGCTATCTGATGTCCATTTTTAAACTTCCTGATGTGGTGCTTTCAAAGATTCAATCCAGCACATCTAACTTCTGGTGGGGTCGAAAGGACGGAAAAAATAAAGTCCATTGGATCGCCTGGTCTGCTCTCTGTCAGCCAAAATCGGAAGGCGGAATGGGATTCCGGGACCTTTCTCTTTTTAATGATGCCTTGCTGGCCAAACAAGGCTGGCGTTTGATTTGTAACCCATCATCCCTATGCGCTCGAGTTCTCCGGGCTAAATATTTCCCACATAAGGATTTCTTGGATTCCCATCTTGGCTATCGACCCAGTTTCCTCTGGAGAAGTATTTGGGGTGGTCGTAATCTGTTGAGGAAAGGACTTGGCTGGAGGATTGGGAATGGTTTAACGGTCAAGTTGTGGACTGATCCCTGGCTTGTTGATCAGACAGGCACGAAGGCGTCATCCCCTTTTTTTCCAGGATCCGAACATGCCACAGTTTGTTGTCTTTTTGATGATCAAGGGGCGGGTTGGTGTTTGGAAAAACTCTTTTCATGGTTTAATGAGCGGGATAGGAGAATTATTCTGAGTATCCCCTGTATGCCAGACGCGGGGCAAGATCATCTCTACTGGATTTACAATAGCTCAGGAGAGTATACGGTGAAAGATGGTTACCGGCGAGCTCTGACTGCCCAAATTACAGAAGGGGAGGCGAGGCCCTGGACAACAATCTGGAAGATTAACGTTCCCCCTAAAGTTCGCTTTTTCTGGTGGCAGGTGTGCACCGGTATCCTTCCAACTATGAGCCTCCTTGCCTACAGACACTTTTCAAACGACAACTCATGTCCTTTCTGCCCTTCTGTGACTGAATCCCCTCTCCATGCTCTTTTTCATTGTCCTGGGGCTCAGGAGGTTTGGAATGGCTGGGGATCAACCACAGAGCTGTTCCTGGACACCGCCTCGGATCTTACATCTCTTCTGATGCGATGGTGCTCCTCCTTTTCGCCGGCTAAAGCAGGCGCCCTGTGCATTATGACTCGGATTATCTGGGACAGGCGGAACGAGGCCATTTTCAATCATTTCCGGAGGCCCCCCAGATTCTGGATTGACCGGGCATTGTCATGGATTGCGGTTTGGCAGAACCATCCTGAGCAACAAAGACTTGTCACCCCCTCTCCTCTCCCCCAACATTGGTGCCCCCCACCGGAAGGGATTCTTAAGATCAATGTGGATGCCTCTCTTCCTAAGGATGGCCCAGTTGGTCTTGGTCTACTGGCCCGAGACAACCTGGGAAATCCTTTTGCGGCCAAATACGAAGCACGTCATGCTCTTTGGGAGCCCTCAGTCGCGGAGGCCGCCGCCATTCTTGCTGGGTTAAACTTCGCGAAAGATCGCGGTTGGGAGTCCATTCACATCGAATCCGACTGCCTTACTGTAATCAATGCTATCAATCTCACTGACGGCGGGTTTCAACCTTTCGGCCCCATTATCCGGTGTATTCACGCGCGGAGACAAGGCTTCAACTCCTGCAAGTTCTCATTTATTAGAAGGGAAGCGAACGAAGCCGCTCACAAGATGGCAGGCATTGGCCCTCCTTACGAGGATTTGCTTTGGTTCAATCATTTTCCATCGTGGTTACGCTGCTGTATTTCTGCTGATCTACACCATTAATGGATCCGCCTTATATTGTCAAAAAAAAAAAATTATGTTTCCTTTTATAAAGGACATGAATAAAGGTTTTAAGAATGATATGTCTAAGAAGGGTGCTATTTGTGAAGAACTTAGTGGGAGATGATGAAAATATTTTATGTAACAATTTTTTTGGTATCCTAGTTTCCAAAGACACTAAACTTGTATGGTTATATAATGTATCATAACTATATGTAATGAATATTCTCATAATAATTTATAATATTTATATATATAAAGTTTGGGATATATCATTTTTATCAAATAAAAGATTAGTTATTTTTGGTTACATGGTTGAGAAAGCTTTAGTGATAACCCTTAGGATAATCATAAGTATAAGATAACATCCCAAATTACTGTAAAGAGAAGGGTGTGTTTTCTTAGAAAATATATCCCTGTATAGATACTATAATGCATATGTGGTAATGGCACAAATTCATCTAATGGTAACAACTTTGAATGGGAAGGTTTTGTTATTAACTTGATCATCATCGGTGTACGATGAGTGGGCCTAAAACTACACACCTGGATAAACACTCATGGGGGATATGATTTGGTTAGTAGACATATTATTTATAAAACAATATGAAATATTTTAATAGATAAACACCATGGATGACCTCGGTAAAAACATAGGTTTCATAGATTGAAAATAAGTTGTGTTGATTTAGATATCCTATGATTTTATTGATTATATGATTTCTAACTATGTATTTTTTGCTCACATTATGCATTTTGGTTTTAGTAAATCATTTAAATGGGGAGGAAAAAAATTAACAATGGATTCTAAATTGGTTGTTTGAATGATAAATCAATCAATATAGAATATAGAGTGAAAAATATCATGGTTATTCCTAACTAGCTATCACGATTTATGATTAACAACTTGAATATATGTGATTTTCCTAACATGCCTAATAAGAGAAAAACTGGATTTTATAAAATTTCATATAATAATAAACATATTATAAATAAGATTAAATTTACCCCATGTTCAAAATTTGGAACGAATAACTCAAGGTAATATATCAAAAGAATATAAAAATGTTTTATATATGGAAAACAAAGGCATAAAGTGGTAAATTTACATGAAAAAATGAATGTTTTTGTTAACACTATAGACGGGAATAATGGTTTCTATATACTATCATCTATGGTTGATTGTATTAAATTTAGAGATTATGGGAATTATGAAAATTAATTTCCTAATAAAAAATCTTGAGAATAGGATCATCAATGTTGTACAAATAAATGTTTTTCTATTGATGATAGAGATACTATAAATGACATATGAAAGGAAAGAATTATTTTAACAATATTGTTTATGTTATAAGTTAGAAAACAGATTAAATTGAGATTTATGAATCTTAAGAAATGATTCATATTATACAACATAGGAATGAATAATTAAGAAATATTATAATGAATCCTAGTTTAAGGTTTAATAATGAAGTGAAATGATTGAAGAATTTATATATTTGGATTCGAGAATTACATTATAGAAGCATTTTTTTAATAATATTATGGTTATAAGGATCATGAAAAATATAATGATTTTTTTCAAAAGTTTTTTAAGACTTTTCAAGTATATGTGGAATGATGCTAATAACCTAGACAAGTTATTTAGCGGTATAGTGATATATTGGAAAACACACAATTGAGGGATATATATAACGCTTAATACATTCTAGATTCTAATTTAATAATATTTAATTAGTATCAAAAGATGATTGATATTGATAATGTAAATTGGATAGTATTGGTGACCTTGAAATTGATTAGTGATTTGATGAAAAGGTGACTTCTGTTATCTTTGATGAACTGTTTTGTATTTTTTGGATTTATGGAATACAATAAATAGTCTATGATTTTGTTTTAGGAGTAGGGATAAAGTTAATTTTAGGAATAATATATGTTTTCATTGATACTTTATAGTAATTTAGGCTATTATAATGTTTTTGAAGAATATATGGTCAAGGTATTCACATCTTTGGCATGTGACATTAAGAGCTAGATTATGTTGTTTAGGGATTAAAGTTAAGTTGATTTTAGAAATTTTTTAATTTTTTTCTAAATTTGTTGGGTTTTAATACTAGTTAATCATGATTTGAAGTGTTTTTGAATATATATATATATATATTTTCTTATTATTGAAATAATTGAGGACAATCTTTCAAATGATAGTTTATTCAAATTATTTATCTTATAATGTAATAGAAATTTTTAGTTTTAGTAACTAAATGGATAAAGGAGGAATATATTATAAAACTTTCACCGATATTATAATATAATAGAAGATAATTTAAGTTATCCTTGAATGAAAAATTTATATTGTTCATTAATAATTTAAATATGGGGTGAAAAAGGTTGAAACTAGTTGAAACATGAAACCAAAGCCTGAAATTACATTTATGTATATTAAAAAAAAATTAATATATTTTAACATAATCCATGGTAAAATAATTCCTTAAATATAGTAATAAGATCTTGAAAATGAAAATGTTTTTCTTATTATGATCGTTTTTGAGGAATTGGAGGTCTTTTCACCCTTCAATGATCTATGTTTTTGTAGACATTAATTTTCTCATGACTATGTTATTTATCACTATTTGTTATTATTTTGATATTATTTTCCACCTCATGTCCATATTTTCACTTCTTACTGATGATATCATTATCTGGGACACTGGATATTCATTATTTCTGGTAACCATTGTGTTAACAACTTCCTTTTTTCAAGGAAAGTTTTATTATCCCTTTGTACATTGTGAAGTTTCAAAAAATGTATTTTTAAATATGGAACCCTTGATTATCAAGATAAAAATTATGAGGAAAAAATTATATTTAGGGGGGGTGATTTAACACCATGAAAATTTATTTTAAAAGAATATTATGCTCTATAGCTTTCGTAACACGTAACACTGAACTTTAAATGAACTCTAATATATTATGAATAATTTATTATTTATATGGGACCATTATAACCTATTAATTACATTGAAATGTATGAATATTAATGATAAGTTTATGAAAAATATGTATAAATGTTTTAAATAATTCAAATATATTTACTGATTGATAATAAATAAGTATAAATGTTTTTAGAAAGTCGTTTTATGCTTCAAAAATATGTTTCCATCAACAAAGGTTTTATTTAATTTTGTTTGTTGGAATTATAATAAATTTAAAAAAATTATAAAATTTATTTTAGGGAATTAATATAATATTTTAAATTAGTATCTAAATATTATCTTAGGGGGATTTTTAGGGAATTTTCTAAAAATATTTATTTTCCAATGAATAGTGAAAAATATTGATTTGTGTAAAACTGTCATTTATTTTACTTAAATAAAGAAATTTCAAAGTTTTTTATACTTTTAATTTTATCTAAATGTATAATAAGTATACATTAAATATATATAATATAATTAATTATATAGGAATCTATTTTATTTTTTATTTTGGTATAAGTTCATTTTGGGGCTTCAAAACACTTTTTTCTGGAACTGTTTTTATGTGAACTATGTGATTTTACCCCAAAAAAATTAAATTAATTTATATTTATTAATTTTTTGAAAATATATATATATATATTATATTCATTTAAATATTTTGACATTTATTTTACATTTTTTACTATGTATGGAATACAAATTAATCGAGGTTTATGCTTAAAATGCATTTATTCAAAAAACGATTTCCATTGCATTTTTTGGACTTATTTTAATGATAATATCTGCCATTTATAGAATAAAAATATTTTTGGAATGGATTCCATATTTTTAAACATCATAATTAATATAATTTAATATGGCCAACTTATTTTTTGATCTCAATGAGTAGTAAAAATAGTATAATTTTGTTACCATGGTTAAGGTTAAAACTGGTTTATCCTGAGGGGGTTAAACTAAGATATAAGGGGAAAAATTCCATATAAACTCATATAATTATTATGTTTTAAATATATATAACCCTTATATTATCTTAGCTTATAAATATTTGGCATTGGTTCCCACTTTCTCTTGAAAGTGACCTTATATTATTAAAATATGTTTAGTAATTCCATGTATGTCCCTCTTATCACTTATAAAAGGGAACCTCTTATTCTCCCTTATTCAAAATATTTAAGTTTTATATCTAAAAAAATACCTACCCAATTTTTTTTAGTTTTGTTACATTATTTCTATATCCCATTGTCTTCTCCTAAGACTAATCTATCAAAGATTAATGTATAATCTGAAGGTGATATCTCAAAGAAGAGGTATAAATCTTGACTGATATATTTCAATTTTATTTTTATTACAACTTTTATAAACCTATTATATAAATTATAAAATTATTAATCAATTATATTCTATATAATGATAATTTATTATTATGGTATAACCATTTTCACCTCCTTTCCATCAAATCAGAAAAGGAAAGTATCACTTTTGTGTACGTGTGTACTACCTCCTCTATGTAGTGATATGATTCATTTTACACCACCATATTTCATGGTTATAAATTATGATGGATTTAATATTTATATATGACATTTATTACATAATTATTCTTCTATAAATATAATATCTTATATACCTTCTTACCTTCCCATCCATTGGAAATCAATAACGTCGATCGTACATATGTATGAACTACCACCTCCACAAAGAAATGTGATTCATTTTTTATTTATAATTTAAATAGATTATAGAAAAGATATATTTAAAGAATATTTATTATATTTATGATATAATAAATATTATTTAAATGAAAATTATTATTTACCTTTCTTTTGTTCCATCCATTAAAAAGGGGAAACATCACTTGTGTGTACGCACAGACTACCATCTCTATGAAGTAATGTAATTAATTTTATTCACCACTATATATGAATAATTATACAAGTCCATATAATGATAAAATATTATTGTTATGAAATTAATATTATTCTTGGGATGATGGAACCATGATCAGTGTACAAAGGCCATAACTTCCAAACTGATATAAACATGAAAAATGTAACAGTTATCACTCGGGAATGAGGATCTTAACCAATAATTATTAATAAATAGGTGATAAAAATGTTATAATTGTTTATTATATGGTATTATAAGTTTTTAAATGGTTATTTTATAGATTTATAATAAATATAAATTTTCTATATAGGAGGTTAGAGTGCTTACGAATCATGTTAGATATAAGGTATTGGGTTCTTTGCCTCAAGTTTAATTTATGGAGACATATTTCATTTTGTGAACCATGATATTTTGGATATGGTGTGTTTCATATCTAATAAATTTATTTTAAAATATTCATAAAATTCATAGTGTTTGAGTATCCATATCGTTTCCTTCCTTTAAATGTCTTTTTTATTCAAAGGATATTAAGGTTTTAAGGGTTCTTTTTCTTAGTATTGTTTCATTTAGAAAATTTTGATGTTATACAAATATTTATGTTTATAAGGTGTATATACTAACCCTTTGAAGTATTTTATAATTATTCCTTCAAATTCATGGTATTTAAATTTAAAATTCTAATTATTTCATCAAAGATATTTTTATTCAAAATTTTTAAAATTGGTATGGATTTTATGTCACAATATCACTTTTTATTTAGGATATTTTTAATTAAATTTATGATAATTAAATTATAATATATATATCTCAAAAATATTTTTTATTTTATTATCATATTTTCATTTCTATAAATTAATGTTTTCCTTTAATTTTCATCTCTATAGGTACTCCGAATTAAGAAATAATGGTTTTATGGAAAACCAATTTTGTTTTTTTATTCAGTCAGAAATATTTTTCTTCAATGTAAATATTTCATTTAAAATGACTCAATTTTTTTTACTATTATCAAATAATTGATTAATTTCATTTTAACCATGTTTAACTCTTTATTTTTTTAAAGGATTCTTCTTGACATTTTATGAGTGAGGTACTTTTTTCCAATGGTGTAAAAAAATATAATTTTTCTAATGTACTCTACATGAATGAATTTTCTAATCATCATGGATAATATTTGAATTTATGATTCCTTTATATGTTTCCATATTTATTTTAAAATAAAATTTGTTCCTTAATATTTTGAAATTTTTGGATTTCAAATAAGTGATTTCAAAATGAAAAGGGTATTTTCCTCAATAAATATTCCAATGATCTTTTAAAGGGATTTATCAACTAATATAAAATCCCTTGAATTCAATCAAACTTCACCGATTATATGATCATATCAATACAAACTTATTATTTCCCTAGATGTTTTATAAATATAATGATTGAATATTTATGAAACCTGATTTATTTTCCATGGGTTAAACTATGTTGAAATGATAAATGTTTTCATAATCTTGCAGCATACATATAATTGGATTATGATTATGTGATTGGGGGTCTATTATATCTATCCAATGAATTTAGTAATGATTAATGATTTTGATCTCAAAGGGTAAACAAGATGTTATCCCAAAAACAAAATAGGGTACATAGGGGGTTATTCCAAGCCTCAAAGAGGGTACATGTGTAGTTATACCAAACCCTAAAGAGGGTACATGAGATGTTATCTCAAGCCCAAAGTAGGTGAATGATTGGTTAAACCAAGACTAACATGTGATGAATATCTTTTTGGGTATACTTGACCTAATATTTCTATGATTATGATTATTCCAAACATTTTATGCCACTCTCTATGACATTTTCTGATACATATGTTATATACAAATGGATGATGATCTATGATTATTCTATGATTTATGTCTTATGATCTACCCAATATTTTTTCCATGATTATAATATATGGATTGTTGGGTAGATTTTCAAATTTTAATCTCATGTTATTATACCCTTATACTCAGAATATTCTTACATATGATCATAAATTAATATTTCCCATGTTTAACCTTACTGATCATCTAATCTCACCCTTTGTTATGTTTTGTTTTCCTTATTAAATAAAGAAAGGTTTTAAGCATGATATGCCTAATAAGGGTTTTAGTTGTGAAGAACTTAGTGGGAGATGTTTTAGATCTTTTATATACCAATTATTTATGTATATAAGTTTACAAAGACACTAAAAATTTATAGTTATGGTATTGATAATATTGATATATAATGAAAATTCATCTAATAAGATGTAATATTTATGTATATAAAGTTTGGATTTCCTCACCATGATAATTTTACCCATTGACACTAATAATTTATTTATCATATTGGGGGTTCCACTTATGGGAAAATATATTCTATATCATAATATTTTTATATCTTTAAATTCATCTGATTATACCAAATAAAAAACCACTGGTTAGATAAAAACAAACATATTCATGTGAAATTAATCATATTGATTCCCAAATGTTCTCTTTCTTATGGCCTGATACCATTTTGTTTTTGGATTTATAACATATTATTTCAACTCCATAACATTTTCTTTTCTAGAAAAATCACCCCATGGATCATATATCCCCTAAAATATTCACCTCTTAATAAAACTTTAAAAATAATGAGGCATATGAAGGGAGGGATACCTCAATATTCCTCAAATTGAGGAATTGTGCTATCCAAATTAGACGAAACATTTAACTTATATTTTTTAATTTCACTTATTTTCAACCTCTTTATCATCATTTTAGTTTTAATTATCAAACTATTTCCAAAGTATCAACTTTTTTTTATACCAAATATGCACTTATCCTCATGTATGTGAGAATTTTCATCCCTCTTGGGATTTTATTTTTCCACAATTATAGAATCAATCACAATTGTGAACATATCCTCTTGTGTTGTATAAATTGTGGATTTAACCTCTATCTTTATTCTCTATTTCATATTTATCTTTTATCATTTAGTGTTTTTTGAAATAACACTTTAGTGTATCTCTTCCATGATGGGAATGAGTTCCATATGGGATTAGTTCTTACTAGGTGGATTATTATTTACTTTAACCACTTGTATAGATATAATAACTCTTGGATTATTCTTCAATATTTGTCCTTTTTTATTTTAAGAGAGTTGGTTTTAGTATCCAGATCATGGTGCATGATACACCCTCTATTAAGGATTATCTTATTTATTGAAAAAATTAAACTTATTTACCAACCTATCAAGAAATTTTATTCGATAAACACTTTCTTCATATGTCATGGGAGTAGATGTCTCCTTATGGAGTCATAAACCTAAAATGAATTCCTGCAATTTCAATACCTTTATATGTGACTATGGTTATAAAAAATTTATCATTCACCATAAGAATCATAACTCATATGGTCTTCCCTTTTTTAGAAGATTATACTGTTGGATATATTCTCTAATATTTGGATTATTAGCTTTGAAACACCTACTAATAACGTTACCAAGTATTCCATGAAAGATGTATTTTTATGCCACCTTATTTTGTGGATACACTCTTTGATAATTTTATAGGGAATCCTATTTTATTCTAGATAAATAGCACATATTTATTCTTTATATGGAGGAAAACTTCATAGGGATTTTCATATACTCATTTGATGTGTTTATAATCTCCTAAATTTCTGTAATCTTTTAATATTTATTCTAAAACTGTGAAACCATCACCTTTAAACTTGAAGTAAAATCTATACTATTTTTTTATTCATTGATTTTATTCTTCAGTGGAATTATGATTTCTTTTTATTTTTTCCCTTTGAAAATATTCTTTATGATATCTTGGAAAAGATATTCATTCTTGTCACTTTTTTTCATGACCCTACCCTATAGGGTCTGAACTCCCACTACCCTAATCCAAACTCCACTAGGAAATGAGATGGTGACCATAATCAAGTAGGCATATCACACACATTGGAGGATTTATCCTAATGTACCTACATAAACACACACATCTTCAAGACCAAACAATACTGAAATATAAAACAATTGATACTAATGTATGCATACATCTATGTTCCCACAATAATTATATGGTAGTAAAGTACTAAAAGCGATAAATAGGGCCAAATACAAGCCCAGACAAAAAATAAAGAGTGTCCAAACTTCTCCAAGGGTGAGGAATAAAACTGAATTCAACCACCCAGAAAATACATTGGTCTTTCAAGCTAAAGCTATGATCCACCAGCTCCCTGTCCTCCTAAGACACCATCAGATGATCCATACTTGACATAAGACATGACACAGGTTGGAAGATCCCATGTAGGAGTGAATATAAAAATCTGCCTTAGGACACCCAAAAAACTCTAAAAATGAAGAATATTGAATATTTATCTCAAAAAAATGATATTGAAATCAAATAACAAATAAAAACCCAGATAATCTCAAGAAGGACACTGCACCTCTAGGAAGTCACAACCAAACAACCAACCATAAATTTTTTTTTGAAATAATGAACATTCTAGGTGAATCCATTCCATGATCCATTTTATCCTAAGATACTCTCATTCAAGAGGTCATGATCATTGGGCCTCACCCAAGAAATCTCACTAGTCTCCAAGGACCCAAAAATCTGATAGGGGATCACAACCAAGACCACTAGGTGATACCATGAACCCATTCTAGATCAAACCACTCTATATGGTATTGTACTCCAACTATACCACAAAATTGATTTAAATGTACTTATAGATGGAGAATCAACACCCTACTCAAGGAGGTCATATCGATTCCACAATCCCCACCTAGGTTATAAAAATGATAGAGAATCACACTGTAGTCTCATGGAGGGACACCACAAACTCTATCTGAGGCTCATCATCCAGAGGGGATCACAATTATGATATGTATATGTAATTCCACACCTTAACCTTGAGGTAATGGTCCAATGTAACACACTCAACTGATAAAGTTCCATACCAAATAAAACAAAAGGATCCAAGCACCCTCATAGAGCATACACAACATGTATTGGGGGTACACAACATGCACAACCAATCCCTAGTTTTCCTATTTTGATTTACCTCACACGATATGTAAATATCTATATAAATGGTGGTTATAAATAGTACATATAATTTAGAGATTGTTTGACACCTTTCATGTGCCCCTGTACAAACGGACATGCCTATGTACTAACCCGTGTACACATGGCCAAGTCTCGGTCTGTGTACTTCAACCTTACCATGCCTATGTAACCTATAATATACACGTTGAGCCACCTTGAATGTGTCACATTGCATGTGAAATTTAACTCTCCATGGAAACCCTAGCTCCATATCCAAATGGGTCTAACACTGTTTATAATTTTAGATTATATGCCATGTAACTTGGGATTTTCTAGATCCTATGGGTTTCCTCTTCTAAATCATCCTTTTCATCACCATTGATACCAAATTCACCAAGAAAATGTGGATTTGAGGTAAGAGGACATTCCCCTCAATAGATAATATTATTTTGGGCTTCAAATCCACTCTGGAAATTCCCACACGCACCGTATGTAGTCACACTGTTGAACCCATGATAAATAAGAACCTCTAATCCCTTCTAATCAATCTCCAATTATCCTCCATTATTGTCAAACCTCGATCACACCCTCGATCATAAAATTAACCCATGTTATTGATCCATTAGGATAAATAATGGTCGTGCAATAATAAATTACATGGTAATCATCAAAGTATGATCTGAAGAAAATTCCCATAATGAACATGAAAAGAATCTGGGGGGAGAAAACTATAATCCACAATATGTGAGGAAATAACCTTATCCTATGTTATTCAGCCTCTCTCTATTTTTTTATAATTTATAATAAAAAATAGTAAATAAAAAAAACATAAATAAATCCATAAATTAAATCTACTGTCAATGTGTGAATCGATTATTGTTTGTGGAATTGATCACAATTCAACTAAGATAAAATAATGGGACGAAATTGCACCAATCTATCATCCAACCAGAATTTTGGGTCAACCAATGATGAATAATGGGCGTACATTGTTGTTTTTGGCTAGATCAACAAATTTCATTGCACACTAATCGCTGATCCATGATCTGGTCTTTGTTTTCCAACAGAATCTCTTCCAACACTATCCAATGGATCCTATAAATTTTTAGGGTTATGCATATAACCCTACAAAAATTTCCATAAGAGTGTATTTATTACCCCAAAATTAGGTCATGGAGTTTTTAATTAAATAAATTAATTCAATTTATTAATTTATTTAAACATCCTCCCACGACCGCACTCAACAAAAACTCTCATCGTACTCCAAGATTAGATCACATCCAGGGTAAAAGCCACATTCTAAAATTAATGGTACCCTCAGATTTTGGATCTACCCCCCCCCCCCCCCCACATTCTAATATTCTGAGTCTATACATGGATAAATCGGTTTCATTATATTCTTCCCACCTTAGGGGATTTCAACCTGAAAAGAGAAAAACCTACTAAAAAAGATATGGGTAATGCGCTCACACATGGGTATCTCCCTCCAAGGTTCTCTTATGAATATTCCTATTCTACAATCCGACATTCACTAGGGGAATCAATCACCTATGAAGGGTCCTCTTCTATTAATCTTTCATCTCTATCGTATACTATGTAAAGATATCTCTATCCTCGATGTACATCTCATCCCACTCGATAACCTGCGAGGGGTTGTAGACATACCTCCTCAGTTGGGACATGTGGAAGACATCGTTTAGCTAGTCCAAATATAATAGTAGAGATAAGTAGTACACCACCTCACCAACTCTACACGGGACCTAGAAAGGGCCAATGAGTCTTGGAGATATCTTTACACTTTGGCCAAATCTACATAACGTACATCGAGGTGATACACTTAGGATCACATGGTCTCCCTACTCAAACTCTAGAGGCCTCCATCATCATTCCACATATTAATTATGATTGATTTATATAGTTACCATCAACTCTTGGATTATTCGTACATTCTTTGTTGTAGCACACACCAACTCTAGTCCCATGAGTGATGACTCACCAAGATCAGTCCAACAAAGTGGAAACCTTCAAGGTCACCAATACAAGGCCTCAAATGTTTCCATACCAATGGTGGAATGTTAGATTTTTTTTGTATAAAAACTACACCAAGGGAATGTGAACCTCCCGATTATAGCCAAAATCTTAAATGAAAGCCTGCAACTACTCCTCAAAGATCTAAATGGTCTTCCCAATCTGGTTGTCAATCTGGTGGTGAAATTCCAATCTCAAACACAATTGATTCCCATGGGACACCTAGAATCCTATCATTAATTAATATGGGAAGTGAGAATACTGGTATGAAATGATGGTTGAGGGAACCCCATGGAGCCATATTATCTTCTACACATAAAATAATCTGAAGATCTCTATTGAACCCTTCTCTTTAATGGATCAACTAGATGGAATAATTTAACATGTACATACATGATAAATCCATCATTAAGTCCATGTATATCCCATTCCACTTCCACTTTGTCACCTAAAGGGTTTGGCTAAACCAATTGGAATCTGGTACTTATCCTTCACTTTCTGGAAAGTGAGGCACCAAGAGATAAACACTACAACACAATGCTTCATGCCTGGCCACAAAACCGATGTTAAAATTCCTAGTACATCTTTTCTACACATTGATGTACCACCAAAGGGGATTTATGAAACTACCTCATCCCTTCCTCCCACAACGCTAATGGTTCCATCATATTTCCTCTAAAAATGATTTCATGCTCCCAACCTTTAGAATATCCATCAAAAGATTGTATAGTGGATATTTGAGTATGTAAGGTCCGAATGTTAGCATATCCATGCTGAACATCCCTGACATGCTATAAAATTTATTGGATAACATCCATTGAATGAAGATATAAAGCACTATCCTTGTCCACTAAGGACAGTTTTAATGAGGCTAACTCATCTGATACGTCAATAAACAACTAAGAACAAGATCTCATACTGAGAGAATCTTCCACCATGTTCCCCTTCTCTAAAGTATAGAAAATCTCAAAGTCATAGGTTTGACGGAAATATAGCCATTTCCTCCACCTCAAGTTATGATCCTTATAAAAGAAGATATACTTGAGACTCATATGCTCAAAATAGATGATAAACAACTCACCCATAAGGTATTGTCACCACATCCTCAGTGAAAATTCTACTACTAGTAACTCAAGATCATATTTAATTTCCTTTTTCCCATATGGTATTAACTAAAGTGAACCATAGGCAATCACCATATAATTTTTCATCATAAAAAAACAAAGCTTGGTCTTTGATGCATCACAAAATACTATGTACTCAATATCCACCTTTATAAATCTCATTATGGGAGAACTCATCAACCTCTTCCCAAATTTTTGAAATCACTATTGACACCTTACCATCCATATGAAAGGATTTACCTTCAAGGTCAAAGATAAAAATGGTGATGTAAATCTAGATAAATTAGGTAAAAACCTTTGATAATACCCTTAAAACCCAAGGAAACTATTTACCTTGAAAACAGTCTTGGATGGCTCCTAATATAGAACTACATCAACCTTTTCCAGGTCCACTACTACTCCTACCTCTAATATGACATGTCCCAAGAAGCAAACCTCTCGAATCTAGAACTATGAATTCAAGAGTCTTCCATAAATCTAGTTCTGTCAAAGTGTGTCCAAGTCCATCCTTAAATGTATCGCATGCTCCTCCATGGACACTGAGTACACTTGGATATCATCAATGATGACCACAAAAAACCAGTCCAATAAAGGATGAAAGATACATTTTAGGAGTCCCATGAACACCACTGGGGAATTCATCACACAAAAGGGAATCACCAAGTACTCTTAGTGACCATAGAAAAATTTGAACATCGTTATCAGTAAATCCTTCTCTCTTACTCGTAGTTGGTGATAGAATGATCCGAGTTAAATCTTTGAAAACCATCACTCCCCTCTCAATTGATCAAAGAGATCATCGACCCTTGGTAGTGGATACTTATTCTTCATAGTCACCTAGTTCATGAAACATTAATCAAAACATAACCTCAAGATCCCATTTTAATTCTTGGAGAAAAACACTAGGGATTCCCATGTGGAAACACTGGTTCTCAGATAGAACTTCTAATTCAAGTCCTCTAACTGCACCCTCTAGCCATGAATCTCTATGGGATCCATTCGATATGCTAGTGTGGAAATTGGGTCCATAATGAGATTTAAGTCAATGAAAATGTATATCCCTTGGCTGGGAGGTAATCTTAAAATTTCCTCATGAAATATGTCCCCATACTCCTCCACTACCACAATGAAATAGTATCCCATAGAATCCACTACTTTTTGAGTCATTCTAGCCAACTGGTGAGTAATCAGCTGGTCTCTTTTATGCCTAATCTCACCCTACTCTTCCAAGGTTTCCTTTTCACCCAAAAGGATAACCTCATACCAACACAGCAGACACACCACATACTCCTCCTAAAACATTTAATATGGGAATGAACTATGGATAGCCAATTCATATGTAATATGAAATCATAAGGCCTCACCACTACTACAAAGATTCCCCATATTAATCTCTCACCTCTATGAATCAGATCACACTAACAGAAAAAGTGCACACTCGCTGAGTCACATCTTGTTTGAATCTCCAAGCATAAGGGTCTAGCCAAAGGCTCAACCAGAATATATAAGTATCAAACTAGAGAAGTGTCAAGAAAGTAATGACTCACACATGTGTCTATCAAGAATATTGATAATGTAAAAAGTACACAGATCATTTCTTGTATCATCCTTGGAATCTCAGGGTCATAGGATCCTATAGCCTATAACTTTCCTCATCCTTGACCATTGGATCCTTAAGAATGCCATTGACCACCTGGGGGTTGTGGTGGTAATATTATGGACGGTCGTTTCACCGAATGTATGTTTTCGATGTCCCAAATTATATTTACCCTAACAAGTATAGCACCAGTAAGGGGTCGATCCACAAGGAACTATGAGGTTATTTTATCTTTGCTTAATTTAGTTGTATTTTTGTTTTTAGTGAGGTCTGCTGAATTTAGAATCGATCTTGGTTGGTTGTTTGGGTACAAAAAGACCAATTGATTTTTAATCTTCTTTTAAAAAATTAATTAATAAAATTAAAGTAAATATGGAAAATTTGTTTTGATGGAAATAAAGATAAAAATACATTTGGGTTATGGATTTATGATAAGTTGATTATTAAATCAATTTTTTATGAGGTTGTGTTGTTCACAATAAACCAACTCTCTGGGTTTAATTTGTAATAAATTTTCCTTGGTCCAGTAAACATTATATTTAAAACTTAAGAGACTAACTCCTTGGTCCGATAGTTAGTATTTAATAGTTATTTATTTGTCTTAGTCTATTTTGAGCCGACAGTCACTTCCAATGGTCATTGAGTTGTTCATCGTTATTATTCTTTTGAATCCCTAAAAATTATACCCTGGGTCTGGTACATAATTTCCAGTAATATTATGAAGTGATTTAAGAAGAATAAGAAAATATTATTAAAACAAACACATTCAGAGAAAATTCAAATTACAACTCATCAGCTTCCACAACCCCAACACACTAGGTGTTTAGTTACACATATTGAAAATGATAAACACAAAACTATTGATACCTGATGGAATCATTCTTGTAACTTTGAAAAATGAATTATTCTTCAGTAGATGGAATAATGGTAGTACAACGATAGAGCGTCTTTGATTCAGGGCTTCAACCCTTTCTCCACAAAATACTCACACACACTACCCCCTTGGTCCGGAGGCCAAGGGTTATTTTTATAGAAAAAATAAGTACACGGTGTGTATAAAAAGTACACACCATGTACTTTTTTCAACGCATCATTGGATTTGTTTTCTCGGCTTGTAGGCGGCCTAACATGCCATCTTTGACTTGGAACACGGCGCCGCCTGGTAGGTGAATATACACGGCGTGTAGGGATTCCATACATGGCATGTAGTCTCTAAATTAGTCTACCAACTGTTTCCATAAATGCATACATGATGTGTAGATATGTGAACACAACGTTTACCGACTTCTGGTTACTTGGGCATGTATTTGTCCTGGTCAACCCGTGTCTGAACTAGAATGTACACCGTGTGTATATAAGTACACGCCGTGTAGTTGTAAACTTTTTCTCTGTTCTTCTCCGCTTTGTGTATTTGGCCATAAACCTCCTGGAAATGGATAAGATCACCAAAATCAATGTATTTGTTCTCTATACAGTATGTAATTGCTGAAAACTTGTTCTTATTTTTCAATAGAATATATGAAAATGTATACACAAATTGGGTGTATCAAACTCCCCCATACTTTATCATTTTCTTGCCCTCAAGAAAATATCAACATCTAATTTAATAGAATCTATATTGTAAAATGAAGAAATTTAGTTAATCATAAATGTAAATAATAAGTGATAGAAGAAAATTTCACAAATAATACAAAATAGTTTTAATTAGGGAGAGACTCTAATTATGCCTCATATATAATTCAATTAACTACTTTCATCCTCTTTTAACACATGTTTCAACCTTTCAAATATAAGCAATCCACTTGATGATTTACCTCTCCAAAAATATACTCAACACTCAAGATGTTTTTAAACAAAGTTATGACCAATCAAATATATATACACTCTATCCATAGGTTTTCAAGAAGTTTATTTCTCCACTTTAGAAAATTTAACTTACAAAAATCATGAGGGCTTTTCAATAAGGATCAGATGTTTCTGTGGCTAAAGGTTGGTAGGTAAAGATGTGAAAAATAACTCTGAGGCTTGAAAAAGGAGGAAAAATTCTTAAATAACAATGCATGATATTCAAAATTAAAATCAATGTAAAAATGTCCCCAACAAGCTTAATCAAATGATCTCATCACCACTATCTCATTTAGCTGAGTAGGAGTCACAAACCAACAAATGTTTATATGTCCCCTTTGTTTGCACCATTTTTTTAAACAAAGGGAACCTTTTTTGAATGTTCAAAATAGAGGTTTGGAACTCTTTTATTTTCTCCCCAAATGATCAAGAGGTTCTCCCCCATACTTAATTTCTTGAAAATTCACGAATTGATACCATGTGTTTCCAATCCCTTCTTTTGAGCTCAAATAAATAATCACGAAAAATCATAAAAGAATCAGGGTAGGAAGGGAAATAGTCTTGTAATATGGCTTCCTATAAAGTCTATTCATTGTCTCTCTGGGCTTCATGAAGATAAGATGTAGGGTAGGATCAAGATGAAGGGGTTAAAACAATCTTATGCCTCAATCATTTTAATATAATTCAAAAATTCCTCATGTTTCAAAAAGAAAACTTGCAAATTTTGGTAGTTATGTATATTCTATGAATCTCTCAAGAAATAGGGTATGATAAAGAATATGAAAAAGGGGTTTAGAATACCTCTCGGGAGTGGGAAAGATAAATAAAGAGACAATCAGGTCATGACTTGAAAAATAATTGATCAGTCTAATCGATGTAATTATCCAAGGATTAGAAATTGTAATTTAAATTATATCAGCAATCATTTTAAAATACCTAAGAATCAAAATAAGCATGTAACTGTTAAAATTTTCCACTTTCAACTTTATTATTTAAAAATATGATTAACAAAAAATGTCTTCACGTTTTCAAATATATCTTCTAATAATGATGTCTCCTAGAATCTGAAAAGGGAAAATACTAAATAGGTCGAGAGACACCCCCCATACATAATATCACATGTGGTTCACCATGTTCCCAAAAAGAGTAACAAGGTAAGGTGGGGAAAAAATATTGGACCAGACTGAGGGTAAGGAAAGAAAGAAGTAATCTAAGAAAGAAAAGTAAATAACGGAAAAAGAATACTCCCCTCGTGTCTAGGCATAGGAAAATGATATGTGATGTAAAAGTGCAGCCCAAAACATGCTAGAGGACCTGTGAGGTGGAAAGAAAAAGAACACTACAAGCATGTAGAACAATCAAAGGAATAAGATATCACAAAAATATATATACAATGAAAAGCATGTGTCCCAAAACTAGTCATGGGGTCGCCTCAGAAGAGGCATCATCTAGTACAGAACCAACCGGAAGAGATGGATCAGGAGCCGTGGAAGCGGGAGGCTCAAACTTGGAATCTGGAAGGGAAGCTGTAGAAGTAGGATCCACAAGTACTAGACTCGGTAAAGGAAGCTCGACATCCCCCCTGGACTGGAAATAGTGGCGGCGGCAGGAGCAGCTGCAGTAGCTGGGCCTACAGTAGAGAGCAGAACAGAATCTGTGGATAGCGCAGTGAAGGGCGGTGGAGCAGCAACAGAAGGTCCAGGAACAAAGGTAAAGGAAGGTGGTGGGGGTAGTGGAATACCAAGATGCTGAACAATAATCCCCAAAAGCTACTCTAAGCGATCTAGGTGGCTATCGATACGTACCAAATGCTACTTCATCGCGGCCAGGCGGAGGGAAAGGGCGAGATAGACCAAGGGTGTAGGGGTAGGTGGTTATGGTGGGGGTATATAAGAACGAAGGATAGAAGAAGTGGGGTTAGTAGGAAGGGGGTGGGGTGAGGAAACTGGAGGGGGTGGGGAAGGAGGAGCAGGGGCATCAGCTTGGGCAGGAGGGTTAGCGGGTGGCTGGGGCCGGGCCTGGGCAAGGATATAGGCACCCCCTACTTTCGGACCAATCCCATGTGAGTAAGCATGAGATAGTCCATCCTATAGGGAGAACCTAACAGGTCATGGGGTAAAGAAGGCTCGAGAACCCTAAGGTGGTGGGCCAGGCGAGTGGCATAAAGCCCGTCGTTCAGGTTTCCCTGATGGCTGGTAAACATAGCATGGAAATAGGAGGCAGCTAGGTAAGGGAGGTCTACATAGTCATGTCGGATGACACAGGTAAGGAGATCCATGTAACGACCGGTCACGACCCCCATATCCTCGTGGTAGAGGAATAGAATGGCACTGAAGCACCGGTGGGTAAAACGAAGGGTGAGGTTGGTGATAAGTGTACTCTTCTGTGAAGTAGGGGTGTAGCGGTGGTCAAGCCCAGCAATATCCTCCCACATGGCAAAAATTTCAGAGTGCTCGAGCCTGGTCAGGGTAGAAACAGGGGAATGGGGTGATGGGATGGGGGTAGAAACCAAACCCTCGGCCAAACACTGTTATGGTGAGGGAAACTTTTCGGCCGCCTACCAGAACCGAACCACTGGCACCACATTACCAGGTGTCTCCTGGTACTTAGCTCCATCAAACTCTAATGAGGCCATGAACTCCCAAAATAAATCTTAGAATACAGGAGTGCTAGCCTAGAAAATAGTAAGAATGGGAGTGTGTCCAAGGAGATCCTCTAACTCTCCCCAGATACCGAGCTGCTACGAAATGCTGTTGTCGAGGTAGCGGCCACTCAAGGGAATGAGTCGGTGAGAGAAGCGATGTACCCATTCATGTTCCAAGTCAGTGACCAGGAATACCATGCAGGGATAGAGAACATCTGCAGGTCTTGGCCCAGGTGGAGGTGCAGCAGCAGGAGCTGGCTCTGGGGGTGGATTGGCTGCAGTAGGTGAAGGGCCACTAGATGGGGCGGTCGATGAAGTGGCAGCTGCGGAGGAGGAGATCTCAGGTGGAGTGGCAGCTGGGAGGGAAGGAAGGATGGTTCTCAGACTAGCCTTTATGGAGGGAGTGATGAGTGGAAGGGTGGCCAATGGAGGGAGCTCGTATACCGGAGCGTCGGGGCTTGGCTGCGTCGCAGGTCGCAACCGTATCCACCGATAAATGGGCCTCTCTCCCTTAGTGGAGGAGGCCGAATGCTTCCCTCAAGAAGGATCTCAATCTTCCATAACCTGAAAAAGAAAGAAAAAGAAAAAAATAGAAAAAATAAAAGAAAAGAAAACAAAGAAAAAGTGAGAAATCTGAAAAATAAAAGTACACAGCATGTACATCCAGAATACACAGCGTGTAGTAAAACCTGTATAGCATCCTGTGTTCTCTGGATAAACACACCGAGGGAGAAGAAGATAGACCATGTAAGGGTACACGGCGTGTACCAAATATACACATTGTGTTTATGAAAAGTGCATATGGTCGTGTATCAGAAACGACACGACCAATATTTAGACAGTTCTAAGAATAAAGGACATGTCGTGTATGGGACAGACACGACTGGTTCTTTATTTGAGGAACATGGCCTTGTAGGGGCTAGACACAGGTCTAGCCAAAAGAAATAGGCTACACAGCGTCTACCGAAAACACACGTCGTGTATTGGAACATGGGGTGAGAGGCTATGTTAAGTGCTACACACGGAGGTCCCAAAAGAATTTTCATACACGACGTGTACCAAACACACACGCCATGTATGAGAAAATGGTGTGTGAGGCTGTGTGAAAAGGGTACTCGGGCACGATGGGGGAAATTACACGGTGTGTATTGAACATACACACCATGTATATTCAAATTGTGAAGAATTTTTGTGTGGTCGTGTACAAAAGTACATGACTTGTTTTCTTCATTTTGGGGTCATGTACCGCAGAAGCCGAATGGTCGGATAATCCCAAAATCACCCTAAACAAGTCTAATAACTTGAAATAGAGGGTCTAAAAGGCCATACCTTAACCGATGATCGCAATACAAGAGAAATCAGAACCTGAAATGAACAAAATTGACGGATCTAAACAATGGGGGTTTGGGTGTCGTACGGGAGAAGAAAATGCGAAGAAGGACTCATCGTGACACAACCTGAAGCCGGGTGGCCGCGGCTTATATAGCTGAGGTACACTGCGTGTACATCGGGACTACATGCCGTGTATCTTGAATTTTTTTTGTTATTAACATATATATATATAGAATTATTATAATAAACTATCTAATAATTTAATAATAATTAATTAAAATAATAAAAGTAAATAGAGATATATATATATATATGTATATACATAATTTAAAAATAAAACTATACACGTAATGTAGTGGGAAAATACATGCCATGTGTTCAAAAATTGTAAAAAGAGAAGTACAACCTTTGGTCTGATGCTTGGGGTGAGGTCCGAACCGGCGATCGCCCGCTCCGAACGGAAGCCCTCAACCACTGGAGTGAAGGTTGCATTGCTACCCATATTTATTATTTATATACATTTAATCTATACAACCTATACACACGATAATAAAGAAATCCACGGCGTGTGGTTTTTAATTATAAAATAAGGGGATGAATCCGGGAGATTAGCTGAGTTCGAACTCGAGCCTTTTGGATCCAGGGCCGAGACTTTTCCAATCTGCCAACTTCATCAACATTAATTACTTTATATAGAAAAGAGTTCTTATATTTTAGTTTTAAAAATAAAATAGGGCACACACGATGTATATTGGTAGACAGGCTCTGTGGTTTTATTAAAAGGGTAAATGATGTAAATGGGGCAGTTTCCAGGATTCGAACCCGGGTCTTTTGGAACCGGGTTACGATCGTGGCCAAAAGATCCATCCCCACCATGGGTTTTCTTATAAGAAAATGTATATATATATATGACATTTACTACACATTCCCTATAAGAAAATATAAAAATGAGGAACTCCGTGCCGAAGGTAGTTCGGGAGGATTCGAACCGGAGACAGCTCAGATAAACTCCAGTGACCTTACCATCGACACCGACATCATGCCTGGTTATTTATTAGTTAATCTATAGATTTATACTATTATGATTAAAAAATAAAAATATACGTACATGTCGTGTATTTATGTGGGACACGGTGTGCCACTTTTGGGTTGCCTCCCAGAAAGTGCCTTTGTTTTAGGTCGCTCGCTCGACCGAGTTACCTTTTCTTACTTGAGAGGGGTGGTGGAGATTGTTACCACTATATATTCCAAGTGACGGTAAATCTTTAGTCATTGTCCATTCACCTTGAACGGTTGACCATCCTCCTTAGCAATTTCCACCGCTCTGGGGGGGAATACTCGTATAACATGGAACGGTCCCGACCACCTCGACTTGAGTTTTCCTGGGAATAAGAGAAGATGAGAGTTGAATAGGAGTACCTGATCACCGGGTTGAAATGTTTTTCAAGAAATCATCTGGTCATGGATTTATTTTTTTCCTCTCCTTGTACAATTTACTGTTCTCATATGCCTCCCTTCTGATTTCGTCGAGTTATGATAGTTGGAACTTTGTCCTTTCTACAGCTGACTTCAGATCAGAATTTAGGGCCTTGACAGCCTAATATGCTTTGTGTTCTAGTTCCACTGGTAGATGGAATGGTTTCCCATAGATGAGGTGGAATTGTTTCCCATAGATGAGGTGGAATGGTGAAATCCCTAGTGGTGTCTTGAAGGTGGTGCGATAGGCCCACAAAGCGTCGTTAAGCTTTTTGGACCAGTCTTTCCGTGAGTTATTCAATATTTTCTCCAAAATTTGTTTGAGCTCACAGTTGGATAGTAGCATAGGTCCACTTGATTGGGTATGGTACGGTGTACCCATGTGATGCTTTACTAAATATTTAGACAGCACTCCTTTCATTAATGTGTTGTCAAAGTGAGTCCCCCTGTCACTGATCAGCACACGAGGAACACCGAGCCTGCTGAAAATGTGCTTCTTTAGAAAGGTCATGACTACCTTAGCTATGTCGTGTGCCGTAATAGTGGCTTACACCCATTTGGAGATGTAATCAATGTAGAAAAGGATGTAGGTATTCCCGAAAGAAGGGGGAAATGGTACCATGAAGTCGATCCCCCAGACATCAAAGATCTCAACCTTCAGGATGGGGTGCTAGGGCATCTCGGATCTACATGCCATATTACTTATACGTTGGCATGAATCACAATGGGAAACGAAGGCTCATTCATCTTTATTCATGGTGGCCCAAAAAAATCCAGATTGCAGAATCTTCACTATGGTACGATCCGGCCCATGATTTCCTCCAATGGGTGAGGCATGACAAAATTCCAGGACCCCTTGAACCTCTGTCTTTGGGATGCATCGTCGGATCACCCCGTCTCAACATAATCAGAATAGCAGTGGGTCTTCCCAAAAGTATATCTTAACACTAGAGAGGAATATTTTCTTCTACTGTAAGGAGAGGTCGGGGTGGATGGAACCTATAAATAAATATTTAGCAATATCAGCAAACTAGGGCCTAGGGGACTCGATAATTGAAAAGAGATTCTCATCAGGAAAATCCTCCCTTATCTCTCGATCCTCTTCCTTCTCCAAGTGTGGAAACTTCAGACATGATAGATGATCAACAACCATATTCTCTCTCCCCATTTTTTATCTCGAATCTATAAATCAAATTCTTGTAAGAGGATGAACCATCAGATCAATCGGGGATTTTAATCCTTCTTGTTTAACAGGTTCTTAAGTGATGCATGGTCAGTATAAACAATAACTTTAGATAGCACAAGGTAAGAAGAAAACATGTCGAAGGTGAATACCACTACCAGCATCACCTTCTCTATAGTAGTGTAGTTTAGTTGGGCCTCATTGAGTGTCATTCTGGTATATTATATGGGTCAGAAGATTTAGTCCAGCCGCTAACCCAGGACATCTCCCACCGCATAGTCACTGGCATTGCACATTACTTAAAATTGTGCCTCCTAGTTGGGGGAAATCATTACTGAAGATTCAACCAGGAACTGCTTTAGATTCTCAAAAGCGATGGTACATGCCTCATTGAATTCGAAAATATCACCCTTAATCAAGAGGTTGGTTAGGGGTTGGGCTATCTTTGAGAAATCATGGACAAACCACCTATAAAAACCCGCATGTCCCAAGAAGCTGCGGATTGCTCTAACAGAAGTTGGAATGGGAAGTCGTCAAATGAATTCTATTTTCTCCAGATCCACCTCTATCCCCTTATCTGAAATTATATGTCCAAGGGCTATGCCACTTTTCACCATAAAATGAAACTTTTCCCAGTTCAGAACTAGGTTAATATTTTCACATCACTCCAGTACTAGCTCTAGGTGCCACAAATAGGTGGTAAATAACTTCCCATAAACAGAAAAATCATCCATGAAGACCTCCAGGATTTGTTCCGCCATGTCCTGAAAAATAGCCAACATGCATCACTGGAATGTGGAGGGAGCATTGCACATACCGAAAGACATTATTTGGTAAGAAAATGTTCCATAGGGTCAAGTGAATGTGATCTTCTCCTAATCCTTTGGAGTAATGGAAATATGATTATAGCCTGAATAACTGTCGATGAAGCAATAGAATTTGTGCCCAGCTAGTCTCTCTAGAATATGATCCATGAAGGGTAGGGGAAAATGATCCTTCCTTGTGGTGTCATTTATCTTCCTATAATCATCACATAATCTCCATCATGTGACTGCGTGAGTAGGGTTGAGCTCATTCTTTTCATTAGATACCACAATGATACCTCCCTTCTTAGGGACCATTTGCAGGGGACTCACCCACGTGCTATCTGATGTTGGGTAAATGATTCCTGCATCTAAAAGCTTGATAACCTCTTTCTTTATGACTTTCTTTATGGGAGGGTTCAGATGGCATTGGGGTTGTCTAGATGGATTTGCTTCTTCTTCGAGTAGTAACTTATGAGTGAAAATAGTAGAGATGATACCCTTAAAATCTGCAACAATCCATCCAATTGCCTTATTTCCCCACTTCAAAACTTGTAGGTGTGCATCCTACTGCTCCTGTGATAGTGATGCACTAAGTATAATGGGAAACGTGTGATGATTTCCCAATTAACCATACATTAATGAAGGTGGGAGATGCTTCAGCTCTAGTTCAGGTGCCTTGAGAACTGAAGGTACTAGTGGTTGTACTTATGAACTATCTAGGATGTCAGGAATGATAGCTCATTGCTAATAGTGGCCTCCCTACCCTTCAATGAATTTCAGGTCCTCTAGTGCTTCATCAGTGGGCATGTCTGGAAAAATCATATCATCTGAAATGGAAGAACATACAAGATCATCTTCCTGTCTGCTCAGTTTTTCATCCCTGATAGTCACTATGTACTAACCCTCATGTTTGGGTAATGATGCTTGTTCGATGGCCTTTAGAACATTGTAAGAGACTCTTTCATACCCTACCCGGAAAATCAACTCCCCCTGGTGCACATCAATCAAGAATTTCCCTATGGCCAGGAAAGGTCTTCCCAATATATGAGGTGCCCCCTAATCCTCCTCCATGTCTAGGATAATAAAATTTGTAGCGAGGTTCAATCTTCCCACCATCAACAGCACATCCTCAAGTATCCCCTTTGGATATTTAATTGATATGTCAGCAATTTGAAGGGAGACTTGGGTAGGCTTCAGATCGTGGAGTTCGAGCTTTTGGAAAACTCTGAATGACATGATGTTGAAACTGTCCCCTAAGTCACACAAGGATTTTCCAAATTCACAGGGTCAAATTGTACATGGAATAGTAAAGATACCAGGATCTTTGAGATTGAGAGGAAGGGAATGTTGTACGACTGCGGAGCACTCCTTTTTCAGTGCTATGGTGCCCAAATCCTTCATCTTACTTTTATTCGAGAGGATTCCTTCATGAATTTGGCATATGTGGGCATTTGTGTTATAGCCTATGCAAATGGGATATTGATGTGTAGATTTATGAATAATTCCATGAATTTTCCAAACTGGTGATCCAACTTCCTTTGCTTCATCCTCTCCGGAAAAGGTAATGCAGGCTCGAAAGGTTTGACAATCTCCATTCCTTTTCCTAGTTGATCCTCCGGTGATGGATTTTTAGATGAAGAGGGGTCTGAAACTGTACCCTTTTTGTCAACAAGGAGTATAGGTGTAGTTGAATGTGCGGGTTCCTTCTGGTCTTGATTCTTTCCACTTCGTAAAGTGATGGAATGGGCCTTCTCCCTTGGGTTCCTCTCAGTGTTGCCTGGTAGTGTACCAGGCTATCTCTCTGAGAGATGGTTTTCTAACTGGTTGATTTGGTTATTGAGGCTTTGAATAGAAGCCTCCTAGTTCTGAAATCTGGTCTCAGCAGTTGATATGAATTTTTTCATAATATCCTCTAACCTTGAGGTATTCTATTGCTGAGGTGGCTGTGTAGCTGGTGGAGGTGGTTGCTGCCTTGGCTACTGCGGGTGTGGGTTTTGATACCATTGTTGATGGTAGGAGCCCTGCTGGTTCTATTGTTTAATTGGGTATGGGTTCTGATATTGTGGCTGACTATAGCCAGGTGGTCACTGGGGAAGAGGATTCTGCTGCTGTTGGCCCTAGCATGTGTTCTGGTTTTCGCGCCATGTCGGTTTATGGTATTTTTGATACTGGTTCGACCCTCTGTTTTGAGAAACATAGCTCACCTCTCTTGTCGAAGGTTCGACTGAAGGTCCCGGGAATTCTCCCAGGATGTGGTTGTTACCATAGTCACCGCTTGCTAGATGGTTCGCCGCATTGACTTGAGATGCACCCTTGAGATTCAGTGTGTCGATCTTTTTGGATACTTCATCCAACTAGGCAGCAAGCATGGTAGTAGGATCAATACTATGCATACCTCGTTTTTGGGTCCCCCACTCTAAATTCCCTGGAAGCTATTGGAAGACATATCTTCCAGTAGTTCAAAAAGTTCTTTGGGGTATTTTCTCATTATCGTACCTCCAGCAGCTACATCCACCATGGACTTTGTATTTGTTGTTAGTCCTCCGTAAAAGGTTTGGACTTGCATCTAGAGTGGAAGTCCGTGGTGTGGGAATTGATGTAACATCTCCTTGAAATGTTCCCATGATTCGTACAACGACACTAAGTCATGCTACTAAAATATGTGGATCTCATTTATCAAGGTTACCATCTTCAAAGGTAGAAAATATTTGGACAGAAATGCCTGGGCTAGATCCTCCCAGGTGAGGATAGATCTTTATGGCAACCCTTTGATCCATTCTTTCACCTTGTCCCGTAGAGAGAAGGGGAATAGGCGAATACATATGGACTCCTCAAACATGCCATGGTACCTTAATGTATCACATATCTCCTGAAAATTGGAGAGGTGGGCGTTCGGGTCTTCACTGGGCAGGCCACCGAATTGAACGATGTTCTGGATCAGCTTCATAATATCAGGCTTGATCTCGAAGTGTTGGGCTGGTATCAAAGGATGAACGATGCCCATATCAGCTCCGTGGATCGATGGAAGGCTGTACTCTATAAGAGTACATCGTGGAGGTGGCTACTGAGGGGGTGGATGTGGCATGTATAGATGCTCCTGAGGGGCGAAATATGGCCTTTGGAAGATCTGATACAGTTTTTGAAGTTGGTTGTACTCCAGAGGAGGTTGCTATGGTGGCCTTTGGTAGTTCCTTGAGAGGAATTCCATGAAGCCTCTAGGTGCCTGCTCCGGTATACTAGCAGTAGGAGGCAGCTGGTCCTGGTACGGGCATTCAACTGCAACATCAATGGATGGTTCTCCATCCTCCTTGTTTTTCATGGTTAATGGATTGTGGTTGTTCATTTCCACCAGTGCACATCGACGAAGATACAAAATTCCATTCAATTTCCAGGTCAAGCAGAAAAAGATCCAATGACTCGGTGCTCCTAAACCGTGTGAGGTGTTGTTTCATGAACCTGTGATCAAGAAGAAACACAAAACAAAACCCAGACATAAAAGGGAAAACAAAATTTAAATAGAAATTATATTAGGAAAGAAATTTTTGGGAATTTTTTGTTTTTATTTTCACCTAATTTATTAATAACACAACTAAATTTCATCACTTAAACTGTAAGTTCCCCAGAAGCGACGCCAAAATTTGGATGGTCGTTTCCCCAAATATATTCTTTTGGTGTCCCAAATTATATTTACCCTAACAAGTATAGCACTGATAAGGGGTCGATCCACAGGGAACTATGAGGTTATTTTATCGTTTCTTAATTTAGTTGAATTTTTGTTTTTAGTGAGGTCTGCTGAATTTAGAATCGATTTTGGTTGGTTGTTTGGGTACAAAAAGAACAATTGATTTTTAAGTTTCTTTTAACAAATTAATTACTAAAATGAAAGTAAATATGGGAAAAGTGCTTTTTGATGCAAATAAAGATAGAAATGCGTTGGGGTTATGGATTTGTGATAAGTTGATTATTAAATCAAATTGCTTATGAGGTTGTGTTATTCACAATAACCCAACTCTCTGGGTTTAATTTGTAATAAAGTTTCCTTGGTCTGGTAAATTTTATATTTAGAACTGAAGAGACTAACTCCTTTATCTGGTAGTTAGTATTTAATAGATCTTGATATTTCTTAGTCCATTTTGAGCAGACGGTTACTTCCAATGGTCATGGAGTTGTTCATCATTATTCTTCTTTTGAATCCCTAAAAATTCTTCCCTTGTTCTGGTATAGCATTTCTAGTGATATTTTGAGGTGATTTGAGAAGAATAAGAAAACATTTTTGAAACAAACACATTCAGAGAAACTTAATTCAAATTACAACTCATCATCTTCCCCAACCCCAACACACTAGGTGTTTAGTTACACATATTGAAAATGATAAACACAAAAATATTGATACCTGATAGAATCATGTTTGGAACATTAAAAAAGGAATGATTCTTCAGTATATTGAATAATGGTAGTACAATGACAGAACGTCTTTCCTTTGGTGCTTCAACACATTCTCTAAAAAATACTCACAAACACCACCCCCTTAGTCCGGAGGCCAAGGGATCTTTTTATTGAAAAAATAAGTACATGGCGTGTATAAAAAGTACACGTCGTTTACTTTCATCAACGTGTCTTTGGCTTCATTTTCTCTAATAGTAGGTGTCCTAACACGCCGTCTTTGACTTGGAACATGGCGCCGACATGTATGTGAATATACACAGCGTGTAGGGCCACCATACACGGCGTGTAGTCTCAAAATTCAGCCACCAACCGCTTCTTGAAATGCATACACGGTGTGTAGATATGTGAACACAACGTGTACCGCCTTCTGGTTATTTGGGCATGTATTTGTCCTCATCAACCCATGTCTGAACTGGAATGTACACGACGTGTAGTTGTAAATTTTTGCTCTATTCTTCTCCACTTTGTGTATTTGGCCATAAACCTCCTGGAAATGGATAAGATCACCAAAATCAAAGTAATTGTTCCCTATGTAGTAGGTAATTTCTGAAAACGTGTTCTTATTTTTCAATAAAATATATGAAAATTTATACACAAATTGGGTGTATCATATGTCAAACCTCTCACCATCTTCCGATGGTCTATTAAAACCTATTCCACATCTTCTTTCATACAAACCAACCTTATCCTGCATCTATCTCTATTGTGGAAGTCCCTAAAATTTCTTCTGATTAGCTGTATGATGGGTTGGACAATCTTGTTCAAGGTGTCATGACCGTCATAGGAGAAACCCCACCTCTCCCTCTATTGGTTCAAGTTATTCTGAGATCCCTATGAAACTGATCCTCTATACTGGGATTATCTCATGAAGTGTCTGACATTCTTGGAATCATTTGATAACAGTTGACTACCGAATATTGAGGCCTCAAGTTCCCACTACCATTATGAACTTTCAAAACGTTCTCTTCGAGGAAGATATCCACCCCTAAGGCTCGCTCTAGCACTCCATCACAAGTGGGAATGCATAGAGATATCACTAAATCAATGATATCCCAACATAATCCCTAAATAAAGGTATTTTATTTGAAGAACATATTCCATAGAATTTCTATAGATTATCATGAGAGATCAGTAAACCTCATCGAATACTCCACCAAGTAAAGATTCCATACTATAGATGAAAAATCTATTGTATGCACACTGATCACAACATGTCTAGATAAAACTCTTCCCCGAATGAGATGCTCAAAATTTGACCTGAGGAGTGTTGTCTTCTCTTGTGACTGATTAGCTAAACTCCACCACAACCTCATAGATCCATAAATAAGAATCATTGTAACAACCCGATCATTTATGAATAAAATTTCATTTCTTTTAATGTCTTATGGATATAGAAAATAAATTCATTATTTTTTATTTATTGGGTTTAAATGACTGTTAAGTATCATTACCATTGATAATATAGTCGTTAAATAGTGACCACATGATTGATATAAATATAAGGTTTTCTTTTGAAAAAAAATCCTTTCGACACAGGAAAAGGAGAGGATGGACTCATCAGTAGACTCATGCCATACAAAGCTCATTTGTCGGAGCCTATAATGGAGGTAGCATAACTGGTCATTGCTCTTGACCAAACCAAATATTAGCTTCAACACATTAATCTTGAATGGAATCAACTATGGAATAAGTTCAAGTTAATAGATATTACCACTTGGGTGATGTTATCCAAGCCGCACTAAGAGTTTGTCACCATCACACACCTTACCCTTATGTCTTATGGGGGTGTTATAAGGGGTTATGTAATATCGTATTATTTACTTATTGTGTAATACCTTTTTTATTAATAAAAATCATATTCCATAAATTCTTTTATAGGAATAGTCTTTCTTTAAAAAAAGTTGAATTTGATAAATTGATTTTCTTGGGTAAAAATGGTACTTTTGATAAATATATACATTATTATATTAAACTAAGTATTCTACTAATATTATAAAAATAATTCTTATAAATAATGATTATATTTGTTTCTTGTCTGTAAATGATTAGGTAACCAGTTTGATAAGACTTTCATTTTTTTATACGATAAAATAGAAAGTGTATATTTTAAGGAATTAATGAATTTTTGAAATAATTAATATTTTAATAAAATATTATTATCAAATTACTTTTTTGAATAATAAATTGGTATATAATTTTTATGAAGTCAAATATAATATTTATTAAGGTTTGAAAATTGTTTTTCTTAAAACCCATGAATTTTCAATAAATGTCGGTTTTCATTTTTAAAGTGAAAATTCAAATATTTTAAAAATTATTTATATAAAATGAATATTATTTTTGGAATTAGTATGATGAAATTTTCAACTATTAAATTTTTCATAATTTTCAGAGACAAACAATTTTTTGGGTAAAAATTAAATATTGTATTAATAAAATATGTGTTTTATGACATCATAATGACCCCAAAATGATGTAATAAATACAGTAATGGGTATTCTAAGACCAATATATTATTTTTAAAATTAAAATAATGTGGTTTAATATTTTTTTTTACTTATTTTATAAAGCCGTAATGAATCCTCTAAGATGTATAATATATTTTACGATTTTAAATTCATTATTTGAGAGTGTGACTCACCTACACATAAGCATGGGAAATAATTTATTATGTTCCACTGTTTTCCTTATAAAATAATTTTTTTCAATCCTATTTGGAAAAAACCGTGGGAAAATACCTTGGGAAGGTTTGTGTTTTTGAATATTTAATTATATAGATTCTGAAACCTAAGTTTGTGAAATATTAAAGAATTCCCCTCTCATTTCCTATATAAACCCACCAAATATCCCACTTATCTTCACTAAAAATACATGGATCACATCCCTACTCTACCCTACCCTCTCTAGAATCCTCCCAAGGTACCCCAATATCTCAATAATACCCTCTTCAATCTTCTGAAGTCACACACTCAAGTAATGGATTCTCACTTTCCTTCCTTTATCATTTTATCCAAGTTTCATTATAATGTTATAACCTTTTATTTTCAGTTAAAAATTTTGGGGTATGTTTTAGAACATACCAAATATTTCCCTTATTATTTTTTAATGATGGTATACCTCTTTATCTCTCAGTAATCCTTCCTCTGTACACTCGTTACCATGCTGAAATTTCTTAAGAGTTATGCTATTTCTTTTCTTTCTTCAAGTTTCTCTATCATGTTATGCCTTTTATTTCCAAATACTTTGTGTTGGGACATGTATTTATATGAACCCCTTTCTTTAAATTTCATTTATATATTATGGTATACCCCTTTCTCTCTCATCAAATATTGTTTTGAATTTTTATGTCATACTGCTAGGCTGCCGAAATTGCACAACGATTTTCTATGCCATAATCATTGTATAATGAATAATATGCCCCTTTATCAGTCAAGGATATTCATCTTTATGCACATATAATTATTTATTACATACTTTCAATCATTTATTACACATTAATTTATCATGGAATAAATTATTATGTTGAATTAATCCATGTTATATGATTTACATGGCACACATAATCATGAGATTGAAATGTTTATGAAGGGTGCACCCTGATAGTCCTCCAATGCATTAGGTAATGTTTAGTATCATAATAATCCATGTTAAATTATCATTTACTCATGTTAATTCATGTTAAATTTGTATTTACTCATGATTATCCATGTGCAATGAGCCTTGGTTATACTAATATCATGTTGTATGTTGTTTCCACATTTCCATGTTATGATAATCATGTTATATCATGTCTATTTGTTCATGTTTATATTATTATCCATTGATATGTGTATTTCATAAAATGTATTGTATTATTCCAGTTATGCCTTATTTACTCCCTTACTGGTCTTTATATCTCACCCATTTTTTATGTATGTCCTCAGGTTATCCCATGCAGTGCTAAGTACAAAGGAATGAGTTGACCATGTCAAAGAAGTTTGAAACAATGATGTTGTATTTCATGTTTTAAGCTGTTATATAATGTTCCTAATTTCCCAAGAGAGTAGACCTATCGATCCTTATAGTTGTATTAAGTTCATGTTTATGTAATAAATCATGTTTATCTGTGTAATAAAGAACTGGGTTGTTATAGTTGTCATCAAAGGAAAGGTTTAGTTATTTTGGGATTAGGTTTGTAAAACTCATGTGAAAGCCTTAGGGATAAGACTGTGTATAAGAAAAAAATCCCAAAATTTTTGTGAGTATAGAATAAGTGTTCTATAAATAAAATACATCCCTGTTTGGATATGAACAAGTATATTTGGATCTGGAACATATGTATCTATGGGAAAACCCAAAAACACCTCTTTGAGTTGGACTCGAATGAGAATTGGTGAACGACAATTGGCCTTGTAGCACTCCTATTTCAACACTCCCGAGGGATACTATTTTGTAAATTTATAATCTTAGTATGAACCATTATTAAAGGAGTAACAAAAAAATCCCATAATAAAATATTTTAGGAAGTATATCATGGATAACTTAGACTGGAGCCTTGAAATTCATATGTTAATAAAATAAATGTAATTTATAAGTGATTCCTTTTTGTCGTTGGATTATTGTTTATGTGTTAAACAGTTTAAAAGTAATCATCACTATGTCTATATTAGATAGAGTAGAACTAGAATCAAAAAAATGAAAGTTGGGGTTATCTTCTTTGGTTCTACGCATTCTTTTATATCCTAAAAGTTTAGTAGAACAATCCAAACACCACAAAAAAGCATGGATGTAGAGATGTAAGTGAGAATAGAAAATAGGGAAATTATTACGTCCCATGAATATAACTCATCCCTATCAAATTTATTGGATTGAACTTCCTCAAAAATCTCTTCATACATCCTATGGTATAAATTTATTAAATTCTTAGTATGGATTGAATTTCCCTATATATAACCAACATAAATTGTCGTTAGATGGAAATCACTCTCTATGTGGTGAATCAACCCCAAATTATGTACAAGTGCAAGGAGGAGGATGAATCTTCATTAAAACCATCATCTAAAACATGTATATTACTACCTAATGAGCATTATTATATTACTCAAATGATTGAGTCTTAGGAATGAACTATCCTTGAAAACATTCTTTTTTTTAGGGAATTCACTGAGGTGTTTCTTGAGGAATTTCCTGGTCTTCCTCCTAGAAGATATGTTGAATTCTTGATTGATCTTATAACATGAGAATTTATAATATCCAAGACTCTATATAGAATGTCTATTGCAGAGAATGAGGAGATAAATAAATAACTTCAAGAGAATTTGGATAAAAAGTAGAGAAAGTGTGATTTCTGGTTGAAGGAAGTCTCATTCTTGGGTCATGTAATCACAAGAAATGGGATATATATGGGTCCCTTAAAGAAATTTTCAATTGAGGGATGATAGAGGCCATAATATGTGAGGGATATCCATAGATTCCTTGGGTTAGCTGGATATTATCACCAATTTGTGAGAAATTTTTCATGATTTGCAAACCCTCTTACAAACCTAACTTGGAAGGGAGTCAAGTTTTTTTTGGAATGATGAATTTGAAGAGAGATTCAAAGATTTGAAAAGGAGGATTATCACTGCACTCGTGCTCACACTACCCACAAGTGGAGAACTTTTTGTGGTATTTAGTGATGCTTTGATGAAGGGCATGGGTTGTGTGTTGATACAAAATGACAATGTATTTGCCTATGCTTCAAGAAAATTAAATGTTCATGAACAGAACTATACAACACATGATTTGGAGTTCGCGCTAGTAATCTTCATTTTGAAAATTTTGAGACATTACCTCTTTGGGGATAAGTGTGAAATATATACAAATCACAAAAGCATCAATTATATATTCACATAGAAAGGGTTGAACATGCACCAACAAAGATGGTTAGAGGTGATCAAAGACTATGACTGATCAATCCATTACTACCCTAGGAATGCGAAGAATGTGGTAGATTCTATAAGTAGAAAGGACACAATGATTCTATCATTGATGTGAATTGAAAAAGATCCAATCTTCTTCGGTTTGATGAAGATGGACATGGGAATCATAAAGAAGGGAATATCATTAATCCTTTCACAAATTATTGCTCAACCGTATCTTTTGTAAAGGTTAAAGGATCCTCAAAATGATGATGTGTGAATTCATAAGAAAGTGGAGACTATCAAAAAAGGGAAATCCTTGGAGTTTAATGTTAATGAAGAAGGAATTGTGATATTTGGGTCACGACTATGTGTTCCATCAAATACTGAGTTAAAGAAAGAAATTTTGGATGATGTGAATAGTTCAAATTTATCCATTCACCCAAGAACACAAATATTTATTGAGATCTATGAGAACATTATTGGTGGGATAACATGAAGAAGGAGATTTTTGAGTATACATAAAAGTGCATGTTATGTGAGAAAGTGATGGATGAGAGGCATAAGTCTAAGGGGGTGATGCAACCATTACCCATACCAACATGGAAATGGGATAACAAAACCATGGACTTTGTCACTAGACTTCTAAAGACATTCAAAGGAAACAATTCTATATGGGTTTTTGTGGATTTTCTTATAAATACTACACACTTTATTGCAATTTGATAGGATTTCTCATTGGATCAACCCGCACAAATATACATAAGATAAGTGGTAAGTATTCATGGAATACCACTATCGTTTATATCCGATCAAGATCCAAGATTTGCCTATAATATCTAGAAGAGTATCTATTATGCTCTGAATACTAAGTTGAACAACAGTACTACTTATCATCCTGAAAATAATGGACAATCTGAGTGGACTATCCAAACACTTGAGGACATGTTGAGAGCATAATCAATGGACTTCAAAGGCATATGGGATCAACATCTTCCTCTGGTTGAGTTCTCTTACAACAACAGTTTCCACTCAAGCACCCAAATGTATCCTTATAATCCCTTTATGGGAATAGGTGCAGAGCACTGACATGTTGAGATGAAGTTGGGGAGTGAAAACTTTTAGGTCCAGAAATGGTCAAAGAAATGGTGGAGAAGGTTAAGACCATCCATCAGCACATTAAAGCTGCTCAGAGTCAAAAAAGAGCTATGCTGGCAATCTTAGATGAAACCTAGAGTTTGATGTTGGAGACATAGTATTCCAATGAATTTCACTATGGAAGATAGTTATGAGATTTTTGAAGAAGGGAAAGATTAGTCCATGGTACATTGGCCCTTTTGAGATCCTTGATTGCATCAGAGTAGTGGCCTATCGACTAGCACTCCCACCAAACATGTGTCAAGTATATGATGTATTCCATGTATCACTCTTAAGGAAGTACATACCCAAACCATCGCATTTACTCAATCCAGTGGTGGTACCATTGGAGAATGACCTCTCTTATGAAGAGAATTCAGTAAAGATCATAGATCGTAGAGAAAAAGTTTTATTAAATAAGATTATGCCCCTAATCAAGGTGTTGTGGTGAAACCACAAGATTTAAGATGAAACATGGGAACCAGAGGAAGTGATGAGGTAGAGTTACTCTCATCTGTTTTAGTGTGGGATAATGAAATTTTGAGGGTGAAACTTCTTAAGGGGGGAACGTTGTAACAACCCAATCATTTATGAATAAAATTCTATTTCTTTTAATGTCTTATGGATATAGAAAACAAAAGAACTCTTTTTATTTATTTATTGAGTTTAAATGATCATTAACTATCATTACTGTTGATAATATAGTTGTTGAACAATGATCACATGACTAATATAAATATAAGGTTTAAAAAATCCTTTCGACACAGACAAAGGAGAGGACGACCCAATCCAATAGACTCAGTCTATATAAAGATCATTTTTTTGGATCTTAGAAAGGAGGTAGCATCACTGATATTTTCTGTTCACCAAGCCCAATCTGAGCTTTAACATGTTAATATTGAATGGAATTACCTACGAGAGAAGTTCAAGTTAATAGAGATTACCACCTGAGTGATGTTATCCGAGCCATCCCAAGATTTTGTCACCATCAAACACCTTACCCTTAGGTCTTATGTGGGTGTTACTAGGGGTTATGTAATAAGTTATTAGTTACTTATTTTGTAATCCTTTTTTATAAATAACCTTCTTATTCTATCAATTCCTTTATAGGAATACTATTTCTTAAAAAAATATGAATTTGATAAATTGATATTTTAGGTAAAAATGGTAATTTTGAGAAATAAATACATTATTATATTAAAATATGGGTTTTATTAACATTATAAAAACAATTATTATAAATTATTATTATATAAATTCCATATATGTAAATGATTAGGTAATTTGTTTGAAAAGAGTTATAATTTTTTTATACGATAAAACAAAAAGTATTTATTTTAAATAATTAATGATTTTTTTAAATAATTATTATTTTAAAAAATATTATTATCAAATTACTTTTATGAATAAGAAATGAGTGTATAATTTTTATGAAGTCAAATTTAATTTTTAATAAGGTTTGAATACTATTTTTCTCAAACCCTGTGAATTTTCAATAAATGTCGGTTTTCATTTTAAAATTGAAAATTCAAAAATTTAGAAAATTATTTAGATAAAATGAATATTAATTTTGGAATTATGAATTACAAATTATCCACTGGTGATTTTTTCATAATTTTATGAGATAGTCTATTTTTGGGGTACAAATTAAATACTGTATAAATAAAATATGGGTTTTATGAAATTATAATGACCCCAAAATGATGTAATAAATACTATAATGGGTATTATCGGACTAATAAATGTTTTCCCATTAGAATAATGTGTTTTATATTTTTCCTACTTATTTTATAAAGCCTTAGTGATTCTTTCAAAATGAATAATATATTTTAAGATTTTAAATTCATTACCTTGAGAGTGTGACTCAACTTCACATAAGAAAGGGAAGTATTTTGTTATGTTCAGAAATTGTACTTATAAAATAATATTTCCAATCCTATTTTCAAAAAAGCATGGGAAAAAACCATGTACAGGTTTTTGGTTTTTAATATTTAATTATATAGATTCCAAAACCTAAGTTTGTGAAATATTAAATAATTTCCCTCTCATTTCCTATATAAACCCACCCAATATCCCACTTCTCTTCACTCAATATCCTTGTAGAACGTCCCTACTCTGCCCTCCCCTCTCTAGAATCCTCCAAAGGCACTCCAATCTCCCAGGAATCCCCTCTTTATGCTTTTAAAGTCACACAGTCAAGTAAGGGATCCTCACTTTCCTTCCCTTCTCATTTTTATCCAAGTTTATTTATATTATTAAACCTTTTATTTTCAATTAAAAATGATGGAGTATATTTTATCACCTCCCCCATACTGACCTTATTTTTTTATGGGTGACCTATTTCTCCCTCATTAATCCCTCCAATGTACACCCATTGCCATGCCGAAATTACGTAAGAGTTATTCCATTTCTCATTTTCTTGAAGTTTCTATATTATGTTAAGACTTCAATTTCCAAATAAATTGTTTTGGGACATGTATTTATATGAAAAAATTACTTTAAATTTCATGTATATATGATGGGAGACCCCTTTATCTCTCATCAACCATTTTTATAAATTTTTATGTCACGCCGTTAGGCTGCTGAAATTGCTCCGTGATTTTCCATGCCAAAATCATCATGTAGTGAATACCATGACCATTTCTCTGTCAAGGGTATTCAACTTTATTCACATATAATTATTCATTATATAATTTTATGTATTTATTCTACATTCATTTATCATGGAATAAATTATGATGTTGAATGATTCCTTGTCATATGAGCTATGTGGCACACTTAAGCATGAGATTGAAATGTTTATGAAGGGTTCACCCTGATAGCACTCCAATGCATTTGGTAATCTTTAGTATCACGATATTCCATGTGAAATGAGGGTTTAATAATTCTAATTCATGTGTAATGAGGGTTTAATCATGCTAATCCATGTGCAATGAGCTTGGCTCATGCTAATATCATGTTGTATGTTGTTTCCACATTTCCATGTTATGATAATCATGCTATATGAAGCCTTTATGTTCATGTATCTCTAATTATCCATTGATATGTATATTTAATAACATGTATTTTATTTTTCATGTTCTTCCTTTTTTACCCCCTTACTAGTCTTTATAACTTACCCCTTTCTTATGTATGTCCTCAGGTGATCCTATGTAGTGTTAAATACGAAGGAATGAGTTGGTAATGTCAAAGAAATTTGAAATAAAGTTTTTTTATTTCATGTTTTAAGTTGTTATGTAATGTTCCTAATTTCCTAGGACACTATACCTATCGATCCTTAGAGTTTTCTTAAGTGCAAGTTTATGTAATAAATCATGTTTAAGTGTGTAATAAAGATAAAGTTTGTTATAATCATTGTGGGGACCTCCATATGGTCTTTTACGTCTCCTAAAAAGGAATAAAACTAAAGTGGATTCATCTATCTAGTTCTCATCTACCTAGGGGACTCACTCGCCCTAAAACCTGGGAGGACACTTCCTCTAGAAGTCATGCAGTGCACTCATCCTACATGCATCCTCAGTTGGAACTACCATCACTAGCTGTTGCTCCATGGGTGGTGGTATATCTTCTAAACCTCCCAGAGGTTCTATCTCTAGTATAGGACCTTGTAATAAATATTCATCATTCAACAGATCATCCTTGTTATAGTATAGTGTAATCCTAGTGGATGTCTTCTCGAAGCTATCCTGAAATAAACAATATGAACTACAATCAAAGAGTATATCTAGAGAGATGACATAAGAAGAACATTAAAACAAAAACCCTTTATAATATGATGAATGTTCCAATGTTTTCCCTATAACCAATGTATACATGAAACAGGTTTAAAGGAATGTGATCAGAGTCCTTTTGTATGGATACATTAGCTGATGCACCAACATTGGAGTACCTGACCTGAAAGCTGAACTCAAAACACTAAACACTATGACCTCAAACCAATCTCATAGAATATGATTCTAATATATAATTGAATTATATGTGATACTAATATATCTAAACCTAGCCAAACGGGGCCGAAACCATGACTAATCCAAACCCTCCTCCACTAGGTCAGGGGCTGGCGACCAACACTAAGTAGGCACATCACACACATGGGAGGAATTATCCTAATTTACATATACACATACAAACATATCCAAGCCCAAAAAATGATGAAATGTTAAATTAATTGTACTAATGAATGCATACATCTATGATCCCAAAATTAGAGTATCATAGTAAAGTAAAAAAGAGTGATAAATAGGGGAAGATACAAGCCCCACTAAAAACTAAAAAGAGTCAGAACTTCTCCAAGGGTGAGGAGTATGATCAAATGAAACCACTATTAGAACTACTTATTCTATCAAGCTCATGTTATGCTCCACCAAATCCTTTTCCTCCTTGGACATTATCAAATGGGCCTTCTTTTATATAAGACACAACATGTGTGTGTAGAACCCATGTAGAGGTGAGTATAAAAATACCCAGTAGGACACTCTGAAACCACTAAACATGAAGCATCAATAATATTATGTCACGAACTGGATCTGGTCGCCACCATTAACGACACCAAACCCGGCATGTGGAAAGGCCCGAATGGCGTTCCCTATCCCCACGGGCTGGCACAAGTGCCCGGGTATCAAACAAATCTGGTTTGGGAACGATTTACACGAGTATGAAAGCATAAATTATAAAAAAAACAATCAATTATTAGAATCTGAAATTTTCATGCTAAAAAATTCGTAACAAAACCATATCTGAATAAATATGTTTAAAGACACTAAAAGTGGTCTAAAAACAAATAATGACAACATAAAGACATCCCCATGGACTTCACATGACAAGGGGATCATCACCCACAATCCGTCTCCGCAACTCCGCCCCAACGATGGGGACTAACATCCCGAACCGCCATCACCGTTAGCCTTCCCTTTACCTGAGTCAAGCATAAGCAGATCTACTTACACCCAAGGGGTGTAAGTAGGGTGTGAGCCTAAGCCCAATAGGATACCACCAGAGTATTCCAAAGAGCATGCAATACAATGTGAACAAAACGATCAATTTTAATACACAAGGTGAAACAGTGTTAAAATTCAATGAAATCCAACTATCCAATGAAAACAGTTTTCAATCCAAGAATTTCAGAATGTTAGCACATTAAATAGACATGTGAGCTATTATAAAGTACTACAAAAAACACCCCACCACAAGGGTAAATACCACAAATCCAATGAGCATCAAAATCAGAAACACCCCTAAGCACTAGGTTGTCTCGGGCCCTATGTACCTCGTAACTCGGTGTAGAGTAACCATAGAAAAATCATTTCTCGTGCACGATCCACTAGTAGGGAACATACCCATAACCTAGTGGTCCCCAATAATCATCCAAATAGTTTAGTTAGAGTTGTCGTTATCCAGATGCTAAGTAGAACAGGGACAAAACTCATCTGATCCACTAGCTGTACTAGTACAAATCTGCCCCACCTAGGTACCCGGGCATCCCCTTTTTGTGATCAAAAAATTTCAGCAAACAAAACACATAATTTTGCATATAAAATATCACTACTGGTCACAAACAAATTTTACAGTAGCTACACAAATTTTATACCATTTAAAACACACAATAAAATAATTTTATTTTCAATAAAACAACCTCTTAAAACATCGCATTTTTTTGCACCCAAAGCTCTTTAAGATATCCACTTTTCACACTATTTTAAAACTTTTAAGTTATTAAAACAAAATTTCAGTTCAACACCCTTTAATGAAACCAAAAATTCAGTTATAGGGCATCCCAAAATGAACCAATAAAAGATTTGAATGAAAAACCCCCAATTTCACCAAAAATTGGAACTTAAAATTAATTTGCATTATAAATGAAACTAAAACCAATTTTTACAGAAACATTCAAGTTAAATAAACATTAAGGTACCATGAAAACTGTAATATAATTCACAAAAATTTCACACACAATGGAATCACCTACCAAAGTAACAAAAACACTTGAATCTCCGTGCGAAAATCAAATCACACCCCCGCCGCACCAAGAGAGAACTAGATCAAACCTAAAACCACATAAATTGGCCAATAAAGCCCAAAGTTAAACCCTAGTTTTGAAATCCTAGTTTCTGGACATTATTAAACTCAATTATAACCGAAGAAACCCTAAGAACAATGAGTTAATCCCAAAGTAATTTGAAAGAGGAATGAAAAGGGATCATTTACTTGAAGTATCTTGAAGTAATCACTCCAAAACTCCAGTATCTGAAATTTAAAAGAGACAAAATTTAGGGTACGTTCGAAAAAGATGTATTATCTCATTTAGGAACTAGAATGGAGGAAAAATACTGAAAATTAAGAGAGTTATGAAAGAAATACGCTACCTCTTCAAATCTAGGCGATTTGGAGAACCCTATGAAGTTCGGCACCAAATCATGATTAACCAGAGCTTCAAAGTGGTGGGAGAGAGTTCCGATGCGCGGATGGGTTAATGGGTCTTGGGTGAGACTTGGAATCACCGAAAACGCTCAAATATTGAATAAGTTATAACAAAATAAAAGTTTATTTTTAAAACAGAAATTGGGCTTTCGGGCAGGCCCAACCCTTTAGATAAAAACCCAATTAAACCCAGGTTATGGATTTCTAAAATCTCCAAATTACCTTGGTGGTGTTAATAGGTTAGGTTAGGTCAAGTAGGAATTTTAATGGATGAAAAATGTTGAAAAATTAAAATGTTATAAAAGATAAAAAAGTTATTTTTTAATCTGGAATTGGGCTCAAGGTTTGGCCCAATTCATGAATACTCATCTATTCCCCCATAAAACCTAGGGAAACCCCCAAAACAAAGAAAGGATGTAAATTAAATTTAAAAATACCTTTAAAATATGTCTTGTATGTGACAATTCTCCCCACCATGAAGGACTTTCCGCCCCGGAAAGTCAACATGAGTCTCAGTTGGAAAACAAGAATGGGTACTCTTCCTCGACCCATGACTTTTTCTCCCATGTCTCATGTGTATCATTCCCATGCTGCCATAAAACCCGGACTAAAGGAATAGACTTCCCTCAAAGTATCTTCTCTTGGGAGTCCACTATTTTCACCGGCCTCTCAAGAATAGACAAGTCAGGCTCTATCTCTAGTTCTTCCCAACTCAACACATGAGATGGATCCGGATTGTATTTCTTAAACTGAGAGACGTGGAAGACATCATGGATAGACGTCAACTAAGAAAATAAGGCCAACCTGTATTCCACCTTTCCAATATGCTCGGTGATCTCAAAGGGCCTGACATACCGTGGCATCATCTTACCTTGCTTCCCCAATCAACGATGGCCTAGACGAGGGGCCACTTTTAAGAATACCCTGTCTCCCACAGAAAACTCTAGGTCTCGACGCCTCCGGTCAGCATAAGATTGATGATGACTCTGAGCAGTCAATAAGTGCTGCCTAATCAGCTTGACCTTCTCAGAAGTCTCCTGCACAAGGCTCGGCCCCAACAGTGAAGTCTCTCCTACCTCATCCTAACATAGGGGGGACCGACAAGGCCGACCATAGAGCGCCTCAAAAGGGACCATTAGAATCGTGGATTGGTAACTATTATTATAAGAAAACTCAACCAATCCCAAGTGGCTATCCCAAGAACCTCCAAAGTCCAGGACACATGCACAAAGCATGTCCTCCAAAATCTGATTCGCCCGCTCTGTCTGACCATCCGTCTGAGGGTGGTATGCCGTTCTCATCTTAATCTGAGACCCCAAGGCCTTCTGAAGGCCTTCAAAAAATCGAGAAGTGATGTCGGGGTCTCTATCTGAGACAACAGTTGATGGTACACCGCAGAGTCTCATCACTTCCTGAAGATACAAATGGCCCAACTCATCTACTTTACTTGTATCTTTTATCAGAATGAAGTGGGCTGACTTGGTCAGACGATCAATCACCACCCAAATAGCATTCTTACCCCGAGGTGTACAAGGTATGCCAACAATAAGGTCCATGGAGACCTCGTCCCACTTCCAGGTAGGAATGGGTAGTGGTTGGAGCAAATCGGATGGCCTTTGGTGCTCTGTTTTCACCTACTGACATGTGTAGCATCTCGAAACAAAGTCTGCTATGTCCCGTCTCATACCAGGCCACCAAAACTGCCGATGAAAATCATAATACATCTTAGTGGCACCCGGATGGACAGCCCACTGAGACTGGTGGCTATCTTGCATCACCACCTTCCGTAGAGATAATGACACTACTGAACGGCCCTTGAAGCACAAGATTCCATCGGGAGACGCCGACCAATCAGAGGATGTCTCCCCACCTTGAAGAAACTGCTTTGACCGCTGACAAAGATCATCACTGGGTTGTTCCTGCTGAATCAACTCCAATAGAGAAGGAGTCAACTGGACGCTTGCCAAGAATTCTCCTCCACTGTATTCTCTGGTCTCCACATGCATCTGAGAAAAAAGACTCATCAATGTCCACTCATCACTAGACTTCCTCAAAGCCTGCACTGGAACTCTTCTGCTCAAAGCGTCGGCCACTACATTACCCTTGCCTGGGGTATAGACAATTTCAAAGTCAAACCCCTGCAAGTACTCGATCCAGTGACGTTACCTCAAGTTGAGGTCCTTCTGTGAGAAGATATAAGCCAAGCTTTTGTGATCAGTGTATACCACAAACTTCTCCCCAAAGAGGTAGTGACGCCATGTCTTTAAAGCATGCATCACCGCTGCCAACTCCAAGTCATGGGTTGGGTAGTTCTTTTCATGTGGTCGAAGTTGGCGAGAGCCATACGCGACCACATGATCATCCTGCATAAGCACGCACCCAAGACCCATACCTGAAGCATCATAATAGACCACATAACCTTTTCCAGCCTATTGAAAAATCAGCACGGGGCGGTAGTTAGCCGCCTCTTCAGCTCCTCGAACGAATCTTGACATTCTGGACCCCATAAAAACTTAACCCCTTTCCGGGCGAGGGAAGTCATCGGTGAAGCAAGCTGGGAGAAATACCGAATGAATAGCCTGTAATAACCAGCCAAGCCAAGAAAACTCTTGATCTAGAACACATTATTTGGGTTCTCCCACGACATGACTGCACTAATTTTCTCAGGGTCCACTGAAACTCCATGATCTGAAATCACATGCCCCAGAAATCTCACCTCTCTGATCCAGAAAGTGCACTTTGACAGCTTTGCATAGAGGCGGTGATCTCGTAATGTACCCAAAACGATCCTCAAGTGAAGTTCGTGTTCCTCCTCAGAGCAACAGTATACCATAATGTCATCCACGAACACCACAACAAAGGAATCGAGATACTGATGGAACACCCTATTCATAAGTTCTATAAATACCACTGGAGAATTGGTCAATCCGAAGGGCATGACCAAATAATCAAAGTGGTCGTACCTACTTCAGAAGGTTGTCTTAGGGATATCTGACTCCTTCACCCTGAGTTGATGATACCCTGAACGCAGGTCTATCTTTGAGAACCACTTTACCCCCTTCAACTGATCAAACAAATCATCTATTCTGGGAAAAGGGTATTTTTTTTAATTATCACATTATTCAGCTTCCGGTAGTCAATGCACAACAGAAGGGATCCATCACCCTTTTTTGCAAACAACACAGGAGCGGCCCAAGGAGAGACGCTCGGGCGAATGAATCCTTTGGATTCTAAGTCGTCCAGCTATATCTTTAATTCCCTCAACTCGGTGGGGGCCATGTGATATGAGGGAAGAGATATTGGCTGTGTTCCTAGTGCCAGATCAATCGAAAACTCCACATCCCGCTCCGGGGGAAAACCTGAAAATCATCTGGGAATACCTCGGGAAACTCATTCACTACTTGAGGTAGTGAACCTTCAGGGGAAAGACCATCCTCTAGCACAAGAGAAGATAACTGGAAGATAACACTTCCCAACTCTGGGAGTGGAGGCCCTGCACGACCTGATCGTGGATCCCATTCTCCATGAAAAACCTGACGACTCCCATCAGGTGCCGTGAAACTCACACGTTGTCTATAGCAATCGATGTGTTCTTGGAAGTGTACTAGCCAATCCATCCCGAGTATGAAATCAAAAAGGTCCATATCTAAGACCAAGAGGTCCCACTCCATCTCGACCCCTGACACAGAAAATGCACACGAGGGGCACCTGAGGCCCTGCTCCTTCTTCCATCCCAACGGTGTCACCATCTCCATTGAAAATGACATCAACTCAGTTGGTAAATTCAGTATGTCCACAAAATTTCCATAAATGAATGAAACAGAGGCACCAGTATCAAAAAGAGAAGTAGTTATAGAAGATGCGATCAGAACGGTACCTCGAACTGTCGACGGTCCCGCCTCTGATCCTGCTGGTGACTGATCCACTGCATGGAGATGTCCAGTATCTGCCTGAGGACGACTGCTAGTCTGTGGCTATGCCCTGAACTGGCTCTGCCTAGAAGATGATCCAGCCCTACCACCATGACCACCAAATCGAGATCCCCCAGTCCTCTACGGCTCAGACTGTGCTGGCACTCCTCTTGAAGCCACTGACCCTGCCCCACTTGGGAGTGGACGTGCCACACCGCAGAAGTGCTGCAAATTCCCTATACCTCCACACTAGTAACAAGGATTCGGAGGAAGAGGACATGATGGTCGGATATGACCAGGCCTCCCACATTGGTGGCATGCGACCGATCTCGCATCAGAAGCCGCAGAAGAAAACTGCCTGGAAGAGTGGCCTGAACTGCCCCCTCCTTTCTTCACATGATCCTCCCGCTTCCTTTTCTTCTCTGAGGAGCTTCCACTGTCCACTGCTGATACTGAACCATAGAAACCATCCCAACCTTTCCTATCAATCTCCACCATGCACACCCGATCAACAACCTCAGCATAGGTCCTCAGCTTAAACAAGAACACCTGGGAGTATATCTCTGGTCGCAAGCCTTTCTCAAACCTCTGGGCCATCGCTTGCTCATTAGAGACAATTTCTGGAGCATAACAAACCAGCTCAGTGAAACGGTTGGCATAATCCATCACAGATAGATTCCCATGAACAAGTTCCATGAACTCTCTAGACCTGGCATAAGCCAACACCTCAGGGAAGTACTGTTCATTGAAGACAACCTTGAAATCTCCCCAGCGCATCTGCTCATTCTTCCCAGCCTGAAGCACTGACTCCCACCATTTACGACTGGGACCCTCCAACATAAAGGAGGCACACTTCACCCTGAGCTCCTATGGTGTTTCCAGGAACACAAACATACACTCGATCTTCTCAAGCCATTCTTCTGCTACCTGGGGTTCTGTGCTACCTCGGAAGGTAGGAGGATTGTTTTTCAGAAACTCTTGTGCTTTATCTTTTCTATGACCTGTCTCTTCTACCCTAATAGGAATAGGAGAATGAGCTGGTCCCAGTACCAAATCTTGGATAGCCCGAACCACAGCCTCCATGAGCCTCTGATCAATCGGCGTGGGAGAACTCTCTCGAGCTTCCTCCTGTGGGTGCATGGGAGCTTTCTGGGGAGGCATGTTGCTACAAAATTCAACAGTCACAAAACAATAGTCAACACCATAATTCTGAAAATTTTAATCAAATACATCAAATATAAATAAACTAAACACATTCCTGTAATAAAAGAAACAACTACTCCACATATTCCTGATGTCCACATGTGGTCTGTAGCCCACACGTCTCACCTGGAAGTGAAGTAAATCTATAAATTCCAACATCCCCTGGTGACACAAGTTATACCATTAGAGGTGTGGGCCAGGCACCCTACTCACAACCAATACCCCAAGGACCGACAATCCAAGCTCCTCTCTATCCCGAATCATCCCAAAATAACAATATAACCCAAAAACTGTAACCTCCTCTGATACCATTTTGTCACGAACCGGATCTGGTCGCCACCATTAACGGCACCAAACCCGGCCCGTGGAAAGGCCCAAAGGGAGTTCCCTATCCCCACGGGCTGGCACAAGTGCCCGGGTATCAAACAAATCTTGTTTGGGAACGATTTACCCGAGTATGAAAGCATAAATCATAAGAAAAACAATCAATTATTAGAATCTGAAATTTTCATGCTAAACAATTCTTAACAAAATCATATCTGAATACATATGTTTAAAGACACTACAAGTGGTCTAAAAACAAATAATGACAACATAAAGACATCCCCATGGATTCCACATGACAAGGGGATCATCACCCGCAAGCCGTCTCCGCAACTCTGCCCCAACGATGGGGACTAACATCCAGAACCGCCATCACCCTTAGCCTTCCCTTTACCTGAGTCAAGCATAAGAAGGTCTACTTACACCCAAGGGGTGTAAGTATGGTGTGAGCCTAAGTCCAATAGGATACCACCAGATGATTCCAAAGAGCATGCAATACAATGTGAACAAAATGAGCAATTTTAATACACAAGGTGAAACAGTGTTAAAATTCAATGAAATGCAACTTTCAAATGAAAACAGTTTTCAATCCAAGAATTTCAGAATGTTATCACATTAAATAGACATGTGAGCTACTGTAAATTAATACCAAAAACACCCCACCACAAGGTTAAATACCACCAATCCAATGATCATGAAAATCGGGAACACCCCTAAGCACTAGGTTGTCTCAGGCCCTATGTACCTCGTACCTCGGTGTAGAGTAACCATAGAAAAATCTGTTCTCATGCACGAGACACTAGTAGAGAACATACCCATAACCTAGTGGTCACCAATCATCATCCAAATATTTTAGTTAGAGTTGTCACTATCCAGATGCTAAGTGGAACAGGGACAAAACCCATCTGATCCACTAGCCGTACTAGTACAAATCCGCCTCACCTAGGTACCCGGGCTTCCCCTTTTTGTGCTCAAACAATTTCAGCAAAAAACAAACATCCTTTTGCATATAAAATATCACTACTGGTCACAAAAAAATTGTACAGTATCTACACACATTTTATACCATTTAAAACACACAATAAAATAATTTTATTTCCAATAAGACAACCTCTCAAAACATCACATTGTTTTGCACCCAAACCTCTTTAAGATATCCACTTTTCACACCATTTTAACACTTGTAAGTTATTATAACAAAATTTCAGTTCAACACCCTTTAATTAGACCAACAATTCAGTTATGGGGCATCCCAAAATGAACCAATAAAAGATTTGAATGAAAAACCCCCAATTTCTCAAAAAATTGGAACTTAAAATTCATTTGCATTATAAATGCAACTAAAACTAATTTTTACAGAAACATTCAAGTTAAATAAACATTAAGGTACCATGAAAACATCAAGCTAATTCACAAAAATTGCACACACAATGGAATCACCTACCAAAGTAACAAAAACTCTTGAACCTCCGTGCGAAAATCAAATCACACCCCCGCCGCACCAAGAGAGAACTAGATCAAACCTAAAACGACATAAATTGTCCAATAAATCCCAAAGTTAAACCCTAGTTTTGAAATCATAGTTTCTGGACATTATTAAACTCAATTATAACCGAATAACCCTAAGAACCATGAGTTAAACCCAAAGTAATTTGACAGAGGAAAGAAAAGGGCTCATTTACTTGAAGTATCTTGAAGTAATCACTCCAAAACTCCAGTATCTAAAATTTAAAAGAGCCAAAATTTAGGGTACTTCGAACAAGATGTATTATCTCATTTAGGAACTTTAATAGAGGAAAAATATTGTGAATTGAGAGAGTTATGGAAGAAATATTTTAACTCTTCAAATATGGGAGATTTGAAAAATCCTATGAAGTTCGGCACCAAATAAAGATTAACAGAGCTCCAAAGAGGTGGGAGAGAGTTCCGACGCGCGGATGGGTTAATTGGGCTTGGGTGAGACTTGGAATCCACGAAAAATCCCAAATATTGAATAAGTTATAACAAAATCAAAATTTATTTTTAAAACAGAAATTCGGCTTTCGGGCAAGCCCAACCCTTTAGATAAAAACCCAATTAAACCCAGGTTATGTATTTCTAAAAGCTCCAAATTACCTTGGTGGTGTTAATAGGTTAGGGGAGGTCAATTAGTAATTTTAATGGATGAAAAATGTTGAAAAATGAAGAAGTTATAAAAGATACAAAATTTATTTCTTAATCTGGAATTGGGCTCACGGTTTGGCCCAATTCATGAATATTCATCTATTCCTCCATAAAACCTAGGGAAACCCCCAAAACAAAGCAAGGATGTAAATTAAATGAAAAATACCTTTAAAATATGTCTTGTATGTGACATATTAGATAAAAAAGGATATATCAATGAAATCATAAATAATAAACCCATATATACTCAGGAAGGACATCGTGCCTCTGGGTAGTCACAACCAAACTTCCAGCCACATCATTCTGCTCGAAGAAATGGTTGTTCTAGGAGAATCCACTACATGATCCATGCTATCACCATAGATTCACATCCTAGAATTCATGATCATTAGTCCCCTCCTAATAAAGTTTCCTCATCTATAAGGACTTGATACTCAGATATTTGATCACACCTAGGGCCATTGTGGGACACCATGAACCTAATTTGGATCGACCCACTATGTAGGGGATCATACTCCAATAATATTGTGAAACATACCAAAACATCTTTCTAAATGGAGGATTAATTCCTTGTTCAATAAAGTTACATTGATTCCAAAAAACCACACGTAGGGTATGAAATTGATAGAGGATCACACTCCATCTTCATGGCGGGACACCACAAAGTCTATCTGAGACTCATCCTATAGAGGGGATAAAAATCTGAATATTTGGATGTAATTAGGAACTATGACCTCAATGGAATATAGAAAGGTAACACACTCAAATGATATATGTCCATACTGAAGAAAATTATGTTCTCTTAACACCCTAAAAGTGGGTGCATGACATGTACTATGGGTACATGCTGTGTCCAGCCAACCCCTGGTCTTCCTTTGTGGTGTTACCTCACACAACATGAAAATATTCATATAAATTGTGTGTAGAAAAATTACATAGAGTGTAGAGATAACTTGAAACCATTCTCATGTTGTCTTCATGTGCTTGTGTACCACTAGCTATGTCTATGTTCCAACCTATATATAAATGTTCGTGTCCGTGTTTGTGTATTTAGGACTTCCTGTTCCTATGAAAAATCTAGGTTACACACCATGTTGCAGAGCACGAGTCACATGAAATGTGACAATGTCACAATTCATGTGATATTTAACCCTATTTTGAAACCCTTGTTACATTTCTAGGGGTCACTTGTGTTGTTTAATTCCAGATTCCATTCCGTGTAACTCGATTTTTTATAGGTCCCACATGTTTCCTCATCCGTATCATCCTTCAAACCACCATCACCAAAAAAAATAAATAGAAAACATGTATTTAGGGTCATTTGACATTCCCCTCATTGGATATCTAGATTTTAGGTTTTGAATCTACTCAAGAAACACCCACATGCACCGTCTGCAGTCGCACCATCGAACCCTGTATGAACATGAACCTTTGATCTATTCCAATCTACCTATGATCATCCTCTATTGTCATATCACCTAGATCACACCCTTTACCATGAACCACATCCACAATATTGATCTATTTCACTAAAGAATAGTCATTCACTGATCAATTACTATGTAATCATCGAACCACGAGACAATGAAAATTCCCCGAAAGAACATGTGAAGAAACTAGGGAGAAAACCATAAGGAATAATATGTTAGGAACAACCCCCAACATTTTTTCATTTTTCCTCAATATATTGTAATACAATTTTGAAAAACAAATAATAAATAAGAAATAAAAAAAATCCAGAAATTAAATATACCATCAGTGCAGGAATCAATTCTTGTTTATGGAATTGATCTATGATCTATTAGAATAAAAAAAGATGGAATTGCACAAATAAATCATCCTACCTAGAGTTTGATCAATCACTATCTGAGAACAGTCAAACATCACTATAATTGGTGATATCCACACTTTCTGTGGTGTACCAATCATTGATCGATGATCTGATCATCATTCAACCATATAAGATCCTCTAATACTATACAATAAATCATGTTGATTTTTTGGGTTATGTGTATAACCCTAAAATTTTTCCATAAGAGTGTATTTATAACCTAAAAATTAGGCGATGCTGTTTTTAATTAAATAAATTATATTAATTGATTAATATATTCAAACATCCACCGATGACCATGCTCAACCCGAACACCCATCATACGTCAAGGTTATGTCCCACATAGGATAAAAACCATGTTCTGAACTCAACGGTGTCCTTGGATTTTTGATCCAGGCCCCATTTGTGTGTTATTCAATTTTTTCATGAAAAATTCATGTACGTGATTTTAATATATTTAAAAAATTAATTTCAGGCACACCAAGCCTTAAAATCTCTTGTTGTCTAGACGCCTAGCTCCAAAAATAATCCCAATAATATTCTGAGTCAATAAATGGAAAACTTAAAGTCTTTACACTTTTTTATTTCATTTTTTGTCCCATTTTCATTATTTTAAAATTCATGGCCACTTCTTTTATCTTTTTCCTCTTATTCTTCAAGGAATTATATTCAATTATTTGATAATAAACTTCACTCAAGAATTTCTTTTGATCCACTTTCTCTTATAGAATTGGGATATCCTCTTGGCTATTTCATGGACACCTTCTTATTTAGAAACATGATTTTGTTTCCATCACTTCATCACATCTTCGTTTTATCTTTCAAATACAGTTTTAAATTCCACACACTTTCCCTAAACCATTATTATAATTAAATATGTCATTATATTTATACTTTTCCTACATTTGTAAGAAAAATATTTCTTCTGGAATCCTCCTACTCCTTCCCTTTGGACAGAAATCATTATTCATCATCTTTTCTATAGATTTATTCTGATTTAATCCATATATATTTTGATAAATTACATGTAAAACCTCCTTGTAGATGTCCTCTCTAAGAGTACCATTTAATTTATTTTTTTACAAAGGCATTAATCTAAATATTTATTTGATCTATTTCAAAGATAACTCCATGTCAGGTTAATAGAACAATTACTTCCTCTATAAATTCTCACAGAACACAAAAATAATCTTCCATGTTGGTAATTAAATCCTTTGTCCACATTTTGAATGCTCTCCATCAAACATAGGATATTTAATTGTACATTTCATTTCATTTTTGAGAAATTTTGATCACATTAGGATAATAAAAAAAATAAAAAAAATAAATGATACCTTTGATACCAATTATTAGTCCATCAATAATGTATTAGAGTATGATTAATTATAGATGGGGGAGGTTGAATTAGGAAATTAAAGTCATATCAAATTAAAAACACTTTTCCCTTTAACTATCACTACCCTAAATTTATATTTAACTCTCAACCTTGAGGGTCCTTTTTTATTCTCATTTTCTTAAAATATTATCTAAATAAATCACATAACCAGACCAGTATTATCATATATTATTTAATATTCCTTTTACCTTATTTTGGTTTTCATGTGTAAAGTAAATAGGGATTTAAGAATTTACTTTGTTAACCCTCACTAGGACACAATAAGTATAATGATATTGATGGTGTGTTGATGCACCAAATCAAGAAAAGATTACCTGTCTTCAAATGATGTGTAGGGTAGGTAAATAATACATGGATTTAATACCGTTATAAATTTAGGGATTGATCACTACTTCCTAAGGGTAACTCCCAAGATTCATGAGCCCGCAGGTACGTGCGTAGTCTGATCCATAAGATTATTTGGCTAAATCCTGAGGATGTAAGTGTTTTATATGGTATGGATGCCAACCCTAATGTTAGACCGAAATTGTAGAAGCCATAGAATGTATTATATACCATAGGATATGGGATGTAGTATTTTTATTTGGGATGTGATATTTTCATGGTGATAAAACCTGGGTCATCCAATCAGGCCCCCTCGATGATCCACACCTTCCAATAATGCCTTCCACTGATCATATCCATCCGCAACATAATTTGGATCGCAAGATGAAAATAAATTCATTCTCACGTGACACATTTTGAAACCAACTAGTCCCGTACAATGCAGTACCTCTATCTTCAACCTATCACTAATTTGTCTCTACCCCATGATTCTAGTTAAACATGGATAGTCAAAGATAATCATATGATCACTCACCATTCTTAATCACCATCATTTCTAAAACATCACTAATATCTTCTGGAGTCCAAGGCAACTTATAGAATCCTCCATGAGATCCTATGGAGGAAACTAGTTACCTTCTGTGGGAGTCCCCAAAAGCGCTCAAAGTCATCGCATGATTATCCTATGATTATGAGACCGAATAAAGTATAATCTATAGGTCGTCATGATAAGTTTAATGATCATGGACCCCTCCACCTTCAATATATATTCCTCCGATTTAAATCAAATTTATTTGGAACACATGGTGTCACAGAAGGGAGTAGAGGTCATTTCATGATCATCATTTGATCACATGACCAAGGAAATGAAAAGCAATGAAGATATCACAAGAATTTTAGTGACCGAGAACCCCTTCTACCTTTTATGTATTTTCCATCCAAATGAACTCAGATTTTTCTGGATCATAAAATTCCACAAAAGGAAAACTGAGGCATCACATGATCAAATTAAATGATCATGTGATGAGGTATTAATCACTTTATAGAGTTCATGCAACCTTCATCTCATGTAAAGTAGTATGAGACTCAGCCTCCCATTACCTATATATATCGTTCTCCCATCTAGAAAAACACACACAAAAGGGAGAGGTGATGGAGATCTGGAAAATAAGGAAAGGTGGAGGAATAAGGTGCTGAGGGCACCGCCCATCAGAGGACATCATCCAGTGATCTCTCAAAATCAACACATTTTCTTTTGAAGTATTGACAATTGCCTGAAAAACTGAATGTCATGCGATGCCTGGTTCATCTAGGGTGATTTCCAGATCACGTGATCCCCTCCACTTTTTTCATTAATTTCAAGAATGCTCTAGGAAGGACCCATGTATGCATAGATTATCCTAATGTTTTCATCATTCACTAACTAGAAATATTCCTTGAAGAGTCCTAATTTGGATCAAGCTATTGAATTATTGATAAATCTTCATGTGACACAACAATATTTTCCCCAGAATACCTAAAGCACCCATAGCGATGTCTGAAAGTACAAGCTAGTATGCCTGAAGACCCCAACATCTCGTGAATACCATGATAATACTTGTATTATGATGAACACATAAATCCATGTATGTAGTTGTCTTAGCCTGCAAACATCCCCCATGTGTCCTCAATGAGATAAAAGAGATCGTCATGAGACCCCATTCAGAAGACATGGAAACCGCATGAACAAATGAACCTCATACCAACCCTCTATAGCATGTGTCATTCATACGAACCTGCAACCATGTAGGGTGTCACCCTTGGTCTTTGATATCCAATATAAATATACCATAATATAGGTGCTTCGTATATGAAATTCTTTCATAAATCCTTGAACAACGATCATGCTTGTCCTTTAGTATTGCGGTGAGAATAGACTTCAGGACTCGTGATGCCCATATACATCCTCCATGGATACCTCATACATGAAAGAAATAAGGAAGAACACACCAAATTCCATTCACTCCAATCCATGGAACCACCAACACCCATACACTCTTTTGTTTCGATATGCAACCTATATGTGCATAAGTGTGGATTTCATCATGAGACCTCTTAAAGGTTTTACAGATAGAAAATTTGCGGGCATCATGCAATGTCCGGAAGACACAACCTAGCATGAAGGTTATCTAGTGGAAAAAACCTTGTCCTTACGAACCAAGGAACCCATACCATTCGTTCTATACCACTCGTAATCCTGTAACATGTATATAGACTCCCTTATTAGTCCTTTTTGAGTTCATAAAAATCACATGAACAAATGAGCATCATAAAAACGTCCCCTTAGTGTGAATATGAGTTAATGGATAGAACCTTACTTTTACATGAAATCCCTATGGTGTATGCCTTACACATATACTCATTGGCATATATTGTGGCCTCTGATGCTTAGGGCATGATCTGTTTGGATATACACTTGCAGTACTTAGATGAGGTGGACTGGTTCATGATAGTATTGGCTCAGTCCATCTTGGATTCAGCATCCACCTTGGTCTTGGAAATACGATTGGTGATGAAGAGAGGTCCCTTCACAATAGTATCATATTGTGAAACATTTATGGCCTTAATATTAACTATGTGTATATAGACTCTTCAGTCCTTAAGAGCCTCCTTGTCAATGACAAGGTGCCACCCTGGGACATTACTTACATCCTTAGGGATTCCAGAGAGTGGATTGGTGATGGTGTGGAGATAAAGCATACCTTCAGTGAAGGAAACATAGTGGTGGATTATATGGCATGTTGTGCGAAGGAGGAGGCCAACTTCATTCTTTTTCATACTTTCCATTCCCTTCCCCCTCTTGTAAGGGTTTTTTTGTGGCGATTCCTTGGGTCTCCATCACTTTTCTCCCCATAATTGTTCTTTTGAGTTAGATATTTTATAAATAAAAAGGGTAATTCAAGGAAAATTTGGTCAACATGTCATTATTTTCATGAGATGATCATAGGTAAATACACGTTGATTAGGAAACACCCCCATGACACAACTTAATTTTTGTAAGACAAGTTCTAGAAAATCCGAGTTGACCTTGTGAAAAACCTTTGACACGTCAACATTGTCATGCGACAATCCTAGGACAAGGTCATATCAATCATGTGAAGTTCCTAGGAGTTATCCACCTTGGTCATCCAAAAACTGTTGAGTCAATAAGGTTTTCCTTAGGAATTTTCCATTCCTTCATTGTAAAGACCCGAAGCTTGACGTACATTGACATTACATTACATTTGCGGAATACTTAGTACATAACAAAAACACACACACTGATCGTAATAGTTTAGTGTCATTGGAAACTCGGAATATAATCTTCTAATCATGGTGAAAGATATTCAACATCTCCCATAAAGATCTTCCTTTTTTTTATACCTAAAACCTTTCTTTATATCCTGGGGAAAAGTAAACATAAAAGGGTGAGCTAAAATTCTCAGTAAGGGTAAACAAAAGAAATATCAATCACATCATATACATAAGCACATAACTTTTGGAAATATTAACCTGTAAAAGAGATCATAATTTCATAACCTGGGACAACTCATGGCAGTGAAATGTAATCACAATAATCATAACATAAAACATTAAACTTTGTGGCATGAACACATAATCATATAGAATCATTTCTTGTTAGTCAAGACTCATTGCCAAGACTATCTTAGTGGACAAATTCCCTTTCTGAACCGAGTCACCCTCGTTTCAGTCCTGTTTCACTGAACCGGTATAACCTACCATTCCAGCCATGTCTATCTCATGAGATATAAAATCTTTTCCCAATGAATTGGAGGGAGATATAGGTCCCACCCATATCATAATGATACCAATATTATGTGTGCCACAAAATCATAAATCATACATCATTTCATAACCCATGTAGTAAAAATGGGATTCGTAAACATCGTGACATCATAAAACAATTCATATAAGATAAAGGAATTCATAAAAATAATTCCATCACAACATAACCAAATCAATGTAATAATAGGGATAGAAACAAGACCATATGTTATCTTAGATGGAAAATAATTTTGATAAAACACTTGAAATGAATTCTTGAGGAAAATATCCTTTCTTCTTCAAAATCAATTTCTTTTCAAAAAACGTCATGAAATTTTAAAAGAAAGATATTTTATTGAAAATAGTCATGAAATATTTTGGAGTAAGCTTCATGAAAATAAGGCTTTATAAAACCTTAAAAATCCGTTCGTGCCGTATAAGTTAAAAAAACATTCTTCTCGTACTTTTTTCGGAAAAGTCAAAAAGTACCTCGTACAAAAAACGACAAAAGATTCCTTTCATATATTTTACTAAAAACTCACCGAAGGGTAAAATTGGATTTAAAAAAATTGTAGATGGATGGAAATAATATTAAATATTGAGGAAACATGGATGTGGATGATAAAATACACCCCAGTAAATTCCAAAGTATAAACAATCTCGGATAAGAATGAGATTGTGATATTTCCCATACCTTAGGTCTGATTTTCTTCGTAAGTGTCCGAACCTCCTGTATAAGGATTTAAATAATGTCATTGACTTATTACAGAAACATATTCATTGTTATGATATCATATATGGTTCACTTATGACTTTATATTACCCGTTCTTTTGTAAATTCCATGTTAAAGAGCGTTTTAGGTAAAATTGTTTCATTTGTCGTCCGTGTTTTGACTTGTAATTATTCATATGATTAATTAGATCATGATTACTTAATTCCAGAATATAAGACATGATTTATATATATATATATTCAGAATATACATATATATAATAAATCATTAAATGGAAAGAAATACACCGTTCATGGAGACGGTAGGTCGTACGTACGCATGAACGCTGTTTTCGTTTCCTTATTGAGTTGAACGGAATTAAGTAGATGACATGAATATATATACACATAAATCCATTATCATTATTATGTCATATATTTCATGATTACTTATTATATATACTTTATAATCATTCATTAATAGTTAAAGTGGAGAATGAATCTCACCGCGTCGTGGAGACGGTAGTCCGTACGTACGCACGAGCGATGATATCATTCTCATGATCATGGGACTGTATTGGAGTGTATGTATACTATTTCAGAACCAATATCACTTTAAAATAATAATATTATGTTATTATTTACACCATTATACCCATCCAAGTAAGGTGGTGGTGGAAAATAGATTTCACCACGGCGTGGAGACGGTATTCCGTATGTATGCACACGCGGTGATTTCGTTTTCCGTAGGATGGATAGATGGTGAAATAAGGTTGTTTCATACTTATAATAACATATCAGTATATGAGTGATACTGATGTTATTACTTCATAATGAAACAACCTAATAAGAAGAAGTGTAATAAGAAATAAAGGTGAAAGAATCGGTAACGGAAATTACCTCTTCTTTGAAGCGCCTCTTTGAGACCTCCTCTTAGGGTACTAAAATTGGTATTTGAGGAAGACCAGAACCTCTATAATTTTTCTAGGGAAGTGGAGAAGAGAATTTGGCAGGGTTTGGCCGAGATTGAAGGCTCAAAGTTGTGTGAGGGAGAGAGGGAGGAGGTGCCCTTTTATAAGGGAGGAGAGGGGCTCCTTTGGAAAAACTAAAAATATTATTTTATTATAAAGTCAAGTTAGGTTTTAAATAGCTCAAAATTGATTTATTTCAAGGATAAGGTGGGGATGGGTCGAAATCCTCTCATCCAATAGAATTTAGAAAAGTTTAGGTTCCTATTTTAACCTTATCATTTAGATTTAACATTAAGTTAAATAATTTTACTTTTACCCTGTCTTCTTGTGTTCTTACACTATAAGGTTAATAAACTTAATATAAGAAGACAAACGAACCCCAAATTGTTTATTATTAATATATATAACCTTATCTAAGTCATTTTGCCGAACCTTATATTTTTAGGAATAAAATAACAATTAATAATATAATATTTGTTTTAAAAACTATTTTATGTCAATTTTGACACTATTTAGTAATTGATTTTTGTGAAAATCATAACAGAATGATAAGTTCGAAAACAGTTAATTAAATCATTAATAACATGTCATATTAACCTATAAAATTAGTGGAATTTATAAAAAGTCTCAAATTATATTTATTTGGGTATTTATAACATCAATTATGTCAATATTTCATTAATAAGATAATTACTGCATCATCGTTGTGTCATAAATAAATTAAATTATTTAATGTCTAAAAATTACAAATAAAATTCCATTATGTCGGAAATCGTTGTAGGTTTCTAATGAATATTTATAGTAGAATTTATCTTATGTATAACCCCATATTAAAAATGTTTTAGTAAATAAACTTTGATTTTAACTCTTTTAACCCTTCTTTAAATAAATTAATAATAAATGTCCTAATCTAATCCAAGTGAGCCTAAATGGTCATATTTTATTTCTAAGGTTGTTTTTGGTCGAATTAAACTTGTCCAATAGAATTAGGACATGTGTTAGGATAATAATAATATCATTTCTACCCTTAATTACCCTATTTACTTTTAACCGTGGTAAAAAAAAGTAAAAAGTTACTATTCACCAAAAAATTATTTTTACCTAATTGAACCACATTGTACTTACTGAAATCAACCGTGTCTCTCTGAGTTTTGAAATTTCACTCACAGAAGTGGTAAAATTATGTTTTATGAACAATTCAGTTTTTTAACTACCACTTAGTTGTTTCACTATTCATCAAAAATTGAAAGTTTTCAGAAAAATACCAAAAATTAGGCCTAAGCTATATTTGATATTATGAACTCAAAAATTATGTCTATTTTACCAAATTCAAAACATATCTGTTGCATTAACTAATTTAAAAATTAATTCCTGTCGTCAAAACAAATAGCGTGTTTTTAAGAGATAATAACTATCAAAAGATTGAAACTTGTTTATAAGTGGTTTAAATGTGAAATTACATCCAATGACCATCATTGTATTAAATTTTAAAAATATATTCTAAATATCCTTTAAAACCACTAAAATTAATAATTTATCACTATTAATTATTTCGATTGAAAAAGTTGTTTTTAATTAAAATTTAGTAATTTCCACTATTCATCAAAATATGAAAGTTATCCGAAAATTACCAAAATTTCACCCTAAGCTAATTTCGATATTCTGAATCCAAAAATGAAGACCATTTTGAAAATAAAATTTACAAAATTTCAAAAAGTGGTTATTACTATTCATAACGTCTAGTTTTAATAATATTTTAATAGCATATCATTGTTTAGTGAAACTCAGTATTGCGTACTACACATGCTATCAAGGAAGGTCGCGATTGCGTGTAATGAAAGGCAAGTCAAGGATGCATGTTGTGTAAGCTCCTTTTGGTGTAGCGTACAACACAAGACATTAATGAAATTAAAAAGAATATTTTTCATAAAATCTTGGGGTGTTACATTCATACTTTGGGGAGATTGTTAAGTCAATAGGGTATCCTTATGAATTTACCTTTCTCTTTTGTTTTGAAAATCAGAAACACCTTATTTAGAGGAAAAACTATTTTACCCTTGTTTTACTTCCTTAAGGAAAATTTCCTTACCCAAGGAAATTTACCCTTACCTAGATTTCATTATTCATACCAATTTTTTCTTAAGTGTAAAATTTGGTTTGTAACCAAAACCTCAGAATCCTATAACTACCTAGATATGAAGCATTCTGTTCTAGGATCCTAATTCTCAGAATTCTAGTTACGAAATCTACTGAGTTCTGACTCCAAATTCTGAATCAGAATTCTGGTTACGAACTCTTAGGAGTTCTGACTCCAATTTCTGAATCAGAATTTTGGATACAAACACTTCAAAGTTCTGACTCCAAATTATGAATCAGAATTTTAGTAATAAACTTCTCTAAGTTCTGACATAGAATTATGAATTAGAATTCTGGTTATGAACTTCTCTGAGTTCTGACTCCTAATTCTGAATACGAATTCTGGACATGAACTTTTCTAAGTTATGAATCTGAGTTCTTTGAATTCAAACTCCGAACTATAATGAGTTTTGACTCCGAATTCTCATGAACTCGGACTCTGAACTTTGTAAGTTCTGGTTTTGAATTCTGGTGAATCTAGATTCTGAATTTCTTTGAAATTCAGACTCTAGAATTCTAAAGAATTCAGGTTCCGAATTCCTAGAAAATAGAATCCGAATATCCTTGTATTATAGACTCCGAATTCATTATTGGTTAGACTCCAAACATTCATTTACTTACATTCCGAATATCAGATTTTGGTTATGCTTACACTTGTTTAGTAATAAAACGATGTCGTGCATTCAGTTACTCATTAACTGTTGTTTGAGTGACACGTGTACAGGTCCCTCCAGAATTCAATGAAGAATATGACCATTGGAGGAGGGAGTCGACCGTTGGAGATGTGCCTATAAATAGAATCTCATTTGAAAGAGTTCAATAGACACTTGAAAACAACTTTGACAACTATGGTTTCATGATGTTGAAGTGATTTCTAGAGAGAGAGGTTCTTATAAACTCTCAAGATTCATGCAGAAAGTTTAAACAGCTTGTTCAAACTTTGCTTCATGCAGACTTTCTTCATGTGACTCCTATTGTTACTGTGTACAATCGAGGGCTTCCAGATATTGGAAGACAGAGGTACCGACTACCTGATAGTTGAGGGCTTGCGGGGATAGCAAGACAGACTTCGATATTTGTATTGAGGGCTTACCCTGGTGTGGGTAAGATAAACTTTCTTGAAAGTATAAATCAAGGGACCTTTATCCAAGGTTTTTGGATACCCTTCTCTCTGGGTTAAATGATTTACTACTTGTTACTTTTTTGTTTAAAGTTTTCCGTTGAATTTGTATTTTTGAGGAAAGTATAAATTTCTTATACTTCCCCATACATGTACTATGGTTTATTTAGATTCTATATGCTTTAAGATAAAATCTTAGTTGTTGTAAACTTTTGTTAAGTTTCATTTCTGGAATCACTTTTCTGGAATCAATAAAGTTATTATAACTTAGAGGTCTTGTGAATTATCTTGTTTAACCTTGTTAAACATAACCATCTTTAAAAGTTCCAAAGGAATTTTTAAATGTACAATTCACCCCCCTCTTGTATTTGAGAATCTCATGTTTACATATTCAATCCTACATTTGGTATTATAGAGTATATCATACTCACATACAATCTCACAATTGATATCAGAGGATTGGTACAATCTGAATTAATCTCACGATTATATTTAGAAGAGAATTTTTCTTCTCATAACTTTCAGAATTGAATATTCGGATTTCCAATTCTAGATTCATATTTTTTTCGGAATCTGTTTTTTGGAATCACATTTTTCGATTTCATTTTTTCTTAAATATAATTTTGTTCTATATTTTCCTTTCTTAGAATATTTTCTCCTGTTTACAAACTCATACTACTAACAAGTTTTTGTTCCAAAGATTATCATAAGGATGGCAGGTTAAATGTTGGTTCTATTGATAATCTAAATCCTACCAGACCTCCTATTTTTGATGGAAATGATTATGAGTACTAGAGAGATAGGATGAAGACTTTCGCTATCAATATTGGAGTCAATAACTGTCTAATACTTACTGGAGATTATATTATTTTGGATAAGTAATTGAGAACCTTTACGAATCAGGAGAAATCAGAATATCAACCAAAATTTAGAGTAAGAAATACATTATAATGTTCCATGACTAGGAACATCAATATTCAAATATCATCATGTGAAGCTTCAAACAGTATCTGGAAGAAACTTGAAGATACACATTTTGGTACATCTAATGTCATAGAGACAAGAAGAGCTATGTTGAGAGCTGAATATCATAGCTTTAATTTTCCTTATGGAGAACCTATAAGAAAAGTACAGTAATGGTTTATGAATATCATGAATAGCTTATAGTATATAGGAGAAAAAGGTTTGCATGATGAGGCTATTGTAGATAAGATCATAGATATTATTCCAAATTAATGGGAGTCCAAGAGGAAATCTATTAATGAGAACAGGAAAGTCACTCAGATTTCCTTAGATGAGTTGTTTGGAACTCTTCTTCAGCATGAAACCAGAATGAAGAGAGATGCTAAAACAGTTAAGAAGAAGAATGGGAATGGATTAGTAGCTTTTATAACCAGTTATAGACAAATAAAATCCAAGACTCCATAAAGAGTAACTAGATCAAAGACAAAGAAATTCACTATACAGTCAGAATCTAGTGACAAAGAAAAGTCTGAGAATGAATTAGCTAATCTTTCTTGGAGAATGAACAAGATTGTAGCTCAAAAGAACCATCAGAATAGGTATAAGAAGAAAGACTACAGAGATAAGAAAGATAGAGAAGTTACTTGTTATGAATGTAAAAGAACAAGTGATATCAGACCTGATTGTCCTTTGTTGAAAAAGAAGGAAAATAAGGAAATGAATTCAGAAATTAACAAGAAGAAATTCTATCAGTCAAATTACCAGGAAAACCTTAAATATAATTATACTTGGAGTGCTAGCTGTGGAGATTCTTCAGAAAGTGAATCTTCTGAATATGTTTCATCAGAACAAGAGAATATGGGATTCATTATTACTACTTATTTCCCCAATACATGTCTTATGGCCAAGGTACGCTCTGCCAATACATTAACAAATTTATCTCTTGATAAGAATTACTATTCTGAAAATAATACTTCTAATGAAGATACTTAATCCTCAGAAAATAAAGAAATACCTTCATATGAAGAAGTTTCAAGATTTTCCAAGTTACTTGATGCAATAAATTGAAAAATTTATATGAAATTGGATAGGGAAAATACTAGGGAATAAATTATTACAAAATAGATTTCAGATCTTTCTAGAGATCTTAGAGATAAAGAAGATCTTTTAGAAAAACTTTGTAAAGACCTTGAGAAAGAAAATTCTGTTAAGGAATAACTTTCTAAAGATCTTAAGAATGATATCTTAGAGGTAAAACTTTTTGAGGAAAAATATAACTCTAAGGAAATGATTCCTGAGGATAGGAATTTAGTCATCAGACTGAAAGTTGAAATATTTTCTCTTAAGAAACTTCTTGCAAAATTTACCTCTGGGAAGGAAAATTTTGACAAGATGTATTATCAAGTTATAACACAAGGAAACACTACTGGAGTAGGTTATACTCACCAAAAACCAGTTTTCAAAAACAATTATTTTGTTCCTTCTAGAGTCCCTTTTTGAACTAAATTTCAAAGTGGTGGGCATTAGAAGAAAAATTTATCCTTGAATAAAATTCAATATCTTGGGTTTCATATATCTTATTTTTCTAAAAAAATGTGGATACCCAAAATTTTGTTTTCTAACAATTCCAGATCCAAGAAAGTTTGGATTCCAAAAATCTAACTTTTTCTTATTTTCAAGAAAATAGGGAAAGTACCAACAACAATATGTGGAACATGGATAGTGGATGTTCCCAACATATGACTGGTAATAGAAACTATTTTAAAATAATTATAAAAATGAAAGGAGGAAAAGTAACTTTTGGAGATAATGCTCAGGGATAAATTATTAGTATAGGTAACATCGTTCTTCTTAGAAAAACATTAGCATAAGACTATTATGTGATGAAGTCTACCTTGTGAATTTTAGGAATGATAAGTGCTTAGTACACAATTCCATGGAAGAATTTATTCTTTCTGACCATAGGAAAGAGAATGTTTACACACTAAAATTAGAATAACATAGGAGCCATGATCTACCTTGCCTTAGTGCAATGGAAGATCATTCTTGGTTATGTCATAGAAGGTTAGGTCACTGTAACCTTAGAAACTTATGCAAAAATTCTAAGAAAAGATTAGTTAAGGATCTACCAGATATTAGATTTGATTCTTCAAAAGTTTGTGATACTTGTCCATATGGAAAGCAACATAAATCAAGTTTTAAATCAGTCGGTGAAGTCTCAACTAATGATTCATTACAGCAAGTGCATATAGATCTTTTTCGTCCAACACAAACTGGAAGCATCAGAGGCAAGTACTCTGTATTTTTCTTGGTTGATGATTACACTAGATTTACGTGGGTCTATTTTCTATCAAATAAGTCTGAATCCTTCTATTATTTCCAAAGTTTTAGAGCCCAAGTTAAAAATGAGAAAAGACTTCCATTGAAAACTATTCATAGTGATCATGGAGGAGAATTTCAAAATTCTGATTTTGAAAATTTTTGTAGTAGAAAAGTTATTACTCACAACTTCTCATCACCTAGAACACCCCAACAGAATGGTGTTGTTGAAAGAAGAAATAGAATTCTTCAAGAGATAACTAGAACCATGTTGAGTGAGTATTCTGTAGTCAATCATTTTTTGGATGAAGCTGTAAGTAGTACTTGTTATACTATAAATGATGTTTTGATTATACCTTTTCTTAATAAAAATCCTTATGGGTTATGGAATTCTAGAATACCTAGACTTTCCTACCTAATGGTTTTTGGTTGTAGGGTATTAATTCTGTATACTAAAGATAATCTATATAAATTCGCACCAAAATCTGATGAAGGAATTTTCTTAGGCTACTCCACAACTTCTAAGGCATATAGAGTTTTCAATAAAAACACTTGTACTATTGAAGAGAGAGTACATGTTAAATTTTATGAAACCGATCCTTTTTTTAAACAACCCCAACCTACATCCTTGGTTGTGTTTTCAAAAACTGATTATCAACCTTTGATAGAAAATCCTTATGATAAGGAAAATGTTCAAGAAGATACTACAAAAACATTTAAACCAAAATATTTCCTACCCTATGTTGATGAACAGGTTTTACAAAACCCAAACCAGTTGTTTTCAAAGAATCATCCTAGTGATAGTATCATTGGAGATGTCAATCAACCTATAAGTACTAGAAGTTACTTAAGAAATGAAGTAGAACATCTAGCATTTCGTTCCCAATTAGAACCAAAAAGAACTGATTAAGCTTTAGGTGATTACGATTGGATTAAATCCATGTAAGCTGAAATAAATGAATTCGATGGAAATAAAGTCTGGACCTTGGTAGAAAGACCTAAAGAAACTTCTGTTATTGGAGTAAAATGGGTCTTTAGAAATTAGTGTGATGAAAATGTAATCATTGTTAGAAATAAATCTAGATTAGTTGATAAAGGCTATAATCAACAAGAAGGAATAGACTATGAAGAAACCTATGCTCCAGTAGCTTTACTAGAATCTATTCGTATTTTACTTGCCTTTGCAGCATTCTTCAATTTCAAACTTTTTCAAATGGATGTTAAATGTGCTTTTCTTAATGGTTATGTTCAAGAGGAAGTTTTTGTTGAACAACCTCCTGGCTTTGAAGATACAAAACATCCTGATCAGGTTTTTGGACTTACCAAATCTCTGTATGGACTTAAACAATCCCCTTGATCTTGGTATGATAGACTTACAAGATTTGTTCTTGAAAATAACTATGTTAAGAGAAATGCAGATCCAACCCTTTTTATAAAGAGAGATAAGAAAAAAAAATTCATTGTTCAAATTTATATTTATGACATTATATTTGGTTCAACTTAGAAATATTTAACTAATTCCTTTATGGATCTAATGAAATTTGAGTTTGAAATGAGTATGATGGGTGAGTTAACATTTTTCCTTGGTTTTCAAATCTCTCAAAAACCAGAAGGAATCTATATATCCCAACATAGGTATATTAAATATCTTCTTAAAAAGTATGGATATGACAACACTAAGAGTATAAGTACTCACATTGGTATCTCAAACACACTTGATCTTGATGAAGCTGGGAAACCAGTAGATCAAACAACTTTTAGAGGTATGACAGGAAGTTTACTTTACTTGACAGCTAGTCATCCAGACTTAATGTTTTCAGTATTCTTATGTGCAAGATATCAATCCAATCCTAAGGAATCTCACTTAAAGGCAGTGAAAAGTTTTTTTTTCTACTTAAAGGGAACCATGGATTTATGTCTATTTTATACTTCTGGAAATGATTTTGTTTCAATTTTGTTTTTCAGATGCTGACTTTGGGGGATGTAGAATGGATAGAAAGAGTACATATGGAACTTTTCATTTATTAGAAGATTCATTAGTCTCTTGGTCTTGCAAGAATCAACACTCTGTAGCACTTTCCACTACTGAAGCTGAATAAGTAGCAGCTGGAAGTTGTTGTGATCAAGTGTTGTGGATACAACACACACTTACAGACTATGACTTGAGTTTTACTAAGACTCAATTTTTGTGTGATAATACAAGTGCCATTTCCCTTATTAAAAACCCTGCACATCACTCTTGTGCAAAATACATAGATAATAGGCATCACTTTCTTAGGGATCACATACAAAAAGAAGATATCATTTTTTAATTTATCGGAATGCAAGATCAACTTGCTGATATTTTCACAAAATCTTTACCCACCGATAAATTTGAATACATCAAATAGAAGTTAGGCATGACAACCATAATGTAATAATTCTCAATTAACTTCCTATTGGACAAATCTCCTCACAGTAATAAAATCCTTTTCATAGGAGGAGTACATCTGTTATTGAAGTTTTTTCAAAAAAATTCGTAATGAAAATTTTCGAAGATGGTTTTTCAAAAACAAAATCTGTAATGAAAATTTTTGTATTATAGATTTTCAATTTTTTTGTAATAAAAATTCTCGGACCAGAAGTTTTCATATTGAAAATCATCAGACCTGAAATTTTAGTAATGAAAATCTTCAGACCTGAAGTTTTCATAATGAAAATCTTCAGACCTAAAATTTTCATAATGAAAATCTTCAGACCTCAACTTTTCATAATGAAAATCTTCAGACCTGGAATTTTCTTAATGAAAATCTTCAAAAATGAATTTTTTATAATGGAAATCTTTGGACATGAAATTTTCGTAATGGAAATTTTCGGATTTGAAATTTTCGTAGTGAAGTTTCTTTTTTGTATTTAAGTTTTTTTTTGGAATCCAAAGTTCTTCAAGAAGAATATTCCTCAATATGAATAATCTTCCTAGAAATCCGAAAGGTATGATTCTTTCTTGAGTTTTTTGTAGTTACCTTTTACTTACTGTAAGTTTCTTTTGTTTTTAAAATTTCTCGGATTCTCGTTTCCTTAAATCCAAATGTTTTCCTTTTAAAACCTCAAAAGATCAGATTCTACCAAAATATTTCCTTACGACTATCTTTTCAACCGTCAGATCAGATCTGAATAATTCTCAGCCATTGGATTCAAATGGTAAGTTGAATCGTCGCTCCAACACCTATAAAAGGGAACCCCTGGTAGTTGTCCCACATCGATTTTCAAGCTTGTGCGAGTCGAAGCTCTTCCTCTCTACAAAATCCAGTTTCGAATTCTTCAGAAGTGCTCAAGTTCGAATGTCTACAGAAGTTCCTTCTCAAGATATGTCTACTGTCAAGCCAATTTAAAAGTGGGAAATATACAGGGAGAGGTTAGTTCATCCTAAATTTTTCAATAAGTATGAATCTATTATTTCCAAGAACATTAAGATCAATAGATGGGAAAGTGTTGCTATTTCAAAGACATGATCTCAGGATGTTGTCTATCCAGATCTTCTCAATGAATTTTATGAATCAGTTTGCTTATTTAAGGAAAAAGGTAGAGAAAAATTCTCCTTCAAGAGTTATGGAAAGACATATAAACTCTTTTACACCAAGGCTACGAGCTTGGTGGGGCTCTCATATGAAGGAGAATATGAATTTTTCTCCCACAAGTTGCTGGATGTTCAAGGAAGTTTCATCAAGGTGAAGGCTATGGAATTCCTTGGGCTTAAAGATGTAAAGACCTCAAAGATTTCCCATCTATCTACGAACAAACGGATTCTACAGCTATGGGTTGAGGGACTTATCATATTGAGGAAGGGTGATAAGGACACCCTTAAGAAAAGTGACATGTACATCTTGGATTTTTTGGTAAACCTAAGGAAGGTGAACCTCATGAAGCACATATTCATTACGATATAGAATATCAAGAATGGGAATCTGAGAGCTCGGATTATTATGTATCCTGCCCTTCTCTCCAAGGTCATTGTTCGGTGTCTTGAATCTTTCAAGATCCCCTGTAGTTCCATGCCGAGGAATTTCAAGGTAATGCTTATTATTTATGATACCCTTAAGAAACTGAAGGTTGGTTTTTCTAAAGAGTCAGGTGAGTTTTATGGTCTACCTTAGGATGAGGTAGAAGCTGTTCCAGAAAATGTTGAAAAAGGTGAACCATCAAAGAAGGCTGGGAAGAAAAGAAAGTTGAAGGAAGTAGTAGCTGCAGTTGAAACCCTTAAGGCCAAAGAATTCCAATCCACACCTCCTAAACCAAATAAGCAGAAGGCCTACCCAGATGAAGTCGTTGCAAAATGGATGGAGGATAATAAGAATAGAAAAGCAGGGGAGCCACAGTTCAGTTTGGATCCGGCTGAGGCTAAGGCCTTGAAAGAATCAACTACTGAAGAGGTTGAGAAGAATTAAAAAGAGAAGATACTCAAGAAGAAGATGTCAGAGGCAGAGATTGTGCAATCTCTTTTAAAGGATACTGAATTAGCATCCGAACAAATTCCCATTCCAAAAACCTTTTTAGTTGAAGCATTACCTGGGACTCTGAGTAATAATTTTATGACTCCAGAAAAACCACAATAGAAGATAGTGGAAGAGAAGAAAGCTGCAGAATAAGTACAAGAAGCTAAGAGAAGTGGTGGCTCTGATGATGTGATTAAGAAAGTTGAGTATTATCGAGGAAAGTAAAGTGCTTCCGAAAAAATTTCACTCTGGGATTCTCAAGCTGGATCTTCAAAACTTGCTACACCTGGAGATGATGAGAAGGGTGAAGAGGAAGTAAACAAATTATCTGAGGAAGAGAGTCACAATAATCATTCCATACACCGTGAAGACATTGAGGTAGGAGCTAAAAAAGATAATGTTGATGAAGATAAGATTGTATAATTATATGGAAGTGAGCATGAGTCTCTAGATTAAGAGGCTAATCTGAATATCAACAAAGGGAAACAAGTGGTTGTCGATACTCCAACAAAATATATTTTGAGGAAGAATGAAACTGAAGGATCCTTTAGGAGGAAGCTGGTAGATCTAGAGGAAGAACCATCCCTAGTAAAATGTTAGATTTGGAGTCATCATCCTTAAGACATGATTTTGTCATTTTTTCCAAGAAGAAACTTATGGATACCATTCCAATCTTTCCTACAATCGATTCTAGATTCCAGATGCTTCAGCACAGTATGAATCAGAAATCAGACTCCGTATCTATAGTGATGGATAGATGTGTGAATATTTAGGCTGAACAAAAGAATTTTCTTATCAACTATGAAGCCCATAGAAAATCTTGCAAGAAAATGACCATTTGGTCAAATAAGATTGTTCAAGATTTGGGAGAACATGATCAATTTTAAGAAGATGTACAAGAATATTTTGATATTGAAGATGTCAAAATAAAGGATCTTACAAAAATCATTCAGGAAAAGCTAATTCTTGAACAAAATTCTTAGATTCAAGATGTCAAAGATCTAAATGGGAAGCTCAGTTATTTTTTCCAAAGCTTGAAAATAGAAAACGATCTCCGGATCGAGATGGAAGAAAATCTTGTGAAGCAAGATGACTTGCTAAAGGCTTAGGAAGAGGCCATAAAGGCTTAAGAGGATAGGATCATATCCCTAGAAAAGCAAGCTGAGGAGGATCACAAAGAGCTGAAAAAGTTGAAGACAATCACGAAGAAGCTGATGCCCAAGGAAAAAAGAAACAAAATAGACCCAATCTGATCTTTTGTTGTATCTGTTTTTTCCTTGAACTAATTCTTTCAATCGTAATGAAAGTGTGGTTGCTTGTTTTTTTGGATATCTATACTAATATTTTAGGTACCATTTTTTCTATTCCCTCAAACTCTTTTTTAAAATCACAAAGGGGGATAAGGAAAAATAATTCTAAAGGGGAGAAGAAAAAATAATAATTCTAAGTATAAGAAGATATATCCCTGAGTAAGGGGGAATTTATCTAAGGGGGAGTTTCTCATTACGAAGATTTCCATTCCCAAGATAATGAAAATCCTATTCCGGAAATCTAGAATACGATCCTTAGAGTTCCAAATCCTGGGGGGGGGGGTTAGTCTTATTAATCTTTTCTAATGTGAAAAGGGAGATAAGTTTTATTTTCTAAGTCAAGAAAGGTTTTTCTAAGTCCCTATATTCTTTTTCGTAAGGATGTTTGTGATTTATAAAAAGGGGGAGATTTTTGAGTCAATAAGGTTTTCCTTATGATTTATCCATTTCTTCATACTTTGGGGAGATTGTTAAGTCAATAGGGTATCCTTATGACTTTACCTTTCTCTTTTGTTTTGGAAATCAAAAACACCTTATTTCAGGGAAAAACTCTTTTTACCCTTGTTTTACTTCCTTAAGGAAAATTTCCTTACCCAATGAAATTTACCCTTACCTAGATTTCATTATTCAGACCAATTTTTTCCTAAGTGTAAAATTTGGTTTGTAACCAAAACCTCAGGATCCTATAATTACCTAGATATGAAGCATTCTGTTCTAGGATCCAAATTCTCAGAATTCTGGTTACGAACTCTTCTGAGTTCTGACTCCGAATTCTCAATCAGAATTCTGGTGACGAACTCTTATGAGTTCAGACTCCAAATTCTAAATCAGAATTCTAGATACGAACTCTTCTGAGTTTTGACTCCGAATTATGAATCAGAATTTTGGTTACGAACTTCTCTACGTTCTGACTCCAAATTCTGAATCAAAATTCTGGTTACAAACTTCTCTTCGTTCTGACTCTGAATTCTGAATACAAATTCTGGATACAAACTTTTCTAAGTTCTAACTCCGAGTTCTATGAATTCAGACTCCGAACTCCTATTAGTTCTGACTCCGAATTCTCATGAACTCTAACTCTGAACATTGTATGTTATTTTTCTGAATTCTGGTGAATCCAGATTCCGAATTTCTTTGAAATTCAGACTCCAGAATTCTATAGAATTCCGGTTCTGAATTCCTAGAAAACAGAATCCGAATATCCTTATATTATAGAATCCGAATTCATTTTTGGTTAGAATCCGAACTTTCATTTACATAGATTCTGAATATCATATTTTGGTTATGATTACACTTTCTTAGTAATAAAACGATGTCATGATTTCAATAACTCACTAACCGTTGTTTGAGTGAGACGTTTACAGGTCCCTCTGAAATTCAAGGAAGAATATGACTGTTGGAGGAGGGAGCCGACCGTTGGATTTGTGCCTATAAATAGGAGATCATTTGAAAGAGTTCAACAAACACTTGAAAATATCTTTGAAAATAGTTATTACATGCCGTTTAAGTGATTTCTAGAGAGAGGGAGGCTCTTATAAACTCTCAAGCTTCGTGGATAAAGTTTGAACAAGTTGTTTAAACTTTTCTTCGTGAAAACTTTCTTCGTGCGACTTCGATTGTTGCTGTGTACAATCGAGGGCTCCGGGGGATAGGAAGACAGAGGTTCTGACTACCTGATAGTTGAGGGCTTGCAGGGATAGCAAGACAGACTCTGATCTTCATATCGAGGTCTTACCCTGGTGTGGGTAACACAGACTTTTTTGAAATTATAAATCAAGGGACCTTTATCCAAGGTTGTTGGATACCCTTATCTTTGGGTTAAAAGATATACTACTTGTTACTTGTTTTTGTTTCAAGTTTTCTGCTGCATTTGTATTTTTGAGGAAAGTATAACTTTCTTATACTTCCTCATAATTGTACTCTGATTTAGTTATATTTTATATGCTTTAATATAGAATCTTAGTTGTTGTAAACTTTTGTTAAGTTTCATTTCCAGAATCCGTTTTCCGGAATCTAGATAGTTATTAGAACTTAGAGGTCTTGTGAATTATCTTGTTTAACCTTGTTAAACATACCCATATTTAAAAGTTCCAAAGGAATTTTTAAAAGTACAATCCACCCCCCTCTTGTATTTGAGAATCTCATGTTTACATATTCGAACCTATATTTGGTATTATAGAGTATATCATACTCACATACCATATCACAAAACATCTCAAATAGTGAAATTTGATGCAATGCATTACACATTAACCCAAGTTAATATTTCGTTATATGATACACCAAGATAATCCTATGATACATGCAACACTGACTTGGCTTGCGTTACACGCAACAATAAGTTTCTACAAAACAACATTTTATTATTATAATTATTTAAATGAAATAGTTATAATAAATCCATATAACATAGTAATATGAATAGTAATAAATAATATTAAAATATTATTTATAATGGTTTTATAAAAAAAACATATTGATAATAACAAATACATTTTTTTTGTAAAATCATTGTATGTTTGAAAATACTATTTTCTTATAAGAGTAATTTTTATGTACTTATATGAATAATAATAAATTAATATTTGGAAATATTAGAAACTTAATTTGATAAAATTAATATTATTTTTAAATTTATAATGTCAAAATTATATGAGGGTTAATATTTGGTATTTTTTTGAAAAACATCATTTTTTTATTAATAGTGCATAACAGTGAATTTTCATTAAAAAATTCTTTCTCATCTATTTTTGCAAATAGTTAAATTATTTTTTAGATTAGTTTTAAAGTATTATTAATTAAATTATAAAACAATAAACATAATTTAGGTAATTTAAATAAATTTCACATTGTAATTGGATATAACAACATTTCAAACTCTTGAACTTTTCTCTTTAAAAACCAGTTGTCTTGTAGCATCTACAAGATTTATTTTAAATTAATTTTAACCACTTTTATAAATTAAATTTGTAGAAATGGATATATGTATTTTCAATTATTGTGAATTTTTTTCTTATAAGATTAAATTATTTTTTTTACAGAAATGAGTAGTGAAAATAGTTAAAATTAATTACAATAATTAAAGAAAGAACAACCTTACATAATGATTAAAATTAGATTATAAGGTTTATAAATGACCGAACACTTGTACAAAACTTATTGTATAGACATATGTTGAACCTCACTACCATAGTCTTGATTTTATTATTTATTGGTATAATATTCCACAAAAGGGACTATTGTAACCCAAGATTAACATACATGCATATTACATCATTTTTATTGAATATTCAACACATTATAGAAATACATGCCTAAGGACCATAATAGTTTATTTTCTTTGGAAAATTGGAAAAAATATCTTAACTTAGAGAAATATCTTCAATACTTCTCATAAAGATCATCCCCTTTAGTACTTCTACCCAAAACCTTTCTTCATAACCTGGAGAAAGAAAACATAAAAAGGGGCGAGATCAGATTCTTAGTAAGGGTAAAAAAGGAGATATATAACTATAAAAATGAGCATAATGGTATGATAATGTGATCATGACATTATAAGATCATACCTTGAATAATAAATATCATAAACATGAATCGTGGAATAAATATTGGCAGTTCATAAGACTTACGTCATAAGGGAATCAACAACATAAGCCATGCACATATAATGTTGGAATAAGACACGTAATTATGGTAGAAACATAATCATATAAAAATATTTCCATAGTATTCAGGTAATCAATGAAAATTCCATACTACTAGTACGAGTTCACTCCCTATACCATCTTGGTATTCATGGTTCACTCCCCTGACCATCTTAGTAGTCAAGGTTCACTTTCAAGACCATCTTAGATGGAAAAATCCTTTACTAAACCAAGTTCACTCCCCCCTACATCCATGTCTATATTATTAGATATTAATCCTTACCCAATGCATTAGAGGGATATATATATACCACCCATCTCATAATTATATCATACATACATGTTCCACAAGATCATAAACAATCATATCATAACCCTTGTAATGAAATGGGTATCATAAATATGTAATCATATAATAACCTATAGAAAATGAGATAGATTTAACAATAATTTCATAAAAGAACGAACCTTTAATGAATCAGGTTTCATAAGAATATAAACCATGAAAGGTAAATGGGTTTCATAGATATATAACCTGTGAAAGAGAAATGAGTCTCATAAACAGCATGACATAAAAATATAAACCATTCAGAGAAAGAATATGAATAGATCCTTTGCATAATTTTACTTGAAATGCATGTGTAACACCAATGAATATCATATTATATGGAAAATATTTTGAAAATATCCTTTAAAACCATTTATTTTGTAAAATATACTTTCTTCTTTGAAAAATTATTTTTAAAACAAAATAATTTTGAAAACCTTTTTCTATGAAAACATATTATGGAAACTTGAAAACATGTTGAAAAACTTTTTCTTTGAAAATAATTTCAAAAACATAAATAACATTTTTTAAACCCTTTTTCCTTGAAAATTATCTTAAAATTTCATTTTAAAAACATTTTTGAATATTTTTTTAAAGAATGGTATTTAATAAACAGATTTCGGACCAAAATGAGAAAGGAAATCAGATTTTATTATAAACAATTTTTAATCGTATTAAGTACCAAATACTATAAAAATAGTACCAATATATAAATATATCATTAACTACCATATTATAAGAAATTTCATGAGAGTTTTTGAGAGATAGATCATAATATTTCATCAATGGAAGCGTAACCATAAACAATCCTGATAAATGATGATATTGTTTCAATAGACTCTCACCACTTGGTAACTTTGAATAATAACAACCATGTAAGAAAATGGAATTACATGAATCATAAAATAACATTAAAAAAATTAAATTCATGATATAACATGCCAAATAGCAGTGTATAAACCTTGTAGAGTAAATAGGTGCATATAACAACATGTGTGTCAAAGAAGTAAAATTGAGACAAACCACTTTACCAATTTGGTTACTTTTGAAACATTAAACCCATTAAAGAGATATAATAAAATAGATATGTTAATAGACATAAATTTAACTATAATAACCATATTATAAATTCATGGGAAGTTTATACATATCACAAAGGAAATGAGTGGTTGACATGGCATGTATCTCATGGATATAAAAAGTGGGATGGGAAAACCCTTACCTTATATATTGACTCTCATTTTACACATTCAATTATAAAATATAATTAGTATTAGTTTATTATAAATATATCACAAAAAATATTATTATATATAATACCATATATGATTTACTTATGAATTTATAATACGCATTCATTAATAACTCAATGTTAAAGTTACATTTCAAGTGATAACTTCCTTGTTTTTCATACATGTTTTAACTTTTTATTCAAGGTCCTCTTACATAGATCACAATTTCCTTATTTTTTGAATTTAAAACATTATATAAATATCAAATATAGTTAGTTTATATGTGTTAATAATAATCTAAAATATATATAAATATTAAATAAAATATACCATTCATGGAGATGGTATGTCGTGCGAATGCATGAACGTAGTTTCTGTTTTCCTATCATATTGAAAGAATGAAATTAAATGACACACACACACACATACAGATATATATTATCATTATAGTAGAATTATTGTTCCATATATATCATATATGTTTACTAAACGCATCCTTAATACATTCCATGTAATGTGTGAATGAATCACATCGTTTTGAGGAGGCAGTAGTCCAAACATCCTAAAATGAATTTATCATATATCCACAATATAGAAAGCATGAAGTTTGTATTATATAAAAATTAAAGAAGAATAAATAAATAATAAATATCATATATATGATATAAAATAATATTATATATCATAATTCACAACCATGACAGGTGTTAAAGGAAAATAAACAATATTGTGTTGTGAGGCGGTAGTTCACCATACACAATAATGGTAAGTTCATTATCCATATAATGAAAGTGTGTCTAAATCTAGGAATAAACATTAATAAAAAAATAGTAGTTTATTTTGTATAATTAGTTTATTATTTAAGCATGGAATAATAATAATTGAGGTGATGGAGAAAGAAAATAATTGAAATGAGCTTGAGGAAGGATGTTACCACTTTTTTGGGTAACTCCTTCTGGTTTGCACCAAAGGGTTTATTTGGTTAGATTAAATACCAAAGGTAGGATTCAAGGAGGAAGGGATAGATTTTGGGAGATTATTTTAGTATATTATATGAGATCTAAAGGGTTTGAGAGGAGTGAATAAGTGGGAGGTTTGAGCATCTTTTTTTACAATGGAGGAGTGGTATTCTTATAAATTTTATAAAATGGAATTATATTCACGTTTTTTCAATGTCAAGTGGATAAAATAGTGGTAAAAATAATAAAAAATGAAGTATAGGGTATAAATATCAATATTAGATTTATTTTTGAAATGTTTATAGGTCATTTTGGACCTTAAGTTTAAGGTTTAGTCCCTTGTTAATCTAATTTTTCTCTTAATCGATGTAATTAATTATAATTAATTTCAGTAATATTTTTGGTAAAAAACTAATTTTACCTAATTAGAAATTATAAATTATGATTATTAAAAATATTTAGTCAATTTTAAAAATTCAAAATCACATAAGTGGAAGAAATTAATTTAAATTTAAACCTGTAGACGGGATGAAAATGCAGGATTTTAAAGTAAAAAAATTCAAAATTTTCCTATGTTTTTATATCCAATTTCAATGTAAAATTGATTAAAATGACCTAAATTGGGTTAATGGGTGTATAGGTTATCTAATTTTAATTTTAAACCAATTTAAAATATAATTTTACCTTATAAATAAAAAATAAAAAAATAATTTTAGCATTAAAATTTTGTATTTTTCACAATTCATCGAAATATGAAGCTTTTCTACAAAATGATAAAAATTTACCCAATGTGAATTTTGAAATTTAAATTTCAAAAATAAAATTTATTTTTGGAAATAAAAATTATTAAAGTTTGAAAATTTTTATTTAAAATGGTTTCTCCATTAAAAACAGTAAAATTACCTTTTAGAACAATACATCTTTTTATTCATATAATTGACTCTATTATTATATTATATCTATAAATTCTACAGAATAAGTGTCAAAAAAATTTATAATATATAAAATATAAATTCTATTAAAATAATTCATCAATATTTTTTTTAATTTATTGAGACAAAATAGTGTTTTTGCATAATTTTCTTAAAAAATAATTTCATTATTTTCAAATAGTTATTACTTTAATTTCTATCTAATTGATAACCAAAGGAATTAATTTTATATAAATGAGTAAACCATAGTTTCAAAATTTATTTAATATCATTGATATATTCTATTATAATGGATAAGTGATAACTATAATATTTTAATAACAATAGTATATCGTAGCGAGGTAAAACTAGGTCTTGTGTGTAATGTAAGCTATTGAAGGAACTCAAAATTATTTGTAATAAAAGATGAAATAGTGTTGAATTTACCATAATATAATCTAATTTTTGAGTGTAGTTAATTATTCACTTGGTTTTGTATATAAAAAGGGAAAAACATTGTGATTTTATATAAAAAACTATATTCAGTGTTTTGTGAAATGAAAAATATAAATAAGATTCAATTAACTCAAAAAAATTCCAAAAATATTAGGGTGTTACATTCTACCCCCCTTAAAATGAATTTCTCCCTCAAAATTCATATATATCATCAAATCTTCAATAATTTGAAGTTCCTTTCTTAGAATCCCACTTCGTAAAAATGATTACTGAAATTTTTATTAAAAAAAGTTGGAACCATAATAGTTACCCAAAGTATCTCATAAATTGGTTTCCACATAAGAGAACACAAGTGGAAGGTGAAAAAATGGACATGTATGAGAAATATAACTATCATTTTATGATGGAGAGTGATATACAAAATGGCTAAGATAAAGTTAATAGTCACATCCCATAAATATGTGATAATATAAGGGATCATTTGAGTCATCAGAAAAGAAGGTACTATAATAACATTTTCGGTTTCAATATCCTTTCATTAGAGTTTAAGAATTTTCAAGAGAATAGATACTTACTTGATTTCATTACATAATCACAATATAATCCTTTCATTATGCCTTTATCAATTTCCACTTCATCCCTTATTCCAAGAAATTAAGGTAAAATTTTAATGCCAGAAAAACAAAAAAATTAAATGACCCATAAATTAAATGATAATTCATTCCATCTATCTTTAGTTAACATCCTAGTAAAAGGCTAGAATAGATTATTCAATATGTATAAATAATCATATGGAAAATAATAATTTAATCTCTAAAACCTCATCTGAATTTTAACTTGAACCACTCCATAAATAGTTAACTTGTTACCCTCCCAAAAGATAAAAAACCAAAACTTTAGAAAGAAGGTCACTAAATCATCTTAACGTTGATCCTCAATATATCACAAAGTAAATATTGTTTTTCATATACTAGACATCAAAATACCTTCATCTTGTATTCTCTTAAAACATGGTAATTACCATAAATCCATATTGAAAACATTCAAGTTTCCTTATTCTAATTTTTATTGTATATATTCCTTAAATACAAAAATGGTGTAAACTCCATCCATGATAGAACAAACTAAAATATAAAAAATACTTCATTTTTTACAAGTTAATCAATACCATTCTATTAACATATTCATAACCTAAATATCATTTTCCTAAAAACACTATATAAACATCATGATCATACCAGGGGTTATCTCCCCTTAGTCAAAATTTCACATTGCCATTAAATAACTTTTCTAGTTCATAAAAAACATCCAACATAATCTTGTCAATACTTAGTGAAGAATATAAACTGAAAAATCCTTACATAATTCCCATTCATAATTATTAAATCCAAATACATAAATACTTCAATTATTCTACTTCATCCTGAATCCATAATAAGGCTACCTCATCTGATTATTTAATAACTCTTTCCATTCACATGTCATCTGTAGTGTCATTGTCATCAACAATATAACCATTACTCATACCACCTTGCATATTCTCTTTTGTTGATTTCCAATATGGATATCTATTTTCATAATGACCATTCATTCCACTATTAAAGCATTTAATTGTCGACGATGTCTTAGGGTGGAAAAGATTCACAAACATTATGTAAACAGAAATCTTTATTTTTCTTTTGAATTTAGTTGATTTGTGTCATTTTACAAAGTACAAACATCTTCTTGTTCCCCTAAGACATTCACTTGGATAGTGATTTCCATATTCTTGACACAAAGGAAACTAAATCTTCCTTACTCCATGGTTTTAGTTACTCTAAACCTCAATGAACTCTTTCCTTCTCTTATTTGGTGAGTCTGAGAGTTGGTTAAGGTACACATTTTTGATCATGTTATGTGAAAACCGATTAGGCATGATCACATAATCTTTCACTCTAATGAGCATACCATTTGAGTACTGATTATTAAATTTTCTATCCCAATGAACTTTATGCTAGTTCATTCTGGTTCTCTCCATTTTCCAAAACTATCATAGTGTGAGAAACAATTATCAAAATAAAAAACCACAAAATCATGAAAAATTACTTATATGATGCCTAAAAAATGGCTCCTACTTCTTTAATCTATCACACCTTAAGTTTATCATAGGATATTCATAATCATTTTCTACTTAAACCTTTAATTATGGTTCGTAAAGAGTTTCTAAATTCCTAATTCATATCCCCAAGAGTGTCAAACTAGGTGTGCATCAAGACCCATTGTATTTTACTAGGTTATGCTCAAATCATGCCTGATGAACCTTTTCATAGTTGTTACCCCTAGGTATATATGTGCCAGGGCCACATTCACTTTTAGAATCTAGACAAGGATGTATTTCTAGGAAACCACTCACTCTATCCATTACCAAAATTTTAGGACACTTTCCTACACTTTTCCTTATCTTTATACTTATCCGTAGAGACATCCCTAGAAATATCCTTAGATATATACCTAGGGATCTCACTAATTTTTTCACATCATTCTTTCCAAAGGTTGAATAAACCTTTCCTTTGATACCAACTATATCGACCCAGTCTTAAAATACATTTATATTACATTGTTTTAGATGAATACTTAGTATATTATAGAAATACATGCCTGAAGGCTATACTTGTTTTGTTTCATTGGAAACTTAGAATAAAATCTTTGAACTTAGTGAAATATCTTCAATGTTTCCCAAAAATATATTTCCCTTTATAACTACTAATTAAAACCTTTCTTCGTAACCTATGGAATGGAAACATAAAAATGAGTGAGCTCAGATGCCCAGTAAGGGTAAACAAAGGATATATATAAGAATAAACATGAGAATAAGGCTATGATAAATTTATTATTCTATTAAGAGATCATACCCTACATAAAAAATATCATAAACATGAATCATGGTCTAAGATACCATCTTTTTCTTGTTCGATTACTCTCATAGTTTTTGTTTGATCCTTGGTGGCTGAGTCATGTTCAGAGAAGTAAATCCTTTTTTGGAGAAAATGACCTAAAGTTAAAGGATTTATGCTTGTTTGAGTTAATGAAGTTTGGGTATAAATGGGAATAAGTGTTAAAATGAGTTCTTTGTAATTTGAGAAGATTTAAATATGATTTATTTAGTTTTAAAGAAAAATGGGATGAAAAGTAAACTGAAGAACATTTACATATCGTGTAAATAGATTATACATCATGTAATTGTTTTTGGGTTTTAATAAAATAAATACAAGGTGATGGGTTTTTTTGGAAAATTCTATTATTTTTTTTCATGACATGAAACCACAATACATGGAATGTAAATTCCTAACCTTTAGTTTTAAACATGTTGTGTAGATGATTTTTATTCTAATCCACTACTATTTTCCTCATATTGACCCTAAGGAATTGTCCATAAAATTTTGTGGCACTAACTTCCCTTTCCGATTTCCTATTAGTGTAAGTAATCTCTGGTAAGTCATTTTGGTTAGGTATTTCCTTCTTCTCAAACTTTTGTGATTAAATCCTTTGGCCAGTTACATTGTTAATTTTTATCTTGATCATTTTCTATCTAGGAAACGCTTTGAAATCATCCACAACCTTTTCTTCCTAGGTTTTGGCTATTGGAAGTAATTTTGGATTGTCAGTTAAAGGTAGGGGTCTAATATTAACCCCATGGTGTGATATTTTCCACGATTATGAAATATCGTGAATTCCCCACCATTTCATGTTCCCAAATTAATTAAATAATTTAATTATATTATTCCATGATTTCCATTTTTTTCAAATGGATTTGTAATTGGCTAATGTATTAAAGTATGTTTAGCATGACATGTGACCTAGGGTGATTTCTTGTTATATAATCCCAAAATCTTGTCTTATTTCTTATTGATATAATTTTTAATCAATTGTGAATTGAATTCCAAGTAGAATATAAAAGAAAAATGGTAATTCCCACAATTAACCATTGATATATGTGATGTGATATTGTAATATCCATGATGTATGACAAGAATTGTGTTCCATGTTGTAGAGATTATATATTGGGCTTGACCCTATAAATTGCACACTTATATGATTTTATCCTAATATTGGGTGGGCTCGGCCTAGTCCCATGCTATAATTCTTATTAAGAGAAATCTATGTCCAGTCCCATGCAATAATTCTTATCAAGAGAGACCTATGCCCAGTCTCATGTTGTAATGCTTATAGGGAATTGACCTGGAATGTTGTAATTCTTATAGGGATTTGACTCGGAAAAGATGTAATGCTTATAGGGTTTTGAACCAGATTGATTATTGTGACTATACCATGGTTATATGGTCATGGTTGGAATGGTCATAATACATTCTCAGAGATATCATAGAAAAGAGTTGAAGTAGGTTATCTTACCTTGGATATAAGGATGTGGTTGTCATGGTCGTAAGACATGCTCGGAGATATTATGACCTGGAGCCGAAGTAGGCTATGGTTGTATTTTATTAAATTTTGAATTAATTAATGTATCTATTTATTATCTTTTTTGATACACCTCTTATAAGATTAGAATTTTTTATACATGGTGGTGTCGACCTAATGAGTTATACCCACAAACGATTTGGGACACTACTTATCACCCGAGTAGATTATATGGATGATGGTTTGGATAATGTAAAAATAAATTTATCTAGATTAATTTTTTGTTATTAGGATAGAGTTTGGAGAAGGGACCTATATGGGGTTCAAGACCCGGGACTTTGAGTCTTTTATTTGAGTCTAATAGTCTTTTCTTGTATTATTCTAGCATGAAATTTAGTTACATTCTAGCACATCATTACATTGTTCTTTATTATTTATTGGATTATTTTGTAGGATTTTATTGTTGTCTTTGGAAATGTATTTACTCTAATTAATTTTGTTTTATTATGAATTTTTCAACTTCTATGATGCTTCATACCCCGAGGGTATAATCTCCCCACTATATAATTCACACATCTATTTCTAGTCAGAAGGCTATGCCATAAGAGGAGGCACACTTGAGGTCTCATAACCAACCCTTTCTAGCCATGTGAAAGAGTACTAGATTTGGGGATGTTATAAAGTGGTATCAGAGGAATGTTTTCTTGTATTTTTATTTTTAATTACAATTTGGGGAAAGGTATAAAGGATACTAGGATGTGTCCAAACATGGTAATGATCTTGTGCATGGGATTAGCTAACCCATGTATTGGGAAAAATACGAGTACCTAGGGATGAGATTGTTATTTGTGTTGTGTTCCTGTCACATTTAGTGTTATTTCACCTTGGGTGATTCACATGATAAGTCAGGTTATTGTTTTATGATGTTATTGCTTCTTGAAATTTGTACTTCTGGCCCAGTATGGCATGATCTAAGAATAAATTCATCATAACAAGAACATAGGGATATATTGACATAAATGTTTCATGATAGGGACATATCTATTTTCTCCAAGTGATATATACTATCCTATTAAACTATAATATAAGATATCTGTTTCATTGGACAAATGAAATGAGTTTTCTTTTCAGGCCAAAATACCTGTAATATATATCTAAAGAGACCTAGAGTTAGTGGTTCTCTATTTCAATCACATGTTGGGTGGACCTTTTTTCTAGAAAGATCTCTAAGGTGTTCATTTGTGTTATAGAGAAAATGCATCTTCATCATCTTCAACTTGATCTTAAAGAGAGTGGAAATTAGTACACTTATAAAAAAGCTGAACTAGAGCTTCTTATAGTTCCTAAAGAATATATGGATGTTCAGCTTCTCAACAGCTTCCTAAGGGTCATGTGATCCAAGGATATGTATACTATTTGTACCATTCCTTCAATGTCCGAGATGACAAGAGATTTTCAGTTTCATTATCTTCCTCTGTTTGCTGGGGAAGGGGAACCCTAGATAACCAAGTTCTTGATTGATTCAGTCCATAAAATCTTCAAGTATCTCAAGGAACCCACATATAGGAGGGTGAAGCTTTCTGTGTATGTGCTTTCTGGTCCTACCAAGAATTGGTGGGATATTATGGAGGTATCTGGGTAGCAGGATGAGTTATATTAGAAGAAATTAAAGATGAATTTCTTGATCAATTTCTAACCTGAACCCTTGAGGGATGAAACCCCTTATTAGTTCATGTATCTAGAATAAGACTTTTTTTCATTGTTGGACTATGATAAACGTTTTTCTGAACTATAGTTCTTTGCCCCATCCTTGGTAGCTGATGATATCTCTAGGGTGAGACGTTTCTAGGATGGTCTGCATTATGAGATCAAGTTGTGGGTAAATTTTTTCCATTTAAGAAGCTTTGAAGACATTATGAATTCAGAACTCATCACAAAACGGAATATGAAAGAGGCATCAAGAATCAGTCATGCTATTTTAACAGGGTGATCTTAAATTCTCCTTATAATTGAAATAAATTATATTATGATATTTTTCTAAAAATTAATAGTGGGATGAGAAAATAGGGTAGTTGACTACCATCTCAAGAATGTGTTCCATTCCAGTGCAATAAGTGTGGTAGGTTTGGTCACAGGAACCCTCAGTGTCCTTCCATGTAGTTGAGTGTCATATATGTTGTAGAATGGGTAATCATTAGAGATTCTGTGTGAACATTCTGTTGTAGACTAGTGGAAGTGGATCAAAATGAACACCAGATCGAGGAAGGGGCTCAACTACCCCACAGTAGGCTAGTAGTTGGAGTTACAAAGGTTTTTTAGGCCAAGGTAAGGGACATGCTACCCCAGTGTATAAGAAATAGTACCAAGAAAAGGATGTAGCATAGGGTTGTAAGACAAGAGCCTAGGGTAGAGGGACAAGTCAATTTCATGTTATGCATACTACTCTAGATAACGTTGATGCAATACAGTCTACTGTTAGAGGTAAGATTATTGTATCATCTATATTAGCTTGTGTTTTGTTTGATACAGGAGCATCACATTCTTTTTTATTTTCTATTTTTGAAAATGTTTTGGGCTCGGATGTGGAAATATTAAACGGTGTTTTAAACATTGATCCATAATTAGGTTGGTGGTCAGAGAATATCAAATGTTGTAAGTCATGTTCTCTCGAGATAGGTGGTTATACTTTATTTTGGGAACCATTTAGGATGGAAATGACAAAGTTTCACTTGATTCTTGGTATGGATTTTTTAGTTCTATACTAGGCTCATATCGACTGTTACAAAAGGATAGTTACCTTATTATCTTTGTAAGGAATATGTTATTCTCACTAGGGTGATTTGGATCTTCAAGCTGGTTATGCGGGACCAATTCGGTGCATGTTGGATTTTCTCATGGATCAAATCATGGGTATTGATCTAAATAATGGTGGAATGTAGACTAATTCATTTCCTCCAATGGAAGACCATATTTTGGATTTATTTCTAAATGAGTTCTATGTATTACCACCTGAGCGATATATTGAGTTCATGATTGAGTTGATGCCGAGAGTAGAGCCAATTTCAATCTCACCTTACTGAATGACACTAATAGAACTTTGATAGTTAATGGTTTAGTTGGAATATGTGAAATCTAAAGGCTTAAAATGAATGAATAAATCTCTTTTGGCTTCTCCGGTTTTATTCACCAAAATGATGATGGATCTTTTCACATATGTGTGGATTATTGGAGGTTGAACCAGATAACGATAAAAAACCGGTTTCCGCTTCCACACATTGATGATATTTTCAATCAATTAGGAGGTTACAAGATATTATCCAAGATTTATTTGAGATCAGGATTTCATCATTTAAGGGTGATAACATCAGACATATATCACACTAATTTTAGGAGCATATACGGTTTGTATGAATTTATAGTGATGGATTTTGGGTTAACTAATGTGATTGTGGTATTCATGGACATAGTGAATGGGATATTTCATCCTTTTCTAGATCAGTTTGTGGTGGTTTTTGTTGATGAAACATTAGTGTACTCTTATTCAGGAGACAATCATTTCAATCATCTTGACATTATCCTAAGTACACTGAGATAACATCGGTTTTATACTAAGCTAATTAAATACAGTTTTTGGATAAATAAAGTAAACTTTTTGGGCCATGTAATCTTAGAGGTAGTAGTGTTATCAGACCCAGAAAAAGTTGCAACCATGGTATCTTTGGAACAACTAAATTACATCTTCAAAATTCATATATTTCTAGGATTAACAGGTTATTACTGACATTTTATCTATGATTTCTCCCGTTTTTCATCCCCAATATCTGGTATGACCAAGAAATGGGTGAAGTTTGTTTGGTCTGATGCTTACAAGAGGGATTTTCACGATCTTAAATGCAGGATGATCTCAACACCTATCCTTATTTAACCTATATCAATAAAAGTTATATTGTGTTCTGTGACACAGTCAGAGTTGGACTCGGAGTAGTTATAATATAGAAGGATTGTGTGGTTGGATTATGGATCCAAGAAGCTGAGACTTATTTAGAGGAGTTACCCTACTCACAATCTAGATTTTGAGAAATTTTTATATGCTCTGAGATGTTGGTGACCCTATATCATGGGTGAGCAATTTTTGGTAAAAAAGAATCATAATAGCCTCAAGTAAATCATTTCTTAGCAAGACGTGAACCTTTAACAGAGAAGGTGATTTGATTATTTGTAGTCTTTCATCTTTGAATTTTATTATTTATCAGGAAAGGGTAGCATCATTAACAATGCTTTGAGACAGATGACACATACATAAGTAGTACGAGAGTATTGTGATGATTGGTGAATGATTTTCCTTTTTTCATACATTAATATGGATGTTCATGAATCTCATGGGTGAGTAGCTCAAACTTAAACATCAATTATACTCATTATTTTGGATCAGATTAAGAAATACTAGTTGTATGATATAGAGGGCTTAGTTATAAGAGAAAAATTATATGATGAGGAGACGCCATCAGGATGGTCTCTCAATAGTGTAAATTATATTATTTTCTATGTCTGAGTGTGGGTTCCTATGGGCTTGCACGAGGAGCTGATTAGGGAGTTTCATGCCTCTAGGTGGGTGGTGCATCCTAGTTTAACAAATATATGTCAGGATCTCTGTTGACATTACTAGTTATCAAGAATGAAGAATGAGTTTTCATGATTTGTGTCTAGATGCTTCACTTGTCAGTAGGTGAAATCCAAGCATCCGATCCTAGCTAGGGTTTTTCATCCTTTACTCATTCCTGAGTGGAAATGGGACGATGTCAGGATGGATTTTTTGATGGGACAACCCAGGATGACCCATAAGAATGATTTAGTATTGTTCGTTATGTATTGAATAAATAATTTATCAAACTTCTTACATATTAGGTAAACCTTTACAGTTGAATATTTAGGAATTTTTTTGTGTTCAAGGTAGTTTATCTGCACGATATTCTAAGGTATATCATTTTAGATAGATGTTCTCATTTCACATCGTGTTTCTGGAAGGGAATTTATAAAACCTTTTGATTGCAAGTTATTTTAAGCAAAAACTATCATTCATAGATCGATGGTCAATATAAGTGGACTATTTAGATTCTAGAGGATAGTCTATGAGCCTGTGTTTTGGATTTTTTTGGTTCATGGGGGAAAAATATGTCACTCACATAGTTTTTGTATAATAACAACTTCCAAGAATCAATCCAAATGTCACCTTTTGAGGTTTTGAATGTTGGGTAGTTCCATTTTCCTCTTTGTCAACTATATAAAAATGAGTCAGCACTTGTTCGTCCTAGTCTCATGTAGGAGATGTCTGAATAGGTTCAGTTGACCAGACAATAGTTGGTGACCGTGTAGAGTAAGAAGAAATAATATGGTAACCATCAGTGAAGGATTATGGAATTCACGGTTGGTCAATATGATTTCCTTTGGGTGTCTCCTCTGTTGGGGAAACACCATATCATGAAATAGGGAAATCTAGTGCCTAGGTTTTTCAGGTCATTTGAAACAGTGTCAAGGGTCAGTCTAGTGGTGTATTGTTTTTTCCTTCCATAGTGCTATAGTGCCATGCACAAAATTTTATGGATGTCACAACTAAAAACATATAATACATACCCTTCACATGTGGTAGACTTAATATAATTCAATCTTTGTGCTGATAAATCATTTTAGGAGAATCTGATACGGGTTGGGGATCATAGTGAGAAATATCTTCAAGGTGGGACTATACCATAGGTTAGAGTGTAGTGGAAGCATGGGTGGTTTTAGGAGGAGACCTTATAGAGGGAGTCTTATATAAACACAATGTGGCCAGAATAGGTTACTGGGACATCACAATGACACTTGGAGTAGCTCGGGGATGAGTTGTTATAAGGTTGAGAGGTTGTAAGATACCATCATTTTCTAGGTACATTTATCTCTATGAGTTTTTTATTTAAGCCTTGGTGGGAAAGTCTTGTTTGGGTATAGAGATCCTTTTTTGGGGGAAATGACCTATTTTTGGGTCTGTGTGATTTTTTGAGTTAATGGAGTCTAGGTATAAATGGGACCAATTGTTAAAATGAGTTCTTGGTATGTTTAGAAGGTTTAAATGGGGTTTGAGTTGTTTAAAAGGTAAATGGTATGAAAAATAAACTACATAACATTTACACGTCATGTTAAGGGATTACATGCCATGTAATTGTTTTTGTATTTTAATAAAATAAATTTGACGTGATGGGTTTTCAAATAATTCCATTGAAAACATATAAAAGATGTGAACCCAGATTACACATTGTGTAAATGACCAACCTACAATTTTAAACATGTTGTGTGGCAGATTTTCATTCTAATCTACTGTATCTTCCCTACTCTCAACCCTAGGGAATTATACATGAAATTTTGGAATGCCAAATTCCCTTCTGTACATCTTGTTTGTGTAAGAAATCCCGAGTAAGTCCTTTTCGTTAGGTTCTTTTTTATCCTCTAACCATTGTGGTTAAATCCTTTGTCCAATTGCATTGTTGGTTTTGATATTAATCAGTTTTGATATAGGAACCACTTTTCAATCATCTTCACCTTCTTCCTCATGGGAATTAGGTATTGGAAGCATTGTGGGATTGTTAGTTAAATATAGGGGTCTAAATCATAACCTTATAGTTTTATATTTTCCATATTTATGAAATATCATGATTACGCCATTTTTGTGTGAACCCAAATTAATTAAATAACTTAATGAAATTATTCCATGATTTCCTTTGGTTTCAAATGTATTTTTAATTGGCTAATGCATTAAATTATGTTTAGCACGACATGTGAGAAAATGTGATTTGTTGTTATAGAATCCCTTAATTGTGGTTTATTTATTATTGATATAAATCTTAATCAATAGTGAATTGAATTACAAGTGGAATATTAAAAAAAACTGGTAATTCACATAATTAACCATTGATATATATGATGTGATATTTTGATATCCATAATGTATGATGGGAATTTTGTTCCTTGCTATAATGATTATATATCGGTATCAACCCTAGAAATTACAAACTTATATGATGTAATGTTAATGTTGAGAATTCTTGACCTAGTCCCAGGCTACGATGCTTATAGAGAGTGGGCTATGAGTTATACCATTCTATAATGCTTATAGGTATTTGACTTAGTATTATGTAATGTTTATAGGGATTTGATCCAAAAATGTTGTAATGCTTATAGAGATTTGATCTAGATTGTTTTTTGTGACTATAAAATGGTTATATGAATATGGTTTACATGGTTATAAGACATACTTAGATACATTCTAGAATAATTCCGAAGAAGGTTATCTTACATTGGTTATATAGTTGTGGTTGCGATGGTCATAAGACATGATTAGAGATATTAAAACAAGGAGCTGAAGTAGGTTATGGTTTTATTTTATTAATTGTTGAATTAATTAATTCACCTATTTATCACCTTATTGAATACACTTCTTATCAGACTATTGTTTTTAGAAATGACGGTGTCGACCTAATGAGTTATACTGACACCCTATTCGGGATACTGTTTGGAACCCTAGAAAATTACATGGATTTAGTTTTGGACAATGGAAAATGACCTTAATATTCATTACTTTTTTTCATTGGGATAGAGTTCGAAGATGGTACTTTCAAGGGGTTTGGTACCCAAGACATTGAATATTTTATTTGATTCTACTATCCATTTCTTGTATTGTTCTAAAATTACATTTAGTTACATTCCAAAACATCATTACATTTTTTCTTATTATTTATTGAATTAGTTAGTTGAATTTTATTGTTTTCTTCCACAATGTATTAACTCTGATTAATTATTTTTTATTATGATGTTTTTTACTTCTATGACACTTCATACTAGGGGTATAGTCTCCCCACTATACTATTAACACTCACGCTGCTAGTTGGTAGCCTTTAGATTACATGAAGATGAACTTGAGGCCTTGTATCCAATTATTTCTGGCCACATAAGAGTAAAATATTGGGGTATGTTACACATGACCTAAATATAGTTAGTTCATAAGACATGAATCAAACAGGAATCAAGACAATAACCCATGAAAGCATAACATAGGAATAAGAAATGGTATTGTGGAAAACACATAGGCTAATAAAATTATTTCCATAGTAGTCAAGGAATAGTTTTCAAGGAAATATTAGTATTGTCTATTCACTCCCCACACCATCTTGATAGTGATGGTTTACTCCCAAGATAATCTTAATAATCAAGGTTAACCACCAATACCATATTAGTAGAAAAAGTACATTACTGAACTGAGTTCACTTCCAGTTCCAACAATGTATATATCATGAGATATAAATACTTATCTAATTCACTAGAGAGAGATATTGGTCCCAGCTATATTATAATGAAACCATACATACATTTTCCACAAGATCATATACAATCATACCATAACCCATGAAATGAAATGGGTGTCATAAACATGTAATCATACCATAACCTATGAAAAAATAGATAGGTTTCATAATCTTATCATCAAATAATAACCCATAAAAGGTAGCATGTTTCATAATAATATTACCCATGAAATAGAAACATGTTTCCTAGAAATATAACTTTTGAAAGAGAAACATGGTTCATAAACAGCATGTAGTAAAAACATAATCCGTTCAGAGAAAGAATATGAATGTAAGCATTGGATAATTATCCTGTAATGGAATGAGTAACACCAAAAGAAGCCATATTAGATGGAAAATAATTATTAAAAATAATTTAAAACCATTTATTGAGGAAAATATTATTTATTCTTTGAAAAAATATTTTTAAGACATAAAGCCTTTTGAAAATCTTTTTCTTTGAAATCATATTAAGGAAATTTTAAAACATGGTTAAAATATTTTTATTTGAATATAACATTGAAAAATAATAATTTTTTTTGAAATCTTTTTTACTTGAAAATGAGAATTAAATATAATTTTAAAAAAAATTGAAAAACATTTTGGAAAAAATGGTTTTTGAAATAAATATATTTCCAAGCAAAAAGAGAAATAAGATCATATTTTATTAAAAACATTTTATTAATTATATTAAGTTCCAAAGAGTGGAAAAATGGTACCAATACATTAACATATCATGAATTTATATAGGATAATAAAATTAATGAGATTTGTTGAGAGATGGATCATTTGATTTCATTAATGGAATCATAATAAAAAACAATCCCATTAAACAATGGGATTGTTTCAATAGACTCTTACAACTTGGTAACATTGAATCATACTCACCATATAAGTAAATAAAATTACATAAAAATCAAAAAAATAACAAAAATAATAAAATTCATGATATAACATGTAAAAGAGTAGTGTATACACCTCTTATAAAAACGTATATGCATATCATGGCATGTGTCTTAAAGAAGGAAAATTGAGACAAAACTACTTTATCGATTTAGTAACTTTTGAAACATAAATCCCATGAAAGAGATATCATAAAATGGATATTTAAATAACCATAAATTTAAGTATAAGAATCATATAATACAATCATGGGATTTATATAGACTACACAAAGTAAACAAATAGTGAACATAGAATGTATGACATGGATATAAAAAGTGAGATGAGAAACCCATACCTTATGTCTGGAATCTCATTGTACTCATTAAAACCTCTTGTATAATAATTATAAGTTTATTATAAATATATAATATAACCATATTAATATATATAATACCATATATTATTTACTTATGACTTTATAATTCCAATTCATTAATAACTTCATTTTAAAGTTACAATTTGGGTGATAATCGCCTTGTTTTTCATACTTGTTTGGACTTGTTATTTATGATACTCTTACTTATATCAGGATTTAATTATTTAAATAATTTAAAACGTGATATAATTATCTTATATTTTCAATATATATGTATTTATAATAATATATATAAAAAATACATTGTTCGTGGAGACGGTAGGCCATACGTACGCATGAACGTTGTTTTTGTTTTACTATCATATTGAAAGAAAACAATTAAAGGAAATATATAAATATATATATATTATAATTAAATTATTATTATTAGTTTCTATATATATTATACTTTTACTAAACCCATCCTTAATACATTTCTTATAAAGTGTGAACGAATCACATCGCTTTGAGGAAGTGGTAGTCCACACACGTTCACAAACAAAGTTATCTTATATTCACAATATGGAAATCATGAAGGTATGTTTTATATAATAATTATAGAAAAATAAATACATAAAAAATATCATATATATATTATAAAAATGATTTTCCATCACAATACCCAACCATGAGAGGTGGTAAATGAAAAATTAATAATATAATTTCCCGAGGTGGTAGTTCGCCATGCACAAGAATGGTAAGTTCATTACCCATTAGATGAATGTTTGTGTAAGTGTAGGTAGAAAAATTAATATAAAAAAACTTAATATATCTAGGATAATGAGGTTATTATTTAATAATGGAATAATTATAATTTTGGCAGTGGAGAAATAAAATAATATAAATGAGGTTGAGCAAGTATATTAGCTCTACTTTGGGAAACTTCTTTTGTCTTTCACCAAAGGGGTTACTTGATTAGATTTATTCCCAAAGGGAGGATTCAAGAATGAAGGTAGAAATGTTTTTATCTCATATGGAAATATTTTTGGGGAACCAAATGTACTGAGAGGTGTGAATAAGTGGGAGGGTTGGGTTTAATTTTATAGTAGAGGAGGAGTGACATTCTTGTAAATTTTTGAAAAGGGAATTCCACCCACGATTTTACCATATAAAGTGGATCCAATAATGGTAAAAATTATATCCAATGGATTATAAGTTCTAACCATTAATATAAAATGTCTTTTGCAAATGTTTTTAGGTCATTTTATCCCTTATGTTTAAGGTTTTGTCCCCGGTTAAGCCAATTTTTATCTTAATCACCGTAATTAATTTTAATCACTTTAACTAATATTTATGGTAAAAAATAAGTTTAACTTATTATAAATTATAAATTATACTTATTAAAAATATTTAATCCATTTTTAAAAATTCCAATCACATAAGTATCAGAAATTAATTAAAACATAATCCCATAAACAAGACAATAATGCGGGTTTTTAAAGTAAAAACGTTCAAAAGTTTGGTATGTTTTTATATCCAATTTCAATGTGAAATTAATTCCAATGAACTAAATTAGATTAATTGATGTATAATTGATATAATTTTACTTTAAAAATAATTTAAACAATAATTTAACCTTATAAATAAATCATAAAAAAGTGGGCTTGAAATAAAATTCGGTATTTTACACTATCCGTTGAAATATTAAACTTCTCAAAAAAATAAAAAAATTCACCCAGAGTAAATTTTGATATTTATATTTTTAAAATGAATTTTATTTTGAAAAATTAAATTTATAAAAAGTGTCAAAAATTATATTCAAAATGAGTTCTCCATTAAAAGGTGGTAAAATTACCTTTTAGAAAAATACCACTTTTTATTCATATAATTGGATTTATTAATATCTATGCTAATAAAATCTATTAGATAAGTATAAAAAATTAATTTAATATATAAAATATAAATTTTATTGAAAAAAATTTATCAATAGCAGTTTTTTTAATTTATTGAGATAAAATTGTATTTATACATATTACTATTAGAAAAGGAATTCCATTATTTTTAAATATTTATTACTTTCATTTCTAACTAATTGATAACATAAGGAATTTATTTTATATACATGTGTTAGACATAGTTTCATAATTTATTTAAGCTCATTTGTATCTTCCATTATAATGTTTAAATGATAACTATTGTATTTTAATAATAATTATATATTGTAGTTTAGTAAAACTCAGCCTTTTGTGTAACACAAGCTATTGAAGGAACATAGAATTATTTGTAACTCAAGACAACATAGTTTTTCATGTACCTCAAGATAATCTTAGTGTTGTGTATGGTTAATGATTAAATTAGTGTTGTATATAACGTAAGACAAACAAAATGGTTTTATATAAAAATGTATATTCAGTGTTCCGTGAATTGAAAAATATCAAAATGATTAATGTAACTCAAAAAATACGTTTCACAAAATCTAAGGGTGTTATAGGGATCTATATACTAATTTAATTAAGGAAAAGGGGAAAAAACAACCTTCGTTTCCTTTAACACATATAAAGCTTTTGAGTAGGGAAGAAGATACATAGGTTTGATTATAAATATTATTTTTGAATATAAAGGAGTTATTTTAATAAAAATAATTTATACTTAGTTTTTATGGATGATATAAATACATTAAATTCTTAAGAAACACCAATGAATGAATTATTCACTTAATAATTCAATAATATAAATGAAATTTTATTAAGTAATTTAAAATTACTAAAATCATTATCTTATGAAAATATATTTGTAAGTGTTAATAAATATAAAATATATTCTATTAATGTTCCAATTTATCTTTTATAATGAACATATTGATCTATAAATAGTAAAAACATGTCAAAACAGTTAGGGTTGAAGCTACGTTTTTGGTGGGTTACAAGCGTTTCTATAAAAATTAGTTTTCTACACATTTTAGATTTTTATTTTATATATTATATGTCATATTTTATAATCCTTCGGTCTAAATTTTATAACATTTATAACTTTAATTTAGTCTTAATGGTTAAATTACATAGGTTAGAAAACTAGTTACCTTAATAAAAACAAAAATTATAAAAGCGGGGAAACATAGAAGTTAAGGAACCCAATTAAGAAGATGAACTTATATTTGTGTGGTGGAGATTTAGATCAAACATAATTAAAATTTAATCCATTATTTATCCTTTTTGGAATCTCATGAGGTAGTTAAGACGTCCCAATAATTTTTAACTTTTTATATTTACTAGAATGTGAACCCCTGTCCTATAAAAAGACATTCACCATTTCCATTTCCTCGCACATTAAAAGACCTTTGGTTTTGAAACAAGATAACTAATAATCTAAAAAAATTCATCCTCTCACCCTAGAATCCTCACATTAGGCATAAAACCAACCATGGAATCCATTTGGGGAAAACCCAAAAGAATTACCAAAAAAAGTGATAACATTATTCAACACCCATTTATGTTTTATTTATTTCTCCAAATGTTAAATTATTATTATTTAATTCTATATAATAAAATAATTATCATAAATATACTTAAAATGTTTTAATGTTAGGGTTTCTAGATAAACCTACACAAAATTCCATCAAATAGGTAACAAAATTACCGTTCGTCTACGGAGAACTACGACCTCATGAAACGATGCCATTTTTTTCCTTTAACACCTCTCATGGTTGGGAATTATGATAGAAATAATATTTCTATATTATTTATATGATATTTAGGATTTATTTATTCTTATTTAATTATTATATAAAACATACCATTATGCTTTCCATTTTGTGTAAATATGATAAATTTGTTTGTGGACGTGTGGACTACCGCCTCCTCAAATCAATGTAATTCGTTCACACATTGCAAGGAACACAATAAGGATGGGTTTAGGAAATATATATGATATTTATGAAATAATATTTATAATATAATGATGATATATATATAAATATATTTCATTTACTTTATTTTATTCAATACTACAAGAAAACAGAAACAATGTTCATGCGTACATACGACCTACCGTATCCGTGAACGGTCTATTCCATTTCATATTTATATATTTTATAGATTATTATAAATATTTATATACTAAATATATATTATATTTATATCATTTTTTACATTTTGGAAATAATTAAATCATTATCTATATAAGTGGATCAGGAAGATAAAGTCAAAACATATATGAAAAACAAAGTGGATATTACCGGAAACTTAACATTAATATGGAATTGAAAAAAGGTTAATATAAAGTAATAATAAAATAATATATGGTATTAGAAATAATAATATGGGAATTTATTATAGTTATAATAAAATTATATTTATTATAAAAGAGTTTTGAACGTGTATGAATAAAGTCAAGACTTATGGTAAGGGTTTTTTCATCTCACTTTTTATATTCGTTGGATACATGCCCTGTTCACCACTCATTTATTTTGTGTGATGTATATAATACCCATGAATGTATTATATTATATTTATACATAAATTAATTTTTATTTACATATCAATTTCATGATCTCACTTTAAATGGGTTTATAGTTCAAAAGTTACAAAATCGATAAGGTAATTTAGTCTCAAGTTTTCTTTTTTGAGACACATGTTACGCCATGAACCTATATTATTCGACGAGGTATATATAATGACATTTGACATGTTATTTAATGAATATTATTATTTTAATTATATTATATGATTTATATAATTTTATTCTCTCATGGGGATTAGGATTTAAAGCCGCTAAAATGATAAGATTTTACTTCTACAATCTCATCATTTATCGGGATTGTTTAAGATTATGCTTCCATTGATGGAATCGTATGATGAATATGACAATATATCTCATGAATAATCTTCTTATATGATTATTCATGGAATATAATTGTAATGGTACCATTTTTTTCACTATTTGGTACTTATTATAATTAATGATTTTCTTTTAGGAAAATCTAATTTTATTTCTCCTTTCTGTCTTAAATCCGTGTTCTTTCAAAATGTGTTTTATAAAAAAATTCCGAATGGTTTTAATATTATCCTATAATATTTAAAATGTATTTTGACCCATGATTTAACTTTTTTAATTTTTTTAAAAATTAATTTGTTTGTTTTTTTCTCATCAAGGAATTATTTTAAACATTTTAAGGTGGAAAAAAGGAATGTTCGAAATGTATAGACTTACCCACCATCATGACTATCATTTCCTTCCAGATTTATTGGTAAGTTTACATGGTTATTTTTATATATTTATTCCTTAATATTATATAATTTTTTTTTGTTTTAAAGTAGGTTTTCAAAGAAAAATGGTTTAAAAAATGTTTTATGTTTAAAAGTGTTTTAAAATATTTTAAAAGTTTCCGTTATATGTTTTCAAATATTTATTTTCAAAGAAAAAAGTTTTCATGATTTATCAATTTTTTTATAAGTTTTCAATGAAATTTTATAGAAAAAGGTTTTCAAAACTATTTCAATACTTCTTTCTGATTTTCAAAGTATTTTAAAAAAAATTGTTTTTAAAATATCTTTAAGCTTCATTTATAAATTTTAAAGGATATTTAAAAATAAAAATGTTTCTAAAATTCATGATTTTTTGAAAATAAAATATTGATAGTGGAAAATATATTTGCCTCAAGAAATGTTTTAAATGAAATTTTAAATCATTCATTATAAGAAAAGGTTTTTAAAATGGTTTTATGAATGTTATTTTCAAAGAAAGGCTATTTTCCTTAAGAGATGATCTATTTGATCCTTGAAAATACCTCTCTATATAAGATGACATAGTTTCTTATTTTTTATGATATAATAGGGATATTATCCAAGAATACCATTAATATTCTTTATCAAATGGTTTAATATTTTATGGAATGATGTTTATGACACATGTTTCTCTTCTGCGGATTATATACTTTTGAAACACACTTCTTTTAACGGGTTATGTTTTGATGAAATGATTATCAGACCAATCTATTTTATATATGTAATGATATGATGATATGTTTATGACACCCATTTCATTTTAGGAGTTATGATATGATGTTTGTGAAAGCCATCAATTTTTATGGGTCAGGATTTGATGAAATTTTTATTATCTTATGGAACATGTATGTATGATTTTATTATTTGATGGGTGGGACATATATCTCCCTCAAATAAATTGGGTGAATATTTATATCTCATGAGATAATGATGGGAAAGATGTTTAAGGAATTGATCCACAATGGGAAAAATTTGTGTCATGATCCAAAAGGGGAAATAGGTGTGTCTCAATCCACTATGGGAAGATGGGGAAACTTGATCCACCATGGGAATATGGGGAAATCCGATCCAATAAGGGAAGATGGAGAAACCCGATACACTATGGGAAGAAGGAAAAACCCGACCCCTTATAAAGAAAGGAAAAAAACCATGGATGGTGGTGTGTCCCACTTAGTAGGTTTAGTCCCCATGAAGTTCCTTAATAGGTTTAGAAAATGAGCCTTGACTTTTAGGGATTGATTTTTGTGCATGAACCTGATTACATGTTCACAATGTTATGTCTTGACCAGGTTTGAGATCCATAAGTTTATGAAAGAGGCTAATTTTATGTCCTTAACAAAATGAGTGAACCTGTTTCTATTAGCACATGTTGAAAATGTTATAATCTGATTCTTATGCCACAAGTCTATGTCTTATTCCTATGATATTATTTCAGGAATTATCCTCTTTGAATTCCTTATGATTCATGTCTTCTCAATTACCAATAATTATTCTATGTCTATTTATTATGATCCTTGATATAAAGGGTATGATCTTCTTATGTTATGATAATTTTATCACACCTTTATACTCATGTTATGCTTATATATCTCCCTTTTTTACCCTTACCGAGCATATGAGATCACACGTTTCTTATGTTTCCTTTCCATAGGTTATAAAGATAGGTTTTATGTAGGTGTAATAAAGGTGAATATCATTAAGGGAGATGTCGAAGATATTTCACCAAGTTAGAAGAATATGTTTATTAGTTTTAAAATATACAAAACTATTATGGTCCTTAGGAATATATTTTTGTAATGTTATGAATATTCTTCTAAAATCATGTAATATTCATGTATGTTAGCCTGGGTTGCTATAGTTGGTATTAAATAAATGGTTTAGTCAGCCTTTGGAAACTAGTATAATAAAACTTTAGTGGGATACCTGAGGAAATTTATAAGGATATGGCTATGGATGTTTCTAAGGATAAGTCTAAGGATGATTTAAAGTATAGTAAAATGTCCTAGAATTTTGGTAAAGGATTAAGAGAGTGGTTTACAAATAATTAAATCCCTATCTATATACTACAAGTGGATGCGGATATAGAACATATGTAATTAATGGTAACTACCCCAAAACTGCCGTATTGAGCTAGACTTGATCAGGAACTGCTGAACGATAATGGGTGTTTTTACACACATGGTTTGACACTCATAGGGGATATGATTTAAAAATACATAAACTCATTACGAACCATCATGAAAGATTTAAATAAAATATAACTATTAATAACTTGGGATTAAAATGAGGTGTCATAGTTTAAATAAGGTTTCATGATTTATACATCTTATAAGTAGTTTTTCATGATTATGTCGCCATATTCAATGATAAATGTTATTGACTCTATTTCTAGATTTATTCAATCTATGACACAAGATTTAACTGGGTTATCATTGAATGTTTTAGATATGAAAATTATAATCTTTTTTAAAATTGATTTCCTGAGTGGAAATATCATGAAGAGAATCAGAAAGATGGTACGAGTATTGGTTATACTGCTGAAGATAAAGAGGTAATGAATTAAATTTGAACGGTATAGTGTGTTCTAATAGTATTGTTCACATAAATGTAATAAGTATGATTAAATTGACGTTGAGGAACCCTTAGGAAATTATACTTGTTTTATATTATATGAAATGGGTATTTAAGAATAAAATGATGAAGCCTAAATGATGGTTAAGAATAAAGTTTGTTGATTTAAGGGTATAGGTATAAAAATTCAAAAATCATGTTATATGAATCATGGAGTATTTTCTTTCCATTAAGGATTTTCAAAAATATATTGAATAGTGATGATGAACTAGAAAAGGGAGTTAATGGAAAGTTTATCTTTTGATTAATGTAAGGTAAACCTTAATGTGTCCCTGATATTGATAAAATCATGTTTATCATGGATAAATAAATTATTAATATGGATAATGTAATTGGGATAGTACTGATAACCCTCTAACTGATTACTGATATGTTGAAAAAGTGGTCTATGTTATCATGGATGCATTTTACATTTTTTTTGGATTTATTGAATATATCCAATAATCATTGGAATAAGAAAGAATTCAAGTATTCAATAAGGTTTTATATTAATTTATGTTATTACAATTTTTTAATAGAAAACATGATGAATTTATTAACATGTTTTCTATGAAAAAACGAAAAGATACTTTATATGAGGGATAAATGGTAATCTTTTTTTATAAATTTAGCAAACTTCATTCTAAAGTTTTGGATTTTCATATTTTGTAAGGATTATAATGTTAACCATTTATGGAAATTTTAAGTTAATATTTGGGTGAATGTTATAAGATTAAAGTATTATCTCACCATATGAGGATTTATGCATATTGGATAACCTGTTATAGCCACTTTGTTTTGATGATAATTAAAATACATGGGATGAATTATCATGTACCTCATGATCTGTTAGTACATATGTAATTAAAAATGAACCTATATTTCTTAGAGTACGATATAAAGTGGAAATTGAGTAATTAACAACCAAAGGGTGATATTATGAATATCTAAATGAATGAAATCAAGTAGGTATATCTTCTCATGAAAATTCTTCATCTTTTGGAATAAGATGTCGAAAAAATAGCATCCCAGTACCTTCACTTCTGATGTATCAAATGGTCCCTTAGATCATTATGTATTTATGGATTTGTGATTTTTAATTTTATCTTGACTATGTTCTCTATCACCCTCCAATAGATTGTGATAATTATATTTCTATTCCATTTCCATGTTTTTACTTCCAACCTATGTTCTCCTATGTGGAAACCGATTTATGTGTTAATTTGGATAATTGTTATTTTTGAAAAGTTTCATTTTAAAATTATTTTTTAGTATTAATTTTTACTATGTGGGTTTTTATGAAAGGAAATTTCATACCCAAACATTATGACAAAGGAAAATAAGGATCAGATACCACTTTGTAACATCCCAACCCAAAAACCATCAAACCAGGGCCCTGAATCGATGGTTCACATGGACTCAAGCATGCCTCCCCATACACTAAATGATTCCAACAATAAGTGAGGGTATAAGGAGGTATAGTGGATAGACCATACCCTCGTATCAATGTAGAATGACATATACAATAAATAAGAAGATAATAATAGAATCATAATACAAATAGACACTATTACCATAGGACGAGTAACTTGCCATAGTGGAATCATGATATTAAATAATGAAAAAAAACTATAGAGGAAAAAATAAAAAAAACTACAACAACATAAAAAACCAATAGGTTATATCATATAAATGATGGAATTACATATTGATATATACAAAGGAATACAGGGTAGACATATACAACATGCTATACAAAAAAGGGGAAAAAGGAAAAAAGGATATCTCACTAGTATCTTGAGCATACGATTGATCCTATTTTACTAAGATCCATGATATAAGAAAGAAATATTAAACATTTATAGTATGGAGTTTTCCCTTATCCATACCTACAGATATGTATTCCACCCAGGTACCAAAGGCTACTGGAGTAGGGTGTGAGAAAAAATCCTAGTATTCCACCAATAATTGTGTCTAGAAGTAATACAAGCATTGTAAATAGAAAAAGTAGTGTCTAGGTAATAGGAATGATAAATAGTGTTGAATAAATAAATACCATCAATCTCAAGTTCCTATAGGGAAACTGGTGGCTCTACCTACTTCGGCATAGGCTGATAGATGTATGATCAGTAAACATAAATATATATAGTAATAATTTATATATAGTATAATGTTTTATTATATACACCTATATGCACTATGTACATAAGGAAATAAATGGGAATATACCTGGATGCTAAGTTCTAGTTGGACCTAGGGCGTAACTCATGCATCCATAACTACTCTAATGAGACTATAAGCTCAAGAAATGGTATATCACCTGAAACTCATAATGAATGTGATAAATCATTATAAAAACTCGGGATATATGGGGTGATTATTCCTACACAACACTCGATATATAGGAATGTGGAACATCATTCACATCACCTAGAAAATATTATAATTGTGAGAGAGATCTTTCTCAACACTGGATATAAGGAAGAGTGAAATTTCATGATCAATAGGTCCCTTAACCACCATTCCATATCCAATCTCAATGGTATAATCAAAATAATAGTAATATCATGTGGGATCACCACTTTAGAATAATTATCATCACACCTTAATAAACCAAGGGCATTGCATATCATGTGATCCATATATTAAAGCATGTATCACTTGGTGTGTCCTTAGTACCCATTACCATTCATTATAATTAATTCATTTAAATATTTTAATAATATATATTAATTTCAATTAAATTTAATTAATCCATTTTAATTAATCAAGGCATGAAAATTCAATTTCATATTAGCCAAGCAATTCGATGGTTTCTTGGTCATAAAAAAATTATATAAGAGTTCAAAATTCATTTTTCCCACCCAATGGGTGGCTATGGTTTAGTTTGAAAACCACTGAACATTTCCAAGGTCTCTCGGGACTATAACATCATGTGTATACTTATTTAGAAATGAAGAACTCAATTTCAAGTAATGTGAGGCAATTATTGGCATGTGGAATAATAGTGAAGCTATGAAATAAACTTGACTTTGATGTAAAATAACTAGACCACCAACCATAAGTTCATAGATGACTCCTCATATAATATTAGCATCATATTTTAAGTATATTGGATTAATTTTGAAGAATGGTCCAACACCCTAAAAATAGGGTGAATGATCTTGCAAAAGAATAGAACAATATATATGAAGAGAATGATAAATAGAATCAAGACGAATAGAGATCATACCTAAAGTTATCCAATGCATCCGACATTACTTGATTTGGAGTCTCAATCTTGTAGATACATTGATCCCTATGTCAAATGGTGGGAGACCACAAAAGAGGAAGAAGGGGTGCTCATCCACTATAAATGGTAGGACGAAAGAAGGGTTTTAGTTTTTAAATTATTTAAGGAAAAAATTTAATTCCATCTATCCTGACAAGGGAACATGGTTTTGTAGAGACCCAAAGCTTTAATTACATGGACATTACATTAATTTTTCAGAATACTTAATACATAACGAAAACAGACACACAAGGACAGTAATAGTTTAGTGTATTTGGAAACTCGGAAAAATAATCTTCTAATCGTGGTGAAAGATCTTCAACATCTCCAATAAAGATATTACCCTTTTGTTTTCTTACCTAAAACCTTTATTTAAATCCTAGGGAAAATTAAACATATAAAGGGTGATCTCAAATTCTCAGTAAGGGTAATCATAGAGAACATAAAACAATCCAAAAACATTTGAATGAAAAAAACTTGAACATAAAATCTAAACATCAAAATCATGAGCAACGACATAAATCTTTGAAGTACATAGGTCATAGATCATAAAGGAAAATTAGTCATGATAAACTAGCATGGTAATAAAAAAATTAATTGTGGAATCCATTAAGCTCATGTTATGATTTCCATGGTAGCTAAGGCATTACTGCCAAGACCATCTTAGTGGACAAAGTCCCATTCTGAATCGAGTTCACTCCTCGTTCCAATCCTGTAACACTGAACCGGTTTAACTTACCATTCCATCCATGTCTATCTCATGAGATATAAATCTTTACCCAATGCATTGGAGGCAGATATAGGTCCCACCCATCTCTTAATGAAATCATTCATACTTGTGCCACAAAATAAACATAAAACATTCATCATAACCAAAAAAATAAAATGGGTTTCATAAACATTGTCTCATCATCACATAATCCATATAAAACAAATGGATATTTCATCATATGAAAATTGAAACCATGCAAATCATAGAGACATTATAATTGAAACATAAACATATGAAATAATTTCATCTTAGATGGAAAATGGTTTTGATAAAACACTTGAAATTAATTCTTTAAAAAAATATCCTTTCTACTTCAAAATCATTTTCTTTTCTCAAAATTCCATGAAATTTTAAAAGAAAAGTATTTTGTTGAAAATAGTACTAAAATATTGTATAGTAAGCTTCATGAAAATGAGGCATTATGAAACCGTAAAAATCTGTTCATGCTATATAAGTTAAAAATAACATTCTTCTCGTACTTTTGTCGGAAAAGTCAAAAAGTACCTCGTATGGTAAACAAAATAAAGATTTCTTCCATACAATGTGGTAAAAGTAAAAAAAAGGTAATAATGACTTTAAACATACATGGATGAAAATTAAACATTTTATGAAAACATTTTTAGAACATATGGACATGGATAATAAACATAACCCCATTAAATACATACGAATAAACAATCTCGGATAAGAATGAGATTGGAATACTTATCCCTTACCTTATGTCTGATATGCTTCGTATATATCTGAATCTCTTGTATAATGATTTAAATAATGTCATTGACTTATTACAAAATCATATTCATTGTTTTGATATCATATATGGTTTACTTATGACTTTATATTACCCGTTCTGTTGTAAATTTGATGTAAAAGCAGCGATTTGGGTAAAATTGTTTCATTTATTGTACGTGTTTCGACTTGTTGTTCTTGATATTATTACTTATATCCTGATTTACTTAATTCAGGAATGTAAAACATGATTTATATATAATATATCTTTATCATATACATAAATATATGATAGATCTATAAATGGAATGAAATACATCGTTCATGGAGACAGTAGGTCGTACGTACGCATGAACGCTGTTTTCGCTTCCTTATTGAATTGAATGGAATTAAGTAGATGAAATACATATATATATATATACATAAATACAGTATCATTATTATGTCATATATTTCATTATTATTCATTATATATACTTTATAATCATTCATGAATGGTTAACATGGAGAATGAATCTCATCGCGTCGTGGAGACGGTAGTCCGTATGTACGCAGGAGCGATGATACCATTACCATGATCGTGGAATTGTACTGAAGTGTATGTATAATATTTCAGAATCAATATCTAATTAAAATAATCATATATAGTTATTTATTTACACCATTATACCCATCCAAGTAAGGTGGTGGTCAAAAACAGATTACACCACGACGTGGAGACAGTATTCCGTACGTACGCATGCGCAATGATTTCATTTTCCGTAAGATGGATAGAAGGTGAAATAGGGTTGTTTCGTATTTATAATAACATATAAGTATATAAGTAATACTGATTTTATTACTTTATAATGATACACCTAAATAATAAGAAGTAGAATAAGAAAGAAACTTGAGAGAATCGGAAGAAGAGATTACCTCTTCTTTGACGCACCTCCTTTAAGCTTCCTCTTATGGAAGTAGAGTTGGTCTTTTGAGAAGACCAGAACCTCCAGAATGTTTCTAGGGAAGTGGAGAATAGAAATTGGCAGGGTTTTGCCGAGCTTCACGGCTTAAAAGGGTGTGAAGAGAAGAGGGAGGTGGTGCCCTTTTTATAAGGGAGGAGAGGGGCACCTTTGGAAAAACTTAAAATATTATTTTATAATAAAGTCTCATTCAGTTTATAATAGCTCCAAATTGATTTATTTCTAAGATAAGGTGGGTATGGGTCGAAATACTCTCATCCAATAGAATTTAGACACATTTATGTTTCTATTTTAACCTTATCATTTAGATTTTCTTTAAGTTTAATAATTTTACTTTTACCGTGTCTTCTTGTTTTCTTACACTATATGGTTAATAAACATACTATAACAAGACAAACTAACACCAAGTTGTTTATTATTAATATATATAACCTTATCTAAGTCATTTGGCCTAACCTTAGATTCTTAGGAATAAAATAACAATTAATAATATAATATTTGTTTTAAAAACTATTTTATATCAATTTTGACACTATTTGGTAATTGATTTTTGTAAAAATCATAACAGAATGATTAGTTCGAATAAAGTTAATTAAATATATACTAGAATGTAATATTAACCTATAAAATTAGTTTAATTCATAAAAATTCTCAAATTACATTTATTTGGGTATTTATAACATCAATTATGTCAATATTTCATTAATAATATAATTACTACATCATCATTGTGTCATAAATAAATTAAATTATATAATGTCTACAAATTATAAATAAAATACCATTATGTAGGAAATATTTTTAGCTTTATAATTAATATTTATAGTATAATTTATCTTATATATAACCCTATATTAAAAATTTGTTAGTTATTAAACTTTGATTTTATCTATTTTAACTAATCTTTAAATAAAATAATATTAAATGTCCTAATCTAATTCAGGTGGACCTAAATTGTCATATTTTATTTGTAAGGATGTTTTTGGTCGAATTAAACTTATCCAATAGAATTAGGACATGTGTTAGGGTAATAATAATATCATTTTTACCCTTAATTACCCTATTTACTTTTAAATGTGGTAAATAAAAGTAAAAAGTTACTATTCACCAAAAATTATTTTCATCTCATTGAACCACATTTTAGTCCTTGATATTAACCGTGTCTCTCGGATTTTGGAAATTCCACTCACAGAAGTGGTAAAATTATGTTTTATGTGAATTTCCAAATTCTCCTAGGAGGTGGGTAAAAGACGTTGAGAAGTTCAATAAAATTTTTATATGTCTAAAATTATTATAAAATGACTCCAATGAAATACATTGAACATATATAGGTATTATGTATCAATTTTGAACTAAAATAAATTTAAATAAAATAAATAATTATTTAAATAAAAAGTCAGTTTTCAAATAGTAACCTAGTGTTTTCACTATTCATCAAAAATTGAAAGTTTTCAGAAAAATACCAAAAATTCACCCTAGTCTAATTTCGATATTCCGAATCCAAAACTGAAGGTCATTTTGAAAGATAAAATTTACAAAATTTCAAAATGTGGGTATTACTATTCATCACGGCTAGTTTTAATAACATTTTAATAGCATATCGTTGTTTAGTGAAACTCGGTATTGCGTACGACGCAAGCTATTGAGGAAGGTCATGATTGCGTGTAATGCAATCCAATTCAAGGATTCATGTAGTGACATCTCCTTTTGGTGTAGCCTACAACACAAGACATCAATAAAATTAAAAAGAATATTTTTCATAAAATCTCGGGGTGTTACATTCTACCCCCCTTAAAATGAATTTCGCCCTCAAAATTCGTCGGGTTATAAGTGGTTTTCTACTCAAAATTTTCTTTAATAGAAACCCACATTGTAAAAAGGAATACCAAAACCAATCTTTAAAAAATAAAGTATGAAATGTAACGGTTACCGAAATTAACTAATCACTGGGTTTCCACATAAGAGAACATAGGTGAAAATATGTATATGGAAGAGAAATGTAACCATCATGTTCTGTGGAGAGTGGTAGAGAACATGGATATGAAAAATCAAACAATAAAAAAGCAATAGATTTGTGATGATCTAAGGTACCATCTGATTCATCGGCTATAAGGGCACTAGGAAAACATTTTTGGTTTTCAAGATCATTTCCCTAAAGTTGAAGAAATTGGAATTAGAAGAAATACTTTCTTGATTTTGGTACAGTCTCACCGTTGGTCGTTCTTTGGAAAATTTACACTTCATCACTTAAAGAAATGAAGTTGAATTTGTCATTAATGAAGTGTTAGCAGATCATGTGAAAGAATGATGGGTCATTCCATCTGTATTAAACAAAAGGTTAGAAAAAGTTATAAAAAATACATAAGTCCATCTATAGTGTGATTAATAATATATGGTTCCTAAAATGGACTTATACTTCATATATCATATTTCTTAATATAATAAAACTGGTTTCTACTAAACAGGGACTTCCTGTAGGCCAGTGGTAGGCAATAAAGGTCTGTCGCACTTCAGTTGTGGGTTCAATTCCCACATCCTTGTCCGACGCGATGGGTTGTCGCCCGTCCTGCAGGTTGTCCTTTTTCTAAAACTACATTATTATAACATTCCATAAATAATATCGAAAAAAATTATATCCTTAAACAATTATATCTGATGTCCAACATAATCCATTCCAACCTTTAAGCTTATCAAAAATAATTCTGTCCAATCTCATAGTGTAAAGAAAATGATTACTTGAGAGGTCACATAACAAGTACATGAATACCATCATTTATCCCCCATATATCATACGATATATCTTGTTGGTCACATTCCAAACATTCTAAGGCCTTAATAATGTATTCTCTTGAAAAATTAATACCCATTGAAACTTAGTGAAAACATGAATGTAGTTAAAAGTTAACACATTCCACATACCAAAATCCTCAAAATTATATATACTCAATCCATGATATCACTTAGTCCTTATATCAATCATGAGCTCATGAATACTATCAAACAATTCATTTTCTCCTTATCCCATCATTATGCGCATATCATCTGCTTTCTAAAATATTTGAATCAAGTTTCATGGTTACCAGTACCATATTCTTATAGAAAACCACAACGGAGCAATACACAGATATTTCAAAATTCCACGATACTATAAATGAGATTCCATGATACTATTTTGAAATAAAATTACATAAACACTTAATCATTACACAACATCATTATCATACTCAACATCACAAATAGTGATCGCATGTGACTTCCCTTTATCCTTTCCCTTAAGAGTTTTATCACGTTGATAATCATTAACCCTTGGATTAGGGAATTTATTAGCATAATGTCCAATTTCCTTGCACTTGAAGTATTGAAGTGTTGGTGATGCTTTCTCTGCAGTCTTTTCTTTATTCACATCATTAGAAACCCTTTTTCCATTACTACGATACTCAGATGCTCGATGACCTTCTTTTCTACACTTAAAACATTTTCTAGTCCCTTTAATACAATCTCCACCATGCATCTTTCCACACTTTGAGCATAAAGAAACATTCATCTTCTTTTCACCATTATTCTGTGATTTCGCCTTGAACTCCATCTTTCGTTTCTTGTCAAAACATTGAGATGGATATGTTACACCAACTTCCAGTTCTACCTTGATAGCACAACTCACAATTTCTTCATAGCTACTGAAGTTTCTTATAGCTAATACCCTTCGAAGACTTGGTTTTAATCCACTGAAAAATTGATCAACTTTACTTTCAGGATGGATGATGAATCCAGATGCATACCTTGCAAGTCTTGTAAAATTTGCTTCATATATACCAACAGATTCATCATCCTTCTTCATAAGCTCAAGAAACTCTTTTCTATATTTGTTTGAAGAATACTATGGAAGTACTTACTGAAAAACAAGTTCTTGAACTCATCCCATTCCATGGATTCAAATTCATCTTGGGGCCTTGTATTCTTAATTAGAGTCCACCACTGGTCTGATTCACCTTCTAAACGGTAAACAACTAAAATGAATTTTTCTTGTTCTGAATAGCAAGGTATGGAAAATATCTTCTCAATGGTACTGATCCATTGTTTAGAAACAAGTGGATCAGAAGACCCATTGAAAGACGGTGGACTTTGCCTCATGATGGACTCAATAGAATATTGTTCCCTTCTCTGGTCATTTGGAAATATAGAATGATTCATAGATTGTGTAAGTATAGCAATAAGATTTTGCACTCCATCTCCCATCACATTTGGTTTCTCTAGAGGAAAATAATTTCATTTTCCTTTACATTGATCAACACGATTCCTTCGGGTTCCAGCCATTTTCTAAAACCCAAAAAGAACAGTGTGAGAGGAAAAAATCATACTAGGAAAAAAAACATAATAAAGGGGGAGTACCTTCAATATCTAAAATCTTAGGTTTAATTATAATATTGTTACCATAATTCTAGGACTATAACCTATATTTATACTTATCCTTAGGTACATCCCTAGACATACCTTAGAAATATCTCTAGGGATATCACTAATGTTTTCGCATCCTAGTTTCCAAAGGTTAACTAAACCTTTCCTATGATACCAACTATAGAGACCCAAATCTTGATGTACATGGACATTACATTACTTTTTCGGAATACTTAATACATAATGAAAACAGACACACAAGGACCGTAATAATTTAGTGTCTTTGGAAACCTGGAAAAATAATCTTCTAATCGTGGTGAATGATCTTCAACATCTCCTATAAAGATCTTCCCCTTTTGTTTTCTTGCCTAAAACCTTTCTTTAAATCTTGGGGAAAATAAAACATATAAAGGGTGAGCTCAAATTCTCATTAAGGGTAAGCATAGAGAACATAAACCAATCCATAAACATTTTAATGCAAAAAACATGAACATAAAATCTAAACATCATAATCATGAGAAACAACATAAATCTTGGAAGTACACAAGGCATAAATCATAAGGGAACATTAGTCATAATAAACTAGCATGGTAATAAAACATGTAATTGTGCCATCCATTAACAACATGTTATGATTTCCATAGTAGCCAAGGCATGGCTTCCAAGACCATCTTAGTGGACAAAGTCCCATTCTGAATCGAGTTCACTCCTCGTTCCAGTCATGTAAGACTGAACCAGATTAACTTACCATTCCAGCCATGTCTATCTCATGAGATATAAATCTTTACCCAATTAATTGGAGGGAGATATAGGTGCCACCCATCTCATAATTAAATCATTCTTACTTGTGCCAAAAAAATAAACTTAAAACATTCATCATAACCCAAAAAATAAAATGGGTTTCATAAACATCATCCCATGATCACATAATCCATATAAAAAAATGGATATTTCATCATAAGAAAAGTGAAACCATGTAAATCATAGATACATTATACTTGAAACATACATATATGAAATAATTTCATCTTAGATGGAAAATGGTTTTGATAAAACACTTGAAATGAATTCTTGAGGAAAATATCCTTTCTTCTTCAAAATCATTTTATTTTCACAAAATTCCATGAAATTTTAAAAGAAAAGTATTTTGTTGAAAATAGTCATAAAATATTTTAGAGTAAGCTTCATGAAAATGAGGCGTTATGAAACTATAAAAATCTTTTCACGCCGTATATGTTAAGAATAACATTCTTCTTGTACTTTTGTCGGAAAAGTCAAAAAGTACCTCGTATGGTAAACAAAAGAAAGATTCCTTCCATACGATGTGGTAAAAGTAAAAGAAAGGGTAAAAATGACTTTAAACATACATGGATGAAAAGTAAAAATTTTATAAAAACATTTTGAGAACATATTGACATGGATAATAAACATAACCCCAGTAAATACTTACGAATAAATAATCTCAGATAAGAATGAGATTGGAATAATTATCTCTTACCTTATGTCTGATATGATTTGTATGTATCCAAACCTCCTGTATAATGATTTCAATAATGTCATTAAATTATTATAGAATCATATTAATTGTTATGATATCATATATAGTTTACTTATGACTTTATATTACATGTTCTTTTGTAAATTCGATGTTAAAGCAACGATTTGGGTAAAATCGTTTCATTTATTGTACGTGTTTCAAAATGTTATTCTTGATATTATTACTTATATTCTAATTTAATTAATTCCAGAATGTAAAACATGATTTATATATAATATGTATTCAGAATATACATATATATATATATATATGATATATCGATAAATGGAATGAAATACATCGTTCATGGAGACGGTAGACTGTACGTACGCATGGACGTTGTTTTCGCTTCCTTATTGAATTGAATGGAATTAAGTAGATGATGTACATATATATATATATATACATAAATCCAGTATCATTATTATGTCATATATTTAATTATTATTCATTATAGATACTTTATAATCATTCATGTATGGTTAACATGGAGAATGGATCTCATCGCGTCATGGAGACGGTAGTCCGTACGTACGCACGAGCGATGATATCATTCCCATGATCGTGGAATTGTATTGAAACATATGCATAATATTTCAGAATCAATATTACTTTACAATAATCATATATATTTATTTATTTACACCATTATACCCATCCATGTAAGGTGGTGGTCGAAAACAGATTACCCCACGGCGTGGAGGCGGCATTCCGTACATACGCACATGCGATGATTTCATTTTCCATAGGATGGATAGAAGGTGAAATTCGGTTGTTTCATATTTATAATAACATATAAGTAAATAATTAATACTGATGTTATTACTTTATAAGGATACAACTAAAGAAGAAGAAGTAGAAGAAGAAAGAAACTTGAGAGAATTGGAAGAAGAGATTACCTCTTCTTCGACGCACCTTCTTTAAGCTTCCTCTAATAAAAGTAGAGTTGGTATTTTGAGAAGACCAGAACCTCCAGAATGTTTCTAGAGAAGTGTATAAGAGAAATGGTTAGGGGTTGGCTGAGCATCAAGGCTCAAAAGGGTGTGAAGAGAAGAGGGAAGGTGTGCCCTTTTTATAAGGGAGGAGAGGGGCACCTTTGGAAAAACTTAAAATATTATTTTATAATAAAGGCATATTCGGTTTATAAAAGCTCCAAATTGATTTATTTCGAATCTAAGGTGGGTATGGGTCCAAATAATCTCATCCAATAGATTTTAGACAGGTTTAGGTTTCTATTTTAACCTTATCATTTAGATTTAACTTTAAGTTAAATAATTTTACTTTTACCGTGTCTTCTTGTTTTCTTACACTATAAGGTTAATAAACTTACTATAACAAGCCAAAATAACCCCAAGTTGTTTATTATTAATATTAATAACCTTATATAATTCATTTTTTCGAACCATAGATTTTTAGGAATAAAATAACAATTAATAATATAATATTTATTTTAAAAACTATTTTATGTCAATTTTGACACTATTTGGTAATTGATTTTTGTGAAAATCATAACAGAATGATTAGAACGAAAAAAGTTAATTAAATCAATAATAACATGTCATATTAACCTATAAAATTATTGTAATTCATAAAAAGTCTCAAATTACATTTATTTGGGTATTTATAACATCAATTATTTCAATATTTCATTTATAAGATAATTACTATATCATCATTGTGTCATCAATAAATTAACTTATTTAATGTCTAAAAAATATAAATAAAACTCCATTATGTAGGAAATCCTTTTAACATTCTAATTAATATTTATAGTTGAATTGATATTATGTATAACCCTATATAAAAATTTTTTAGTTATTAAACTTTGATTTTAACTATTTTAACTATTCATTAAATAAAATAATTTTAAATGTCCTAATCTAATCCAAGTGGACCTAAACGGTCATATTTTATTTCTAAGGTTGTTTTTGGTCGAATTACACTTATCCAGTAGAATTAGGACATGTGTTAGGGTAATAATAATATCATTTTTACCCTCAATTACCCAATTTACTTTTAACCGTGGTAAATAAAAGTAAAAAGTTACTATTCACCAAAAATTACTTTCATCTCATTGAACCACATTTTAGTCCTTGATATTAACCGTGTCTCTCGGAGTTTCGAAATTACACTCACAGAAGCGGTAAAATTAAGTTTTATGTGAATTTTAAATTCTCTTAGTTGGTGGGTAAAAGACGGTGAAAAGTTCAATAAAATTTTTATATATCTAAAATTATTATAAAATGACTCCAATGAATTACATTGAACTTATATAGGTATTATGTATAAATTTTGATCTAAAATAAATTTAAATAAAATAAATAATTATTTAAATAAAAAGTCGGTTTTTAAATAGTAACCCAGTGTTTTCACTATTCATCAAAAATTGAATGTTTACAAAAAAATACCAAAAATTCACACCAGAATAATTTCGATATTCTAAATCCAAAAATGATGTCCATTTTGAAACATAAAATTTGCAAAATTTCAAAAAAGTGGATATTACTATTTATAACAGGTAGTTTTTGTAGGGACCCGTATCTTGACGTACATTGACATTACATTACTTTTGCGGAATACTTAGTACATTAAAAAAACACACACACAAGGACCGTAATAGTTTAGTGTCTTTGGAAACTCGGACGATAATCTTCTAATCGTGGTGAAAGATCTTCAAAATCTCCCATAAAGATCTTCCTTTTTTTTACCTAAAACCTTTCTTTATATCCTGGGGAAAAGAAAACATAAAAGGGTGAGCTAAAATGCTCAGTAAGGGTATACAAAAGAAATAAAAATCATATCATATCTTTTTGAAAATCATAACCTGCAAAAGAGATCATAATATCTTAACATGGAACAAATCATAGAAGTGAAAATGAGATCACCATAATCATAACATGAAACTTGAAACTTTGTGGCATGCACACATAATCATGGAAAATCATTTCTTGTTAGTCATGACTCATTGACAAGACTATCTTAGTGGACAAAGTCCCTTTCTGAACCGAGTCACCCTCGTTCCAGTCCTGTTTCACTGAACCGGTATAACCTACCGTTCCAGCCATGTCTATCTCATGAGATATAAAATCTTTACCCAATGCATTGGAGGGAGATATAGGTCCCACCCATCTTATAATGAATCCTTTCTTATGTGTGCCACATAATCATATATCATACATCATAGCGTAACCCATGTAATAAAAATGGGATTCTTAAACAACATGACATCATAAAACAATTCATATAAGATAAAGAAAAAAAATATTTCCATCACAACATAATCAAATCCATGTAATAATAGGGATAAAAACAGAACCCTTTTATTATCTTATATGGAAAATAATTTTGATAAAATACTTGAACTCCATTCTTGAGGAAAATATCCTTTCTACTTCAAAAACATTTTTCCTTTCTTAACATGTCATACAATTTTAAACTAAAAGAAGTTGATTAATAATAAACTTGAATACTTGTAAAGGAAAATTCCTGGAAAGAATGTTTTAGAAATCCATTCATTCCGTATAAGTTAAAAAAACATTCTTCGTACTTTTGTCGGAAAAGTCAAAAAGTACCTCGTACGAAAAACGAAAAAAATATTCCTTTCATATCCTTTACTAAAAACTCATCGAAGGGTAAAATTGGATTTAAAAAATTTTAGGTGGATGTAAATAATATTACATATTGAGGAAACATGGATGTGGATAATAAAATACACCCTAGTAAATTTCAAAGTATAAACAATCTCGGATAAAAATGAGATTGTGATATTTCCCTTACCTTAGGTCCGATTTGCTTTGTACGTGTCCGAAGCTCCTGTATAATGGTTTAAATAATGTCATTTACTTATTAAAGAATCATATTCATTGTTATGATATCATATATGGTTCACTTATGACATTATATTACCCGTTCTTTTGTAAATTCCATGTTAAAGAAGCGTTTTGGGTAAAATCATTTCTTTTATCGTAGGTGTTTTGACTTGTTGTTCTTGACATTATTATTACTTATATCATGATTTACTTACTTCCAGAATATAAAATATGATTTATATATCATATATATTCAGTATATATATATATATATATAATAGATAGATAAATGAAATGAAAAACACCGTTCATGGAGACGGTAGTCCGTACGTACGCATGAACGCTGTTTTCCTTTCCCTATTGTCTTTAATGGAAGTAAGTATATGACATACATATATATATACATAAATCCAGTAGCTTTATAATGTCATATATTTCATTATTATTTCTTATATATACTTTATAATCATTCTTAAATGGTTAACATGGAGAATGAATCTCATCGCGTCGTGGAGACGGTAGTCCGTACGTACGCACAAGCGATGATATCATTTCCATAAATATTGAATTGAATTGGAGTGGATTATACAATATATCAGAATCAATATTATGTTTTAATAACTATGTATAGTTATTCTTTACACCATTATACCCATCCATGTAAGGTGGTGGTGGAAAATAGATTACACCACGACGTGGAGACGGTATTCCGTACGTACGCACGCGCGGTGATTTCTTTTTCCGTAGGATAGATAGATGGTGAAATAGAGTTGTTTCATACTTATAATAACATATCAGTATATGATTGATACTGATGTTATTACTTCATAATGAAAAAACCTAATAAGAAGAAGTGGAAGAAGAAATAAAGATGAAAGAATTGGTAACGGTAATTACCTCTTCTTTGAAGCGCCTTTTGGAGACCTCCTCTTAGGGAACTAAAATTGGTCTTTGAGGAAGACCCGAACCTCTAGGATGTTTCTAGGGAAGTGTAGAAGAGATTTTGACAGGGGTTGGCCGAGCTTGAGTGCTCAAATTGGTGTGAGGAGGAGGGGGAGGAGGTGCCCTTTTATAAGGGAGGAGAGGGGCACCTTAGGAATATCTCAAAATATTATTTTATATTAAAGTAAAAATCGGTTTATAATGGTTCCAAAGGGTCTTATTTCGAAGCTAAAGTGGGGATGGGTCGAAATCCTATCAACCAATAGGATTTAGACAAGTTTAGGTTATTATTGTAACCTTATCAATTAGATTTAACTCTAAGTTAAATAATTTAACTTTTACCGTGTCTTTTTGTTTTCTTTCACTATATGGTTAATACACTTACTATAACATGCCAAACGAACCCCAAATTGTATATTATTAATACATATATCCTTATATAAGTAATTTGGCCGAACCTTAGATTTTTAGGAATAAAATAACAATTAATAATATAATATTTGATTTAAAAATTATTTTGTGTCAATTTTGACACTATTTGATATATGATTTTTTGAAAGTCATAACAGAATCATATGTTCGAACAAAGTTGATTAAATCAACACTAATACATCATAGTAACCTAGAAAATTAGTTTAATTCATAAAATGTCTTAAATTACATTCATTTGAGCATTTATAACATCAATTATGTTAATATTTCCTTAAAAGGGTAATTACTGCATCATCGTTGTGTCATAAATAAATTAATTTATTTAAAGTCTAAAAATTATAAATAAAATATAATTATGTAAGAAATCTTTTTAGCTTTCTAATGAATATTTATAGTCGAATTTAGCTTATGTATAACCCCATATTAAAAATGTTTTAGTAAATAAACTTTGATTTTAACTCTTTTAACTCTTCTTTGAATTAAATAATAATAAATGTCCTAATCTAATCCAAGTGGGCCTAAATGGTCATATAATATTCATAAGGTTGTTTTTGGCCGAATTACACTTATCCAATAGAATTAGGACACGTGTTAGGGTAATAGTAATATCATATTTACCCTTAGTTACCCTATTTACTATTAACCGTGGTAAATAAAAGTAAAAAGTTACTATTCACCAAAAATTATTTTCATCTCATTGAACCACATTTTACTTACTGACATCAACCGTGTCTCTCGGATTTTTGAAATTCCATTCACAGAAGCGGTAAAATTATGTTTTATGAAAAATTCAGTTTTTAACCTACCACTTAGTGGTTTCACTATTCATCAAAAATTGAAAGTTTTCAGAAAAATACCAAAATTTCATCCTAAGATATATTTCATATTCCGAATTCAAAAATGAAGTCTATTTTACCAAATAAATATCATAGAATTTTCATTAATTAATTTTATAATTAAATCCCGCTGTTAAAACAAATAGCGTGTTTTTAAGAAACAATATCTATCAAAAGATTGACACTTGATTATGTCTGGTTTAAATGTGAAATTACATCCAATGACCAACATTGTATTAAATTGTAAAAATATATTCTAAAGATACTTTAAAACCACTCAAATTAATAATTTATCACTATTAATTATTTCGATTAAAAAAGTTGTTTTTAATTATAATTTAGTAATTTTCACTATTCATCAGAATATGAAAGTTATCCGAAAAGTACCAAAATTTCACCTTAGGCTAAATTCGATACTCCGAATCCAAAAATGAAGTTCATTTTGAAAAATAAGATTTATAGAATTTTAAAAAGTGGTTATTACTATTCATACCAGCTAGTTTTAATAATATTTTAATAGCATATCGTTGTTTAGTGAAACTCGGTATTGCATATTACACACGCTATCGAGGAAGGTCGCGATTGCGTGTAATGCAAGGCAAGTCAAGGATGCGTGTTTTGCAAGCTCCTTTTGGTGTAGCGTACAACACAAGACATTAATAAAATTAAAAAGAATATTTTTTATAAAATCTTGGGCTGTTACATTCTACCCCCCTTAAAATGAATTTCGCCCTCGAAATTCGTCGGGGTTATAAATGGTTTACTATTTGAAAGTTTCTTTAATAGAAACCCACATCGTAAAAAAGAATATCAAAACCAATCTTTAAAAACAAAAGTATGAAACGTAACGGTTACCCAAATAAACTAATCATTGGGTTTCCACATAGGTGAAAATATGGATATGGAAGAGAAATCTAACCATCATGTTCTAATGGAGAGTGGTAGAGAACATGGCTATGGAAAAGCCAATAATCACAAACCCATAAATTTGTGACGATCTAAGGTACCATCCGATTCATCAGGTATAAGATCACTAGGACAACATTTTTGGTTTTCAAGATCATTTCCCTAAAGTTGAAAATTTGAATTGGAATAAATACTTTCTTTATTTTCGTACAATCTCACTATTGTTCGTGCCTAGAACAATTTCCACTTAATCTCTTAAATAAATGAAGTTGAATTTGTTATTCGTGAAGTGTTAGCAGATCATGTGATAGAATGACGGGTCATTCCATCTGTCTCAAACAAAAGGTTACCAAAAATTATATACATAAGTCGATCTATAGTGAGATTAATCATATATGGTTCCTAAAATGGACTTATACTTCATATATCATACTGTTTAATATAATAAAACTAGTTTCTACTAAACAGGGACTTCCTGTAGGCCAGTGGTAGGCGATAAAGGTCAGTCGCACTTCGGTTGTGGGATCGATTCCCACAGCCTTGTCCGAAGCGATGGGCTATCACCCGTCCTGCAGGTTTTCCTTTTTCTAAAACTATATTACTATAACATCCCATAAATAATATCGAAAAAACTTCTATCCTTAAACAATACTAACTTATGTCCAACATAATCCATTCCAATCTTTAGTCCTATCCATAATACTGCAGTCCATTCTCATAACATAGTGAAAACGATTACCAGAGATTTAATACCATCGTTGATCCCCATATATCATAAGATATATCTTGTTGGACACATTCCAAACATTCAAAGGCCTTAATCTTGTACTCTCTTGAATATCCATTGAACCTTAGTGAAAACTTGAATGCAGTTACATACCAAAATCCTCAAAATTCTATATACTCAAACCATGATATCACTTAGTCCTTATATCAATCATGAGCTCATGAATACTGTTAAACATTTCATTTTCTCGTTTTCCCTTCATTATGCGCATAATATCTCAATCACTTTGAATACCACATTAGACCAATACATAAATATTCCAATATTCCATGATACAACATTATTTTGGAATCCCATTACATAAAAACTTAATCATTCCACCACATCGTTGTCATATTCAACATTGCCAATAATGATCGCATGTGACTTCCCTTTGTCCTTTGCCTTAAGCGGTTGCTCATGTCGATCATCACTAACCCTTGGATTAGGGCATTTATTGGCATAATGTCCCATCTCCTTGCACTTGAAGCATTGAAGTGTTGGTTGTGCGTTCTCTGCAGTGTTTGCTTTATTCACTTCATTAGAATCCCTTTTTCCATTACTTAGACACTTAGCTGCTCGATGACCTTCTTTTCCACACTTAAAATATTTTCTAGTCCCTTTAAGACAATCTCCACCATGCTTCTTTCCACACTTTCTGCATAAGGAAACATTCATCTTCTTTTCACCATTATTCTGAGATTTCTCCTTGAACTCCATCTTTCGTTTCTTGTCAAAACCATGAGATTGATATGTAACACCAACTTCCATTTCTACCTTGATAGCACAACGCACACTTTCTTCATAGCTACTGAAGTCTCTTATAGCTAATGCCCTTCGAAGAATTGGTTTTAAGCCACTGAAAAATCGATCAACTTTACTTTCAGGTTGGATGATAATACTAGAAGCGTACCTTGCAAGTCTTGTAAAATTCGCTTCGTAGGTACCAACAGATTCATCATCCCTTTGCTTCAGTTCAAGAAACTCTTTCTCCATATTTGTTCGGAGAATACGAGGGAAGTACTTATTGAAAAATAAGTTCTTGAACTCGTCCCATTCCATAGACTCAATTTCATCCCTTTGCCTCTTATTCTTAATAAGATTCCACCATTGATCAGCATCTCCTTCCAAACGATACACTGCTAGGATGACTTTATCATGTTCAGAACATTGAAGAACTGAAAATATCTTTTCAGTAGTACTAATCCATTATTCATAAACTAATGGATCAGTAGACCCACTGAAAGAAGGTGGACGCTGCCTCATGAAGGATTCAACAGAATGTTGCTCCTTCCTTTGCTCGTTTGGAAGTCCTGCATGATTCATAGCTTGAGAAAGTTGTGTGAGCATGGCTACAAGATTTTGCATTCCGGCTCCCATATCGTTTGGTTGCTCAGGGGGACAATCATTGCATTGCCCATCACATTCCGCATTAACACGGTTCCTTCGGGTTCCAGCCATCGTCTAAAACCCCAAAAGAATAGTATGAGAGGCAAAAATCATGCTAGGGAAAACAACATAATAAAGGGGTAGTACCCTCAATATCTAACATCTTAGGTTAAATTCGAAGATCGTTAGCGAAATTCTAGGACTATAACCTATACGTATACTTAACCTTAGAGACATCCCTAGACATACCATAGAAATATCTCTAGGGATCTCACTAACGTTTTTGCATCCTAGTTTCCAAAGGTTGACTAAACCTTTCCTCTGATACCAACTGTAGGGACCCGTATCTTGACGTACATTGACATTACATTACTTTTGCGGAATACTTAGTACATTAAAAAAACACACACACACAAGGACCGTAATAGTTTAGTGTCTTTGGAAACTCGGACGATAATCTTCAAATCGTGGTGAAAGATCTTCAAAATCTCCCATAAAGATCTTCCTTTTTTTTACCTAAAACCTTTCTTTATATCCTGGGGAAAAGAAAACATAAAAGGGTGAGCTCAAATGCTCAGTAAGGGTATACAAAAGAAATAGAAATCATATCATATCTTTTTGAAAATCATAACCTGCAAAAGAGATCATAATATCTTAACATGGAACAAATCATAGAAGTGAAAATGAGATCACCATAATCATAACATGAAACTTGAAACTTTGTGGCATGCACACATAATCATGGAAAATCATTTCTTGTTAGTCATGACTCATTGACAAGACTATCTTAGTGGACAAAGTCCCTTTCTGAACCGAGTCACCCTCGTTCCAGTCCTGTTTCACTGAACCGGTATAACCTACCGTTCCAGCCATGTCTATCTCATGAGATATAAAATCTTTACCCAATGCATTGGAGGGAGATATAGGTCCCACCCATATTATAATGAATCCTTTCTTATGTGTGCCACATAATCATATATCATACATCATAGCGTAACCCATGTAATAAAAATGGGATTCTTAAACAACATGACATCATAAAACAATTCATATAAGATAAAGAAAAAAAATATTTCCATCACAACATAATCAAATCCATGTAATAATAGGGATAAAAACATAACCCTTTTATTATCTTATATGGAAAATAATTTTGATAAAATACTTGAACTCCATTCTTGAGGAAAATATCCTTTCTACTTCAAAAACATTTTTCCTTTCTTAACATGTCATACAATTTTAAACTAAAAGAAGTTGATTAAAAATAAACTTGAATACTTGTAAAGGAAAATTCTTGGAAAGAATGTTTTATAAATCCATTCATTCCGTATAAGTTAAAAAAAACATTCTTCGTACTTTTGTCGGAAAAGTCAAAAAGTACCTCGTACGAAAAACGAAAAAAATATTCCTTTCATATCCTTTAATAAAAACTCATCGAAGGGTAAAATTGGATTTAAACAATTTTAGGTGGATGTAAATAATATTACATATTGAGGAAACATGGATGTGGATAATAAAATACACCCCAGTAAATTTCAAAGTATAAACAATCTCGGATAAAAATGAGATTGTGATATTTCCCTTACCTTAGGTCCGATTTGCTTTGTACGTGTCCGAAGCTCCTGTATAATGGTTTAAATAATGTCATTGACTTATTAAAGAATCATATTCATTGTTATGATATCATATATGGTTCACTTATGACATTATATTACCCGTTCTTTTGTAAATTCCATGTTAAAGAAGCGTTTTGGGTAAAATCGTTTCTTTTATCGTAGGTGTTTTGACTTGTTGTTCTTGACATTATTATTACTTATATCATGATTTACTTACTTCCAGAATATAAAATATGATTTATATATCATATATATTCAGTATATATATATATATATATAATAGATAGATAAATGAAATGAAAAACACCGTTCATGGAGACGGTAGTCTGTACGTACGCATGAACGCTGTTTTCCTTTCCCTATTGTCTTGAATGGAAGTAAGTAGATGAAATAAATATATATATACATAAATCCAGTAGCTTTATAATGTCATATATTTCATTATTATTTCTTATATATACTTTATAATCATTCTTAAATGGTTAACATGGAGAATGAATCTCATCGCGTCGTGGAGACGGTAGTCCGTACGTACGCATGAGCGATGATATCATTTCCATAAATATTGAATTGAATTGGAGTGGATTATACAATATATCCGAATCAATATGATGTTTTAATAACTATGTATAGTTATTCTTTACACCATTATACTCATCCATGTAAGGTGGTGGTGGAAAATAGATTACACCACGGCGTGGAGACGGTATTCCGTACGTACGCACGCGCGGTGATTTCTTTTTCCGTAGGATAGATAGATGGTGAAATAGGGTTGTTTCATACTTATAATAACATATCAGTATATGAGTGATACTGATGTTATTACTTCATAATGAAACAACCTAAGAAGAAGAAGTGGAAGAAGAAATAAAGATGAAAGAATTGGTAACGGTAATTACCTCTTCTTTGAAGCGCCTTTTGGAGACCTCCTCTTAGTGAACTAAAATTGGTCTTTGAGGAAGACCAGAACCTCTAGGATGTTGCTAGGGAAGTGGAGAAGAGATTTTGGTAGGGTTTGGCCGAGATTGAGTGCTCAAATTGGTGTGAGGAGGAGGGGGAGGAGGTGCCCTTTTATAAGGGAGGAGAGGGGCACCTTAGGAATATCTCAAAATATTATTTTATATTAAAGTAAAAATCGGTTTATAATGGTTCCAAAGGGTCTTATTTCGAAGCTAAAGTGGGGATGGGTCGAAATCCTATCAACCAATAGGATTTAGACAAGATTATGTTATTATTTTAACCTTATCAATTAGATTTAACTCTAAGTTAAATAATTTAACTTTTACCGTGTCTTTTTGTTTTCTTTCACTATATGGTTAATAAACTTACTATAACATGCCAAACGAACCCCAAATTGTATATTATTAATACATATATCCTTATCTAAGTCATTTGGCCGAACCTTAGATTTTTAGGAATAAAGTAACAATTAATAATATAATATTTGATTTAAAAATTATTTTGTGTCAATTTTGACACTATTTGATATATGATTTTTTGAAAGTCATAACAGAATTATATGTTTGAACCAAGTTGATTAAATCAACAATAATACATCATAGTAACCTATAAAATTAGTTTAATTCATAAAATGTCTTAAATTACATTCATTTGAGCATTTATAACATCAATTATGTTAATATTTCCTTAAAAGGGTAATTACTGCATCATCGTTGTGTCATAAATAAATTAATTTATTTAAAGTCTAAAAATTATAAATAAAATATAATTATGTAGGAAATGTTTTTATCTTTCTAATGAATATTTATAGTCGAATTTATCTTATGTATAACCCCGTATTAAAAATGTTTTAGTAAATAAACTTTGATTTTAACTCTTTTAACTCTTCTTTGAATTAAATAATAATAAATGTCCTAATCTAATCCAAGTGGGCCTAAATGGTCATATAATATTCATAAGGTTGTTTTTGGCCGAATTACACTTATCCAATAGAATTAGGACATGTGTTAGGGTAATAGTAATATCATATTTACCCTTAGTTACCCTATTTACTATTAACCGTGGTAAATAAAAGTAAAAAGTTACTATTCACCAAAAATTATTTTCATCTCATTGAACCACATTTTACTTACTGACATCAACCGTGTCTCTCGGATTTTTGAAATTCCATTCACAGAAGCGGTAAAATTATGTTTTATGAAAAATTCAGTTTTTAACCTACCACTTAGTGGTTTCACTATTCATCAAAAATTGAAAGTTTTCAGAAAAATACCAAAATTTCATCCTAAGATATATTTCATATTCCGAATTCAAAAATGAAGTCTATTTTACCAAATTCATATCATAGAATTTTCATTAATTAATTTTATAATTAAATCCCGCTGTTAAAACAAATAGCGTGTTTTTAAGAAACAATATCTAGCAAAAGATTGACACTTGATTATGTCTGGTTTAAATGTGAAATTACATCCAATGACCAACATTGTATTAAATTGTAAAAATATATTCTAAATATACTTTAAAACCACTCAAATTAATAATTTATCACTATTAATTATTTCGATTAAAAAAGTTGTTTTTAATTATAATTTAGTAATTTTCACTATTCATCAGAATATGAAAGTTATCTGAAAAGTACCAAAATTTCACCTTAGGCTAAATTCGATACTCTGAATCCAAAAATGAAGTTCATTTTGAAAAATAAGATTTACAGAATTTTAAAAAGTGGTTATTACTATTCATACCGGCTAGTTTTAATAATATTTTAATAGCATATCGTTGTTTAGTGAAACTCGGTATTGCGTATTACACACGCTATCGAGGAAGGTCGCGATTGCGTGTAATGCAAGGAAAGTCAAGGATGCGTGTTGTGCAAGCTCCTTTTGGTGTAGCGTACAACACAAGACATTAATAAAATTAAAAAGAATATTTTTTATAAAATCTTGGGCTGTTACATTCTACCCCCCTTAAAATGAATTTCGCCCTCGAAATTCGTCGGGGTTATAAATGGTTTACTATTTGAAAGTTTCTTTAATATAAACCCACATCGTAAAAAGGAATATCAAAACCAATCTTTAAAAACAAAAGTATGAAACGTAACGGTTACCCAAATAAACTAATCATTGGGTTTCCACATAGGTGAAAATATGGACATGGAAGAGAAATCTAACCATCATGTTCTAATGGAGAGTGGTAGAGAACATGGCTATGGAAAAGCCAATAATCACAAATCCATAAATTTGTGACGATCTAAGGTACCATCCGATTCATCAGGTATAAGATCACTAGGACAACATTTTTGGTTTTCAAGATCATTTCCCTAAAGTTGAAAATTTGAATTGGAATAAATACTTTCTTTATTTTGGTACAATCTCACTATTGTTCGTGCCTAGAACAATTTCCACTTCATCTCTTAAATAAATGAAGCTGAATTTGTTATTCGTGAAGTGTTAGCAGATCATGTGATAGAATGACGGGTCATTCCATCTGTCTCAAACAAAAGGTTACAAAAAATTATATACATAAGTCGATCTATAGTGAGATTAATCATATATGGTTCCTAAAATGGACTTATACTTCATATATCATACTGCTTAATATAATAAAACTAGTTTCTACTAAACAGGGACTTCCTGTAGGCCAGTGGTAGGCGATAAAGGCCAGTCGCACTTCGGTTGTGGGTTCGATTACCACAGCCTTGTCCGAAGCGATGGGTTGTCGCCTGTCCTGCAGGTTGTCCTTTTTCTAAAACTATATTACTATAACATCCCATAAATAATATCGAAAAAACTTCTATCCTTAAACAATACTAACTTATGTCCAACATAATCCATTCCAATCTTTAGTCCTATCCATAATACTGCAGTCCATTCTCATAACATAGTGAAAACGATTACCAGAGATTTAATACCATCGTTGATCCCCATATATCATAAGATATATCTTGTTGGACACATTCCAAACATTCAAAGGCCTTAATCTTGTACTCTCTTGAATACCCATTGAACCTTAGTGAAAACTTGAATGCAGTTACATACCAAAATCCTCAAAATTCTATATACTCAAACCATTATATCACTTAGTCCTTATATCAATCATGAGCTCATGAATACTGTTAAACATTTCATTTTCTCGTTTTCCCTTCATTATGCGCATAATATCTCAATCACTTTGAATACCACATTAGACCAATACATAAATATTCCAATATTCCATGATACAACATTATTTTGGAATCCCATTACATCAAAACTTAATCATTCCACCACATCGTTGTCATATTCAACATTGCCAATAATGATCGCATGTGGCTTCCCTTTGTCCTTTGCCTTAAGCGGTTGCTCATGTCGATCATCACTAACCCTTGGATTAGGGCATTTATTGGCATAATGTCCCATCTCCTTGCACTTGAAGCATTGAAGTGTTGGTTGTGCGTTCTCTGCAGTGTTTGCTTTATTCACTTCATTAGAATACCTTTTTCCATTACTTCGACACTCAGCTGCTCGATGACCTTCTTTTCCGCACTTAAAACATTTTCTAGTCCCTTTAAGACAATCTCCACCATGCTTCTTTCCACACTTTGTGCATAAGGAAACATTCATCTTCTTTTCACCATTATTCTGAGATTTCTCCTTGAACTCCATCTTTCGTTTCTTGTCATAACCATGAGATGGATATGTAACACCAACATCCATTTCTACCTTGATAGCACAACGCACAATTTCTTCATAGCTACTGAAGTCTCTTATAGCTAATGCCCTTCGAAGACTTGGTTTTAAGTCACTGAAAAATCAATCAACTTTACTTTCAGGTTGGATGATAATACCAGAAGCGTACCTTGCAAGTCTTGTAAAATTCGCTTCATAGGTACCAACAGATTCATCATCCCTTTGCTTCAGTTCAAGAAACTCTTTCTCCATCTTTGTTCGGAGAATACGAGGGAAGTACTTATTGAAAAATAAGTTCTTGAACTCGTCCCATTCCATAGACTCAATTTCATCCCTTTGCCTCATATTCTTAATAAGATTCCACCATTGATCAGCATCTCCTTCCAAACGATACACTGCTAGGATGACTTTATCATGTTCAGCACATTGAAGAACTGAAAATATCTTTTCAGTAGTACTAATCCATTGTTCAGCAACTAATGGATCAGTAGACCCACTGAAAGAAGGTGGGCGCTGCCTCATGAAGGATTCAACAGAATGTTTCTCCTTCCTTTGCTCGTTTGGAAGTCCTGCATGATTCATAGCTTGAGAAAGTTGTGTGAGCATGGCTACAAGATTTTTCATTCCGGCTCCCATATCGTTTGGTTGCTCAGGGGGACAATCATTGCATTGCCCATCACATTCCGCATTAACACGGTTCCTTCGGGTTCCAGCCATCGTCTAAAACCCCAAAAGAATAGTATGAGAGGCAAAAATCATGCTAGGGAAAACAACATAATAAAGGGGTAGTACCCTCAATATCTAACATCTTAGGTTAAATTCGAAGATCGTTAGCGCAATTCTAGGACTATAACCTATACGTATACTTAACCTTAGAGACATCCCTAGACATACCTTAGAAGTATCTCTAGGGATCTCACTAACGTTTTTGCATCCTAGTTTCCAAAGGTTGACTAAACCTTTCCTCTAATACCAACTGTAGGGACCCGTATCTTGACGTACATTGACATTACATTACTTTTTCGGAATACTTAGTACATTAAAAAAACACACACACAAGGACCGTAATAGTTTAGTGTCTTTGGAAACTCGGACGATAATCTTCTAATCGTGGTGAAAGATCTTCAAAATCTCCCCTAAAGATCTTCCTTTTTTTTACCTAAAACCTTTCTTTATATCCTGGGGAAAAGAAAACATAAAAGGGTGAGCTCAAATGCTCAGTAAGGGTATACAAAAGAAATAAAAATCATATCATATCTTTTTGAAAATCATAACCTGCAAAAGAGATCATAATATCTTAACATGGAACAAATCATAGAAGTGAAAATGAGATCACCATAATCATAACATGAAACTTGAAACTTTGTGGCATGCACACATAATCATGGAAAATCATTTCTTGTTAGTCATGACTCATTGACAAGACTATCTTAGTCGACAAAGTCCCTTTCTGAACCGAGTCACCCTCGTTCCAGTCATGTTTCACTGAACCAGTATAACCTACCGTTCCAGCCATGTCTATCTCATGAGATATAAAATCTTTACCCAATGCATTGGAGGGAGATATAGGTCCCACCCATCTTATAATGAATCCTTTCTTATGTGTGCCACATAATCATATATCATACATCATAGCGTAACCCATGTAATAAAAATGGGATTCTTAAACAACATGACATCATAAAACAATTCATATAAGATAAAGAAAAAAATATTTCCATCACAACATAATCAAATCCATGTAATAATAGGGATAAAAACAGAACCCTTTTATTATCTTATATGGAAAATAATTTTGATAAAATACTTGAACTCCATTCTTGAGGAAAATATCCTTTCTACTTCAAAAACATTTTTCCTTTCTTAACATGTCATAAAATTTTAAACTAAAAGAAGTTGATTAAAAATAAACTTGAATACTTGTAAAGGAAAATTCTTGGAAATAATGTTTTAGAAATCCATTCATTCCGTATAAGTTAAAAAAAACATTTTCGTACTTTTGTCGGAAAAGTCAAAAAGTACCTCGTACGAAAAACGAAAAAAATATTCCTTTCATATCCTTTACTAAAAACTCATCGAAGGGTAAAATTGGATTTAAAAAATTTTAGGTGGATGCAAATAATATTACATATTGAGGAAACATGGATGTGGATAATAAAATACACCCCAGTAAATTTCAAAGTATAAACAATCTCGGATAAAAATGAGATTGTGATATTTCCCTTACCTTAGGTCCGATTTGCTTTGTACGTGTCCGAAGCTCCTGTATAATGGTTTAAATAATGTCATTGACTTATTAAAGAATCATATTCATTGTTATGATATCATATATGGTTCACTTATGACATTATATTACCCGTTCTTTTGTAAATTCCATGTTAAAGAAGCGTTTTGGGTAAAATCGTTTCTTTTATCGTAGGTGTTTTGACTTGTTGTTCTTGACATTATTATTACTTATATCATGATTTACTTACTTACAGAATATAAAATATGATTTATATATCATATATATTCAGTATATATATATATATATATAATAGATAGATAAATGAAATGAAAAACACCGTTCATGGAGACGGTAGTCCGTACGTATGCATGAACGCTGTTTTCCTTTCCCTATTGTCTTGAATGGAAGTAAGTAGATGACATACATATATATATACATAAATCCAGTAGCTTTATAATGTCATATATTTCATTATTATTTCTTATATATACTTTATAATCATTCTTAAATGGTTAACATGGAGAATGAATCTCATCGCGTCGTGGAGACGGTAGTCCGTACGTACGCACGAGCGATGATATCATTTCCATAAATATTGAATTGAATTGGAGTGGATTATACAATATATCAGAATCAATATGATGTTTTAATAACTATGTATAGTTATTCTTTACACCATTATACCCATCCATGTAAGGTGGTGGTGGAAAAAAGATTACACCACGGCGTGGAGACGGTATTCCGTACGTACGCACACGCGGTGATTTCTTTTTCCGTAGGATAGATAGATGGTGAAATAGGGTTGTTTCATACTTATAATAACATATCAGTATATGAGTGATACTGATGTTATTACTTCATAATGAAACAACCTAAGAAGAAGAAGTGGAAGAAGAAATAAAGATGAAAGAATTGGTAACGGTAATTACCTCTTCTTTGAAGCGCCTTTTGAAGACCTCCTCTTAGGGAACTAAAATTGGTCTTTGAGGAAGACCAGAACCTCTAGGATGTTTCTAGGGAAGTGGAGAAGAGATTTTGGCAGGGGTTGGCCGATATTGAGTGCTCAAATTGGTGTGAGGAGGAGGGGGAGGAGGTGCCCTTTTATAAGGGAGGAGAGGGTCACCTTAGGAATATCTCAAAATATTATTTTATATTAAAGTAAAAATCGGTTTATAATGGTTCCAAAGGGTCTTATTTCGAAGCTAAAGTGGGGATGGGTCGAAATCATATCAAACAATAGTATTTAGACAAGTTTAGGTTATTATTTTAACCTTATCAATTAGATTTAACTCTAAGTTAAATAATTTAACTTTTACCGTGTCTTTTTGTTTTCTTTCACTATATGGTTAATACACTTACTATAACATGCCAAACGAACCCCAAATTGTATATTATTAATACATATATCCTTATCTAAGTCATTTGGCCGAACCTTAGATTTTTAGGAATAAAATAACAATTAATAATATAATATTTGATTTAAAAATTATTTTGTGTCAATTTTGACACTATTTGATATATGATTTTTTGAAAGTCATAACAGAATTATATGTTCGAACCAAGTTGATTAAATCAACACTAATAGATCATAGTAACCTAGAAAATTAGTTTAATTCATAAAATGTCTTAAATTACATTCATTGGAGCATTTATAACATCAATTATGTTAATATTTCCTTAAAAGGGTAATTACTGCATCATCGTTGTGTCATAAATAAATTAATTTATTTAAAGTCTAAAAATTATAAATAAAATAAGATTATGTAGGAAATGTTTTTAGCTTTCTAATGAATATTTATAGTCGAATTTATCTTATTTATAACCCCATATTAAAAATGTTTTAGTAAATAAACTTTGATTTTAACTCTTTTAACTCTTCTTTGAATTAAATAATAATAAATGTCCTAATCTAATCCAAGTGGGCCTAAATGGTCATATAATATTCATAAGGTTGTTTTTGGCCGAATTACACTTATCCAATAGAATTAGGACATGTGTTAGGGTAATAGTAATATCATATTTACCCTTAGTTACCATATTTACTATTAACCGTGGTAAATGAAAGTAAAAAGTTACTATTCACCAAAAATTATTTTCATCTCATTGAACCACATTTTACTTACTGAAATCAACCGTGTCTCTCGGATTTTTGAAATTCCATTCACAGAAGCGGTAAAATTATGTTTTATGAAAAATTCAGTTTTTAACCTACCACTTAGTGGTTTCACTATTCATCAAAAATTGAAAGTTTTCAGAAAAATACCAAAATTTCATCCTAAGCTATATTTCATATTCCGAATTCAAAAATGAAGTCTATTTTACCAAATTCATATCATAGAATTTTCATTAATTAATTTTATAATTAAATCCCGCTGTTAAAACAAATAGCGTGTTTTTAAGAAACAATATCTATCAAAATATTGACACTTGATTATGTCTGGTTTAAATGTGAAATTACATCCAATGACCAACATTGTATTAAATTGTAAAAATATATTCTAAATATACTTTAAAACCACTCAAATTAATAATTTATCACTATTAATTATTTCGATTAAAAAAGTTGTTTTTAATTATAATTTAGTAATTTTCACTATTCATCAGAATATGAAAGTTATCCGAAAAGTACCAAAATTTCACCTTAGGCTAAATTCGATACTCCGAATCCAAAAATGAAGTTCATTTTAAAAAATATGATTTACAGAATTTTAAAAAGTGGTTATTACTATTCATACCGGCTAGTTTTAATAATATTTTAATAGCATATCGTTGTTTAGTGAAACTCGGTATTGCGTATTACACACGCTATCGAGGAAGGTCGTGATTGCGTGTAATGCAAGGCAAGTCAAGGATGCGTGTTGTGCAAGCTCCTTTTGGTGTAGCGTACAACACAAGACATTAATAAAATTAAAAAGAATATTTTTTTATAAAATCTTGGGCTGTTACAGTTTTAACAATATTTTAATAGCATATCATTGTTTAGTGAAACTCGGTATTGCGTACGACGCAAGCTATCAAGGAAGGTTGTGATTGCGTGTAATGCAAGCCAAGTCAGGGATGCATGTAGTGAAAGATACTTTTGGTGTAGCGTACATCACAAGACATCAATAAAATTAAAAATAAAATTTTTCATAAAATCTCAGGGTGTTATAGGTTTGGCCACATGGTTGGTCAAACCGTGTGCCAAACGTGTGTCATAGAACTACCTAAGGATGACCCCATATGGCCTAGGAGAAAAGTTTTTCTAACCATGTGAAATACATTCGAATCCACAGAATCAATATTGTCAAAATTTTACATGATCATCCGCCTAGCCTCATAGGTTTTCAAAAAAACTGTGCATCCTCCCGCTACTCAAAAAGAGCCATATAGGGTTACCCTTTATGGTTAGTACTAAACGTGCGGTAACCATGCGACTTACACTATTTTTCCAATTCTCATAGATTTGGGCTCTAAACATGTCCCATATAATCCTCGAACCTTCCTTAGGCCGTAATTCACATTTACCAAGATTAAAATTACATTTAAACAAAAAAATGATATGTACCTTGCGAAAAATATTGGTTGTTATATGACATATATTTTTTAAAAAATTACAATTATAGATTATTTGTATCAAAGACGAATTATATTTATTCATAATCTAATCATGTGCATTTTAAATTTTATATATGGAAAATATAATGGATAAAATGTGGTATCTGTGTTAACCCTATTTTATTTCTAAATGAATTTTTGCATTAATACTACATCAAGTCTATATAAAAATCCCCTTATCAGACTAGCATGATCCCTAATGGTATGTTGTATGAGATTTGTACTTTTATGTTGTGGTTAAATATAAAATGATTGGGTGGTGATCCCTATAAGCTTTAATTTTTTTTTCATAAATGATTTTTCTCAATTATTAATTATTGAGTCTCATATTGGGTTTGGTCAAGAGAGAACCCTAGTGATACCAGCTTCAACCCAAACACTTTTATAAGCACTTTATAAGGGATTTTACTACCGTTTAAGCCCATTGTGTCTCCCATATACATAAACATGATCTTTTTATTAAAATTAATGTACCATTATCCCAATTATAACAGTATAATGGTTATATTTATGGAAAATACATTGCAAAACAATCATATTGTCCAATAGTCAGGTGGAGGTCAAATCATGATGGTCACTTTTCCCATTATAAACTGTATATATACTGAACCATTATCATAAATTATCATTATATACTTTAAATATGATTATTTAAACTTACCTTGATTATTTTAAGCATATTCCAAATGATCCGATTTTTTTTACTATTTTTATAAAAATATTGGCCTTCTTGGGAGAATTTAATCCTATGGGATTTTCATTATTGTGTACATTATTTATCATTTTTTATCTTCATGTACTACACCTACGTGTTATAGTGAGTAATTTTCATTATTTTCAATCATATATAATTGTATTTATATGTAATACTATTGTAAAACAAAAGGAAATAGTACTTTTGAAACATTAATAATTTTGATAATACTAAGAGTAAATTTACAGCTATAATATTCTCCACCATTAAGTTATATCACCCTTACAATTTTTATTCTTCCTTAATATAAATGGTTTTATTTATCCATTACCACTTCTTTAGGATCCTAAGATTCTTCCTCAATCTTTTTATTTATCCACGAGAAATTCAATATTTTGGTAATCTTATTCATCATCTCTTATTACCTTTCATCATGAATCGAGATCTATTCTACTTTATATGATATATAGGGTTCTAATTCCACACCATTTGTATCTACTATATGTTTTGGGTTTGAAATATATTATCATTACTGGGAAACATGGAAGATGTTTTGGAAATTGGACAAAATGATAGATGAAACAAACTAGTATAAAACTACTCTAAAAAACTCTATTATCTCAAATGTTCCAATATACCATGGGCTAAATTTATCCTTATTCACAAATATCATGACTCGTTTTCCTTGGTGATACTTTGAGGAATACATTATTATGAAAATAAAATTATATATCCTTCCATAAATCATAAAAATCCATTTTTATAACTCTAGAAAGATTGGATATGTTTCTATATTATTTGACCCTTCTTTGTAGTGTCTTTCTCAATGGCTAGTCCCAATAGTTTCCATTCTCCAACATCATCCCAACATGATGGAGTTTTACACCTTTTCCCATATAATGCTTCATAAGGGTCCATTTAAAATCTTGGGTGGAAATTTCTTTTATAAGATAATTTGATAGTTTGAAGATGTTAATCCAAATAGCCTCGAAAATTATGTGAGCTATCCAATAACATATCTTCCAATGTTTGAATAGTCCTCTCATAATTTCCGTATATTTTGGGATGATAGGTTGGGTTATGTTTTAATTGTGTATTCATAGCCTTTTGAAGGATCCAGTAGAACATAGAAGTAAATATTGTTTCAAGATATAAAACCATTAATAATGGTTCCCTATAATGTCTCATCACCTCTTGATTATATAGATTATCAAGGTTCTCAATGGATAAATCTTTTTGTGTAGAGATAAAATAGGATGAATTTATTAACCTATCGATGATTACCCATATATAATTATTTCCCTTAGAGGTCTTAGGAAGGATTGTAAAAATTTACATAGAGATATTTTCGCAATTATACAAAGGTATGGGTAGTGGATATTTTACTCCTTTCGTAAGTTTATTCTCTTACATCACTTTTCTTCATTCCAAACATCATACCTTAAAATCAACAATCTCAATCTTCATACTATTCCACCAGTAATGATCATATAAATATATATACATCATGGTGATTCTTGGGTGTATAGAGAATGTGGATCTATGAGTTTCATCCATCAGGTCATTATTTAACTCTATAAATGATGGTATAAATATCCCTATGTTGAACCTCAATATTCCTAATTAATCAATACAAAACTCTATAAACTTTTCACTTTTCTTAGATTTTATCTTCTTCTATATCATAGGATCTTCTCTTTATGACTTCTTGATTGTTTCTAGTAATGATGGTTCAAAAATTATTTACCTTTTGATTGATGATTTCCATTACCTTATAGAATTCATCCCTATATTTACAAATACCTTAATTAGTGAATCTCTTTCAATCCTCATCATTGCAATAAATCTGGTGACTTTCCTATGTAATGTAGTAGTGAATTTATTTTCTTTTCTTAGATGATAATAAATAAAACATTCATTGTACTTTTGAAGCTTCGACCATCTCCTTTTCCTTGTATTTGGTTCCTTTTTGTGTGAATATGTACTTTAGACTTCAGTGGTCTTCATATATATCACACTAACCTTCAAAAAGATAGTCTCTGCATATATTTTATGTAAAAAATAACATCATGTGACATGAAATCATGGGTACACAAATTCTTCTCATGGTGATTCAACAATCAATATGAATAGGAAATAAACTTATAATTTTTCATGATTACACATCCAATTACTTTCAAGGATTTGTCATAATAAATGAAAATCATTCCCTTATAGGGTAATGTTAGCATGGTAGTGCTGACCAAATTCTTCATCAAATCTTGGAAACATTCTTTCACTATTATTTGTCTAGATATACATAACTCCCTTTTCAGTAAATTTGGATATTGGATTAAAAATATTTGAAAATATTTTCACAAACCATTTATAGTATCATGTTGTACTAGGGAAAAATAAATCCAATTCAGTATAATAGGTTAATTATTGTACTCTATAGCATTAGTCTTTATTAAATCAACTGAGTTTCTTTGATTGTTCAAAATGTGTACCAAAAATACTACTTTTTATATTGAGAACATACATTTGCTTAATTATTCAAAAAAATTATCCTTTTTAGTGGTTGTAACATGAACATGATAGTATATGTATGATCTTCATAATCATTGGAATATATCAGAATATCATTTTTAAATGCTACTACAAATTTACCATTGTACTTCTTAATGAATCTATTTATAAAATATGTAAATATAATTGGAGTACTATTAAAGATAAGGGGGTAATAGAAAATTAATAATGTAAATATCTTATTTGTAATCTATTATTTAAAATATACTCCTTATTACCCTCAACTAACAATACCTTGATCTAACAACAATCATGGAGAATAATTGATCCCTTTTTTGATAGTCAAACAAATCATAAATCCTTTCCATATGGTGTTTTTTCTTCATGGTGATCACATAATGTTCTATATAATTAATGAATAACCTCATTGATCCATCATTATTATTTATAAATATAACAGAGTCTCCCAAATGTGGCACACTTGGTTGAATAAAAAAAATCCAAAAGATCTTGTCGTTGCTTATTCAATTCCTCTAACTTTATATATACCATTCTATATGAGGTCTTCAATATTGTCATAGATCCATGTATGAGTTCGATTAAAAATTTGACCTCTCTTTTAGGTGCAGTTCTAGTCAATTTATCTGTAGACATATCAATGGATTCATGAATAATGGGTACATTTACTATTTTTATACTTAAAAATATTGTCCCATTAATCAGTAAAAATTTCCATAAATAAATTTGCACAATTTGATTCTTGGTAGAATTATTTCTGGGATATTTATCCTTTGAAAATATTTATAGGTTATCCCATCAAGAAAACTAAAATTATCTTTATTCTAAAATTTATCTTCGCATTATAATTTTATTGCTAAACCATCTATAGTATTATAAAAAATTCCAACATTGGAATGATCAATAATATTTCCTAGAGATTGTTCTCACCAAATTAAATATGGTAATCTCTTTATATCCTTGATTCATGAATAGTTTCTTTACAGGTATTGAGTAAGAACTCCACAAATAGATGTTCATGGTTTAATTTGATGTTATTTTCAAACCTGGATGAAATAATTAAATGTATATTATAGAAATAAAATAGAGTATGTACTTCTTTTGAGTGTATGATGAGTGTACCATCCACTAATTAAATTAGAGCCTCTAATATAGTCATCATAATAGAAAAATCATGACCTTTTTACCTAGGTCTTTACTGGGGTTGATGATAGATCCCCTCAATTATCATTTGATTTGAACATTGGTTAGTGAAATATATGTGCTCCCCCCATATGAATCATTATACTACAGGTTATTCTTGCACCATCTTCCCCTTTTAATTTTCATAAGATTTTATAATATTTGATAATACGTTAAAATATTTAGATATATGGCCAAATTATTTAAAACATATAACACTTTTCACTTCCATATAGATAATTCCCTTAATGTTTCTCCATGAACTAGTTTTATATGGGTAGATGTAGTTTCATACATTATCTTTAGTGGTTGTAATTATTCACAAAATTTGGATCCTTCCTCATTTTATTATTATTCGATCAGTGAACGAAATGTTTCCTACAATTGCATCATGGTGTTTAGCCTCACATGATGATGGGAAATGGCATCACATTTTCAATTTTATATCACTCCAGACTTCCATAAGGGGCCAGTTTTTTTCACATTCAATGATGCTTTTATCTCCTTGAATGAAATGGGATGTTAGGACATCAGTTCCTCCTTTAATTGATTCCTCCATGGAACTTTTTTCCTAGTACGAGTCCCCCTTTTATATTTGATTCAGGTTTGTGAAACTCATTTCTGGTTCCTTCTCTTTGTGGACTTCAGTTAATTATGTTACCTCTTTCTGGACATTTCAATAGGTCTTGATAGAAAAACAAAATTTAGTCACGATAGTAGTCACATTTGGCATCTCTGGCATGTCTAGACGCTAGGAACATTGGTAACCTATATTCTTTCTCATAGGAGTTAATCTCATGGAGACATCTTAGTCGTGGAACCCAAGGCATCTCATATTGATCACGAGTTATCTAACACAAAGGGTATATGTCTTCCAATCCTTTCACCTCAATAACCCCATGTTAAATAGGAAGTAGATGACACCATAGGCATATATCTTCCAAGGAATTCACCTCAGGAATCCCATGATTAGAATGAGTTGTTTAATTAGGGTCACAAGTTTAATATCAATTGGATACAGAATGTGATTGACCAAGACACCTCATGTGGTGAATCAATGAGGTGATTACCTAGGAGGAAGCACCTCAAATTTTTACCAATGGATTGATCTGAATGCCAGTGATGATGGATCCAGGAGGTGTGTCCTATAAATGGAAGATGTCACACCAAGAGGGTGAATCCCTTGGAGGGAGAACCTTGGTTTTTCATTGGATGAGATTGAAATGCATGGCAGATTCATGCATACCCTATTTAGAAGATAGGGATCAAATCCCACGTAGTTTGATGCCTCATTTTAAGGTCGGGTTACAGGGTCGATCCATGCAATTTAACTTCATGTGGTAAGGATGTTTGCGTTGTGAAGGTAGCATCAATGTGGGATATTGTGAGTATTATTCATGTAATATACCCTTCTCAATAGGATTTCTCTTGGTTGGAGTTCATGTAGGGATTACGCATTGATCTGTCTGATGGATGGTGTGGGGTAATAAAATCCCGTGTATTTTAGAAATGGATGGGTATTATACCAAAGGAGGAGGCCCAGAGGAGCATGTGGTTGGGGATTACACATGGAAGCTACCCAAGGAGGATGTGTATAGTTGTTGAGGATTACACTCAGAAGGATGACCATATAAGTGGAGGTTGAATGTCATGGTCGCTACTAACCTCTATGTCCACACGATTCATGCTTGGTTTGAGAAATAAGAGGAAGTAGTATACTTAATGCTCATGTCGTGAAAGATGTTCCAATGAGAGATGGTGTGGGATTATGCATGGATGTTTCCTAAGGTGTATCTCATTCCATTTTGGGGTATCTAATTCCATGTGAATATGATCTCATTCCTTATGCGTATGGGTGATGTAAATACCATCCCATTCCACTCACACATGGGGAATCATGTTCTTATTACACCAGGTAAGTAAAATATTTAACATTATTTTGTGAGGATGTTTGTACTAATATTTTTTACATCATGTAGCTTGGACATGGGGGACTCACTACTTACCCCTTGGGCATACATAACTGTAGCTCATGCACCCTTTATTGGGGAATTGCTTCAGTAATGCCAAGGTGTAATGACATAGAGGAGTGGTAGATCACAAGTTCCATGTTAGAATTCCATGATGATAAGAAAAAAGAATTAGTATACCTATGATGATAAGAAACATTTATGGAAACACCTAAACAAGAGGCGTACGGGAAATATTTTGATGGTCCCTCAAATTTTTGTGTGAGATTTTAGAGGGGATCGTGTAAGATTTTCATGGAACGCATGGGGTTTATACACAAATATTTCTCAAACATGGTGATCTAATATATGATCTTCCCATGCTGATTTAAAGAAATGTTGCATGCAATATTGGAGTCTCATTCCCAAGGTCAAAGTTGCATGAAAGAGATACCCCTAAGTGCACCTAACTTCAGCTAAAAATTGATGGGAAATGATTACACAACATGGGGCACAATAAAGGGTGGAATCATAGGTGACTAGTACAAAAATATTTTATAACTTGAGGGTTTCATGATTTCATGCTGTTGTGGAAAATTGGACTTTTGCGCAACAGAGTGGTGGTTATTCTTTGGGAGGATCACCCAGAATAATGGGGTGAACATCTATTTATAATTGAAATCTTCAGTGATGGGTCCATGAGATTCTTTTTGTGGAGTATGTATTCCATGAAACTCCATCCTTTACCTTGGTGATCATTTTTAAGACTATATTTGATGTTGCATTTTGTGTCAAAGAGGTTTTCACACTGATAGGGTTCTTTCTGTGCAAATCCAAAATCCTGTTTGTAGTGCCCTTGGCCATTTGATTAACCTTCTGGGAAAGAATGAACAATGTCACCACCTTTGGAGTGAAAGAATCTTGAATACTAATTTGGATCTTTCATTAACATCATGAAACTTGCATAAACTCCCTTGTGATTCTCATAGTGGTATTTAGGGAAGGAACAAGAAACTTCATCACCCTTAACATGCAAGAATCTTTCATGTGGATTTGGATCTTTCACACACATCGTAAAACTTGCGCTCACCTCCCTTCATGTTCTCATACTGATTCATTGGGTCAGATTATGACTTTGGGTTACCCAAAGTAGGCCTATGTGTGAATTTAGGTGAACCTTAGGTTCCAAAAAACCCCCCTCATAATCCGAGTTGAAATGGGACCAAAATTTCAGGTTCTGAAAGAAATTAATATTAAATGTTGTGATTCCTTCATGTTCATGAAAAACTCACATGTTTCCACATAAGTCAATTTTTCACATGTGGAAGACTAGGTCCACACCTATAAATACGCTAAGGGCCCCTCATATAGTTCCTTGGACTTTCCACATGATAATCACTTTTCTCTTATGTGTGTAAGTTCACCATTTTTCTTGAAAACCCAAGCTTTTGGCCACTTATTTCGCATATACTAACTTATTTAACACATATGAATCATCGATAAACCTAGAATTTTGCATGAATTCTATTATATCTTCAACAAAACATCACTTCTTGAGTGTCAACCCTTAAATCATATGTGACTCTTCCTTTGACTTTTTAACATCAACTAAAATGGACAACCAACCGAATCCTATCAAGGATGAGGATTTTGATACCACTCTGAGATATAGAATGATAAGAAATCCTTAGATCCCTCGATCTAGGAGGGTCGTATCAGACAATAAAATTCTCATAGACATGCTAACAATAATGTAAAATGATTACCCATTGATCAACTATCTCCCACTCTAGAACATTGGTCTTCTTGGCGAGGTCATTATTACAGCCTTCAGGTTTGTCTCATCGTGATCGTAGTTCACACGTAAAGATGCCCTCAATCGTTGGAACATCATCATACCTGTCCATATCACCATAGAGCATGTAGTTATCACCATTTGCATGCTAAATGGGAAGACCAATAGAGTTACAAGGGATCATCTATAGGCAGAAGAGTTCCCTACCCACCAGGACACTATTGTCTAAAAAAGTATAAAGAACAGTATCCCGAGCTGACACAAATAATGGAACCTAAGGTTTGGAGATAGCATCATAGTGAATGGGTGTAGGTTTACTAGGTTTGATACACATTCTAGAAGTATGGGGCGGTCTTGTGCCACATCATGCTATATTAGGTGGTGTGGAAATTATAGTTCAAATTCCACCATCAACAATATCGTGTGCTAGAGCTCCTTAGATGATGGTCCCCATACATGGACATGTTACATATTCATAATGAGGAAGTCAACATTATTATGTGGGATATCCATTACATCGACGACATTCCACTAGTGGTATTCTAGTATGAAGAGTTCCTCCCATGAAAGAATACATTGAATGATAGGCAGTGAACCCCACTCCCAATGCAACATATCTTGGAGTTAGTGAAGAATAAGTTGGAACATGCTCCATTTTTCATAAGGATATTCTGATCAAGGCATGGTTTGACATGTTTCTGAATATAGAAATAAGATTTAGGATTCTGGGTTGAGGGAAATAGTGTCCAATGAAATAGTGGGAGGCTAGTATTTACTGGTATGTTACATTTATTTTCTCACCACATTCCTGAAAAAATGGATTCTTCCTATTTGGGATACATATATGGGTATACTACTTGGTAAGTTCATCATGGAAAACGTTCTAGTAACTAGAAATAGGGATAACTTACTAGTGCTAGTGCTGACCTGACTCTATATCATACTGGGCTACGTTGATAGGAGGAACACACTAAGAAGGATTTTAGGACCTTTTCAATTATTTCATAACTCTATTGTATTTTACCTTGAGGGTTATGAGTTCATGAATTTAATCATCCCTCTAAACATCATTCGGTGGTTGTCTCTACTGAACATTATTGGGGACTGATCAATAATTCTTAACAAATATTAGATCATAGTTTGGATTGGAAACCACAAAAAATAAAATTCCACCTTGTCCTGACTCCAATTTTCCAAAAGTGGACGAACTACAAGGATCTTGAGAGTAGAGGGAGTATTTTTAGAGTTTCAAGGGTGGGGTGATGGGTGCTCGTATCAACGACCATGTCTATAGCTATCCATACACATCGTCCCACTTCTCTAGGTAGTTCAGGTTTCTTCATCATGTGGTAAAGAGTGTCTAAATGGGGTATGTGAATAATGTAACCCCTATATCCTTCATCAAATATGGTGAATTCTACTGACTGCAGGCTCTGGAGAAATAATTATACTACTTCCCACCAACGTCGATGATAACATGTTGATGAAATATGATAGAAAATAGGTTTGAGCATATCCAAAATTAATCCTATGGAAGTTCATCCATGTGGTTGAATAGGAAAGAAAGGATCCAGAGAAGTGAGGGGGTAGTTGTGTTTTCCCCCAAGGTACGGGCTAATCATCTGTTGAAACTCAGGTTAAAACTATAGAGGGGATGTCATAGGGTGTGGCCACACCCCCACCTCCAATAGGATTAGGGTATCAAAAGAATTTTTGGGTTCATCAGAGGATGATCACTGGAAAAATATGAATTTCATCCAACAACTAGATTTTAATATTTTCTTTTCTTCCCTCTAGTCTACCTAGATGACTCTATGAACATTGATGTTTAAAGGAGACCTATGACAAAATTTGAAGTTGGATGGTATTTAGTTGCAAAGGTTTAGCCTCATTTAGGTCACATATAGAGATAATATCCACTAAATAAATTCATATTTTAATGCTATGGACATTTATGTGTGTAAAAAGGTGAAGTATGAACCTCTTTCCACCCTAGTGTGGGTCATGTTTGGCGATGAAGATGATCAGAAGGAGGGGAAAACGTTCACATCCCATCATATGAGGAGGAATTTACCTACATGGAGGTAGGGTAATTTAGTGGGGGAGAATCTTAGAGGATGGATTTTCATCATGGGATCCCCAAGAAAGTGTTGAGATCATGGCCACTAAAGAAGAATACCTGGATGGGTGCCTAGAGGTAACCCCTAACTCACTTGTATCCTTCCTTGATCATTTCATTCTCATTATATGGTTTCTTTGAATAAAACATTCCATGTCTCTAAGAATATTGACAATGGGTGAGTGGTTCCTGCTAAAGTTAGAGAAGGCACATCGATGGATGTATATAAGCATGTTTTGGGGCCTACATCTGAGGATGAGGTGGTTGATGGGTGGGTCGAGGTTGAGGAGGTCAGGGAGAAAAATTCAGAATCCCATTCCCTCCCTGTAATCTATGGGGTCCATGCCCTGGAATTCAAATAGACGTGTCCATTACTGGCAAAGTGGTACAACCAAGATGCCTCATTGTTGAAATTCATCCTCCTTAAGGTAATAGAAAATATCAAATCATTCATCCAGAATTATATTTTCATAGATCCTTTTTGTCATCATGTGTTTATATTCTAAGCATCTCTTACCGAGTCCTATCATTTTCTAGTCAGATTGAATGAGGTACTCTCATTCTAAGAAGTTCTTGAAAGGTTTAACGACCAGTGAGAAGATGAGGCTAGAGAATATGGGTGACCTCCGATAATAGATACATTAGTTCTTGAGGATCTAGTTATCCAAGATGATCTGAACTTGGTGCTAGATAAATATACAGCTACAACTCTGAGTGTCGCCACTGGTAAGGTGGAACTCAAGTATGAAGGGGTCGAAGCTGGTGGGGAAGTGTCAAGTGAGGATGACCAGCACCATAATAAATCTCACAGTCCATCTGAGAGTTTTCTATAGGAATATTCCGCTACGTAACTCCTTGCAACTTTTCCTGAGTATGAGATTACACCTCCTCAAGAGCTAGAATATTCTAACCCTGATGCAGCTGAAGACAATCACATAATCCGGCACAGGTCATTGAAATTTGTAAAAAACTTCATCAACCATTATTTGGAACCACGACTAGTAGTTCGGACTGAATATATTCTCCATTAGAATCATAATATGTGTGCTAGAGGGGCAGATGTACATCTTCTCCACACGTTTCTCTGTTCTTTTTTTGAATAGATGAATGAAGTAATCCAACATTTGAACCTGGAATGGCATTGGGAGAGGTCCAAAAACAATCATAAGATCTTGGAAGTGAATTAGAAAATATAGTGTTTGGAGGAACAATAAAACAAGTGTATTTCCTTCATCAACACTCAATCCAAATTCATCATCCAATTGAGGGTTTAGGTGGAGGAGGCTAAGAAGTGGATGATACAGGAAGTACTTCAAGTAGAAGATCTTTGAGCTAAGTAGGACCAGGAAAAAATCAGGGCAGATCAGCTTCATCCATCATCTGATGAAGAGGAAACCAAGTTCAAGATGTAGCAGCAGACCTTGGAGGCCAAATGCTAGAGTTTTTGAAAGCTGTATCACTTGATCACCAGAGCAGAGACATGGGGGAAATTTTTTCTGCCAGGAATCATCAGAGGCTCTAGAATGTGGATGACCCTTTCTATGGATACAACTTCTTTTTCTTTGAAATTTTATTACATATATGTAAACATTTCTTTTAAATAATTTATTATTTCAATTTTATCATATTTATGAGATAACCAATCACTATGTTTATATGGGTCATTTCCATTGTGAGAAATAAGTAATGGACAAGTGATTTCTTTTCATATGATAATGATAGATAATCATCTACCACTCGAGGTTCTTTATTGTTGACTGACCACCGAGAGCCTTTGGGATGAGAGAGGCTATGGATGAAGAACATGGCTCTTAGAAAAACTTATTTTCTCTTCCAATGTGATCTAGTGCATGAACATGATAATGTTAGGGGTAATGAAATATATCCAAACAAAGGGGATTAAGAGGCGTGAATCACAACACCCAACATCTAGAATGCAGGGATAATGGGATGGAAATACAAGATTACTACTGACTATGTTCAAAACACAACATCTATATTGTTATCCTAGATTGGGGACAAACAAACAAGGTCCGACCCCTAATCATGTTTGAAACTCGGAACCTGTATCAGAATGTCACCCAATGTCTTCTAGGGCATTGTCCCAGGAGGTAGGTGAGCCAAAATGGATTAAGAACAAGCTGTGAGGGAGTCCCTTTAGACGTGAAAGAGGATGAGGATACAAATAATGGTCAGGTGAGGTATGGAAATGGAGTGATGGAATGTTCGAAAGGACTCCATAACTCTTAGAATTACACCACTGTGGATTATATAACATTGGTGTGGCCATATTTTTCTAAACAAATATCAAACCCAATTTCCAGGGGAAAGCTATCTCAGATGATGAGCGAGGGATGAAGAAACATGAGTTATGATAAAAATGACCAACACCAAAAATGGGTATCATGAAATATCCTAATATTCCTTATAGTCTTACATCATAAAAAATGGATGATAGATACGTAGTTTTATGTTATATAGTATGGATGTTGGATAAATAGTTTAACATATTACAGTAAAGATGAAGCATTATATAATATAAAGTTGTGTGATTAGGAAACATCTCACAATTTTACATCATGGGATTGGCATTTTGCACATATTTTAAGGTCAGAATGTTTGGTCCTTGTGTTTAGTATCCCAATTGGACATTTGTAGTGTTCCAGGGTAAAAATCCCAATGTGAATGAGGTTCGAGGAGACATGACCGCCACAAAAAATATCTCTAGGATGGAAACCATCATATAGTTTAAAGGCATGATGCATGGAATTGAACCCCTAGTTTATGTTCTTGGAGTTTGGAACAAGGGATCCCTTAGCTGTTGGACCACATCGGTACACACCCAACTAGAACTCCTAATCCCACATCAATCAAGCTCAGTGTGGGAGACAAGGAATGGTAAAGGGGATTTACTGACATGTGGAAGTGCATATTAGGGGTGAAACCAAGGGTATTGTAATTCCATCAAGATGCAGGGGAGTAGAAATTAGGTAAATAAATACTTTAAAGACCTTGATAAAGGGGAAATTGGTATACATATATTGAATTTTGAACATGTTTGAAACATAGGGACAACAACCATACCAGTCGAGATTGGGGAGGTCACCCATAAGGTCAATTTGTTGACCATGTTTGAAACATAAGATCCAGCATTTTATACTAGATATCCATTTGGGTGTTGGCCCGGGATGGAAGGTGAGCCAAAATAGTGTGAGACCATCACTGTTAAAGGGTCCTTATGAATTTGAAATGTGATGGAAATCTAAACCAATATAGAATCAAAACATGGAATTGGGAGTATTGGAAAGTGGGATTCAAACCTGGGCTTTAGGAAAAGTTTAAGGTTGTATTTCATAGACCATAACTAATGACAGGGGGCTGAAATGTTAATACACTTGAAGCTAGTCCTAGAAATGAAATTCATAGAGTCACTATATATCCCATGAGGATGGGAATCAAGATATACATAGTACTATAACACAACATCATGGAAGAAAAATATTGGTGAAGATGATTCTCTTTGAAGATGGAATTAGAGGTATCCCACGATTATCATGAGGCATCCCATGTTCATAGCATCAGGTAAAATTTGTTGAGGATCCCATGTATATTGTATGAGGTATCCTGATTCAAAGTAGGGTAAGCATTATCTCTTCTTCAAGAGGCATCCTAAACATTTCTAGGATAAGGCTGAAATTTAATTTCATGCGCTGAGGGCCATGAGGGAAATTATTCTGAAAGGTAAATTCAGGGCGTGAAAGTTATATCCCAATATAAATAAAGACCCAGAATGCCTATGTCATGCAATTCACTCCTAGGGAATACTTGAACATAGTTTGAAGTTGTGATTTAGATACTTAAACTTTTATTTTATGTTCATAAATCTCTAACCATAATGGGGACAAAGGGCTAAAGGATTTGATATATTTTACGACTGTGTCAAATGAAAAAGGATTTTAGTGTCACTAAATTTACTATGTGAATGGGAATTAAGACATATGTGGTTCTCAAACATGGTTTGGTAGAATACTAATGCCTGAAAATATGATCTTATCTAACAAGGGAACTTAAATTATTTTAGTTTGATGCATGGTGGAATCAAAGTTTAACTTCATGAATTGAGGATGTTAAGCTATATAGTTTAAATTCTAACCACATAGACTATATGGGATTCACAGATTTTAAGTTAATAATGCTCTAAACTTCTACAAACAGTTTTAGGTCATGTTTCACAGACCATAGGCCCATAGTTTAATGTCATGGAGTTCATACCTAAGAGGGGGGTCCTCTCAAATGGTTATGCGTATTGTGGTTTCCTAATAAATATGACATGAAAGAGGTCCCAAGGGGACCTAACACCACACGACACATTTCTAAGGAGACTCACATAGAGTTTAAGTTTGTGATTCTTGGAGTGGAAAGGTCAATTTCTGAGGTACATGTGTGGTGTTGGAAATGGATCCTAAGAGGCTCACATACCACATACATACCTTCGAATGGACTACATGTAGTTTAAGGCCACAATCCATGGAATGAAACTAAGGCAAAGAGGGAAAAAGATGATGAATTTGCAGCTGGTCCTGATGACAAAATGTATGGGTGTGACTACATATCTCAAAATGATGGAATTAAGCCACACATAGCTCTAGATCATAGTGCAGTGAAAGACCAACACTGGTGGGGGAAGTCTCTAGAGTATGTATAGTGTAGAGATGTGAATGAGGACCAAGGAGATCCAAATCCACATGACATATCTTAGCGAAAGTCTAGACTAAAGTGAGAGGATCATCTCAACCTATAGGGATATGTGGGGCATGATAGGAGTAACCTGACATGAATGAGGACGAAGGGGGCATCCACACTACATATGCATTCCCTGGGAGGCTTTCATATAGTTTTAAGTTGTGATGCTTGGACTTGTGCTTCCAGTTTGAGGTCATAAAGCTCAAGACATATGGTTTTTAGTTTAGTGTCATAGATTTCATACCATGGAGTTCTTGAATATATATATGCAGCATGGTGGATTGGGAAACACGAAGCGAATGAGGGCCAAAGAGACCCAATGCCATACTACATATTTCTGAGGAGACATGAACATAGTTTAAAGACATGATTCTTGGACTAAGCCCTACGGGCCATGGGGAAGAAAAATTTGTGGCTGGATATGGAGATGATATGTTTAGGAATTAGTATGTATCTTTCAAGGGAAGGAATCAAGTTGTACGTAGTTATTTATGAAAATATCCCTATGTATGTCTGACCCATACACTGAGTGGAGTCATTTTTTTTTACTTTTGGGGAGGAAGCACTGGGATGTAAAATCCTTGCATTCCTATGTATCTTTTATGGGAAAGAATCAATCCCTATATAATTCTATAATATGGTAGGGTAGATGACTGATGTCGAAGGATTGGTATTCTTATTTGAAGTTATAGTGGTGTAGTGCAATTTATCATCACGTGGCTTGGATGGTAGTTGTTATGTAATTTAACATCATGAAACTAGGATTCTAGTGCTATGCCGTTTATCCTCATGTGGCTTGATCATTATAAACACATTTTAGCGTTATGTTGTAGGGATGTAGGGGAGAAAGTGTTCCAAGGGGGATGTTCATAGAAAAATAGTTATAACCCGACATGAATGAGGACCTAGGAGTCCCAATACTACATAACACACTCCCAAAGAATTCATTCACATAGTTTAAAGTCATGATGTCATGACATGAACTTTTAGTCTCTGGTCACAAATCTCACACCACAGGGTAGCTATCAGTTTATGGTCTTAAAGCATAGACTATTGCATAGCTATCATTATATGGTCTTAAATCACGGGCCAAACACCCAGTTTAACATCATGTTCACGGGATACTAACTCTTTATGCCAAGTACTGCTTGAGGAACTTGGCATTGATTAGAGGAGTAATATGGTCACCATTCATACTGATCAAATAGTAAACACAATTGAAACATACAACTATGAAAAATTCGGTCATTTGTAACGATTTATTTGCGGTGAGATTAGATATCTCATTGTGAATGGTTTGGCACCCACTGTGCGATAAACTGCAGGAAGGTTATTTGTGATGGGATTGGGTATCCGATCGCAATTACCCATAATGGGTTTTAGTATTCGCAATGGGACCCATCAAAAATACCCTTCTTAACTATCCCCAGCTAACTGATAGGGTAATCATTTACTACGGGTCATGTCATAAATACTGTGTCGACAGGTACATATTTGCGACGGGACCCATCGCAAATACCCTTTTTAACCACCACTGGCTAATTAATAGGGTTTCATCATTGGTAACGAGTCCCATCGCGAATAATATTATTTGTGACGAGGTTTATCTCTCATCATAAATACGTTATCTGCAAGTACGTATTTGCAATGGGTCCTATCACAATTATCTTTTTAACTGCCATCCCTAATTAATAGTGGGGCAAGTATTTACGGCAGACCCCGTCGTAAATAATCTTACCTATATATACCCTCATCCGTTTTTTCAGTTCACACATTTCCCATTTCCTCTCTAACTCTGAACAATCATATTTCTCTCTGATTTTTTTAATGTTTAAAATTTCATATCGGAGCAATTCAGAAGCCTTTCATTGAACAAAAGATTTTTTTTTAAGGTATTTATCTATTGATTTTATTTTTTAGTTAATTTTTTTTTAATTTTATGTTAGTTATATTTGTTGTAAATTTTTAGCAATTAAATTAATTTATTATTAGATAGTTTTATTTTGCATTATTTATTTTTACAAATATGTTGTTTCATTAGTAAAAAATACTAATAAATTGTAATAATTGGCACTTATTAGAAATAAAAAATTATAAATAGAAATAATTAGTAATAAATAGGAATAATTAAGAATAAATAGTAATAACTAGTAATAAATAAGAATAAATATTAATAAATAAGAATAATTAGGAATAATTAGGAATAAAAAGAAATAATTAGGAATAATTGATAATAATTTGTTATAAATAGGAATAAATATTAATAATTAGAAATAATTAATTTTTATTAGGAATAGTTAGGAGTAATTAGTAATAAATAGTAATAATTTGAAATAAACAGTAATAATTATGAATAATTAGTAATAAATAAGAACAATTATTAATAAATATGAATAATTATTAATAAATATGAATAATTAGTAATAAGTAGGAAAAATTTGTAATAAACAGGAATAATTTGTAACAAATAGTTATAATTAGGAATAATTAATAATAAATAATAATACATTGTAATACTTAGTAATAAGTAAGAATAATTTTTTATAATTAATATAATTAATAATAATTTGTAATAAATAGGCATAAATATGAATAAATAAGAATAAATATGATTAAATAGGAGTAAATAGTAATAAATGGGAATAAATAAGAATAAATAGAAATAAATTGGAATACGTATGAATAAATATGAATAAATAGGAACAAATAGAAATAAATTAGAATAAATGGGAATAAATTGTAATAAATAAAAATAACTAGAAATAATTAGTAATAATTAGTCATAACTTGTAATAACTAGTAATAATTTGTAATAATTAATAATAAATAGGAATAATTGTGAATAATTATTAATAAATATAAAAATTGTTAATAAATATGAAAATTATTAATAAATAGGGATAATTATTAATAATTAGTAATAAATATAAATAAATAGGAATAATTTTTAATCAATCGGAATAATTTGCAGCTAATATGTATAATTTAGAATAATTAATATTAAATAGAAATAACTAGTAATAAATAGAAATAATTTGTAATAACTAATAATAATTAGGAATAATTAATAGTAATTAATATTAATTTATAATAAATAGGAATAAATATGAATAAATATGAATAAATAAAAATAAATAGTATAGAATTTAATAAATAGTAATAAACAGTAATAAATAGTAATAAATATTAAAAAATATTAATAATTAGTAATAAATAGAAATAAGTAGTAATAATTAGTAATAATTAGTAATAACAAGTAATAATAAGTAAAAATTAGTAATAATTCGCAATAATTAGTACTAAACAGTAATTAATAGTAATTAATAGAAATAAATAGGAATAGATATGAATAAATATGAATAAATAGGAATAATTATGAATAAATAAAAATAATTTTTAATAAATAGGAATAATTTGTAACAAATATGAATAATTTGGAATAATTTGTAATAAATAAGAATAAGTTAGAATAAATAGGAATAAATAAGAATAAATAAATATAATTTCTAACAAATAGGAATAATTTGAAATAAATAAGAATAATTTTTAATAAATAGTCACTTTTTATTTACAATGGCCAGCACATTTTCAAGTGGATTGGCGGAAGATCTTTTTCCTGACATCTCATCTCCTTGTAACTTTCTATTACTGAAATCACTTTGAAAAATCTGCCATTACGTATTGATATGCATTTTCGTTGGCACGAGAATGGAGAGCATCATAGTAAGGCTTCCTAACTCATCATTCTCGTGAATAGAAAAATAGATATATGTACGTCATAACATCTTTTTCATAGTGATTTCAATCAGAGACAGTTTCAAAGAGATGAGTTGTTGGGAAAAAGAGTTTCCGCTAATCTCCTGGAAATTTTGTCACCCGTCGCAAATAGAAAGTGGAGTTGTCTTGGCACCTTCATATTTTTTCTATATTTAGTAACAATTAGAAATAAAAAGTAATAAATAGGAATAACTTGGAATAAGTAGTTATAATTAGGAATAAATATTGATAAATATGAATACATAGTCACAATTTGGAATAATTATTGATAATTAGAAATAATTAGTGATAATTAGTTATAATTAGTGATAATTAGTAATAATTAGTGATAATTAGTAATAAATAGTGATAATTGTTAATAATTAGTGATAATTAGTGATAATTAGGAATAAATAGACATAATTAGTGATAATAGCTGATAATTATTGAAAATTAGTGATAATTTTTTATAATTAGTGATAATTACTCATAATTAGTGATAATTACTAATAATTTTAGATAATAACTAATAATTAGTCATCAATAGAAATAAATAATCCTAAAGAAAAATAACTAGTAATAAATAGAAATAGATAGTAATAAATAGAAATAAATAGTAATAAATAGTAATAAATAGTAATACTTTGTAATAATTGGTAATAATCATGAGTCATTAGTAATAATTAGGAAGAATTAGTAATAAATGATAATAAATATAAATTAACGGTAATAACTATTAATAAATGGTTATAAATAGTAATAAATAGGAATAATTATTAACAAATAGGAATAATTAGTAATAAATAATAATAACTTGTAATAAATAGTTATAATTATTAATAAATATTAATTATCATAAATAATTAAGAATAAATATTAATAAATACGAATAATTGATAATAATTTTTACTAAATTAAATAAATATAAATAATTACTAATAATAATTAATAAATAAAAATAATTAGGAATATTTACTAATAATTTGTAATAAATAAGAATAATTAGTAATAATTAGTTATAATTATTAATAATTAAAAATAGTTAGTAATAAATTGTAATAAATTGTAATAACAATGAATAAATAGCCATAATTAGAGGCAATTAGTATTAATTAGCAGTAATTATTAACAAATAACAATATCTTTGAATACTTAGGAATAATTAACAATTTTTTTATTTTTTGAATCATTTTTTTATTATATCAAATTATTCAATAAAACTAATTTTTTAAATTTTTTTTATAGAAATATGGAATAAGAAATTCGACAATAGTCATTATTAAATGATCACACATGGATAAATCAGTGTAGGAATCCAAACGGTTTTGGTTTAAATCATGTATATATTGAGGATGTTTAATCTTTCTTGTCATTTACATCATCAAAACCATAATTTGTTTCAATTGGTACAATTAAGTTTCTCTGTAAAAAATGTGGTCTGAGCACATTTGACACATTTGACAATGTTGGGGGAAATCTAATACATTTTGGTTTTCAAACAGATTATGTTTTTTGGTATCAACATGGTGAATGCATTTCTAGAGAATTTAATAATAATTTTTTTTGGATCCATCACGTTTTCAAAATTTAGTACATGATGTGGAAGATCCGTCTTTTCAACAAACTGAAACTCATGATTATATTGATTTAACTCCTAAGTTCAAACCATCAAAATTTTATGATTTGTTGAGGTCTGGTAACGATACCTTTATATCGTGGTAGCATGGTAAGAAAATTTGAATCCATTTTCAAATTTATGGCTATTAAATTAGATAATGAAATGTCAAATATTTTTTTTTGATCACATATTCTCATTAGTTAAAACATTCTTACTTGAAGGAAAAGTGTATCCTATAAATTTATAAAAGATAAAGAGGATTGTTCGTAATATAGGTCTTGGTTATCAGAATATTCACGCATGTTCAAATTATTTTATCTTATAATATGGTGAAAATGAGTCATTGGATAGTTTTCCCACATGTGGAAAATCAATGTATAAAGAGGCTAAACAAGGGAAGTCTAGATTGATTCCTTTAATACAGTTGATATATTTTATGCTTACACCCAGATTGTAGTGTTTATTTATGTCTTAGAACATAGTGGCATTGATTTTATGGCACAAAACAAATATATCAACTAGTAAAAGCTTAAATCATACCTCTAAGGGTTATTCATGGAAAATTTTTGACTAACTCCATCCATATTTTTCTTCAGAAACACGAAACGTGTGATTGGTTCTTTATACTAACTGTTTATGTCCACTTGGTTCTTACGGTATTCAGTATTCATGTTGGCATGTCTTTATAACTCCGTACAATTTACCCCTTGGATGTTGATGGAGGATCCATATATATTTTTGACCTTATTAATTCAAGGACATCCGAAAAATATATTGATGTTTATTTGAAACCATTGATTGATGAATTAAATTCATTATGGGGTAATGGTTTCAGTAAACATGATGTTGTTGTGAAACAAAATTTCCTACTGAAATTTGCATTGATGTTTAAAATTAGTGACTTCCCATCATATGGAATGTTATCTAGATTGAGTATACATGGTCAAAAATCATGTCCATATTATATGAGAGACAACAATGAATTTATGTTAATAAATGGGAAAAACCTTGTTTTTTAGTGTCATCACAGATTCTTTCCCACTGATCATCCTTTTCAAAGGAACAAATATCATTTCAGAAAAGACACAATTGAAATTGGTGGACGTAAAAAAATGATCTTAGGAACATAGTTAAATTAAATTTTCTCTTCATTACCTCCCATTACATTTGGACCAATAGAAAATTGATGGCTTTGGGAAAGAAACCAATTGGATAAAATGGATCATTTTTTGGATCTTCTATATTGGTTTTATGTGTTTGTCCATCACATGTTGGATGTCATGCATATTGAGAAGAACTATTTTGATAATTTATTTTATACAGTTTTGGATACATCAGGTAAGACCAAAGATAATGTAAAGGCACGATTAGATCTTGACCAAATTTGCAGGCAACCAGAACTTGAAATGTTTTAAAATGCATGATCGCAGAAGTTCATGAATCCAAGATCAACTTATACACAATCCAAAAAAATCAATTATTATTTAGTCAGTGGATTGAATATTTTAGACTTTTTGATGGTTATGCATCCAATTTAGGTAGATGTGTCCGAAATGGTCATATTACTAGATTAAAAAGTCATGAATTTTATGTTACAATGGAAAGAATTATTCTTATTAGATAATGTGTTTTGTTGAATTCTATGATTTGGGATGAGATTACAAACATATCATATTTTTTTGAGATATTTATTTGGTGACAATAGAATACAATGTACTAAGAAGATTGTAAGAAGATGTTGTTTTAATTTTATGTTAATTGGAAAAAATATTCATACTGGATTTCTTTGACTCAATAGAACATTTGATATTACTTTTTATACATGAAGAAAATTGTAGAGGTATGGTATAGTTTTGATTGATGTACTCATTTGAGAGATGCATATGGAAATTGAAGAAAAAAGTACGCAACAAAGCATCAGTTGAAGGCTTAATTATGGACGCTTATTTTCTTGAGAAAAATTTCATTTTATTACTCTTAATATTTTCAATCTGAATATCCCTCAAAATACAACCACATGCGCTGTAATGAGGTTAACTTTGACGATGAAATGAGAAACCAATTATAATTTTTAATCATCCCAAACATGGCTTCGTTGGAGTTAATGAATAATTTTTTTCAGATGATGAACATGATGGAGCCCATACGTATGTTCTTTTCAACTATGAAGAAATGAAACCATTTGTATTGTGAGTTCTCCTTACACTTATTCTATAATCTTTATTATAGTAAATTAATATTAATTTATTTTTAGTTTATATGATAATAATATCAAAAAAAAACTTCCACAAATTATTGAATATGCTCTTGAATAATGTCGACAAAATAATTTTTCCCACTAGTAAAAAAACATTATTTATGGTTTAACATATAAATCAGTTTATTACCTGTTATATTGATAATTTTTTACAAATTTTCAGTTATCTAAACATACTGATAAATTTGATAATCGACTGTGTGTATTTAGTAACCCACCATCCATAATGGTTAAATCTTATAATTCATATGTGGTGAATGGTTTTCCATTTCATACATGTGCATATGGGAAATAAAAAAACAATAAATATTGGTGTTTTATTAAGATGATACCATCATAGTGAAATTTAAGATAACTTTTATAGAATAATGGAAGAAATTATTGAACTATGTTATCCGCGATAGAATTATATAATGATATTTAAATGTTAGTGGTTGTATATTAAGAGAATCTTGCATGTTCATATGATCCATATAATCTTTGATATTAAATATCAAAACCTTATTGAAGTTACTAAAACATTTTTATTTGCTCATTAGGTAAACTAAATTTATTAGGAAAATTACTATGCTACTTCAAGAGAGTTAGGTGATTGGTGGAGAAAAATAAAAAAAAATACTAGAAAAACTAGTTTACTCAAAGTGAATGTGGTTATACTGAAGTGAAATGAATTAAGAAATTTCAGGAGACTACTCCAAATCCCTCTTCTTCATTAAGAGACAAGAATATCAATTATTACAGCACACAGTTAAGGGTATATGGTGGTGATGATATTAATGATGTAATAAGTGAATTTGAAATGACAAGAGATGATAAACTAAAACTCATATGGAATTTGATGATGTTGAGGAGGAATATGAAGATACTAACACCATCAGATATGAATATGTGGATGAAGATGAATATTGAAACATTTAAATGTTGGTTATAATCATATAATATATATATAATAGTTTTTTTTCAACTGTTTGATAACAACAATAATTTCATGTTTCAGATGGACTCGGATCTGTTTCATCAGTTGTAGGAGGATGATCTTCCTGATGAAGAGAAAGTTGTTGGATCATTTGACCCTCAGACTGCTGGTGGTTCAGAGAGTACATAGAGGGGGCATTGTCTAGCATGATTGATGATTCCTGACCTTATCCCTGAGTGATGTCCACATCTTATATTTGGTACACGCATGTAGAGGTATGCTTACTTGTTCATTTTAGTTTGTTTTCATTAATTATCATTAATTTATTTATATACTAATTGTTTGATTATTTTTTATTTTTTATCAATATTTACGCATATAGCTATTGGATAGGGGAGTGCTATACTAAGAAATTATTTTTATGGGTCATGGGTTACATGAGATCGGATTCCCAAAGATGTTCAGCTCTGCATGTTCAATCATTGGCTAGTATGTAAAAAACATATTTATTTTAAAATTTATTTAATAAATATCATGATATTATTAATTGTTTGTATGGTTTATTGTATCCCATCAATGAGATCATGCACGGATCTATCTGAATGGTATGGGAGGGTTGTATTCATGATTGTTGCCATCAGTTTTTGCATAATTTGAGGAGGGCAATAATGAGGAATGTAGGATTATAGAGTTCGATTAGTGTTTTTTCACTCACCGACCTGATTAAATTTCCTTTTTTGTTTGGGATGGATTAGTTTTACACTGGATGGGTGGTCATTTTAGAGGAGATCATCGGTTAGTCGAAAGAACTGGGGGGGGGGGGACAAGAGGGGACACAATAAGCTAGTAGTCGAACATTCAGTACGCATATGGAATATATGGTAGGTATCTTTTATAAATTAATTTATATAAATTTAAATTTAAATAGTTTATTTTATATTTATATAGGAATTTGAGAAACTCTATATTATAGAGTTCAATATTTATAGGAAGATGTACAATGTTCCTCTCACTTGAGAGATTAGAGGTGATCACCAACATCAGATAGTGGTCAGTAAAATTTCTTTTTGTGTTTTAAAATTAACTAAAAATAATATTTTGAATATTTTAATTTTAAATTTCAATTGAAGGTGTCATATGAGACCACAAAGTCTGAGACGTAGATAGAGATCCAGGATGAGACCAGTACAGCAAGATTTGATGTGGCGACATGGATACAGGTGACCCAGTATACCATCGAGAAAATCTGGGTTGTTGGTATGAGGTCACGATTGACTCCTGGGAGTTATTATGGCAGTGTTGTGATGTCGGGGTGCAGGTCACAGAGATTCATCATCCTTTTCTACACAATATCAAGAGAATATATGATCTCTGGGTGAGCTTTTAGAGAGTATGTGTAGGGAGTAGGAAGACCACCTTTGACCATAGCAGTAGTAGCAGGAGGAGTTGTGTCAGTGGTAGTAGCAGCAGCATGAGTAGATGTCGGAGTACATGTGATGTCTAACTCATGCTTTAAGGATGGAGTTCCCTCCACCATCTCATCCTTCTCCACCTCCTCCTCTAGACGACCCTCCCCCTCAATGATGTATTTACTTTTTATGACAAAAACATTCGACTATAATTTTTTTAAATATTTTTTATTTTTATTTCTATATACTATGTTGTTTTTATTATTATGAATATTGACTTTTTTAGTTTTTTAGTTTTTATTTAATTTTTTATTATTATATTACTTTATTAATTTTTTAAATTTGTTTATTAATTTTGTTATTTATTTAAAATTTTATTAAAATTATTATTTTGTTATTATTATTATTTATATTTTTATTCAAATATTGAGTTTTTTATTATTTTATTAATTTATTATAATTATTATTATTAATTTATTATTATATTATTATTATTAATATTTTATTAATATTATTATTTTTATTATTTGATATTATTTTATTCTTATTTTTTTATTAACATTATTAATATTATTTTATTCATTTTTATTAATATTATTTTTTATTTTTTAAAATTATTTACGATAGGCTCGTTGCCAATAGTTATTTGTGACGGTCCCGTCGGAAATAATATTTGTGACGGGCCTATCGCTAAATGGTTTTAAAAAAAAAATTCAAAGAAACTATTTGAGATGGGAGAATTTCCTATCTAAAATAGTTATTTGTGAAATAGTATTCATGATGGGCTAGTCGAAAAGGGTTTTTAAAAACTCGAAGAAAAAAATTTACGACGTGGTTTTCTACAACGGGTTATTTTCAATGGGATCCTATCAAAAATAACCCATCACAAATAACTCAATTTCTTGTAATGTACCTTATGTATAATGTAAGGTCCTTCCCACTTGGTCTCCAACTTTGGTAGCTTTCTGCCATTTATCATTGGAGTTATGAGAGAAAGTACAATTTCACCCTAGAGAAAGGAGTGGGGAAAAACCATCTTGTCGAATACTCTCTCTATCTTCTTCTAATGACTCTCTAGATTATGCATAGCCTGATGAATATTTTTTGGAGGGATTGCCACTAAACAAGATGGAATTATTCCATTCTATATGGCGTCTTCTCATCAAAGATTAATTTTTAGAGTAATGGACACTGGATCTCAATTGGAAGGACTACCTATAATCCATACACCATAGAATATGGAGTCAACTAGGTGAAATTTTGTGTTGTCTTCTAATATTCCAAAAGATCATTTAGGAGCTTTTCAGGAAAATTCTTCTTGTTATGGACCCCTATCTTCTACAAAATGTTGGAGATTGTTTTATTGAACGCCTCTATCTATCGATTTTTCTTAATGTGGTAGTGGGAAGTATGGTTGGATCAGATAATGTACTTATCATACAACTTATTAAGCTTATAATACTAGAATTTGGTTCCCTTTTTTATTAGAATGTTGTGAGGGACTTTGAATTGGTAGATGATGTTATATCTCATGAATTTTATCAAATAACGGGCATTGAGTTCTCCAAGAGGAATCACTTCTTCCCACATGGAGAAGAAATCTATCATGTTTAGAACGAACCTTCACTATTGAGATGTTTCCAGAGGATAGATACCCACAACATCGAGTCCCTATATTTCAATGGTCCAAGAATAATTGGTAGCATGGAGGGGTTATGATTATCGATACACAAATATGGAATGAATCTGACATGCAGGTAACCTCTTGGTAAACTTGATACATTCATTGACCTTGGTGGGTCAAAAGTAACCCATCCTTCAAATATGGTGGGAGAGATTTATCCTACAAAATGAGAACCAAAATACATATATGAAATTTCTAAATGACCTAAGAAGTATGATATCCTTGAATAAAATGGAGGATAATTCCATTGGACCCACATTTGTATAGAGTCTGGTTGAGGTTAGACCCACTCTGGAGGTTGAACTATGCTGTATGCTAATAAATTATCTCACAGTCGGCTCTATTTGGTGGAATACCACTATGATGAAGATACTCAATGAACTGAGTTGTCTAATTGAATATTTCTTCTACTATGGGGGGATATGGAGATCCCGATATTGAAGAATCTACAGTTAGCTAGTTTATATACTGGATGACATCATCATCTGAGATGACGGGAGTGATGGACCTCTGATGTGCCACATGAATGAACAGGTCACCCTAGTCAGGCTCTGTAAGAGATTCAACTAGGCTATCCAGGGCATCTACTTGACCATTCTACGATCGAGGAACATTACTCACTTCTGGATTAGAAGGTAATGGGCCATTAACTGGAAAGTTCACTGAAGAAAGGGTATGAGTTATGGATTTCTGATGATTTAGTCACCATTTATATTCTTGATGAATAATTTAGAATCTCCCATCACATTCAAGTGGGAAACATTAATCTCAAGGTCCATTTTGAGACCAGTGATGAGATCCTGATACTTTACCTCATTATTAGTGCTTACCTCTAAAAATAAAAATGAGTTGGAAGAAATGGTCTACGCAAGTGTGATAAATATGACCTCTAAACCTACTATTTTGAGCTAGAGATCATTGAACCTTCTATCAGTTGGGCTCTGAGAGGCACCATTAAAATACATCTTCCAACTTATCATAGCCTGATCCACTAAGAGGAAAGTCTCTTCTGGGAAATCGAAATGTATAGGTACATCTTCAGAAGCCATATGGGTGGATAGAAATTATTCCAACACTTTACCCTTGACGGCTATATACGAAATGAATTTTATGTATAAATGTTAAAGGATGACTACCTAGTTTTCTATTCATCCTGTCAACATTAGGACATTTAGGATGTACTTTAGTGGGCCAATGTAGTACTCCAATTGTATCTCATGGTGCTATAGATAATGTCCAAAATTCTACAATACAAAAACTAGTGTGAGGAAAATCTTATTTATAAGATAGTATTTGGACACTATGTTGAGGATCAGAGGATTGAGATTGTATAAACTATTCTCTCTTACTTCATTATTCCTCTAGAAAATAATGGCATTGAGGGACCATGATAAGGTGGTAACATAAAGGACCAGAGGATTCCGTAATATGGGTGGCATTATACCCAGAGGTTATATAAAATACTACTCGATTTCCAAAAATATGGATCAATACTCTTCATCCCACTAGTATATAGTACCTTTCTTAATGATACTGTAAAATTTATTACCCATATCATCCAGATTCACAATGAATCGGTGTATATAAGCTAAGTGGCCTTGAAGGCCTTGAAGCTCGTGAGGGTTTCTCAAAGGAGGCATCTAGCTGATGGATTTGATCTTATCTAGGTCGATCGTGATGTCTCTATATCTGATGAAGAATTTGATAAACTTACTAGAGGTATCCTCAAAGACTTACTTTAAGGGATTCATATTCAAATTCTAGGAGCGGAGGAAGTGATTAAAATTCTCAAGATCTCTGAGATGGTCATAAAACTGGCATGACTTGACAAACAAATCTTCTCTATAGAATTACACCAACATCCTGAGTATTGGTTTAAATATGTGATGCAAGGATTACTGAAAAGTGGCTCCTAAATTCTTCAGAACAAATGGAATTACTAGATAATAGAGGGTTCCTTGTGGTTCTCTAAATTCGGTAGACTCCTCATCTTCAGGGGCCAAAACGATCTGATTGTACCCATAGTATCAATCCATGAGAGTGATACTCAAACCTAGCTATGGCATCAATCAATAGCTCAGTCACTGGAATGGGGAAATCATCCTTTGTAAAATGGTAGTTGAGGTCATAGAAGTCGATACAGAATCTTATATGATTTTATTCTTCCTAACTGGAATGATTTTGGATAGCCACATGGGGTACTGAAAATCTTTAACGAAGTTGAATTTGATAATCTTATCAACTTTTTCCTCATCCATGGCACCATGATATGGATTGATTTTTCCAGGATTCTGATTAATTTAGAGATAAATCAATAGGAGACATAGATGGTGGATGGTGACTTGAGGGTTTAGTCTAGGACTCTCATCATAACCCCAGGAAAAGACATCATGATGTTTCTTCAGGAAAGAAACATACTACTACTCTTCGTATGGAGGCATACATGCTCTGATGAGCATTGGCCATGGACCTTCCTTGAAACCAAGGTTTACATGGATCATCTCATTGAATATTGTGGAGATTACCTCTTCAGATATAGTATGAGAATCTTCATAGTCCTCTTAATTGTCCGAGGTAGGGGAAGTAGTTGGAGGAGAGGGTTCATACACATTGGATGATTCTGGAGGAACATTGGTTCCAGCTTGGGTGGCTATAGACTACTCACTGTGGGACTCTTTCCCTAGTAAAACCATATCAATATATCTTTTCAATATTATTCCCTCATTCCTTCAACCACAGGGACCATGATTGATAAAAAAATAGTGGATATTATGATACCATCAATTCAACTCAGTTTGGTGAAATAGGTTAGTATAATGTATGACAGTATCCATTGAGAGAACATCTCGGTACCTCACATTGGTGGGAGCTTCTGGTTTCAACTGGGATAGGCCTGTATAGGAGTACAAGGAAATATTATGGAATTCCTTTTTCGTAGGTACACAGTGCCCCTTTCTCTAGGAAACAATGAAGAAGATTCATAATTCTAGTGTCGTGGCTTCTAACCGATGAATCGGGAGAACAAAATCACTATCAAAATCTATCCATAGGCTAGATGAAATGGTGGTGTTCTCAAATTCACTAGTCTGAACCAAATTTTCTTTGATCTTATAATAGTCAAAATCCTAATATTGGGATTCACAATAGTTGAAGGGGGAAAATCACCTTGTAGAATTCCTACTCAACCATTTAAGGGAGTACTTAAGGAATTTGTGATACAAGGATGGGACTCTTGCATGCATCCGGAGTTAGGGACTACCCAAAAATGTGTTTTAGGAAGTATTATATGATAAAAACATGAATTCATTTTTTTCTACCAGCCCTATGAACCATATCTTCAACTGGATTCTTCCACATGGTCATTTCTCGGTCTTGTTAAACCCTAAATCTTTAGGTTAAAGGGGCTCAATTCTGCTTTAGTGAGTCCCAACTTACATACCATCTGAGTCAAGATAACATTTTCCCGAGAGACTATGTCAACTAGAAAATGATAGATCTACATGCTATTGGAATGGATGGTGATGTACAGTGGTTGAATATGCCCCATCATAAGGTATCCCTCATCTTCTCTAGAGAAATAAATGACCACTTGTATTTCTACCGGCCTAACCACCTCCCCATAGAAAATATCTTTAGACAATACCTCCATTTTTAAATAGATGGGTATTTTCATGGCCTCTATGAGGCCCTCACGCCTCTAATATGATAAGAGGAGGACCTTGAAGATTTATATCATTGTAGGAATTCTAGTAATGTGATTTTTCACATCGCAGTTATATACCAGATGAACATTTATGCTTGTATGGGGTTTCTCTTTGGAAGGAGGCCTGGAAGGAACTACTGGATGAACCAATGGATTCGGTATAGTACTTTAATTATCCTACTACTCATCAGATAGTTCACCCATAATAACTACTAGCTTTCTATTACCAATCGAAGGCCATGATTTTTCTGGACACGACAGATCATGATGACTCTATAGTAGTTCCTCCTGGGCAGTTACCACGGTTAGCTATTTCGGCATATCTGATGTAGCATACTAGGAGGATCATGCCTATAGAGCTTGTACAACACTTGTTTACTAGTTCTAGTAGCATACATAGTTTAGCTAAAAGCACTAGTATGAGAATTCTATCATTTTTAATGCCTTCAACCATTCCTTTGGTAGTGTTGACTAGAAGAATTCTAGGGGTTTGTAGATCATTCCGCATCATCTAGTACCATGAAGCGATCTACCAATTCAATGATATTGACATATGTATATTCCTAATCATCATTTGGGGAGTCTTATAGTACTGGGAGAACCCTATAGGAAATCCAAAACTCTAAAGTCATGAAGTCATCGAGTGTATGAGATGGATTTGGCACCTGTGGGAGACTTTTATTTCCCTTGATCCATCAATACATGATCTTTTGAGACTTAGAATTATATGAGGGGGAGTAAGAAGCATCAACTGGGGAATGTGCAGTGGCTTCAGGACATTGGGGTCGGCCTAAGTGAGAACAGATAATTCCATGGGCATGAGAGACTTCTCTTTGATCCAACCAATCTTCAAATTCCATGTCCCATGGTTGTAAACCAGTTTCCACTCACCTTCACTACTAATGTCATGATCGGTAAAAATGTGTTCACTTGTGTGAAGACATTTCCCAACTTGAAAAAAAAACATTTTCCACTAGGTCCTAAAGCCAATCCAATAGCACATATAATTGTTTTATGGTATGTCCAAGGATCATGTTGTAAGGGTAGTGTTTTGGATGATTAGTATGGTTGGCTTCATGGGGATTCTTAAACTCCAGCATTTTCAGAATCCCATATTTTAGGGTACTATGAAATAACATGGAACCTATGCATCCTGAAAGGAATATGACCGATTTCTCCTATTTGATATGGTAACTCTATTATATTTTCCTTAAAGAGGGGTTGGATCCTGACGAGCGGTTGGAGAAACATTCTGTTGTCTTAATGGCTACAGTTAGAAAGGAAGTACTTGCCGATTCGAAATTGGATGAGTTTGATCTTTTTAGTGATACTCCACTCATCAAGGATTTTTTGTCTTAGGGGAAAACAACTATAATGGATTTGGGGCCTCTACCTATACTTTGGTGGTATTATCTACCTTGTAAATTCTTCTCATATGGTCCAGGAGAGGCAATGGATGTGCTTTCTTGGCCAACTGTGTGCCTTCTTCAAAGCATTGGGCCTTATCAAGGAAATATCAAAAACCACCTCGGTTGTTCTAAGTGATGATTGTAGGAAAAAACTCAGTCTTTACACACACCACACATGTCATTAGTAGTTTATCTTGGTTAAAAAACATTTCATGTGAATACGTGATGCCCTTCCACTGAGGGACAAAGTCTAAAAATCACTCATCAAGAAATTTTTTCACTTGAAGAGGTCAAAAAATCCTGTCTTGCATGTGGTGGAGCCAAAATAGTAGATAAAATTGCAATGGAAGTCTTCAAAACAAGTAATAGACCCTATGGGTAACTGGGTGTACCAAAAAAACGAATTCCCTGCAAAAGTCAATACAAAACATCAAATCATAGTGGCCTCCTACTTCTTCGGGGTTCTCAACATGGGGCTGAACCTTGAGATGATGTGCTCTAGATGTTGTAGATGATCTCCCACCCCATTTAAATGGGTAAAACTATGGTTTCCAAAATTTGGGTGTTCTCACATATCATCCACCCACACTACATATGGATTTTCATAAAGTATTATTTCCACATGTCGCATCTAAAGGTATTCAAGGTGAGTAATGAGAGAGTATATCAAATTGTCTTAGAGAGGATTCCTATCTTGAAGAGGATTCCTACCCACTAATGCATTGATAGGCTCATCAACATTTTAGGTAGGCTCAGCCGCTCATGGAGTGTCTTGATCTGGGTCTCAAGGAATATTTTCATGCTCCTCTTGTGGATTATGTGACTCATATCATGGTTTCATTCCATCAACCCCCACCAATGCTCTATTAGGGGTTTTGGGATCACCAAGCCCATATGGGAAACAATTTATGAGGAGGTCCTTTGGATACCCCTGGGGAGAAGGAATAGACATTGGAGGACCTCTTTTTGAACTAGGAATGACATGATGAGGACCATCAGGATGATTGGCTACGACATAGGGGGACCTCCATGTTGGCTCGTAGTAGCGGCATGGGAAGGACCTCTGTATTGACTATCTGAATGGGGAGTAACTCTACTTGAACTTCGAATAAAATGAGGAGGAGCATCACTCTAATTTTTAGAGTTGGGATAAAATATTCTTAGGTTAGTTACGTCGTGGAGAGGAACTTCCCAAATAATATTTATCACCATGGGTTGGCCTGTCATAGTTGCTGGTGGTGCCAGCGTTTGACAGATTAAACACATACAACCTATATGGAAGATGAGGTCTCAATATCAATATGTAATTTATGGATCCTTGTTCATCTATTATAGTAATTTTGTGTAATTCACCTACAATATAATGGTACAGGATTTTTGTAATATAATTCACCTTGTCAGAAATTTTACCTAGCATGTGCCCGATGTTTACGTCGGGCGATCTGCACCAGGTCTGGTGGAGTAGGTACATAATCCTCCTATTCCTTGGCCTGAGGGTCCAGTTGTTGTTGGAGGTGATGGGGGCTAGTGGGACCCCATCATGGAAGGTACTTGGTGGGAGTCATAGTCATGGTGACATGGTCACCCCCACCTTCTTGACATAGGGGAGAGAGTCATGGTATCACTCTGGGGAGAGACTCCCAAAGTATTTTTTTCCTGTAGTGGGGAGAAATGGCTCCATGCACAGCCCATGGGGGTGGGGGTGTCAATGAGGTGTTGGAGCATCTAGGTCCCGACAAGCCATATCCCTCATGGGAATGACTTCCTCTTACTCGTACTAGTATAATAGGATGTCCATCAAACTCCTCTACAAGATTTTGGGGGTGATATGGGGAATGAGAGCCCAGTAGATTATGTCACTGTGGATTCAGTGGAATAGGTGGTTTCATGTGGTGTTATCACATTAAAATTTCTCTGGCCCCTACATCTACGAGCATTGGGTGGATGATTTCCTATAGCTACGGTCCTGAAATGCATGAGGATTCTTCTATCAGTATGTATACAATGAAAGAAATTCTCAATGGACCATAATTATTCAATAATCTATTCTCAAAATGAGTTATCCATGATGATAATGCCATTGAGTGGAATGAACAATTCTTAACTTCCCCAATTTATAGTTAGTTCTATACTTGGCCCACTTTTTTCTTTGTGGACATAGAACCAGATAACTGGATCTGATGACAAGATAATATGATTATTTCTTGAAATCTACTAGTCCCCATATTGAGGATAAAATTTTCATGTTAGGTTCACCATTTCTATTGGTGGCCAAATGTTAGTAGTGTCTGAGTAGAATCCTTGATCTGATGAAAAACATGTCTAGTCCTCATGGTTGAAGGAGAAAATATTCATGTCAGGTTCACCATTTATATTTCTGATTCCTTCGTAAGGGTATTCCACCTCATATGCTAAAGTGTGATGGAATCACATTTTTTATTTCCCTGGATCCTCACTTTCCAAAAGAGGTATGTTTTCAACACTTTCAATAGTGATTTCAGCTCTTTGATTGAAACGAGGTGGTGGGATGTTGGTTCCTCTGTCCATGGATTCCTCTTTGGAACTTATCACATAGTCTGGGTCTCCTTCATATATTTGAGTCATTTTTGTGAAAATCATTCTTAGTGTTGTCTCTTTATGGATGCCAATTAATTTTTCTATTTTTTATGGACATTCCAATGGATCTTGATGGGGTGGAATCCACCGATCAGTAGAGTTGCCACATTGGGAACTGCTGGTATGTCTGGATTCTAGGAAAATTGGTCACCTATATTCTTCCTCATGAGAGGGAATCTCATGGAGGAATCATAGGTTTAGAACCCAAGCCATCGTATTTCGATCATGAGGTATCTAATTCCAAGGGCATATATCATCCAAGGATTTCACCTCAGGCATGCCATGTTTTACATGAGGTATCTGACACCATAGGAACATATATTTTGAGTCTTTAACCTATGGAATACCATGTTTAACATGAGGTATTTTATTGGGGTCACAAGATCAATGTATTGTGGATATGGAATTAGATTGACCAAGACACCACATGAGGTCAGATCAAGGACGTGAATCCATTGGATGGATCACATAAAAGGTTTATCAATGGATAGATCAGAATTACAGTGGAGGCTAATATAAGAGGCATGCCCCATTAATGGAATACGTAATACCATGAGTGTGCATCCTTAGGAGGGAGCACCTGGGTTTAAAATTGGAATGGGTTTAACCTTAGGGAGGCATACTATGTTCTATTTTTATAAGGAAAGGAAAAAAACCCATGTAGTTTGATTCCACGGTTTAAGGTCCTGTGATTGGACCGATCCTTGCTGTTTAACATCATGTGGTAAGGAAACTTTCATCACAAAAGGATCATCAATTGGGGATGGTGTGCGGCTTATGCATGTAATTTTTCCTTATCAAGATGATTTATCTTTGTTATAGTTTGTGCGGGGTTTACACATTGAGCTGCCTGATGGATGTTGTGGGGGTGTGAACTTATTGGTAATGTGTCCTGGAGGAGGTCGTGATGGATACAAATGTTGGTTTTGTACCTCAGAGAGGCTTCCTTCATATCCTAGTTAGTTGGGAATCAAATCCCACATAGCTGATAATGGTATGGGAATTATACCTAAATAGTACGCCCATATAAGCATGTATTTGGGGAATCCACATGGAAGAGACCCAAGGAGGATGAGTATAGTTGTTGGGGATTACACTCAAGAGGATTCCCATAGAAGTGGAGGTTGGATTTTGTGGTCAATGCTAACTTATAATCCCATGTGAGTCATGCTCAGTGTGAGAAACAAGATGAATAAGTATTCCTGACACTCGTGTCATGAAATATGCACCAATGATATATGGTGTGGTGATTACACATGGAATCTTCCCAAGGAGGATCTCATTCCAAGTGTGGAGGATCTAATTCAATTTCAATAATATCTCATTCCCTATGAGGATGGGTGGTGTAAATATCATCCCATTTCGTTCACACGTAGTTCATTTTGTGCTTATTTCATAGGGTGAGGTCTCTATTTAACATCATGTTTTGAGGATGCTGGTACTATATAGTTTTATATCATGCATCTCTGACATTCAAGAACTCACTCATTTCCCCTTGGTCTTATATAACCATAGCGCATTCACCCTTCGGTGGGGCATGGTGTTAGAAATGCTGAGGTGAAATGGTGTGGGTGATTGGTCTATCATGAGGTTCATGTTAGCATCCCTATGCTAAGAATAAAAATGTATTACTCTACCTATGGTGATAAAAAAAATTATATAGAAACTCATTCACAAGAGGCATAGGGGACATCTCGTGAGGGACTGTCAAATTTTTGTGTGCAAGTCTGGAGCGGCACATGTAGGAGGTTCATACAAGGCACAAGGTTTCCTTAAAAGGGTTCTCAAACATAGTTCTCTAACATATGGGATTCCCATGGGGTTTAAAAGAAAGGGTTCATGAAATATTGGAGGCTTTCATGAAAGGCCATGGTTATATAAAATAGAGGTCCTTGGTGCACCTGAATTCAAATGTAAAAGGTTGGGAAAATATTACACAACTGGGGTCCCAGTCAAGGATGGACCTTTTGGGAACTTATCTCACAAGATTTTCTACCTCAATGAGTCCATGAATTTGTAACTTCAATGATGATCGGTCTTATGTGAAATAGCATAGAATTTAATCTTCAAGACAATCACCATGAACAATGGGAGTGAACTTATATCTATATATGTAATCTTCTATAATTGGAACATAAGATTCTAGTTATATAAGAGGTCTTCGACATAGATTTTTCCTTTCCCTTTGTGAGCATTCAGGGAAGACTTCGTTTAAAATTTCCATTTGTGAAAAAAAGGTTTTCACATAGATAGTGTGCCATGTGCACAAATCCTAAATCTTGCACGTGGGTTCCTTGGTCATTCGAGTGTCCTTTGGGGAAGGAATGATCAATTACATCACCTTTGGTGTGTAAGACTCATGCATGTGGATTTGGATATCTTTCATACATCTTAAAACTTCTTCACATATCCCTTCGAATTATTGGAGTATTCTTCGGTGAAGGAATTAGAAATGTCATTTATTTTGGAATGTAAAAATATTTTTTAAGGATTTTTATCTTTCATGCACATATTGAAACTTTAGCGCACCTCCATTGGCATTTTTGGAGGTGTTTGTCGGGTTAGATGGTGAATTTGTGTTGCCCAAAGTTTTCTATGTTTCCTTCAGGTGGAAATTCAACAGCAAAAAAGAATTTTACATCTCCAAAAACTATTTCCACTTTGATAGCACGTTGCACTATCTATTCATAACTCTCAAATTATTCATTTTTCAGAACATTTCATTGATGAGGAATTATTCAACCAAATAATACATCAATATTTCCATCATAGTCAATGAAAAATATTAATGTGTATTGAAAAAAAATTGAATTTTCCATTTCATAACATCAAACTAATTATTTATCCTTTTTCTTTATCATAATGAATTCCTTCTCCATTTAGGTATAGAGCGTATGAGAAAAGTACTTTTTGAAAAAGTATTTTTGAGTTCTTCCCTCTATGAAGATTCAACCTCATCCTTATGCATTGTGTTCTTGATAAATGACCACCATTAATTGACTTCTATCTTTAAAAAATATGTTTTTAATGTAAAACATTCTTGATGAGTACTATGTGAAGGAACCGGGAATGTAGTGGAATCCCTAAAAGGTTTTATTTTTAAATATTTTCACCGATGATCGATTTAATCTTGTTGATGTCAGAGAATAGCTAACTGGTTTAAGCCATGGATCAGGCGTGAAGAGTTTTAATCATGAAAATTAAAACATAAATACCTAGTTTAGATATAAAGCTGCACATGATGTCAGCTCATCATTGGCATTCACTTATTGAAAAATCCAAAGCCGAATTCCTATAGATCGTCCACCTGTGCTTCAAGAAATCTAAGAGAGATCCGATTGTCAAATTTTTGGTTCTAGTGCGGAGATCTGGTGATGCTCTGATGATAACTGCATTGCTTCGCTTGAAATGCCTTAGAGAGATCTCAATCTGAGCTCCTTTGATAAAGAGCCTCTCTCTCTCTAGGATATGTGAGAGAGAAGTAGAGAGAGATCCAGAAATAGTCTTTGAAAAAAATCCCTATTCCTCTATTTATAGTGCGTAATTAAAATACCTAGTATTGCCTCTTTGGACCCCGAATACTTAAATCATTATTAACGATGTTTTATGACTAATAATTTGAGTTATGAATATTTTTATCAATCTCTTGTAATATATTAAAATATTATGTCATAATAAATGTGTTGTTAACTTGACTTGTCATTCCCACAAAAATTAATTGAACTTTGAATATATTTAAAAAATATTAATCCAATTAATATTTTAATGTCTTTACTTAAAACTTGTAAATACATTTAATAAATAAATTCAATGATCAATATTCTGAACTCAACTAATATGAATTTATTTATTACATCTGTGATCGTATCTCCTTGGAAAAATCTTGGACACCAGTGCTGGGGCCCACCATGTCCAAAATACATATTCAACTGAATAGGGAATATTCTTGAATATGCTATTGTGTGTGACCCTCTAGGCACTTATCTCTATAGTTGTGAATAGTATTCACAGACCAAGAGTGTGATCTAGAAACCAATCATGTCCCCTAAAGAGATAAGGATTATCATAGCAGTGACAATCAACCTACGAACAATTACTTTGTAATACAATATATTTGTCATTAATATTTCATAAAGAACGATGCACATGTGTGTCATCATCCTTTTATTGCATTATTTTTTGTTGATCCAACTGGACAGGTTTACTCTCGACTGCCATGGCCATGGTCTTATGAAGGTATTATCGTCCTGATAAACATGGCCTCAGATATATTAATTTCATAACCTGGAAGCTACAAATCATTTCTTGACCATTCAAACAATGAAATGCCACCAATGAATCACCCAACTCAAACTAACTTGCCATGATTTCAACATCATGGTTTTCATCTTGCATCAAAATGCAAAATCAAATGACATACACTAGAAATGATCTCAAGTCTAGAGACCATCACACATGATTGTAAATAGAAACATCCAATGACACCCAAAACATGTGGTGTTCCTATTGGAAGGCTTGTCCTCATGATCTTAGTACTAGAGATCACTGAGTGAAAACATAATGAGATAAGTCTCAATTCTTATGATCCCCAACCCCTCATGGTCAAAAAAGTATTGTGTCTGATCAGTATGATGTATCTAGACGACATAACATATATTTAAGATTAATTTCATAGTATCTCAAGGTTCTCAATATAGAATGGGATCTACTATAAAATTTATATATAACAATTAATCTTTGGAAAGTACCATTATATAGTTGATGCATAAATATCTACACTATAATAGTAAGAATAAATCATGTATAGATTAATGTATACATGATATGGTAATCAAAATCACTAAATTTTTGGGTCTAGGGAACCCACTATTTCAACACTCCCACTTTCCCTGGAGCCAACTTGTTAACTGAACTTGTTATCCACTCACAATATAAATATCATGTTTCTACTGAGTTAACGAATTTTCTACTGGACCTGCTACGATTCCACCACATGGAAATTTTTCTATAGATACCTCATCTTCTTGAGTAAAACTTATCAAGAGATGGTGTCCTAAGTATATCCCTTTTTCACACTATCATCACTTGACATCCTGGTTAGTAAGAATATCATAATTTACCTTTTGATAATGCTTATTAGATGGGATTCCAATAAATGGAACAAATTGTTGCATTTTACTGCATATTAGCTACCCCAAAAGCTGCATTGTGCTTAGTCATTGTAGGTATGGCTGCCACTAGATTTTCTGAGCTTGTCTTGCTCATCCCCTCAGCCTACCTACTATACTAGATCGCATTGATCTAAGGAAAAATAGTATGTGTCCCCTCAAAAACTAGTATCCATACTTCTCTACTTACCAGGAATATATCATTTGTACTTATCGAAGTACAATTATATAGTTTTGACTTCATCACTTTTAGTTATCCTGTATATAATTGATATTTTCCTACTATAATGTATATCTTAGAAATATCAATTCTTGTACATATCATGGCCTACATTCTGGATCCATCGCATCGATATATGGATTTCAACTCACCACGTTTATCTCCTCCCATGTCCTAGACATGTTGTAACGACCCAAAATTTCATTAATGGAAAATCCCTCTTGATCCAGTTAAATGTTTCTTTATGTTTTTATAAGATGTCAACTTCTTTAGTTTTACGTTAAGATTTGTGACCGTTACTTTTATAGCCGTTGAACATTGATCATCTGGGTAGTTTAAATATAAGGCTTTAACGAAACCATTTTTACTCAGACAAAGGAAGCGATGGCCTCATCCAGTAGAATTGCCCCTTACGAAGCCCATTTGTCGGAGCTCGGAAAGGAGGTGGCGTCTTTGGGCTTTGCCCTTGACCAAGCCCAAGCTGAGCTTCATCAATTCAAGCTCGAACGTGATCGTCTACGGGAAAAATGGAAGTTGATAGAGATCACCACTCGAGCGATGTTATCCGAGCAACCCCAAGAGTCTGTCACCATCGCACACCTTACCCTTAGGTCTTATGCGGCTATTTTAAGGGGTTATGTAACAAATAAGTAGCACCATGTTCATGTACATTATTTTTGTATATAATAATGAATATAATTTCTAGTCATTTTTGATGCATTGTAATTAGTTTTTAAAGTACAAATGATGTTTTTAGTTATTATTTAATTAAGAATTATATTTTATTAAATTAAAGGATTTTTGAATTAAATAATATTTTAATAAAATATTATTATTAATATTAAATTAATTTTTATTAAATATAAATGATCTTATAATTTTATGAATGCAATTAAAATTTTTATTAAGGTTTGAAAGCCATTTCTGTCAAAACCCGTGAATTTTTTATAAATGTCGGTTTTTATTTTAAAAGTGCAAATTCACATATTTAGAAAATTATTTAGATAAAATAAATATTATTTTTGGAATCAGGACGTCGAAATTATCCAACGGTGAATTTTTCATAATTTTCTGAGACAGTCCAATTTTTGGGTAAAAATTAAATACCTTTTAAATATATAATGTGATTTATGACATCATAATGACCCAATGGTGATGTAATAAAATACCATAATCCTTAGGTTAGGCCAATATATGTTTTATCATTAAAATAATGAGGTTTTGGGTTTGTTTGAATCACTTTTCAAAGCATTAATGGAGCCCTCAAGACTTAGTCAACACTTTGCCTTTTTAAATTAATTTCCATGGGAGTGTGACTCACCTCCACATAAGCAACCCTAATTTTTTAATAAGTTCGGACCTTGGCCTTGTAAAATATTGTTTTCCTCTCTCCTTTTCCAGAAACCATGGGCAAATACCATGGGATGGTTTGTGGTTTGGATTATTTTAATATAAGGGGTCCCAAACCTAAATAATAAAGAATTCTCTCACCTTTCCTATATAAACCCACCCAAGCTCCCACTTCCTCCTCACTCAAAGCCCTTGAAGTTCGTCCAACCTCTGCCCTACTCTCTCTAGAATCCTCTCAAGGTGCCCCAAGCTCCCAAGAAGCCTCTCACAAGCCTCTCTCTAGCCTTTGGAAGCACACTTCCAAGTAAGGGTTTTTTCTTCCTTTCTCATTTTTGTCAATTTTCTTTAAGTTGTATTGCCCTTTTAATTTCATTTATGAATGTTGGGGTATGGTTTCGCATCTCTCCCATACTGCCCTCTTATTGTTTGAATGATGGGAGACCCCTTTCTCTCTCATTAAATGCCTCCCATGTACACCCGTTACTATGCCGAAATTCCGAAAGGAACCTTTTTCTCCTCTTTTATATTCAAGCAATACTTATGTATCATGAATCTAAATTCCTTTTCAATTGTTGGGACATGTATCTATATGACCTTCTTACTGTCCATTACATGTAAATATGATGAGGAACCCCTTTCTCTCTCATCAGCCTTTTTTATGAATTCTTATGTCACGCCGTTACGCTGCCGATTTTCTAAGCCAATATCATTGTGTAGTGAATACCATGCCCATTTCTCCTTCAAGGGTATTCACCTTTATGCACATTTACGTATTTATTGTAAAGTTTCATGTATGAATTCCACATTCCTTTATCGTGGAATAAATGATTATGTTTTATGAATCCATGTTTTATGATCCATGTGGCACACTTATGCATGAAATGAAATGTTTAAGAAGGGCGCGCCCTGATAGCGCTCCAATGCATTGGGTAAAGTATAGTATCATGATACATCATGTGAAATGAGTGTTGACTCATGCTAATTCAAGTGCAACGAGGGTTTACTCGTGCTTCAAGTGCAATGAGGGTTTACTCATGCTCCATGTGCAATGAGCCTTGGCTCATGCTAATTCAATGTTAAGTGTTGTTGCCACATTTCCATGTTATGATTATCATGCTTTATCATGACTTTATGTTCATGTCTCTCTTATACTCTATTGATATGCCTATTGCCTAACATGTATTGTACTCCTCATGTTATTCATTATGTACTCCCTTACTGGGCTTTATAGCTCACCCTTTTCTTATGCATGTCCTCAGGTTATCCCATGCAATGCTAGGTACGAAGGAATGTAGTGGTCATGTAAAGGAAGTTTTCAATAAGGATGTTGTATTTCAAGTTTAAAGTTTTTATGTAATAATCCTAAGCCCCAAAGACACTAAACCTCTCGATCTTCTTTGTTGTATCAAGTGAAGTTTTATGTAATAAAGCATGTTTAAGTTGTAATAAAAATCAGGGTTGTCATACATGTAAACCAGGGGAGATACATACCATATGACATTGGTAACAATTCCTTTCTTGAATTATTCCAAATTTTATTTTTCAATACCATGTCACTATATATACAATTGACTAGGTCTAAGTAACCTATAAATCCACCTCAGTGGATCTCATTCCTTAGAACTTAGGTTGCTAATTTAAGTCAATCACTAGAGAATAAAATTCATCTCGATCTCAATTATCATGAGGACCAATCTATTTTCCATATGTTTCCAAACATATTTTACTTGGAAAACCTTGGGGATCCAACTACCCTTTGGTAGACACATGGAGATCATTCATTACAAATGAATAATCTATAATCATATTTCTTTCTTCAATCCTAAACTGGATTTCAATAAATTGTAACCTTTATTAGCATTTAGTGATGTTACCATCCCTTTCTGGTTGTGTCACGTAGACACCTTCCAAGATTGGTGGTCATGACATCCAATGCTAAATAATTTGATCATAGGTATAAGCTATGATAAGTAAAATTATAATGGATTTAGGCATAATGACTTGATGAAACCAATCGAGCCTTATTGGTACTATACTTGTACCATCCATGTATCTAATCACTTTAATACCCACCGGAGTATTCAAAATAATAAGCACCTTTACACTTCGATACATGGAATCCATTAATTGAATTTTAATTGGTCTTTTAAATATTAGATAATTTTCATATACTGATTAATTGTAGGATATATTATTCGTTATGAAAAATATATCACTGACCGTGGTGAATACAAAAAAATACCACCACCATGGTTTTTTCCTTCCAACATAGTATGTGTCACTGGAACATTATATACTCCACATTAACTTATGGAACTGGTTCTTATGCCAACTATTTTGGAATCTTTACATCGACTAACCAAAAGTCAATATATCTCCCACAGTCTCCAGTGGATATGTAAACCCTTATAATGAAATAATTTCTATATATTGACTATATCTTTTCAATATTAGGGATTTATGTAATATCCTAAGAAACCATTAGGATAGGTGCACATTGTGTTTGTTCCTGATGCAAGTTTATTTAAGTCCTAACAAACTATTTGCATCTAAACACATTTCCTTATTACACAATGGATTTACATCATTCTATAAGTATTATGATATCCATTTTTCATTATAGTTGACATATTTTTATGTGATACCACCTTTAATTGTGAATCACATCATGAAATATAATAGAAGTTTCTACAAGTTGCAACATTGATACTCTACACATCATAACTAAGATGTATAAAATGTGCATTTAGGAATTGATCCATGCTACATTTTATTGATCAATGTTGACATGTGAGACTTCATCATCGATCCTTCTCATTAACATCAATGTCGTGATGTAGATAGGGTAATGTGCATTTAGGAATTACTCCACACTACGTTATCATGACCGAAAATTGTATAGCCAAGATATTATTTATCATGTCAGCTTGAAGTAACTCATATCTTCTGACCATGAACTTAGTTCACTTTACCATTCCTTAATTACTTAGAGGAATCTTATGAAGTAAATATGTACCTCTAGATTTTCCTTGAAAAAAATTCATACTTGTTGAACTAATTTCAAAAGCATTTTGACATTCATTTCTTTCTAAAGTTTTCTTTGTACAAACTAAGGAAGTCAATAATAGTAAAGGTGTTTATCTATGAAAAGCTTAAATACCATACTGGGTATATTCATCATGTCCACTTTTAGTTTTACTTGATAGAGAATTATCTTTTCACAACTGGGTATAAGTTATACCTTTTAATATTCATTGGCTATTGCCTATAATTCAAGTATTATTGAACTATTGGTTGAGTATTAAATACGAAATACAAAATTAATTACTAAACATGGAGTAATGTCTCCTTGTGTCCAAAAGGACATGTGAGATGAATTTTTGTGTTTACACACTATAATAGTTCTACATGGATTTTTCACATGGAAATTAGGAAGTCATGTACTTCTCACCATTGGCCTAGGTATCCCCCTTTCTCAGCCACATAGAGAATATACATGACTTCTAGTAATATTTCTATACTTACTTGGTTAACTTATTAGAATAAACATATTTCACTAGCATATTGTAGTTAATACCCAAGTAGTAAAACCGAAATATTACATTGATGAATATTACTAAAGAACAGGTAGTAAATTTCTTCTTTAAGATAGTTAATTGCATTTAAACTTCCATAATATTATTTCAAAATTTAAAATGAAAATAACCTCCTGTTAATACCTCTTATATTGAAGAACGTTGAAAATGCGCCCTTGGAATTACTTTCGTTTGTCCATTTCTCCTTGGATTTCAATTTATTCTCTATAAAAATTAATGATGAAACTTTCTTTAATATTCTTATTCACTTGGGGAACCATACCAAAAAGGTAATGAAGCATTTACTCAAAAGTTTTTCTTTTTTTAAAATAAAATGAAACATGGGTAATTGGGTGAATATGATATTAGAATAGGATGTGATGAAAGATCGTAACATACCTTTTAATTTACATTGATCCACTGTAACCATTACCTATTCACATATTTGCTCTGATTTCTCCATGAAAACCACTCATAGATGAGACTTCAAGTTATATAATCAATGTCCTAATGTAGCGACCGAAACTCACACCAAATGTGGATGAAAATTTAATTTCATATCCATCATAAGTTGCATACATTAGTCTACTTTAAGTAGTTTTACCCTAACTTCTTGAAGTAGTTCAATAGAAATAGGGTCACTAGCACTCTAGGTTTCCAATAACATTTTACTATGCGAAGTGCATTTACAATTTTTGGATAATCATGTAGGTGTAGACATTAACAATGTCCAATATATATCACAGTTTTTATAATTTTCTTATAACTTTCCATTTAAAAAAAATGAATTTTAGGAGATTAATACTTTTTCTCTAGACTACCGGGTTAGACGTTTTGATTAAATAATTAAATAATAAAATGTCTCCCACTATTTTAATGAATTATATAAACCCTCTATGATAGAATTGGAATAATTTTCACTTGAGTATTATAGTAGAAAGGATCCTTTAACCTCCCATCATAGTCTACAAGATATGGCTATGCCACCACTCGAAGGGTTTAAGGTAGGCTTTTGGCCGACCAACAAAATGTAGTTACAGTTCCTTGATATGTTGAGTGAAGTCCGAGCTTCTAAAATGAGAACTTGATTTACTCAATGCTTTACTATAAAATGATATCAAGTTTTCTATGAATAATCCTTACTAAAAATTTTGTTAAGTGGACCCATCAATCATATAATGACTCCTCTATAGTAAGAGGAACCCTCAACTATGGCGTGACTGACACCCCAAACACCCGGTTTTTTAAAAATTCGAATGAAGGATGGTGGTTTAGACTTAATATTTCATTTAGGGTTTTACTATTTATAATATGATGAAAGAAATAATTTTCTATTTTCTAATCATTTACTATGTGATCACACTCACAACTGACCATGCATAAAATAGAAAAACCTCATCGCATCACAAATTCATTTTATCTTTGCATTCTTATTTATCATTATTCTATGTGATCATGCATTAACAACACATTAAAAAAAATAATAGACCATGAAAAATAAAATGAAGACCCGATCATGATCTGGTAAGATTGGTTGATCCATTGAGTGAATAATTGATCAACCTATATCATAGAGGATATACCTTGAGTTGTGTCACTTGAACATGTATTGCAACACCTTCTATTCCAATGCATCAAGGTCCTGTCTAGTGCGTCACTATAATTTGGCCCAAAATGTTTAACTCCTCATCTCATCATTATACAATATTACTCGTACAAAGGTGAGGTGGTCTCTGGGTATTAAAATACAACTCTGATAATTGGCGCGCATGCCCATATACATATAATTACACTTGAGATGATACACAGATCACCATTAAATAAGTTAAATTAATTATTAAAAAATCATTGAAATAATTAAATAAATAAAAAAGCAACAGACATACAATGGTCAATCTCTATATCATGATCAGCATACGCATTAACACGAATATATAAACTAAATTTATAATAAAAATTAAACTAGCATTAAAAAACACTCAAGGGCATTTAATTCAGTTAAAAACTTTAGTCTACTTTTTAATTCAATATTTTAACCTCTTTTGGTCCCAATTGATTAATTTAACATTAAAAATATAACTAAATTAATTATTTATTTTAATTTAACCACCATATTAAATTAATTTATGTCTCATTAAATAGTTAAACCAAAAATTAATACTTAATTAATTTAATTATCAAGTAAAAGTAAATTACCTATTTCAAATAATTTTAGATTGAACAAAAAAATCTCAGGCCCCATAAACCCTGAGAAGTGCCTGTGTGGGTCAGGTCAAAACCGCACAGGTCCATATTGGGTTGTTCCAACCTCAGGAGATGAAATCTTGGATGGGCAGGTCCACCCACACCAATTTCGGGCTAAGCAGACCTATGAGAACCTATTTTGGGTTGGATCTGGTCTAACATGCCACGCATATGGGTTACCTCAAGGGTGAGGGGAATGTTGGCCTTCAAGGTGGCAAACCAATAGAGGTTGGGGCAGCTTGGATCAACCGCAACTAGAAGGGGGAGGTCTCTGGTAAGGTAGATCTGTCAGTTGAGGGGAGAGAACCTAGGCCGTCTGTGATCTGAGGCGGCAAGGCGGTGCTACGAGGCTGAGATGGTCGGAGCCGTAGGGGTCCACCTAGTAAAGGAGGATGCCACACGATCTACAGGAGGGAGGTAGCCCTGCAGGGCCGCTGCTGGTGGATGCACCCAGATGTGGGGGGGGGGGACACTGGTGTAGAAAAAATGGAGAGGTGGGGGGGCACTTAGCCCCCCAAAACATTGCTTTTTTATGTTCTCCAAGCTTTAAAATTTTCTAAAACCTATATATTATACTTAGAAAATTATAATAATATTATAAAATTAAAATATTATTACTATAAAAATATTATAATAATTAAATTATCATTATTATAAAACTATAATTATTATTATAATTAAATAATAAAACTATAATTATTAAAATAAAAATACAATAATAATAATAATTTTTAACCTCATCAGAAATAAAATAAATCACAAACTTAGTTAATAAATTGAAACATTTATATGTTCTTTATTTTACAACCCATAAAATGAATTTAATCTGATTTCAAAACATCATATGGATGCAGATTGGCCATCTGATGTCCAATTTTTATTCCGTCTGCAGTTTTGGAATGGTGACAATTGCCTATTAAATATTTTATGCTGATTTAATTTTTTAATTGACTTAAAATCACCACGTTTTTTCTCTGATACCACTTGAAGGAACTGGTTGTAAGGGTTGGTGTCCTCAGAACCAACTATTTTGTACTTTGATTACATAAATGTTCACTTATTATATATTGTTCATTGTTCTGCATGACTATAATATAATAATGTCCTGAAATATTTGTTGCATTAATAAGGTCATAGCAGATCCCTGCTATGATGAGAACCTTGAAATGCTATAACAATATTCTTAAATAAAGTTCTGCGGTTGGATGACATACTATGATAGGACACATAGTATACAGACCGTCATGTGTGAGTACTTGTAAGAAGACGAGACTCTCTATCATGGAGTTCGCACTTGGTAATCTCCAAGATGGGAGATTATGAGAATAGACCCACCAATAGTAATTCCGCGTGTCTTGGTGTCATCAGATATTTCTATCTGCGAGCATGTGTAATGGTCCTTATACTGAATGATTATCATTAACTCATGTCATGACTCGTGCACTTAGATTTACTGACGAAAACCATCATGCAGACAGTTGGCGGGAAGTAGGGTACGTTGGGTGTGTCACGAGTGACATGTTGTTAATAGATAAGTCGAGGAAGGAATTGTCCCTTCCATTTATGGAAGTTGATATCTCGACCCTTTGATTGTAATAGAACTGTCTCATTAAATTCCATGACCATGGTGTAAACAATGAGTTTATTTCAGGTAGTCAAAGAATGAAATATCAAGCATATAGGTTTATGACACTTCCATGAAACCTGCTTGATGAGATATCGATACAAAGGGATTAAATTACACCGTAAGCATTCGTATGAGGTGATACGTCAATGCGACGTCAACTTCTTTCCCTTGCGTGCCTTGAACCATTGCTAGAAAGTAATCTTGGACTTTAGGAAAGCCTTCCTAATGCCAACTAGAAAGAGTCCTAGAGGGTCATACACTAAGTGTATCCAAGTATCTCAAGTTGAATAAAGATTATTCTCGTACGTGGTTTAATAATTATTCAAGGAAGCCTAAGTTGTTTTAAATGATGAAGGAAAAATAAAATAAAATAGGTACACGCCGTGTATTATTAAATGTACATGCCGTGTAGTTTTATTTTGGAATGGAAATGAATAAATGAAAACAAGATATACACTCCATGTACATTTAATGTACACGCCGTGTAGTTTTCAATGAAAAACAAGTACACGCCGTGTATTTATTATTACACGCCGTGTAGTTTTTCCAGTCGGAATTTTGAGGATATAATATCATTTTATTAAATGATATTTATTATAATCAGCATGAGCACATGTCAAGGAATTAATTATTTGACATGGGGGTTTTCAATAAGAGTTAATGAAATAAATGAAACGCGTAACGCGTTTATTTATTGTCATAACTCTACAACCTCAAACTCGATTATAAATATCCTCACAACCCCAACTATTTTCCTACACAAGAGAATCGTTGTGCACAACATCTCTGGAGAATTCTTTCAAGACCGAAAGAACCTCTTCCTCCAAGAATGCTCTCAAGACCGAGAGAGATCCTCTTCCATCAGATCAAGATGATCTAAGGCAGACAATGCAAGAAAAGGCTTCTCCACGCTAGCACCTGGAGAATCCTTTAGAAACGTCCATAGATACAAGGTATACGTGTGGATCACCGCTAGAGGGAGTCTAAACTTGGCTTCTATGACACAACGACGGATCACATCGACAACGTGATTGAGAACATCAACGAAGAAAGAACACCCAAAAGGTATTTCTTTATAATTAATTAAATTAACTATAATCAACCTGTAACGATCTTTATTTGTGGTTCCGGGACAAACCATCTTCATTGTCTTTTTCTGTGATTCGATTCGTGGAGACTGGCGTTTATCGTCGTATTGATCCCGGATTGATCATTGCTAATGACAAAAATCCAAGTGGGCACATCCACCCACGCGCTTCCGCTGTGCCCGGAACCTTTAAATGGTATCAGAGGGAAGTTACAATGTTGATTATAGTTATTTAATTTTCGTTGATAATTTACACATTCATATTTGATTCAATTCGAAATAAATCGTTCTATAAATCTGAATTAACGAGATCTATTCTTCCTCCTCCGTTTCTCGATTCATATCACAGAAATGACCTTTTAATTTTAATTTTGATTAAAATAAAAATGAGGAATTCATCCGGATGAGCCGCTCTTTCTGTCTGTACAACATGGGATTACACGGCGTGTAATTAAAACTACACGTCGTGTACTTAGGTTCAACGAACCGGCACTGGTCTGCCAAACCACGCCGTGTGAATTGATTATTCCTAAGTTTTAATCACGCCGTGTTGACCAGAATAGAATGGTGCATGGAAACCGGAATACATGGCGTGTATGTTGGAAAAACACGCCATGTAGTCCGTTCTAACCCAGGTGAAAACATGTACAAAGATAAGCCGCGTACCACGTACATGGGATCTCCAGGCCGGTTACCGTGTAACAAGGAAGTACACGCCATGTATGATTCGTCTACACGTTGTGTACTCTAAAATTTCCAAAGTACAGAAAACACGCCAAAGCCCCAGCGTGTACTTTGGATAAATGGTGAAAAGAAAAATACACGCCATGTAATTATAAACTACACACCGTGTACTTTACAGAAATGGAATTTAACCATGTTTCCTACAATGTACAAAGACTCGTACAAGGAATATGGATGAGAAGAATCTCATGGAAATTCAGAAAGGAATTTAAGATAAAGAATTGATTAATTATAAGATCATAGTTAATTGAATTCGAGCGCGTCTTATCTTAAATAAAAGAATGATTGAAAGAATTTTAATTCTAAATATGCGTAAATGTCATTTCATACTATGGATGATCATGAGCTAGACCAAAGACCCTTTGTATGTGTATGGTTTCATTTAAATTTATTTAATTTTGTTGGCCTGCGAGCCTTCTTCGAATAAAATATAGGGCCTGTGTGCCCATGTTTTCTTTAATGTAAACCCCTATAATGGAGGATATCCCAAGCCAGAGGAGACGATTCAAATCCCGAAGCTGAGGAGAAACTGACACAAGAAGATACAAAGGTGGACAGGTGGGAGCTGCAAAACACAAACCATCAGGTTCAAGGTGTTTTCCCTAGGTCAGGGTTAGCTTATCAAAACCGCTAGATAAGCTAGCCAAATAGAAACTCATGATCGTGCCATCTTATTTTATTTCTGTCTGATTGCATGGTTTATTTATTATTTATGTGTTGTCGCGATCACATAATTAATAAAATGAACAAGCATGCAAAGATGGAATAAAATAAAAACTGGACTATGCGTAAACATTATCGGAACATGGTTAATCACTTAAGCAAGCATCAATTAATATTAACAAGCATGTGATAATGAAAATATATTCATAAAGAATAAAATCCCTCAAATACCATATTAAGACAGACCAAGCCTTTTGTTACTTGATTAAGGGAAAAACTCAATAAAACTATGTGTTTGACCAACCCTTGTTGGGACACTTAATTTTATAAAGGAAGCCCTTATGAAAGGTTTCAGGTTGACTTAACCATATTACATCAAGAGAAGTATCCCTTGCTAGACTTGATGTAATATTGGAGGCATGAGTTGAGGAAATCCAAGTCAGGATTTCAGGATTGGGGAGTCCACTCAACAGATCATGGAACTGTAAGCTCACAGTTGGCAAAGACTTGCCTACCTAAATACCTTCATATATCTTGACCAACCCTTGTTGGGGTTATGCGAAGGGGAATATGGATCCTTTCCACTAGAATGTCAAAGCAATTGGACATTCGGAGTTCAATGGTGAGGGCCATTGGGACTTGATAAAATAGTGGGAGACTTAATAAAATTTATTATTTCTCATAAAATGTAATCAAGAAAGTACTGATGAATCTGCTCTTTTAATTTGTAGAATCAATATGACAAACACATCAACCACATTTTCTCTACGATCAATTCTGGATAAAGAAAACATCCTCACCAGCAGTAACTTTCAGGAATGGTTTAGGCGCCTTCGGGTTATCCTACACCATGAACGGAAGTTTTACGTGCTGGAGTCCTCACTTCCTGATTCTCCTTCCCCAGGGGCGAGTGATGAAGATTACCTAGTCTATGATAAACATTTGAACGATGCTCTCGATGTTCAATGTTTGATGCTATCATCTATGTCTAGTGAGCTCATGATGTCTCATGAAGACATGGATGCCTACAGCATTCTTGAGAACCTCCATGGTTTATACCAGGAGAGATCAAGATAGGAAAGGTTTGAGATCTCCAAGGCTCTGTTTCAGAGCATGCTTGGAGAGGGTGCCCCAGCTAGGCCTCATGTAGTCAAGCTCATTGGCTATATTGAGAGCTTAGAGGTTCTAGGGTTTAAACTCCCTGAAGAACTGGGTACCGATCACATTCTCGCATCACTCCCCCAGAGCTTCTCAAACTTTGTTGTTAATTTCAACATGAACAATATTGAGAAGTCTCTATCTGATCTTCTTATCCTTATTCTCCAAGTGGATAATGACATGAAGCGTGAAAAACCTTATGTCCTTATGGTGAATAAAAGGAAAGGGAAGGTGAAGAGCTTTAATCCCAAAGCTTCTTCAAGGACTTCCAAGAAAAGAAAGATCAAAGGGGAGGCAAAGTAACAAGATGTTGTTTGTTTCTCATGTGGCAAGAAAAGCCACTAGAAGAACAACTACACCCATCCAAGGAAGCAAGGGGAAGCTTCAGGTGCGTTTTTTATCGAATGAAATCTATCTGTTTCTACTAATTGGGTATTAGATACTACTTGTGGTGCTTACATCTGTATCCAAATACAGGAACCATGTAGATTCAGGAAGATTGATCGAGGGGAGGTAGATCTACGAGCAGCCAACGGAGCCAGACTCGCTGTTGTAGCTGTTGGAGACTACCACCACACATTGACTACCGGGATAGTCTTGGTTTTGAAAGGTTGTTATTTTGTGCTTTCTGTTACTAAAAAAATTATTTCAGTACCCAGATTATATACTGATGGATTCATATTCATGTTTGGAAATGAATGTTACTACTTTTATAAAGATAGCATTTGTTTTGGTAGGACACATTTATATAACGGCCTTTATGTGTTAGACTACACAAACCAAGTAATGGAAATCGATAACAAAGTTAATTCACATGACTCATACCACACCCAACTTTGGAATCACTGGCTAGGTCATGTCAATGAGAAATGTTTGACAAAATTACATCAAGATGGGTATTTAGATTCTTTCGAACTAAAACCACTTGGTGTGTGTCATGCGTGTCTACAAGGCAAAATGACGAAAGCCCCATTTAGTGGGAAAGGTGAAAGAGCTAAAGAGCTTCTATAATTAGTTCACACAGATGTGTGTGGACCATTTCCAGCTGAAGCAAGGAGTGGGTTCTCGTAATTCATTACTTTTACTGATGATTTTAGTAGATATGGATATATCTATTTAATGAGGTATAAGTCAGATTCTTTTGATCGGTTCAAAGAATACAAGAATGAAGTTGAGAAGCAGCTTGGTAAAAAGAATAAGAAACTCCGCTCAGAAAGAGGAGGAGAATATCATAATCAAGACTTCATTGATTTCTTATGGGAGTTTGGGATTCTATCTCAACTCACTCCTCCTTACACAACGCAGTGGAATGGTGTAAGTGAAAGGAGGAATCACACCCTGTTGGACATGGTGAGATCAATGATGAGTCATGTGAGTCTTCCATTATCCTTTTGAGGTTATGCATTACAAAAATTATCACACATACTAAACCAAGTACCAACTAAATCGATAAATGGTATTCCATACGAATTATGGAGTGGACACAAATCCATGTTATCGAATTTACATGTGTGGGGTAGTGAAGCATTCGTTAAGGCCTCTTCAAGTAACAAACTTTCACCCCGAGGAAAAAAGTGTATCTTTATAGGATATTCCAAGGAAAGAAGGGGATATTACCTATACAACCCCTCAGACAAAAAGGTTACAGTGGCAAGACACGCCATATTCCTTGAGATGGAGCACATCTCTAAAAGAGATAGTGGGAGCGAGATAGACTTCGATGAAGTTGAGGCTCAAGATACAAATGAGTTGGTACAAGAACAGATTCCACAAAGCCCCGTGGAAGAACAATTTTTTCCAGAGACACAAGAACTGTGTAGGAGCACGAGAGAGGTGATAGAACCAGAACGATATGGTTTTCATGTCACCGAGGATGGTGACTCATTATTGGTTGACAATGATGATCCTCTTACCAACAAAGAAGCAGTTGAAGGCACAGACGTTGCCAAGTGGCAAGAATCCCTGAATTTTGAAATGGATTCCATGTACCAAAACCAAGTCTGGATTTTGGTAGATCCTCCAGTTGATGTAAAGCCTATTGGTAATAAATGGGTATTCAAGAAGAAACTGGACATGGAGGGGCAAGTCAGCACCTACAAGGCACGACTGGTTGCAAAAGGTTTTAGACAGCGTCAAGGAATTGACTATGATGAAACCTTTTCACCAGTTGCAATGATGAATTCCATCAGAATCCTATTGGCCATTGCTTCTTACCATGACTATGAAATTTGGAAAATGGATGTCAAAACAGCTTTCCTTAATGGGAACCTCCAGGAAGATGTCTACATGACACAACCTGAAGGGTTTGTGACTCCAAAGGATGCCAACAAGGTATGGAAGTTGCATAAATGCATTTATTGATTAAAGAAAGAATCAAGGTCATGGAAAATTCGTTTTGATGAAGCTGTTACAGAATTTGGCTTTGTTAAGAATGAATGTGAGCCTTGTGTCTATAAAAGGTTTAGTGGAAGTGCAGTCGTTTTCTTAATAGTATATGTTGATGACATATTGCTAATTGGAAACGAATTACCTATGTTACAGTCAGTTAAGGCATGGTTGCATAAATGCTTCTCCATGAAATACTTGGGCGAGGCAGCATATATTCTTGGGATCAAGATCCATCGTGATAGATCCGAGAGAATTATGGCCTTGAGTCAAAGTGCATACATTGACAAGATACTGAAGAGATTCAGTATGGAACAGTCCAAGAGAGGATTGTTGCCAGTGTCACATGGCATTCATCTTTCCAAGAAAATGTGTCCTCAGACACATGAGGAAAGAAATATGATGGCAAGGATCCCTTACGCATCCGCGACTGGGTCAGTCATGTATGCTATTCTATGTGCGAGGCTAAATGTTGCTTATGCATTAAGTGCGGTAGGCAGATATCAAGCTGATCCAGGAGACCGCCATTGGATGGTAGTCAAGACTATCCTTAAGTATCCGAGGCGTACTAAGGATATGTTCATGTTTTATGGAAGAGATGAGGAACTAGTCATCAGAGGACATGTATATTCTAGTTTCCAGACTGATCAAGATGACATGAAGTCGCAGAATGGATACATCTTCAGTTTGAATGGAGGTGCAGTGACCTGGAAGAGCTCAAAACAAAGTGTGGTGGTAGATTCTACAGCAGAGTCCGAGTATATCGCAGCTTCTAAGGCAGCTAAAGAAGCAGTATGGATGCGAAGCTTCGTCCAAGAGATGGATGTTGTACCGAGCAGTAAAGATCCTATCACACTATATTGTGATAATATTACAGTGGTGGCACTTGCAAAAGAGCCAAGGTCACATCAGCGGACAAAGCACATACTTCATAAGTATCATCTCTAGAGGGATTTTTCTCAGAGAGTTGAAGTTGCAGTGAGCAGTATTTCCACGGAAGACAACGTGGCGGACCCATTGACTAAAGCCTTGACTCAGCAGACACATGATCATCATGTGAGTTCTAGTGGACTAAAAGTCGTAGGCAGTTGGATCTAGTCCAAGTGGGAGTTTGTAAGGGTTGGTGTCCTCAGAACCAACTGTTTTGTACTTTGATTACATCAATGTTCACTTATTATATATTTTTCATTTTTTTGCATGACTATAATATAATAATGTACTGGAATATTTGTTGCATTAATAAGGTCATAGCAGATCCCCACTATGATGAGAACCTTGAAATGCTATAACAATATTCTTAAATAAAGTTCTGCGGTTGGATGACATACTATGATAGGACACATAGTATACAGACCGTCATGTGCGAGTACTCGTAAGAGGACGAGACTCTCTCTCATGGAGTTCGCACTTGGTAATCTCCAAGATGGGAGATTATGAGAACAGACCTCCCAGTAGTAATTACGCATGTCTTGGTGTCATCGGATATTGCTATCTGCGAGCGTGTGTAATGGTCCTTCGACTGAAACATTATCATTAACTCATGTCATGACTCGCGCACTTAGATTTACTGACGAAAACCGTCACGCAGACAGTTGGCGGGAAGTAGGGTATGTTGGGTGCGTCATGAGTGACATGTTGTTAATGGATAAGTTGATGAAGGATTTGCCCCTTCCATTTATGGAAGTTGATATCTCAGCCCTTTGATTGAAATAGAACCGTCGCATTAAATTCCATGGCCATGGTGTAAACGACGAGTTTATTTCAGGTAGTCAAAGAACGAAATATCAATCATATAGGTTTATGACACTGCCATGAAACCTGCTTGATGAGATGTCGAGACAAAGGGATTAAATTACACAGTAAGCGTTCGTATGAGGTGATACGTCAATGCGGCGTAAACTTCTTTCACTTGGGTTCCTTGACCCGTTGCTAGACAGTAATCTTGGAATTTAGGCAAGCCTGCCTAATGCCAATGAGAAAGAGGCCTAGAGGGTCACACACTAAGTGTATCCAAGTATCTCAAGTTGAATAAAGTCTATTCTCGTACGTGGTTTAATAATTATTCAAGGAAGCCTAAGTTGTTTTAAATGATGGAGGAAAAATAAAACAAAACAAGTACACGTTGTGTATTATTAAATGTACACGCCCTGTAGTTTAATTTTGGAAAGGAAATTAATAAATGAAAACAAGATATACACGCCGTGAAGTTTTCAATGAAAAACAAGTACACACCGTGTATTTATTATTACATGCTGTGTTGTTTTTCCAATCGGGATTTTGAGGATATAATATCATTTTATTAAATGATATTTATTATAATCAGCGTGAGGACATGTCAAGGAATTAATTATTCGACATGGGGGTTTTCAATAAGAGTTAATGAAATAAATGAAATGCGTAACGCGTTTATTTATTGTCATAACTCTACAACCTCAAACTCGATTATAAATATACTCACAACCCCAACTCTTTTCCTACATAAGAGAATCATTGTGCACAACATCTCTGGAGAATTCTTTCAAGACCGAAAGAACCTCTTCCTCTAAGAACGCTCTCAAGACCGAGAGAGATCCTCTTCCATCGGATTAAGACGATCTAAGGAGGACAACGCAAGCAAAGGCTTCTCCACGCCAGCACCCAGAGAATCCTTTGGCGACGTCCAGAGATACAAGTTACATGTGCGGATCACCGCTAGAGGGAGTATACACTTGGCTTCTACGACGCAACGACGGATCACATCGACAACATGATCGAGAACATCAATGAAGAAAGAACACCCAAAAGGTATTTCTTTATAATTAAATAAATTAACTATAATCAACCTGTAACGATCCTTGTTTGTGGTTCCAGGACAAACCATCTTCTTTTTCTTTTTCTGTGATTCGATCCATGGAGACTGGCATTTATCGTCGTATTGATCCCGGATTGATCATTGCTAATGAAAAAAAGCCAAGTGGGCACATCCACCCACGCGCTTCCGATGCGCCCAGAACCTTCACTGGCCAGGCAGCAGAATCCCCAAAAGGTGGCGGTTTTAATGTTTTTCATCGACAACCAACATAATCATGTCGATGTCAGCAAATAGTCTCCCAGTTTAAGCTGATGACCACATGTGAAGAGTTTTAAGCACAAAAATAAGACCATAAATACCTATATTACATCTGAAGCAGAAAATGACTTTTGATTGTCATTGGTGATCACTGGTCAAATAATCCGAAGCTGAATTCCACTACATTGTACACATATGCTTTATAAAATCTGTGGGAGTGCCGATAGTCAAATTTTGGGTGCTAGAATGAAGTTTTGACAATGATTTTGACGCTCTGACAATCACCGCAACACTTCACTTGCGATGCCTGATAGAGAGAGTTCTCCATCCAAGGTCCTTGGATCCAGAGTCTCTCTCTAGGATGTGGGAGAGATTGATAAAGAGAGAGATCAATGAATAGTTCCTGAAAAAATCCCCCTTCCTCTATTTATAGTGTATAATTAAAATCCCAAGTATTTCGACTCGAACCCCCGAATACTTAACTCACTATTAACATTATTTTGTGACTACTAATCTGAGTCTTGAATATTATTTTCAATCTCTTATAATTTATCAAAATATTATGTGATAATAAATGAGTCATTAACTTGACTCATCTTTCCCACCAAAATTTATTGAATCTCGATTATATTAAACTAATATTTGTTCAATTGATATTTTCATGTATTTACATATAACTTGTAAATATATTTAACAAATAAATTCAATGCTCATTATTCTAAACTGGAATAATATAAATTTATTTATTACCTTGGAGATCGTATCTCATTGGACAAATCTGGGACCCAAGTGGTGGGGACCACCTTGTCCAAAATAAATATTCAACTGAATATGGAAGATTCTTGAATATTCTATTGCGTGCGACCCTCTAGGCCCTTATCTTGATATTAGTGAATAGTATTCACAGACCAAGAGTAGGATCTAAAAACCAATCATGGCCCCTAAAGAGATAAGGATTGTCACAACATCGACAACCAACCTATGAACACTTTTTAATATAATCTCTTTGTCATTAATATCTCATAAAGTAGAATGCACACATGTGTCGTCGTCCTTTTCTTGGTTTGTTGTTTGTTGTTCCAAAAGGAAAGGTTTACCCATGACTACCATGGCCATGGTCTTATAAAGGTACTACCTTCCTAATTAACATGGACTGAGATATATTAATTTCATAACCTGGAAGTGAAAAATCCTTTCTTGACCATCCAACCAATGACATGCCACCAATGACGCACCCAACACAAACTACCTCACCATGATTTCAACATCATGGTTTTCATCTTGCATCAATGTGAAAGATAAAATGAAATACAATGGAAATGATATCAATTTAGGAGACCATTACACATGATCATAGATAGGAATATCCAATGACACCCGAAATATTTGGTGTTCTAATTGGAGGGTATGTCCTTATGATCTCACTACTAGAGATCACAATGTGAAAACTTCATGAGAAGAAGTCTCAATGTGTATGATCTCCCATCACCTGATAGTCAAAAACTTTCTATGTCTGATCAGTATGATGTATCAAGACCATATAACATATATTTATGATTAATGTCATAGTATCTCAAGGTTCTCATTATAGTCTAGGATCTACTATTACCTTTTTATACGACAATTAATCTTCAAACATTACCATTATTTAGTGGATGCATAAATATCTACAATATAATGGTAAGAATACATCTTGTATAGCTAACTGTATACACGATATGGTAGTCAAAAGCAGTGAATAGTTGGGTCTAGGGTACCCACTATTTAAACACTATGGAAAATAGATACTATTTTTTCCGTAGTGTTGATCCGTTTTTTATTATCAAAGGATTATAAGGACCACTAGAAGTAGGTGGACATTGACACATGAAAGATTCAAATACTAGTTAATCCTTCCTTGGTAAAATTGGACATTCCAAATAGTTAAGTTTATTATTGATAACCTAATTTGAAAACCTCAGGAAGTATTCAACTTTGGCTTCCATCATATTTGGGAGTTCACAATTTCATTTTATATTGAATTTTTTATTTATCTAGGCCCTTACATTTCCCACGATTTATTCTTGGAGAAGAAAATATTAATGAGAAATTTTGATTTATCATAAATATTATGATAGTTTTTATAAATGGGAGATTAATCCTAATATTTTCTAATGACACACTTCTAGGATAGTATACTTTAACATTTTAAAATTTTAAAAAACATATTTACTTCTGAAATATATCCTTTATGATGGTTTGTAATAATAACGTGATCAAAAAAAGAATATCCCATATAAGTGTTAAACCATGTCTATACTTAGTCCTCTTTATCATGCATCATGGGAATATTGATTTAATGCTGAATCCACCTTTTCAGGGTTATTACCCCAAGGTACATCTATTCTCATGTCTACATCCACTTGTTTGTATCCAGATAGGGTTTTTCATGCTAGGATACCATACACTCTATATGTTACCAAAATGTAAGTGTGTTTTCAAATATTTAGATATGTCCCTATGGTATTTACTATTTTTTTCAAGTTATAATTTCAAAAAATAGATAATTGTTTCTTTGATACTATTTATGGTGGCCCACCTTTTTATACATGATTTTTGACAAAATTTCATTACATAATTTTTCAGTAAAAATTTAGAAAATTTCATTTGAGATATACTATCATGGAAAACAAAAACAAAAACATAATTATATAAATGTTATTTAATCCTATTGAAATAAGCCTTTATAATTCTGTCATAGTTCACTTCACTGTATATGTGTTCTTAAGGATATATACCAAAGGGCATGGGTGAGAATAAATACCATTTATGGGATAATGATCAAAAACATAAAATGATTATGGATAATTCATGAAGAATAATAATAGATAATTATAAAAAATACATTTTAAATAACCTGATGTATAACATTGAAATATGGAAACAATATAAAAATGGAACACTCTTAAGAATATTACCAAGGTTCATCACCAAGGTTTCATAAATAAATTACCATGGTTATTTACCAAGGTATCATAAAATACTACCATGGAATGCTACCAAGGTATCATAAACATGTCATCTTTAGAGATTATTTCATGACCCTACCCACCAGGGCCCTCCTAGATGGAAGAAGGCCAATCTATCACAACCCCAAACCCACATCCAATAGGATAGAGGTTGGAAAAAAGTTCTGGGTAGGCATAAATGAAATGGGATTTCATTGGTTAATGTACATGTATTCATGAGTCCAACCATATCTATGAAAAAATATAGATAAATATAAAATATAGTAACATCAAGAGTGTAAACACACTTTAAATAATCTCAAAGGAAATACAATAGACTAAGACTGTATAAACCAAAATGAAAGGGGAAAATATATTCCCAATAAGAAATAAAGACCCAACCAATCAAAAAATAGAATAAATGAAAACTAAAAAGTCGATGAACCGGATCTAAAAGTGTCGACCATCATACCTGTTCAATAAACCCAAGTATCCCTGAGCTCCACCAAAGTAACAATCAATTTGTTCTTCATCTATATAAGACACTACATGTGTAGGAAATTCCAATATATGGGTGAGTATATACATACCTAGTATGACAACCTAAAAAATATAAAGGGAGAAATTGAGTGATATAAAAAATCATCTCAACCAAAACGAAAGAAGGAAATAAATCCCAAGATATATGTATTTGATCATAATGAAACCCAATAGAGAGAGAAATGGGATCTCTATTTCATATCCCAACCAAAGTTGGTGTGTCTACCTGCAACTCAAAATGTCCATCATTGATGTCTAGCATCAAATGAAACCTCAACAGAATCTATGTGGTGGGCCCCACCCCTCATTTTTGGATTCACAACCTAGGGAACCACTACCCTTATGAAGGACCCAATCACTAACAAAACTCAATAACAAGAGAGTACAAATCTATGGATAGAGGAATCATTCCCAGTGTAGAGGAGCACATTCTCTACCTATATAAATATTATGGGGAACCGATTCCCTGGTGAAACATGGGAGTACCAACCCCTAAAACGCTCTGATGATCCTACACTAATCCCTTCCATAGCCATGAATCTCTTGAAGAAGAATCATTCTTTGAAAAACTCGCATCATATATCATATGACATAATAAAGGCCACCATCACGTTTTATCAAGAAAAAAACTCAAGATAAGATACTCACGATAAAAAATACTAGTCTATAAGAAGAAGATATATGAGGTATGGTTTTCTTATATGGGTACATGGAATGTCCCAAGTGTCACATGGCGTGTGACCCCACAAGGAATCCTACCCATATCGTATCATGCATAGAGATTTTTTGGCCGTGTGGAACTACATGGCTTGTATAGGTGGTACAAAGTGTGTCTCTCCCCCCTAGTGTCTTCCTATATGTTCTTGGTCATGCCTATATACTTCAGGTCGGGCCCATATACTTGGTCTTGCTAGAGTATCATCTTGTGCTTATGTACTCTAAAAATACATGGCATATATGGATGTATAGTATCATAGGTGGGTGCTATAAAATAGACATCATGGACACCTAGGGAGAGTCACAAGGTGTTTCGGCCTAGAAACATTGCATTCGATCCTTAACGCCAACTAAAAACCAATTATTTCTACCTGGGGATATTACACGGCATGTATTCTTCCATATTTCACACCATGTAATCAGTTTTTCCATATCCTAAATAGCCTGGTTTTCACATGTCTCTATATCTACTTCCATACCACAATTTCCACCATTTGACTACCTATAATCAATGGAAAACACCTATAGTCATCGATTCATGGAATCTAATGGTTATAAATTGGAATAAAGAAATATGAATGAAATTTTCAATTCTTTCCAGCACATTCCTCTAAATCTCATTACAACTCTATATCCTAGTTCCATGAAGCATCACCCACAACCCATGATCTGTCACGATCCATAAATGAATCACCATACCAATCAAGATACAAACAACAACCGTAAATCAAGGGGGTTCGATTGCACTCGAACCATCCCAGACAATGTTGAATCATGACCCCATTGTCTAATGATAAGGAATGAAATGAAAAGGTGGGGTAAATCATAAGAACAAGGGTGAAACCATCATTTTCCCAGTTTTCTTGGATAAATATCATATAAATGGAATATAGAGGATGAGAACATGGAACAACAACATTAGAATTTATTAAACAATTTAATTTGTATATTGAGATCATGCGAAGGGTGAATAATAAAAAATAAAGAATAAATCATATTAAATATATTATATTATAATTTATACAATAGGAAGAAATCCACAATTCATAGGAATTACCTAGATTTGGTCAATTTATGGTGTATAATGTTTTTTCTATTGAAGGAGAAGTCCAATAACTTTTTTTGCTTCTCGATCCACCTCATTCTAATCACCTGACATTCTTTGGTCTCGATCTACCAATGATGGAGAATAGTTAGCCTCTAATTCTACCAAGGTTATGTGGATAACCCTAGAAAACTTTCATAATGAAATATTTATAGAGGGAATTAGGTAATGGGAATTTAAAATAAATTAAATAAATTTTATTATTTATTATAAATAACCACATGTTCAATGACTACCTTAACTGGACGTTGGACACCGACCAACCATAGGTTACACATAGGTTTTACCTCGCATTATGGATAAAATTTTGGTATCATATTTCCCATCAGAACCAAAAAATGGAAAAAAATGGTGCGTGTGTGTTATAATATAATCAATATTTTTCATATATCAATTCAAGTCTCTATGGGGCTCAAAATCAAACATTGACTCTGCACATGGACCTGAGAATATTACTTAATATTTTCAAAAGTCTTACAAATAAAAAAAGTACTTAATTCACCCCAATTTCAAGCATTTTTACCTTAAAACATAATATAAACAAAAATTTGGTGGTACTGAAAATGTATTTAGATCTCTTGCTCCTAGGAGATCACCTGCGTACTGATAACTCTGTTATTGATGGGATTTATATGTGAATTTATTGAATATTAATTGATTAAAGTTGATATTCATAGAAGATATTAATTTATTGTGTATCCTTATTTGGGGCTGACATCTTTAGAAATATGAAGGAAAACATGACATATTGAGGACATAAAGAAACATTTTGTTGTGTCACAAAGCACTGTCATATGACAATGGAAAATGATGAAGAATATGAAGTTTTTGATTGAATAAAAAGACAAAAATAGTGTTTTTAGAGGCACAAAACTGAAAAATAATGACAAATAGAAGATTCCAACACTGGGCGTTGTAGATAAATGTATTATACTTTAAACATGATGTTTAAATATTTAACTTGTGAACTATTTACATGTTGTGAGAAGAAAAAAAACATCCCATAATGTTGAGAACCTATTTCATTCTGTGAAACATTTCATGAAGACCCTGAGAACATTGCATGTCGTGAAGAATTATATGAAACTTTCAATGCCCAAACATTACCCATCATTCAAAACCATTCTAGATTATAAATTGTCAGACATAATAGAAAAACAGTAATTTTCAACATATCTTTGATAGGGTGTTATAAATTCTAAACTATATTTCCATTTAAAACATATATTTTACCCAATGATAACTAATGATGAATTACATGACAATATATGTGGGATCTGTTCATGAGGAAATGCATTCCACACCATGATTGAGGCGAACCCACTAGGTGGCTGGTGTAGGGTTTTGACCCACCATTTTTTGTAGATTGGTTATTTTATGTTTTTATTTTTATTTTTTAATTTAATGTTGAATAATTTCATGTTTAATTAAAATATCTATTTTTTACTCATTATCCGTCTCATTCAATCTCGTCTATTCTCTTTCCCGTGGAATAAAATTTATTTGTCATTTGATTTTGAATCATTTAATTTTTATATCAACCATTCCATGTGTTTCCTAGATTTTTTTCAATTCTATCACTTGTGGATAATCATATTAGGGTTAGGGGTCAAGAGTAGGGGTGTTTCAGAACCTAATGAATCCATTAATTGAACCCTTATAGCCCTATGAATAGTAAGTTGGTTAAATAAATTATTCATTGTATTATCCTACATAGCCTTGACCATGGGAGGTGTAATTTGATGAACCTAACCAAATTAGAGTTGATTAGGATATGAAAATTATCCTGGGATTATTTGTACATAGAAGCTTTGTGTAATTATTTTAGGTTGTTTGTTATACTCAGACTAAGGGATAGTTGCAGCATAGGTCAACACAATTGGTTTGAACAAAAGAAATTTGTGACCCTTTCATCGATTTTCAGCCTATTCCAAAGGTATATCCCATTTTATATTTAGGAATGTATTTATCATATATCATGTAATTGATCATGATCTCTTATTTTCTTTATACATAAATTTTATTTAACTAATTTGTGTCATTTAATTATTTTAATAACATAAACTAAATAAGAGTGACCCAACCTTTGGTCAAGAATTGGCTGCTGCATTTCCCACTCATGGTGGGTTTGACTTCATACTTCCACATTACTACACCTTTTTAGTCAGTGTTGTAGGTGATAAAATAAATTTCTTATTTGATCATGATTAGAGGATTTAACGATTCCATTTTGGTGAAAAACATGCTCTCATGATTCCCCAGTACACAAACATTTGGAATGTTCCACCCTCATAGGATCGTCTCCGACTAATCCTTAACATCCACCAGTTAATCTGTGAAGGTGGATCAACCCTCAATTTCCAACTTCCCCTAGCTAGTAACATGTGTAGAGTCATTCATATATCTCCTCAATTGTAATTCATGGAAGATTTCATGTACCTGGTAAAACTATTGGGGAAAGGCCAAACAGTAAGCAACCTCCCCAACAATATACATGATCTTGAATGATTTTATGAACCATAGATGTAGCTTTCATCCCAAACAAAATCTTTGTAATCCTCATCATGTGGTGAATCTCCGGAAAACAAGGTCTCCTTTATCAAATTCCAAAGTATTAAAATGTCGATATGTGTAGGATTTAAGTTGAATCTGGTCTTTACTCATACATTAGAGGGTCACCTAAACATTCTATATCATCGCATGTACCATCTTTAAGACAACAAGGGAAGTCTCTCCAATCTCTGTTTACTATAATGGTGACTTACAAGTTCTCCTATATGGGGCCTTGAAAGTTTCCATGATGATATTAGAGTGATAGATGACATTATTAGTGAACTCTACAAGTGGAATGTAGTCCTACAAAATCTAGAAATAGTATAATACATTGGATCATAGTATATCATCCATCATCTAGATAGTCTTCTTGGTCTATACACCCATTTGGGGGTGAGACACTGTACTCATCCTCAACCCGATCTTGAAACCATCATGGAAGCCTCTTAAAAACCAAGATATAAAACATGCATCAAAGTATGAGAAAATCATTAAGGGTACCCCATGGAGTATAATGATCTCTTGAATATACAACTTTCCCAAACTCTACATCAAAATTTACTCCTTGATAGAAAGGAGGTTTTCTAACTTGGTAAGTTAGTCAACAATCGCCCAGATAAAATGATGACCTATACTATTTATAGAGGACCTATCTTGAAGTCTATAAATATTTCATATCATTTACATTCCAAGATATAAGGAGGACACATCAAAATTGTTCGAAGATGGTTCTTAGTATTTACCTACCAAAATGTGAGACATCGAACAATAAACTCTGTGACACTCCACATCATGTAATCCCACCAAAACCACCAATGATGTTCTGTTTATATATTCAACACTCCAATATGTACAACCAATATATGGTTTTGAAACTACCTCATCACCTCCTCTCATATTGTGACTAGAACATACATCCATCCATAGAAATGGATAATGTTCTCCCCTTATTTAGATAATTAATTTGGTGAATCCTCAAAGCATATATGGTTATGTAAAACCTCATAGCCAATGTATCTAAACTGAGCCTCCCTTATATGTTAAAGGAGATTAGGAGTCAACACCATTGACTAAATAAAGTATGAACCCCTATATTCTACTGAGGTCTGCTGAAAAGAATAAAATTGTTCATATGCCTCCACCACCAATTGATAATTAGACTTACTGCTAAGGGTAACTTCCACCATATTTCCTTTCTAAGGAGGATATATTATCTTGAAGTCATATTCCCAAAATAACTCTAACCAACACCTTGTAATTAGTTTAATATATCTTGGAGTGATTGTTGATCAAATACTATAGTGGTCTGTGTAAACAATAAAACACTCTCCAAGAAAATAGTTCCTCCACATTTTTAGAGAGATGATTACTGCTATCAAATCTAGTTCATCATATGTGTAGTTTTGATCATGGGTTCTTAAATACACCAGCTTATATGAAATAACTACTTATCTCTACATCAAAATGAAATTGAGGCTATCTCGAGAGGAAAAAAAACAATATGTACTCAACACCCTCCTCTGGTAGTCTCAACATAAGAGCACTGGTCAACCACAGCCTCAACACCTCAAAGTCTCTCAAACATTAATTAGTCTAGGTAAATGGATTCCATTTCCATGGAAATGTAGTCAAATGGGATACAATTCTAGAGAATTATTCCACAAACCTCATGCAGTATGATACCAAGATAAGAAATATTTATACCAATGACACAGTATTAGGTGGATCCCAATCAAGAACTACATAAATCATTGTCGATTCCACAGGTAAAACATGATCACAAATTACATTCCACAGAAAGTAAACCTCACATATCCAAAAATGGAACTTAAAAAGATTACCAAAATGATGGTTCTCCCAAAGCAAGTCTTGGACCGTTCTAAATTTCTCTATGTTGTCCTACTCTAACTCTTAGTAAACGAGTATGTCATCAATTAAGACAACAACACATTTTTATAACTATGTCTAGAGGATCTAGTTCATCAAATCCATAAACATGGTAGGTTCTTTCATCACTCTAAAAGGCATCATCAAAAACTCATAGTTTCTGTAGAGACATCATAATTACATCTTTGGAATATCAGACTCTTGAACCCTCAACTAGTGGTATCTAGACTTGAGATCAATTTTGGAGAACCAAATCATGCCTTTAAATTGGTATAAGAGTTATTCAATCGTTAACATGGGGTACATTTTCTTTTTCATTACTTGGTTCAGGATAATATAATCAACACAAATCCTAAATCCCCATTTGGATTTGTTATGGAAAACACCAAATTCAAATAGGGGGACACACTATGTCTGATTAAACCCTTTACTCAAAGGTCCTCCAACTATATCCTTATCTCCCAGAGCTTGGTAAGGTCCATATGATGTGCCGTAGAAGATATCAATTTATTCTCAGTGTGAAAGTTAATGTAGAAGTTTTCTCCCACCTCAAATGTTGTCCCATAACATCCTTAGGGAAGAAATCTATAAATTCTTCCTATATTGTAGGAATCTAAATGCTGGAAGAGCATTATGTGATAAGGGATAAACTCTCCAACTGATGGGAGATGGATTACATCTTACTACCTATAATACACACTAACTCCACTATGAGACCTCTCTCTCCCATAAAAAAGAATTGTATCCCATTCATCCAGATATATCTAACTTATATTTGATGATATTCAATCTAGTTGTAGCTTATATAAAAAAAATACATACTCAAAATGATGCATAAGGTTTCATCGTGATCACCAAGTGGTCCCACATGAAACACTCCCCACCAAGCAATAGATTACAATACCCAAAGATATGAGATAAAGAATAATTATTCCCTATAGGAACTTTTGAATATATTTTTAGGGATAAATTATTAACTGGAAGCTCAAGAGATCACACCATTAATAAGAAGATGAAGGAATGGCTCACACCTTTGTCTACTAGTACCGAGGAAAGAGTAGAATAAACACATATGATACCTCAAATCATCCCATGTGTAGACTGGCCAAAGCCCTCCATGTCCTTAAACTTCCCACAACCTTGAGCACAATCACCTTGAGCCTAACATGGACCACCTATGGATAGTGGTGATAATATTTCATAGCATCATATTCAACAAACTTCTCCTCTTTTTTGATTGGTTTTGTCTCCTATGATAGTACTACCTCTCTAAGGAACTCCATGGCCACATCTAGGATATCCGTGATCATGGTGTTGGATCTACCATGGGGGTCTATCCACTTCCTTCCCATCATATATAGCATGATGGTTTAGGAATTGATGACCCAAATGAACTCACCCATCATAAGAAATTCCCCACACCTCACCTAGATGGATGGATACTCTATGTGATCCCTAAGTTTTATATCCATGTTTCTGAGTCCGAGTATAAGTATGCAGCATGTTCTGATACCTAGATGTCTAAAACCTACTAGATTCTAAATATGACTCATCCATTTGATTCCCTCTTTTGGAAACAACCACCCTGAATCCCTTTACTAGTAAGATCTCATAAAATCGAGATCACCCTAGTACTCTAGTGTGAGTGCATAGGAATAAGTAAACCATAATAGTATAAATTTTTGTTTAGAAACACTACTAAAATTTCCACTTCTGGAAGAATTCATCCCATACCATATCAATATAGTATCATTTGATGTTATTAAACCTTACATAATTCTCATATAATGTCATATATCCCTACTGTGACTGAAAAATCTATTGGATATGAATGGGGCATAAAAAAAAGGTGTAACGATTATCCTTAAACACCAAATGGAAGTCTAAACATGATAGTTTCATCAAATCAATGTATATATCATCAAACTCAACCAGTGTCCTATTGCTCCACAAAAAAACTGGCTATCAGCACAACCATTTGATTGGTTAGGTTCTAAACCAACCTGATGACACAAACCACTGACTTAATCCAATCCTCATATTCATGTGGATCTTGTTTAATGTGGGACCATTGTGGTCTCTAATGTTGGAACTCAAAAGTTGTTCTAATATTGCATGCATCATCATCCTGTACTATTGGTACAATTTTCCATTCAAAAGATGGGGTGATTCTCTTGGTCCTCTTGGAGAAAACACCTCATGACGTAGAATTGGAAATAAGGTACCATCACTCATCGAATCACTTTCATGATCCGTAATTGTTAACTTTGAATGATATCATCAAGTAGACATCCTAAAAATGTTCATGAAATAAAACGATTAGATGAGTATATATATATATATATGTGAAAATCTAAATCAAGAAGTAAAATCAAAGGAATACATCATATATGATTCATGTACTACTGTTCCCTATAAAATATTTCATGATATTTGGACTTGAAAAGTAGTTAGTTAGATTACTAGTTTATGGATATGTTGATTTCCGCACCAACACAAGTTTCCCTGGCCTGAAATGCATTCTTGAGACACATTGAAAAAATTTCCCTATGTCCCTAACAATCTTCATATGCGGGAAAATACAAACACCTTCCCAATAGATGAACTTATCTAATACCTCTCTATCACAACCTGTCCCAATGAGGCCCACCTAGATGATGGAGTTTCAATCAATCATAACCCCAAGCCTGACTCTCATATACTAGGTACTAGTGACAAGCATCGAGAAGGAATAAATGAAATATAAGGCCTTTTCCTAATGTACCCGTATCCATTCACCTAATAATATTTATGAAAATGTGCATGGAAATATAAATTAAATTAATATATATAGAGTTTAAAAATTGATATAATAACCTATAGGGTAATACAATAGATTATAATAGTAGAAAAAAATGGAAGGAGAAAAATACTCACCCAACTAGAAATGAAGCCCAGCCTAAAAAAAGAGAATAAATGAAAACAAGTAGGTCCGGGCTCTTGATCTCTATGTCTCAACAACCATACATGGTAAATACACCCAATCACCCATTATCATCACCACAATCACTACCAATATTTTGGTAATCTGTATAAGACATGACACGTGTAGGAAAATCCCATCCATGGGTGATTATATATATACCTAGTAGGACACCCTAAAAATCATAAATGCAGAAAGAGAGAGATAGAAAAAATTTCTTCTCAACCCAAAGAAACATTTATATGAAAATAAAGATAAATAAATAAATATATATATATATATCTGTGTGTGTGTGTGTGTGTGCTCATAAAGAATGTAAATAGAGAGAGAATGTTTATCTCCATCTCAAAACCAAACCCAAGTTGATAAGTCTACCTAAAGATCAAAAAGATTATTACTAATACCCAAAATCAAACACAAACTAAACAAATATGTAATGCGGTCCCACCCCATGTTGTTTTACTACACAACCAAGGGATCCAAAACTTCAGTGGAGGACCCACTCACCATTAGATCTTGAATATGGGGGAATACCACTCCATGTATAGAAGAACCATTCCCAATATAGGTAAGTATCCTATCTAACTGTATAAATAGTATGAGGAACTAACTCCATGGTGTGATAGGGGAGTAAAAACCCTATAAAATATCTGATTATCTTTTGTTGATCAATATCATCACCAAACATTGCCTGAAGAAGAAAAATGCTTGGAACTCTTCACATCATATCTCGTAGGCCATAATAAAGGACACCATTGTGTTATATAGGTAAAATCACATAGAATGGGTTACTCATGGTCCAAAATACAAGTCTATAAGAAGTGGATACAAGAGGTATCAGTTTATTATAGGGGTATAATGTATGTCCTTAGGGTTAAATAGTGTGTGACCTCGCCTAGACACCTGGTCGTGTATGAGACTGCACATGGATTTGCAGTCCATGTGGAGATATACAACATATATATATCATACATGGTATTTATCTTCCACCCTATGTATTTTTGTGTGTTCCTAGTCATTATCATATAGTTTAGTTCTTCCCGCGTACATCATCATGCTAGATTTCAAGACCATGCCCATGTACTCTCAAAGAACATGACATGTCCAACTGCACGGGGTCCTAAGAATGTGATGGCTGGAACATGGCTTAGACACTTGTGGAGGGTCAGATAACCTATGGGGAAATCCAAAGATCATGGGATCCTTAAATATATCCAAAATCCAAGCTCCCAACCATGGGATACTACATGGAATGTGTTCTTCCATACTACACGTAGTGTAGTCGAGTTTTTCATAGCCCGAACGTCATGGTTTACAAATGTCTCCATATGTGGTTATTCCATTATGATTTTCACCATTTCATAGCTTGGTATAAATATATAATTCTTCTATCCATATATTCATAGAATATGGTGGCTAGAAATTGGAATTTGGTATTCTACGTGAAGACCACAGTATCCCCTGTCACCTGTTCATCAATCTTATTGCCACTCCAGATCCTAGATCCAAGAAGCATCACCGGTAACCCAAAATATATATTTACTAATCATGGGGGGATAAATCATTCTTCAAACCACCCAATAAATATTAAATCATGGCTATATTGTCAAAAATGAATAACATGAACAAACTGTGGGGGGAGATCAATAACAAGAGTGAAACTATAGTTGGTTATGTGTTATTCGTTAAATGTAATATAAAAAGATATCTAGGGTGATAACATTCTATAAAAAGATTAAATTTGAGAAAAGAATTTAATTCTTATATCTGGATCATATGAAGGGTGAATAATCAGAAATAAAAAATAAAGATTAAATCCATGATTAAAATTTAATCCAAAGGGTGAAAATAAAAATCGATGAGACCTGCCTCTACTTGAATTTATCGTTAGTAAATAATTTTTTTCCAGTGAAAGAGAAGTCTTGTTATGTTCACTGCCACCTAATCCACCTCGATCAGATCACCCAACATTCTCAGATCTCGATCTTCCAACAATTCATAACAATCCACATATAATTCTCCTGGGGTTGTGTAGATAAACTAAGAGAAATGTAATAATGAAATATTTATATAGGAAGTTAGGTCATTGAAATTTAAAATAAAATAAATTAGTTGAATTATTTATTTTAAATAAATACACCACCAATGAATTCCCCAATTGGATGAATGATATCATTCCGAGGTAAACACCACATTAGGGATCTAACCGTGGTCTTGAATTTCCTACCCAATTTCCTAAAAAATGGGGAAAAATGATGTGAACGCATGATAAAATATTATTAATTTTTTTAATATATCAATTATGAGTCTCTCTGGGTCCCAGAATCTCATTTTTACTCAGCGAAGGGTAGGGAAATATTCCTTACTATATTCTAAATACTTATAAGAAAAAAATAAAGACACTATAGATTAATTCTTTACCAACATAATTATATTACTATTACGACACACCCTTTAAATATTTAACATTATGTGTTCCACATTGATCATATATCTTAAGATAATTTTCAACATTTTAATCCATTAGTAGATAATGTGTGTTTCATAAATGGAATTCACCAATAAATGAAGTATATTTATATCTTTATTAATTCCTTTGAATTATTTTAGGGTTGGATACTCAAAACATAATAGTATGGAATGGAAAAATAGGGAATGATTTTAACATCCTAACAATTATACATAATTATTTATGGAATGAGATTAATGAGAAATAAAAACATTCTATCATTACTAAGGAATAAATGGGATGGTAAAGGAATTACTATAGACATGTGATTACATAATAAATTGAAAAAAAAGATTATTACAAAGGTTTTTCTTGAATAAAATAAGAGAGGAAGAAAATACATTACCTTGTGATGTTTATTTTGAAATATTGAGAGAATAACTATAGAACCAAAGAAACACCTTAAGAGGAAAATTGGGAGAGAAAATGAGACGAACAACATGCACAATAGATTTGGAGTAAAGAAAAATGGGATTTAATGTACCAACCCAAATCCAATGACACAAAGGTGGTGGTAATCTTACTACATTTGAATGAGATACATGAAGAAACATCCTAAAATACTGAACAATTTAATAGTATTGGGAGGCTTCATATTTACATGATTCTCACATTATATTTGAAAACAAAAAATAACACATACAATTATAATGATAAAAATATAATTTCATATATTATATCCCTAAAATAATTTATATATCCCTTCTCGGTATCATTGGGAAGGGAAAACATAATAAAAGGTGAGATCAGATGCTGAGTAAGAGAAAACCTAAAATATAATCTATCATAAAATAAATAAATCATGTCCAATATAGAAGAGATAAATAATAAAAAAATTAAATAACCAATATCATAAAAGGTGAATATATCCATAGATGACATAACAACATAAATAATCTCATAGATAACAACAACTAGTTTTGTAATGTTAGAATTCATAATTTCAAATATCATAATCTTGTCACCAAGGCCAAATGCCATGACATATTACATAAATAGTAAATGTGTATTCTAAATAACCAAACTATTTTATCTAATGAGACCTATTTATGAATCTTGGGATACAATAGGGATTTTAAATCACTTAGTAAGTTCAAATCATTAATCATATTAAACAAATTCATAATAATTAAATACACAATCAACATAAACATTCATAATGAAAAAATAACATATGAAATGTTAATATTTTTTTCCTGTCAATCACTATAAAATCTTGATCATAAGAAAACAAGTCTAATATAGTGGATGGTATCATTAGAGTATATCCCTAGTAAAGCATCAGATTTATCAATTGATATTAGCATTGATAAAAATACTTCTAAAATATCAGTGGAACATTTCATGGGGAACATTCCATTTTCATTTTTATATCACTTATTTGAAATAAAAAAATTTAAAAAGTATTATGAAAAAAAATTATTTAAAAATAAAAAATGCTATATTGTATAGTAATGTTCAAGGAAAATAATTATTGTGATTATGGGAGAAGCTATTTGGGTGATAAATGTTAAAACAATGATTTTTCTCACACATATGGAAAAAGATACCGTATTTAAAAAACAACAAGTTGATTCCTTTTAAACTATTTTATAAAAAATTGAAAATGGGTAAAAATTAATTTAATAAATAATTAAAAGATTATTTAAAAATTCTTGAAATATTTTTAATGCAAATATATACATGGAAGAAAAATATTATCGACTGAATATAAATAAAATGTCGGTTTTCCATAGAAATGTTATTTTAGAATTTTGAGTACTTAGAGATTAGAAAATTAAATGTAAACATGTGAACTCCATAGATATCAAGATAATAATAAATTAAATTTAGTTTAATATATATATTCTTAATAGTTAAATTTATTGGAAATTTAAACATAAACAATCCCGAATAAAAATGACATTGTTGAAAAACCATTACATCAACTTCAAATTGCTTTTTAAGTGATTTTAACCTTATGTATAATAAATTTAAATTTATTATACTTATATTCCAGCATAATATTCATACTTATAATACCATAATTTTATCTTATTAAATTATATCATTCATTTATTAATAATATTTCATTATAATCATAATTTTGGGTGTTACCAGCTTTGTACGTCATGCTTGTTTTCATTCGACAGTTATGGTATTTATATCTTGATCAAAATCACATAATCTCCATAATTTCAATCATGATTTAAATATCATATATATACATTATATAAATATTTTTGATCATCCATAAAAGGTAGATATGGATAAATTAACAATGTTGTTTATACATACGGTAGCATATATTTATGCATGAAATCTATTTTAATTATCCAAAAAAAAGAAAAAAAGAAAAAAAATATTTTATAATTATAGAATCATAATTATATCATAAATATAATATATATTTATTAATAACAACATTATATACATCAATGTGGTGTGGTGATGGAAAATGAATAATATCACTATGTGGAGGTGATGGTCCACATGTACGCGTGGGCAATAATTTTATTTTACATTTGATAGAAATGAGGTGGAAAATAGTATCACATAATAATAATAACATATAACTATATTGAAGATACTGGAATAATTATTTTAGGATGGAAACAATAAATTTATTGTATTAATAAGAATAAATAAAATATTAAAGAATCAGGTAAGATAATCACCTATTCATTGAGAGACCTTAATTATCTTACACATTAAGCCTTCTTAGGATAGTCATAGGGTAATACTAGAATATAAAGAATTAATGGAAAAAATAGAAAGGTTTTTGGGTAGGGATTTTTTGATATTGAGTGCTAAATGTTTTTGAATAAGGGTATAGAATATTTTTTCATTTATATGTGAGGGGAGGGACACATGTGGAATTATATAAATGAATTAAACAATATTAATTAATTTTATTCCTAAATTAGTATCAATTGAATATTAATTTTATGTTAACATAATATAATATTGAAATATATTTCAAAAATAAGATTTAGACAATTTTAAGTCTAAGTTTTACCTTTATCTCAAAGTTTAAACCCCCCAGTAAACCCTTTTTAACATTAATTTTGTTAAAAAAATTATTACTTTTGTTATTAATTATGAACAGTGCTAAAGTTCTCTTTTTAACTAATATGAATCCATTTTACAAAATTAAATTTCTATAAGATGAAAAGTTAATTTTACCAGATGTTCAAGAAATGCAATGAAAACTCTTTTCATAATCACATTTCATTAAGAATTAAAATGACTTAATAGAAGAATAAATTGTAATGTTGATTCTAATAGACTTAGATTGATTATTTTATATAAAAAGCGACTCATTTTTCCTTAAAACCCAAAGGTTAAAGGAACCTTTAAAATACTTTATTAAGATAGAATAACTAAAATCATTTTTTATTTGAATAAAAACTTCATTTAGATTTCCAAAATCTTAAGAATGTATTTCTATGTTCAACATTATATTTTCATAAGATCTATATTACATATTTAAAAAAAATCATCTATAAAAATGTTTAAAAAAAAATTAATATAATTCTGAAATAATTTTAATTTCATAAATGTGTAAGTATTTGAAAAATTTCAATTTTCACTATTCCTCAAAAAATAAATTATTTCTAAAAAATCTCAAAAATTACCCTTAAGATAATTCCTACATGAAAAATTAAAAAATTAAATTAAAATTTTCAATTTAAATTTAAAAATTGTGGATTTTTTATTTTAATCACATTCTTGAATAATGTTATGTGTATTATGCTATAGTTTATTTTGAATGAAAATTTTACTCCCAATAATGGAATCTCGAGAGTTACATAATCAGTGGGTATTTATAAAAAAAATATGGGAAATAGTTTTTTAATTATAAAACATATTTTTTAGATGATATTTTATATAAAAAAAATCATGACCATTGGCCATACCATGGTTTTATCCCATGGGTTTTCCCTACTGGGTTATTTTTTATATTTTAAGATTTTATGAGCTAAATCCCTTTTAATATTCATTATTTTGATATGGATGATATTAATATTCATAAATTAGAATTTTTAAAAACAGAAAATGTAATATATGTTTTGGAATAATATTTATATTCTAGGAAAAGTGATCTTATTACATTAAAATATATTATTTTAATGAGACAACACATTTTATATAGATCAAGACTTTATAGTATTTATTATGTCACTTTTAAGACATTAAGATGTCATAATACTTACCATATATTTATAGTGTATTTTACCTTTTCCAAAAAATCTACAATATAAAAACAATTATGAAAAATGAAATTCTGGAAAATTTTGATGTGATGATTTCCAAAATATATTCAATTTTATTAAATTAAATTTCTAAGGATAAAAATTTAACAGAATTCCTTTCTATCAAAAAATTAAAAAATTTGTTGTAAAATTGAATTTCTAACTATTATAAAAACATCATATAATTGAATAAAATTATTTTATTATTTATATAAAAATAAAAATGGTTGCTTGAAAACATTAAATAAAAATAATATTCTTTTTTAAATTTTTGAATTTATCATAAAAAACTATTTTAATGAAAATTAAATCTATATATATTCCAAATATAGAATTACGATTTATTTGTATCAAACTCTATTTTTATAATATTATTTCTCTAATCACTTGTGTTTTATATTTAATATAGGTTTCATATGTTGAATAAAAATGTAGGGTTATTTTCACCACTATTTCATTTGTAAAATAATTCACACCATAATGTTATTTAAGGTATAGATATATAACCCATTATCACAACAACATAATCTCTATGTGTAAGGTGTGAGATGGTGGTAGTATCATGCGGTGGTTTAATGAATATTTATTGGGTGGTGATCTATATAAGTATAAACTTTTCTCATAATTGATTATGATCATGTTTCATTTATCAAATATTTGATTGGGATTGGTTAAGGGTGAAACCCAATGATACTACATCCCTCCCCAAATCTGCTAGATGCACATCATAAGGGGTGTTCCTATAGGATAATTCCATTGTGTCTCCTTTTTTTATTGACTATATATAATTATCACCCTTAATATATCATAATAAATATATTCACTTTATAACAGCTACATTTATAATGGTTGCAATGCCTAATGATTATATTGACCAATAATCATGTAATAGACATATCCTAATGGTCACATTGCCTGTTACAGACTATATATATAAACCACCATTCTAATAAATCATTGTTCACTACTTCACATATGATGGTTTTAAACTTCCCTTTATGATATAAATCATATTCCTAGTGAAACTATTTCTTTTTACTATTTTAATTGTAGGAGTGACCCTCATATGAGAATTTTATTTTATCAAGTTTACATTATTGTGTGAATTATTCCTCAAGGATTATCTCCGTGAAAAATTCATACACATTACATTCAATACTATTTTATTAAATTTCATGGAATTTAATTTATTTATATAAACTTAATTTTTAAAACACAATATAACAAAAATTCTGAAACCTGAGTTCTTTTAATAATAAAAGATATTTTTTAGGCTTTAAGTAACATATATTTAAAGATAATATATAATTAGGAGAAAATTATATTTTTTCAAACATAATAATTATCACATTTTTTAGGTCAATATGTAATCATAAAAAAATTTACTTCAAAATAATAAAAATATCGATAGCTTTATTACATGCAACACCGATCTCTGACCAAATTGGGATATACTATAAAAATATTATTGTTTAAATTTGACTATTATAACATAGTCGTCGAATTTCTGGGTATGAATTGAAGTAAACACATTATAAAATATATTTAAAATGGTCCTAATCCAAAAATTTATTGATTTATTCTCAAGAAATAAGTACAAGATATTTAGTAAAGTCACAGTATACTTTAGAAATATGTTTCCTTAAAAAAACTATTAATTTTTATGAGAATGTATTATATTTAATTAAGACCAATTATAGAAATTTTATTTTCAAAAATTATATAATTTTTTAAATATTCATATAAAAATTAGATTAATTTGAAATTTTACTATTTTTATGAAAATATTGATTTTTCAGTGAATAGTGAAAATAATTGATTTTATTCAAATTTTTATTTTATTTTAATGAATTTATAGAGTCCCATTATTTTTTAATGGTTTTAAAATTTCATTAATTATTTTTAATTAAAAAATCCAATTAAAGTCATTATAATCAATATCATGCTTACTATTGGTATAAAAAAATTTTATACATAAAAATTCATTTTTATGGAAATTTGTTTTCATTGGATTTTACGGGTTTGTTTGGAAGGTAATTTTTGAAACATATAAGGATTTAATTTTATAAAATGGATTTCATATTTGAATTCAAAAAATTTTAATTTGGTAAAAATTTCAACATTATTTTTTTCAAAGTGAATAGTAACTGTGCTAAATATTAGTTAAGGTAAATCAGGTAATTATGGTCAAAAGTAATGTGATAAGGATTTAAAAACCTATATAAAACCTAAATTATTATTAATTTATTAGATTAGTTTGACTATAATCAACCAATATTATATGATAAGGAATCTAGGTGTCATTTTTATTTCATAACAGCCTTAATATTAATTAATTAATTAATAAATACAAGATTTCACTCTCTTTGTATTAACATCAGAAAAAATTTCATAGAGAGAGAGATGTGTTATATTTGTCTAAAAATTTTTATTTTTAATTTTGATAAATTTTTTATTCATGTTAATTTTTTTTTAATTCAAGTTAGGAAATAATTAACTTAAATTCATATACAGCGTTAAAATAGTGCTTGTGAGGGAAGTAAAAAAATCAATTAAATGACTTTAAAAACATAAGAAGTAATATTTTTTAGGATGATTTATTTTGATCCATTAATTTTGTGGATAAATTTAGTTTATTCGGTATGATTTAATATTTTATATTCTTTTTACATTATAGTCTTTTTTAAGTCATCTATGTGAATAGTCCTGGAAATGACTTTATTATTGTCTAATGTTAAATAATATTTTATTGAATCATTGAAAATTCATAAAAATATTATATTCATCAAGGTTAATGGGAAATGGTCAATAATATGAATCATTTTCCACTTATGGGTCACTTTTTCTTTTATTCTAACATTATTATTCTTAGAATAGTATAAAAGCATTGATATCGTGGTAATCATCAAAAGGGTTAACAAGTGGTTAAAACTAATATATATGGATTAAAAATTAACAAAAATTTTCAAAAAAAATATTTTATTGTATTTTTTAGAGTTATAATAATCATATATTCCAAATATATCAATTTGGATCAATTTTAAAATGGATACTAATTTATATTACTTTAATACTTTAAGTAATTTCAAGGGTACCCCTCTCCACTCCTATATAAGAACGCCACATGTCCCATCTTCCACACATATCACGTTCCACTAATCTCAAAGAACTCCCAAAAAAATATCTTATTACATTTATTATATACATTAAATAGGTTTTATTCTACTTAATATACTAACCCTTTGGTTCTTAAGAAGATATCCAAATGAGGATCTTTGAAGAGGAGGTAATTTCCAAAACCGAGTTTTTTCATTATACCTGTTTTTACCTCCATAAATTATTTCCTAAACATTCCAATATTAAAACATCATCATATACCATATAGTAAGATGTTATTATGTTAATTTTATAACCATATTCATATCAATTTTCCATTAAATGGGAAATTAAAGTCTAGCTTGTGCGTATGTATATACCACCACCCCCATGAAGTGATATGATTCTTTTTCCATCACTACCTCGCATGAATATTTATAATGATGTATTTAATAAATATATATGTTATTTATGAAAAAAAAATTATTATATTTTTTTATTATTCACCTTTATGTTGTTCCATCCACCAGAAAATGAAAACATCACTCATGCATATATACGACCATCATCTCCACATATAGATCCAATTTATTTTCATCACTAATTTCTTCAAATAGTTAAAAAATTTATATAATTATTAAATATGAAATTAATGACATGATTAAAATTATTTATATTATTATACCATGATCAAAGTACATGAACCAGAACAATTTAATTGAACCTTACATGATAACTGAAATAGTTAACACCAAGAAATGATGATTTTTATGAGGAACTATTAATAAATGGGTGTTAAAATGATATAATTTGATCATATATGATTCTAGAGTATTTATATAATTCCTTTATATAATTATAATTGTTTTTAACTAATTGTATATTAAGTTAGTATACTTATAAAGAAACTCATACATGCGGAAAGGGTTTCTCGTATCACTTTTATTTCTGTGAGACATATGCCATGTTCACCACTTATATCCTATGTGTGCTGTATATACTTACAATGGATTTCATTTAGGAAAAATTTAATGAAAATTATTTTAATTTAAAAATCCATATAATTTTATCTCTTTCTCGAGGTTTTGATTTAGGTATTACTAGAGTTGTATGGGTTTATCATTGCAAATTGCCTTACTTGGGAAATATGTTAAATTATACTCATATCTTATTTTATGATGCATTTATATATACCATTTTATATTTTAAATAATGATTAACCTTATTTAAATTGTATTAAATGTTTTATTTTAAGGTATTCCTTTCATGGGGTAACGATTCAATAGTTACGGAAGTGGTATAGTTTTTCACATTACAACCTTAATTTTTATGGATATTAGTTATGCATAATTTCTAGTGATTATATTATATGATATCTCTCTCTAAAATGTTATGTATTTTATTTTAATATATTTATTTATATATATTTATATCGACACCACAGTGTTTTTTCCAAGAAATTTACTTCCTAATTCAAGATGAGATCCTCACTTAGGCACTAAATATTTTTTTTGAGTGGAAATGAATCTTTTTTATAGAAGAATGATCATATTGGATATCCATGTGATGTGACTAAAAATGGATTGGAATCATCCCAAATGGTTTGTCATGAGACTATCAATTTTTAAGCAGTTCAATGACTATAGTGAATGGATATGCCCAAAGAGTTGGGACTAATGCTCGACATTGATCCTGAGTAGGGGTGCCGGGGTGTAGGCCCTGCAGTATGGAGTTGTGAATTCAACTGAGTATATGTTTACACCACATGTGCATAAAAATCATGATGAAACCCCTACCTGCATAGAACTAAAAGGAAGGAAACCCCTACACAGGATACCTACACTAAGCATTTGATCCTATGAACTTTGTAGGAAAACTCCATCAGCCAGGGTCCCCTTGTTTCCTATAAATAGTACCCCAGGGAATCTCATTTGGATAACTGGAAAATATGAAGAAGACCCAAAGGTTTGTCCATGTATCCCCTTCACTCAGGTATCGAAATATTCTATAGGTAGCTCTCCGAAACCCAAGATAAGAGGGAATTAAGGGGGGGGGTAAGTTTAGTCAAATTCCCTTTTGGGTACAAAACACAAGTCACCTACACAAGGACCCCTTCTCCCCAAGTGAATAACCCCCTGATTGAGGCCCCTTTTTCTATTTAGGGGCCTACATGAGACTCCTATAGGTACAGTAGAGGAGACACAAGTTTTCTAGGCTAGATCCTCACCCAAGTGTTTTTCCCTTGTGGTCCATTTCCCAAGGCATACCCAGCCCACATAGGCCTATACCACCCATGAAAAACATGTCAAATTCCACCCAGGACCTGTGTGAGGCACCTCTTCCCTCTAAGACAGAACCTGTGTGATATCTTCTTTGAGTTCAATCCCAACCCACCAATGGTAAGACTCATATTTCAGAGATTTCATTATCTAAAAGGGACTAATTTGAAACCTCCACCAATGCCTTCATATTTAAAATACCATGAATAGGGTCACACTAGAGTATCTTTTAACAGCCCAAGCTTCTACAATATGTTTCCCTTAGAATAATGCAATAGCTTGTATTTTACACATCTTTGAGATTCTAAAACACCACGACCAATCAAACTATCCATTTTGAATAGTAATACATAATTTTTAAAATTATATAAATTTTACCTTTCAAAATGGACTTCATTTTTGGATTCAGAAAATCAAAATTAGCTTAGGGTGAATTTTTGGTATTTTTCTGAAAACTTTCAATTTTTGATGAATAGTGAAAAAAATGCGTTACTGGTTAAAATTGACTTTTTATTTAAATAATTAGTAATTTTATTTTAATTTAATTTAGGTCAAAATAGATACATAATACATATATATGTTCAATGTAATTCATTGGAGTCATTTTATAATAAGTTTAGATATATAAAATTTTATCGAACTATTTATCGTCTTTTACCCACCTGCTAGGAGAATTTGCAAATTTGTATAAAACTTAATTTTACCTATTGTATGAGTTGAATTTAAAAAATCTTAGAGATATGGTTAATATTAGTATGTAAAATATGGTTTAATAAAATGAACATATTATTTGGTGTATAATAGCTTTTTTCTTTTATTTACCACAATTAAAAGTAAATAGGGTAATTAAGGGTAAAATTGATATCATAATTACCCTAAAACATGTCCTAATTCTATTGGATAAGTTTAATTCGAAAAATAATACCTTAGGAATAAAATATGATTCCCTTTGGTCCACTTGGATTAGATTAGAACATTTATTATTATTTTATTTGAAGAAGAGTTAAAAGAGTTAAAATTAATGTTCAATAACTAAACCATTTTTAATATAGGGTTATACATAAGATAAATTCTAATATAAATATTAATTAGACATCTAAAAATATTTCCTACATAATGGTAGTTTATTTACAATTTTCAGACAGTAAATAATTAAATTTATTTGTGACATAATGATGATGCAGTAATTACCTTATTAATGAAAGATTAAAATAATTGATATTATAAATGTCCAAATAAATATAATTTGAGACTATTAATGAATTAAATTAATTTTCAAGGTTAATATGACATGTTAGGGTTGATTAAATGATTTTTTTTCTAAGTAATAATGCTGTTATGAATTTAACAAAAATAAAATACCAAATTATTTCAAAATTGACATAAAAGTGTTTTTAAAACAAATATTATATTATTAATTTGTTTTCTATTTATAAAAATCTAAGTTTCGGCCAAAGGGATTAACAAATATTATATATGTCATTAATGAACTACTTTATGTTCTCTTGGAAGTTTATAGTAGGTTTATCAACCATATAATATAAAAATACAAAGAGACATGGTAAATGTCAAACTATTTAACTAAGAGTTAAATATAAAAGATAATGTTAATATGATAACCTAAACTGGTATAAAACATATTGTATGAGAGTTTTTAGAACCATACCCACCTTATACTTTAAATAATTTATTTTGGAGACATTAGAAACCGTAAATGATTTTATTATAAAATTACATTTCAAGCTTTTCCTAAAGTGACCCTCACCTCTCTTATAAATGGGCACCTACCCTTCTCATAAATTCACTCCTTCAATGCCATTTATCTCATCAAAACCTACCCAAATATCATCTAAACTATCCTACCTTCATCTTGGAGTCCTTACTTTAGTCAGAAAGCCAACTTATGGAGTCGTTTTTATCCAATCAAAAGGAAGAACCCGAAGAAGAGGTAAATATTTCATCACCTCTTTCAAGTTCATTTCTTCTTCCACTTCCTATTTCATTTTTTTTCCATTATAAAATAATAAATCAAGTATCTTATATATATGGTGATGTGATTATGAAAATGGTACAACTATATTAATTATTTTATCCATCCTATAAATGAAAAATTCACTATACATGCGTACGTACGGAATACCGTCTCCACGTCGTGGTGTAGTTTGTTATTCAAACAATTCATCATTTGAATGGGTATAATAATGAGTATAAATGATTTAAATAATAAATATAACATGATAATTATACTTTATATATGATATACCATCCAATTATATACAATTTTAATATCAAAAGAATGATATTGTCGCTCTTGTGTACGTCCGGATTACTGTCTCCACGAACGTGATAAGATTCATTCACCATCGTAATAATTCAAGAATAATTTTCATTTTATTATTAAAAATAATATGTAATAACATAATATAATTCTGTATATGACTCAAATACATCCTATCCATAACAAACATGGCTTACGTAACCAAACATATAAAGGAAAACGAACCAGTTAACTCCTGAAATGATGATACTACAGAAATCTCATTAATAAAACAATTTTAGAAGATCATATATGATATCATTTTAATGTATATGGTTTTTTTATATTTTAATAAAAATTATTTTACTATTATACAGGAGGTTAACCTACCCTCGACCAAGGAAAATTACAAGGTAAGAGTTCATTTCACAATCTCTTTATTATTAGAGGTTGTTTTTACGTAAGTATCTATTGGGACCTCTTTATCATCCACATCCATGTTTCTTGAAAATGTATTCCAATTTTTTTTTACTATTTAATAGACTATGGGTTAAAGTAATTTATACCCTTTTTTGAATTTATATAAAATGGTTTGAAAGGAATTTTTTTGTCATTTTCCATACATGGTACTTTATGACCATTTCGAAAAAATTAAGCTAAGAATGTTTTTTTAACTTATACAATGAGTGCAACTATTTTCCAATGTTATAACATCGTCAAAGATTAACTTACAAGATTATAAGAATATTTTAAAAATAAATGTTTTCTTTTAAAATTATATGACATTTAAATGATTTCAAAGTAGAAGGAGATATTTCTCTAATTTTTTTTTGATTTCATCTATGTTAACATCCTTTGATGGATTTTATGATTATTCGAAGTTTTTTTATTGTGATACAAAACTTATATATTGTATTGAAGGTACTGTTATATGTTTGACTATGGATGTGTTATTTTTACACCATTCATGGTTTATGGATAAAGTATTGACATTTCATTTTCTAGTTTTAATACGAATGTTTATGTTATGTTTAAACCTTTTAATATGAGGAATTAATTGGACTTAATTAGTGATGACTGGGGCCTGCTATAGCTCCTCAATGCATTGGTAGGCCTCATGAGACAAACAGTGTCTTGGCACAAGGCCTTGAAAAAATATTATTTGTAGTCTTGGAACAAGGCCTTGACTATGTGGTTATGAAGTCTAGCATTATGCATTCCATCATTTTGAAAGTGTCTATTGATATTGCATGTGATTATTCGACTAGTGGAATATCCATGTGAATAAGTAAATGGAATTATTTGATTTTATCTTTTCCATATTATGCGAAATTACAAGTTTAAAAGGATTTTGTTAGTCTTATACATTTCCTTAAATGTTTATTCTTATTTATGAAATTTTCTGCTATATTTTTATCCTTACTGAGCATCTGAGATCATCCCTTTTTATTTTGTTTTTTTCCAGGATGCGAAGAAGTATATTATGACTGACCAATATGGATAGTCTAAGGGATATGAGTGTGGCCTATGGAGACTATGTTTTTGTAGTTTTTTATTTTATAATGTAATGTAAAACTTATGAATGTATCTATTATTTCCAAAGCTACTAAACTAATCAGTCTTTAGAGACTTGATATTTAGTGATCATGCCAATATTATGTAATAATGCACAAACTCTAGGTAACTAGGGTCGGGGAATTACAGTCTCCCATCTAGATTTTTATTCCTCTTGTTAGAGGTTTCCCACACTTGTCTGACCACATAGTTTGGATCCTCAGGGTGCATGTGAATTTTTTTCCCACAGTCACAAGGACCCTGACCTTGGGGACTATTTTGGGGAGTTCTCAGTCTTGGGTACTAGGGTTAGGACGATCCACTACAATTTTCTCCTGTAAGACTTGGAGCCTCTAGTTCTAGGTTGGGGGGGGGGGTAAAGATTGTGCTTAAATTTCTTTATGACATATAATTACATCATCCTCCATAACTATTGGACCAATTTCAAGGAATCCCTCATATAGTAAGCCCCTAACCTTTCTTGTGGGAGTTTTCACTCCTTATCATCTTCACCTCCTAGCCATCGGGTCAGAGAGGGGATGGGCACTTTAGTCCCCTCTTCTCTCTCTTACACTTAGCCTCTTCCACCAATGGGTGGGGAGAAGTTTGTGTCTTACTAGATTTTTCATATTTCTCATGTACATCACATTTAACCTTGACTCATCCTGACTCATGTAGACACAAAGTCTAGAAACAAAAACATCACCCACACCTATGGATACTTATTTTAGTAGGGGATCATATTTTTAATATTCCACTATACTTATTTGAGAGTGCCTCTATTATAATGGGACCTTATATCCATGTATCCCACCTTAGGGTAAATCTGATTGTGTAGTTTCCTAGATCATTCGTTTCCTCTTGTTTTTCACACCTATCTTGAATCATGTGGTCTTAGAGGTTGGGGATGTTATGAAATCTATATTATATCAAAAACTTTTTGGTAGTAATTCTAAGTCTACGACCCAATAGAATATGGGACACCAACTTGGTATAAGACCAAATCATTCATCAACTTAGGAATCCTCCTCAGAAGTAATCCCTAAGCCAATATCATCCATGGGAATCCTTTATAGGAGTAAGCCCCAATAAAAACCCCCATTAAATAGAGAATCCTCTTCAAGAGTATGCCCATAAATCAAACCTCAAGGAATCATCTTAAAGAGTAATGTAGCTACCCAACCCCTGATATACCGGAGTCAGTGTCTACTACTATTACATTATCATGATTACAAGGAATAAAATCTCTATAGAATTATGTTTAATAGTATTGGTAAAAAAAATATACATACATGGGAAAATAATACAATAATTATGAAAAAAAATTATCTTATTTATAATTAAATAACTTCAGGGATAGCTAAAATCCATCTAGTAAATACATGTATATCCTTTATAGTACTATTCTTGGATTCTTGGGGAAATAAAAATAATAAATTTACCTCAAATGATCAGTAAGGAGGGAAATATTTAAGAAGAAATAAAGAATAAATTAGAATAGTCAACATAGAAGGTAAATAATTAAACACACCTATCATGTAATCAATAAACCAAATGGAAATTCATAAATAATAAGGAAAGGTAATAACTAGAAACACATTCTATTAAAATAACTATATAAGGTAAAATAAATATGGTATGGTAAGAAACTAAAACACATGACATCTATATATATGAAAACGAAATGTATCCACAGATATGTCGACACAAAATATTATGGATGAATAATAACTAAAACTAAATGAGGGGAATGCTTAATTATTGTACACAATGTTTCTAAGGTACATGGAACTGGTGCCATCAATAAATTTCATAAGACAGTTTAGCTAGTAGATTAAAACTCATATAAAGTGGCTATCCAGCTATTTCATCTCATGGTACTACTGATGCATCAAGGGGATATTTATAACTAGGACCCACATATATCATACTAGTCCAAAATATTCCTTATATATCGAATAGTCTATTTGAAAATGTGACTTACCAAATAACTATATTGAATAAACAATACAAAATTATAACTATTTGCCTAATAAATCAAAAAATTGTGAAATTAGACACCGTATATAAAATGGTGTATGATTTAATAAATAGTATTAACCATGATAAATGACATGGATAATTAGGGATAATTCAATGATCATATGAGGTTGAATATTTCAAGGGGAAAAAATAAATCATGTAAGTGAATGTGAATACTATAATTGGAAAAATTAGTCATAAAAATTCATATGAAGATTAAGGATGATATCAATACATCATACCCCAAGTGGAGTAAAATAAAGGGTTTTTTCATTACTGAATTGAAATATTATAAAAAGATCTTTTAAAAACATTTTTGAGGAAAATATCCTTTTGTTTTGAAAAACCAATTGAAAATACTTTTGTTTTTAAAATCCCTTTTTAAAAAAAATTTCATTAAAAATAAACCTTTTAAACTTTATAGGAAATCTATAGATAAATAGTAGTGGATAAATCTGTATATATTGGACGAGGTAAAAAAGAAACATTCCTTTTGTAAAGTAAAAACGGTTAGAAAAATGCCTTGTTCGGAAAGTGATAAGAAAATTCCTTTGAAAATATTGGTAAAATTAAAAAAGAGAAAAATTTCATTACCAAATAATTTTGAAAACAATTTTTAAAAACATTTTCATAAAACATGGTTTTTATAAGAAAATAGGTTCTCCGACTAAAGAGAGAAATGAAGTCGTATTTTCTTAAAAGCATTTTTAAAACACTTAGAGTACCAAAGAGGGAGAAAATTGTATTAATACTTGAAAAATGTATTGAATTACTAGAACATAAAAAAATTAATTTTTTTTATTGAACAATGTTAATATAATATCCTAAAATTTAAATACCATTGAAAGATCATTAATGTTATTTTTGAAGAAAATAATCTTTAAATATTTCAAAGTTTCACATATAACTTTGAAACATTTTAAATCATAAACCTCGTGAAGGAATAATATTAAACTAAATTATTAAATACCATAAAGATAAAGGATTCCATGATATAATATATTAAAATTGGTAGCATATACACCAAAAAAAATATTTAAGTGGTGAACATGGAATTTATCTCACGTATGTAAAAAGTGAGATGATAATTCCTTACCTTGTGTTTCCTTTCGGGGTGAAAGTCGTTTAAACTCTTGTATAAAAAACATATAATAATTTCATACTTGATTGAGAACTTTTTTAATGTTTATATTTACTTTTATTTATCTAGTTACAATTTTTATAAAACTACTAAAACAATTATGCTTACATCGGATTTTTGACAAATTCGGTTTATATGTCAAAATAACTTTGGTAGGTCAACTATGGTCAATGGGTTCATTATATAACTCTCAATAATAATAATAATGACATAATTATCATATTTATATGTTAATAATACTTTTAAAATAAATCATTAAATATGTTTATGAAAAATGAATCCACGTTATGATCATGAAGACGGTAAGTTGTACGTACGCATGAGTAATGTTCTCATTTTTCAATCATCATTATGGAAAGAAGGAAAGTAACACCATATATTTCCAAAATGATCAATATAGCATAAATACCATATTATTTAATCATATATAATTATATATGGAATTATTGTAATGAAAAATGAATCACATCATGTTGAGGAGGATGTAGTCCACACATCCACAAATGACATTATCACTTTTCTAGTATGTTAAAGGGTAATAAAGAAAATGATATATATATATATATATATATATTATTTATATAAATTTAATTAATTAATTAATATAATATTGATTTTTTTATGTAACATATGTTTAATTAATTTTTTTTATACATTCCATGTTTAGTGTGATCGAATTACAATGATTTGAGGGGGCAGTAGTCCACACTTCCTCAAAATGATGTTATCGTATTAACTTAAAATGGAAAGTATTAAATATATTGGTAATAAAAGTATTTCAAAAGTATAAATACATAATAAATATCATATATACAATATATATGTATATTTTCCATCATAATTTCCACCATGATAGGTGGTGAGGGAAAAATGAATAATCATCATTTCGTGAGGCAATAGTTCTCCATATATAGAAATAGTATGTTCGTTACCCATTATATGGATGTGTTTGAAGGCATAGGAAGAAATATTTACATAAGAACATTATAGAATATTTATGAAACTTTTTTATATAATAATATAATAAATATATTTTACTAGGTGTATAGTGGAAATAAAATTAAAAATCTTGAGAGAAGACGTTACCACTTAATCATGTAACTACTTTTGGTTTGAAACAAAAGGATTACTTGGAAGGTTCATTTCCAAGATGGAGGCATGAAGGTCTATATAAGGGATGTTTGAAATAGATTTGACTAGATATTTCCCTAATATAGGTGGTTTTATAGGTGTGAAGAATGGGGATAGGTGGTGGCCATTTAGAGGGAATGAAAATGACTCACTTGGTATTTTGAAAACAAGTTAGGTGTACCTACATTTTTACCTAAACAGTCATAAAAAATAAAAAACTCAATAATGGAAGGTTAATGTCAGAATTATGGACAAAAAATGGGTGTTGGAAAAGTGGCTAGGTCATTTGAGACCTTAAACTAAAGCTTTAGTCCTTTATTAAGCTTTATTTTAGCTTAATAATTGTAATTAATTTTAATTACTTCGAGTAATATTTTTGGTCAAAAACAAAGTTAGAATTATTAGAAATTATAAATTATTTTTATTCCAAATATAGAAACCATTTTTCTAAATTCTAATCATAGAAGTGGCAGAAATTAATTTAAAATTCATCCTACAAGCGGGACAACAATGTAGGTTTTAAAAGTAAAAACATATGAAAGTTTTCTGTGTTTTTATAATAAAATTCAAATTGAAATTGATTAAAATGACACAAATTTTATTAATTTATTAAAATATTATCTAATTAACCTTTAAAACGAATCTAAAAAACAGTTTAACCTTATAATTAAATTATATGAAAAAAACAGTTTTGAACTAAAATTCAATATTTTGAACTACTCATTAAAAATTGAAATGTTTCAGAAAAATATCAAAAAAATCACCCTAACCTAATTATTATGTTTATATTTCATATATTAATTTTATTTTGTCATATTAAAATAAATTAAAGAGTCAAAATTCAGATCTAATGTGGGTTTTTCATTAAAAGGTGGTAAAATCACCTTTATTAAAATATTGGTTTTTATATGTACAATAGGGTTTTTTAAATATATTATGTATATAAAACCCAATGGATGAATATAAATTTTTTTATTGAATATATAATACACATATTAAATCAATATCACCCACTAATTTTAATTAATTTAATATATTAGCTTAAAATATATTTTTTTCATAAATATAGTTTTCTATAAAAATATTCAATTTATATTTAGTTGACTCTTATATTCCTTTATAGTTAATTTGTATCCAATTAATTCATTATATATTTTTATAAACTATAATTTTATAAGCTAGTTATTACTATTCATAACTACAATTTTAATGGCTAGTTTATATCTCATTATATTTTAATAATATATTATATTTTGATAAAACTTGGTCTTGCATATAATTCCAGCCATCGAGGAAGGTCACTCTTGCATATAATGCACGTTAACTCAGTGCTTCATGCATTGAAATATATAGAATTTATTTTAAATAGTAAATATATCATAAAATATGTGTATATTATATTTCTTTATGTGCTTGGTGTCACATGTCATACACACTATCGAATACAAGGTTCTTACTTTAGATTTTTGAGGTGTCACAAGTAATCCCCAACCTAATCCTCTCAAAGGACCAGACTCCCCTGTGAGATAAAAATTCATAGGGTCTCAATAAATGTGATCCGTCATAACCAAACTATGTGGGATTTGGTTGTCATTTGAATGGGATGCGTAGAAATCCTCCTTGAGGTTCAAACCCAACACCTCAAATCAACCTTGCTCTATCAGGTCCACATTATAAGCTAGGTCCAATTCAACATGGAAATTCATATCCATTCCAGGTTCCCTAGGATGATTTGGTATAATTCCCAAACCATAATTTTACTAGACACCTTTCATATATAAATCCTTTCCACATGAATTTAAACTATATGGTTAGGTCTTTATCACATGGAAATAAAAGGTATGATGTTCCCCATTAAGTGGAACTAAACTACATGGGTTTTGATTCCACTAAAACAAATTCATAGGAATCCCATCCAAGGGTTTGATCAAAACATCAAAACAAGTTATGTCTCCTTGTATGATGATAAACTCAAGAGTTCCCCAATTTGTGGCTATAAAATGAGCATAATTTTAATAATTACTAAATAATCTATAATCAGTACATAGAAGGATACCATTTCTAAAGAAACTTGGATACATACAGATATCTCCATTGACAAAGAACCTCAGATACAAACAAATGATTCTAAATTATGTGCATGTTAGTAATTGAATGTTTATTCCAGAGTGACCCATATCATTCTTAGGAACTAATGAAGGATTCAATAACATATTTTAAATTTAAAAGAGAGTCCTAGAGTAGAAAAAACTTCTCCCCAAAAGGGTGTGATGAGCCCAACCTTGCATACTCTCAACCAATGTGTGTTCTTAAGCATCGTTGGATAAACTTCCCAATATGCCCTAGCCTTTTTAAAGTAGATCTGTCATGAATGTTTAACTATTATGTCTTTCCGGTTCAATGAACAAACATGGTGGAGGCTATTTAGAAAAAGTGAGACCTTACACGAATTATTGCACACAACTCAACCCCCTACAATCAAACATATAATGAACACAAATCTTCGTAAAAAAAAATGGCGAACTCAACATGAATCCTTAACCAAGATGATAGTATCACCAATATGTCATACCCCTTTTTCTCTCATAAATAAAGTAGGGCCAAACAAGAAAGTAAATTATTCGTGTGTTCATTCAAATAAGATGTTTTTATGAATATTTATTCTATTTTTTGTATTTTATATATCTTGGGAACTTCTCTCAAAACTCCCTTGAATCGAATAGAATCCATTGGAATTCCAAAAATGTATGTCTCAGCTACTATTCAAGCCATGTATTGATCTAAGAAGATGACATTATCCCCAAACCAACATCATCAATGTTGGGTTTCTAACACACTGGTCTGGGAATGTTTTCAATATGGTACCATCCTAACCATAAAGGATTCTTGACATGCCCTCCATCTCACCAAGCCCCACTATTCATCTTGTCAGTGATGATCGTTGGTCCTGATGTAGTTGGAGCCAAATGCTATCTTCAACCATTACATGAGCTTATCCCAAGAACATGACAACAAATACCACTCATATATTAGAGAGGTGGATCAAGATTACACTTATTTCATCATTCATAAGACATTGGGGTACATCCAAAGGGCACATTCCATCAATCATAATTATCAATACTGCATAATAGTGTGCTCTCAATATAATGAGGGTGTCTTCGTTGGCCGACTGGACCAGGTAATCCGGACTCTGGCACCCAAGATAGCCCTCTAGGGGCATCATCTGGTCAATAGGGAGTGGTGTCACTCCCTTCTCCCCTCTATAAAATCCCACCCATCCAATTTGGTGGCCAACTACAAGCAAGAACAAACACCCACCTACCTTAATCCATCCATCCATCAGCCTTGTATGCCAATATCCAAGAAATCCCATCATTCAAATCTGGAGGGTAAACATAATTAAGAATGTACACCTTACCACACTAATCATTCATGTCATTAATCTCATATGAAAGAAACTGAAAAAGCCTTCTTTCTATGTTTGGTGGAAAACAGCAAGTAGGTGAACAAACCTGCCTTGGTTCTTCAGGCCTACCGGCAGTTTTGTATGGCATCACATGGAAAAGTTTCTCTGGAAAAACCTAAAGCTGGTTAAGGGGAAGACTCAACTATTTACCCAAACACGTGATTATTTTCTATATCCATTGGAAGGAAATGTTGGATAAGAGAAGGCACATACACCTACTATAAATATAGAATGGGAATATATCCTTGTTTCGACCATTGAAGTCACCAAGAATATCCTTGAAATAGTGAAAGGGAAGACACAAATCTCTTTGCACATCCTATAGAATTTATATGACATCATAATAGTAATGATAGTAGTTCTTGAGGGATGGACACACAACTCTATCCCCACATATAGGGGGTCTCATCATCATGTCACCCTAGTGCAGAAACACACCTCTACTCTTATATAGGAGGTACATGGAGAAAACTCCCCATATTATATAGACAACTAGATCATGAACATACACCCCTTCCAACTGAAAATCATTAGAATATCATAATGGCCACTCCAAGGTAGGAATGAAAACATTCTCATGATGAACACTCTCTAAGAAAGTGGACCCAATTTCTGGCATAAAGGCATCCATGAAGAAGCCTTGTAGAACATAATTGGAAAATACAAAGCATTCTACGATCCCACATTACATAGTTTTAGAGTTCTTAAATACCTCAGACACTTATCTGTAGATGATAAAAATCAAACTCCCCCATTTCCAAATTATGGGTGTAGTAGTAGTAATTTTGAAGGTACTCCCCAAACACTTCACCATGAAAGCTTTCTTCTTGAAGATAATATGATTGATCTTGAGAGACCATATACTGATGAGAGTCATGAAATCTCTCAACATGGCTAGAAGATCAAGTAGAATGAGGGTATTACCCTTTATATAGTCCACCATACTTTTCCTCCCCATGATGATTTTCACTGGAAAATTTTCTCTCTGTAGTAGTATTTCACATTGTCAAGAAAATTATCCAATTAGAAATTTTGTGACAAGAAACCCCTCCTATCATGAGGCACATGTGAAAAAAAGGCTATTCATGTATGATGTATTGTCATTAGTAGGTGAAATACATTTTAAACTGGAAGATATCAAAAGGTTATAGTTATTCTCTAAACCACCCTTGGGTCACCTATCTTCCAGCGTAATAGAGGTAGTACCCACCAATCTTACCTCTTACAATATAGCGGTATGAAAATATCCACTTTGGTCAGACCAGGTGGGGGAACCTATGGAAAAAATATGAAGAATATCCATTAAACATGAGGAAGAATATGGATGAAGATGACCTAACAATTATGTTTTGGCCTTTATAAATCCCTCAATAAAGCATTACAGAGGCATTTTTGGAAGATTTTGTGCATGAAATCTATTTCAATATATGGAAAAATCTTCTACACTTGAGAGAAAAAGTATTAAACTATGAAAATTATCAAAATAATGTTAATTTAATATAAGGGATGAAACACCAAATTGAGTTAGTGTCTCTCCTAGATGCATAGATCCCAAAGAAACAGTTAGGATCCCTTCATCATGCATGCCTCAGTGCGTTAAAATGATTGTGATAGCTGATTATAGGTGCCCTATATAATATTCATATCAAAGGATGGGGTACATATGGATAATTACATTTCACTACGCTCCCCAACCAAAAAATCCCAAAATATGTGGTATTATGCAATGTTATAGACCTAGGTTGGCTTTAGCAAAGAGACCCTATTCACAACTGAAGATGTGATCAACAACAACAAGTCATGGATGACTCTCACCAATGTTGGGCAAGAAGAGAGTATGCTATTTAGAGACTTTTTTTCCAAGAATCTAAAAATGTCAAGAAATATTTCTAAGGGGGAACCCCAGCCCACAGGTCTAGGGTATTTTTTTAACCCAACCCTCAATGTCACTAAACTATACCTAAAGGGTTGTGAAATCAAAATGGGAACAACCCCATCCAACATGGTAGTGGGATTTTAACCTTGACAACCTCGTCGTTAGAAGATATTATTCTTATTAAGATTAGGGGAAATTATGCATAATAAATCCTCTAATTTTATCTCATCCCATGATCTTGTATCCTCATTGAGGATGTGAAAACCTGAACTTTCAAGAGATTCCCTTAAGATCACTATCTGTTAAAAATCCACTTGAGAATTAGAAAATGAGTGGAAAAGGCCATGTGGAGGGTGTGGAAGGATAAAAACCTATAGATACACTGACAAAATTCATGTGATGTGTTGTTAATTAGTGAATATCATTAATACTGACATTGGTGACTCTAAAGAACACAAGGCGAATTCAAAAGTTGAGTTAAAAGATGAAGTTTCATCTTATAATGTGGTCCACACCAAAACAATTGGAGGATGTGTGTATACCCAGAACCAAAAGATTACCCCGAATATATGAATTTCATCAAATAATCCTACCTTACCTCCTTGAAAGGCATCTAACAAAGAAAATGGAAATGTTTATATTGTACTTCACATGCCTCCCAAAAAAACATAATCCCCATACTAAGTAACAAATACTATATCAAAAAGAGTAAGAAATGAAATAATTCAATAGAATAAATGAAAAAATACTCTAAGGTGTCCTTCTTGTTGGATATACTCTACAAAAAATCCAAAACTCACACCATCAACCAGAGTACATCAAAAAAGAGGAACAGTCACAGCAACTGAAGGGGGTCTAGAACACCCGATCAATATAAGATGTAAACCACCAATATATTTAGATCCAATAGTAACAGAGTTTGAATTACATCCATTAGGTTCACAAATAGAATAGGTTTGAGCACATCCTTACAAGATTTACCCTATAGGCTACCAATTGCAGATACTAGTAGTAAAACAACCCATGACCCTACTAGCTACTACACCTGCTCAATATCTGGCCAATCCAATCATTCCTTGAGGTCTCATGAATTCTCTTGAGTCACTCATAGATTGATTAGAATCCATGGAGGAGAAATTAACATCAATACAACAAAACATAAGCCTTTCCCTAAATGGGTAGATCTGAATCCACCCCCGCCAAACATTAAGAACCCAAAATTTCTCATTTTCTAATGGTTTGGGAGACCCAGAGCAGCATTTGGCACATTTCATCTCTCGATGTGATCCCATGATGGGGTCCCCAAAAAAACAAGAGATAGTGAAACTCATGTGTTTTGTGTAATTGCTGCAAGGACCATCCTTTGTGTGGTACACATTTTTTCAGGCTCGATCAATCATATGGTGGGAAGAGCTCCATCAGAATATCCTCTTCTAGTTCAGATTAATGTTATAGAATACACTGGTCTTCAACATCTCAAACTGTAATCATCTGGAAAATGAAAGAGACTCAGATTTCATTTCTTGGTGGAAAGGGTTTACATACTCCTTGAACTTACCACTCCCTCGATAATATATTTTTCCCATATGTACAAAAATTCTTCCTGGTGAGTTGTGTATGCCGATAATCCCTATTAAGTACACTAGAGGGTTTTAGGAAATTTTATCAATCACTCTTAGAGTGGAAGACTACATCACAAAGACAAAATAAAAGGCCCAAGTAATTCTATTAGTATAGGAAAATATAATAGAAAAATTAGAGGGTTCCACTGTTACACTTAAGAAGGCCCATGTACCTACTCCTACTTCAAATCCTGCAGCATATCATGTGGCTACACATTCTGAGCATTAGAAACAATGTAAAACTTGTCAGGATGATCAAAAAGAGAATAAGATAAAATAGTTTTCAATGATTAAAAAAAGTTCTTTTTTTTCGAAATGACCAAGTCCTCAGCTACTTCATATCGGCATTGTAAACGTAATGTGATAAAGCTACCATTGCCCAGGAAGCCCAACAAATAGGGTGATGAATATCTCCCAAATTATTTTCCCTTCCATCAAGTATAGGGGCACAAAATCCACGAGTGTTTAATTTTTAAAGATGTCTTACAAAAGATGGTGGACTCTAGGAAAGAGAATTTTATGATTTCCCTATCTAAAATAGAATGTGTCTCCAACACCAATCTAGAGGAAGTGAATGAATGATATGAAGTCAAAGATAAGGGAATGAGGAATTTCAGTGATAGGGTGGTCAAAAAAATGATCAATCGAACTCCGACTATCCTCTAAGAACAACTCCAGTTCCCAACTATGCCTCTATCCATTTCCTCTACAACACATCCAACTTCATCTATAGCTCAATACTTTGACATCCAGTCCTCCAAAAAGAAACATGTCTATAAGGATAATAATTATATGAAGGAATATGATATCATTTCAAGGCCAATGTTAAACATGACACTATAGGACTTCATATCGATGTTATCAAAAACACGAGAGCTGACACACCAAATGGTAAAACAAAATTCCACCCATCAAATAGAATTTTCATCAAATGAAGAGTTGATCTTCGGTTTCATTAATGTTATTCACTTAATGGATACCTCATAAAATGATGATCCTGATTATGAACCTAAATTCGCTACACTTGATTTGGGAAATGGGGGAAGAGGCCTTCAGGGTCAATGATACATGGGAAGAAATGATCATTCCAGGAGTCACAAATTTAACCATACCCCTTATCAAACTATCAATATGTCTGATAATCATGGGAGAGATCTATAGAATGAATAATAGGAGTAGGGAATATCCCACACACATGATAAGGTCTTTCCTAATATGATAATCATGGAAGATCAATTAGAGGATATTCCACCCCTAAATCAACCTCTCTATGCAGGCAGTCTTGCTCGGACTAATCCACTAAGAGAAGAAGTGACATCAACTCCTATTCTAAGGGCTGATCTATATAAATCTAGAACATCTAATTCTATATAACCTATTAAAGAAACCCACATTCTGAGTAGTGTATACATTTGGATCATAAATGTGATTTATAAAATCAGTTATACTTAGTTCAATATATTTTTCCATCATATATTCCCTAAGTCTATCAAAGAATATCTGGGAATCACTCATCGATTCCTTGTTGATCCCTCGAAAATTTGAAACTAAGGTTGCTTCTTTGGAAGTGTATCGTGTAGAGAATAATCCCAAAAAATTCCACATTATTTTTTCATTCATATAATGGGATGAGGAACCATCATATAAGGAAACATCAAACCCTTAAATATATATCTACTATGATAAACAACATTGATATATGAAGATCCTTCATTTAGAACGACTCAAGAGTCATTCTCATCCTAATCCAAAGACATCATCAACTAGGTTTAAATGAGTCTGAATTTTCCCCCACTACCCTAATGTTATAGGATTATGAAAATAATATTAAAAATCCTCTCAGTGAAATCAAACTCAGTACTAGGATTGGGGATCTCAAGTCTGCCTCAAAATTTGTGGTTGTGAGACTGGATACATCCTTCAATGTTCTTCTATGAATACCTTGGTTACATCATCATGTGACTATCCATTATCCATACCACCAATGCATCAAATATTGTATCAATGGTCAAATTTTTACATTACAAGGAGACAAATCCCTTTTCAAATCCTTTTATTTATAACACACTAATGTAGGATTCTATCCTAAGGAAGGGAAACCTTCTATGGATTATATTGTCGATGGGATCAATGAACCAAATGGTCTGAAGATGATTCTAGCCAATCCTTTCAAATAGATCAGTATAGAGTATGTTTTCCCCATAAACCAAATAGAATATGTGGGTTCAGATTTTATCACACATAAAACAACTCATGTTATATCAATCATGGAAACTGAGCAAGATAGCATTGGAGAATACATATAATCTCTATGAAATACAGAAAGCATGGATGCAAATATCTTCATTCCTTCCCCTGAACTCTAACAATATCAAGTTTAATCATCTATACTAGAATTAGTTTTCATGACAAAGGGGGAAATGAATATGCTCATTCTTGATCTCTCTTTTCTCATTCAGAGATCCAAAAAGGCATTATGGCAGCAAGTGATCTAGAAATGGTTACTTTATCTTCCAAATATCCAAATATCAGCTCTGCTCATACCTTCAATGAAATTAATTCATTACCTACCACCCAGGTAGAGACAAAATAGGTAAATCATGAGGAAGATCAAGAAGTGGAAGACCTAAGTGATTCCCCAATAGCATTTTAGGAAGGTGTATCCACCACTTTTAATGAGATCAAGGAGATAATCTGGGTATATAAGACTACCAAGAAACCACATTGATTTGTGCATCCATGAATCAAGAAGAATTGAATGTGTATACATCCTCACTAAAGAAACACCGAGATATTTCTACCTAGAATTTCATAGAAATTTATTTCATTGAACCTGAAGTGGCCACCCATCACTTGGGTTTTCAATAAAACCATTGGGGGGTACATGCAGAATCTATAAGGACAAACCCAACTCATGCCTCCAAAATTTATACTAAAGTGAATGAACTCATCAAGTCTGATTTCATCTGAGAGGTAATGTATATAAAATATCTAGTGAATATTCTCCTAGTAAATAAGAAGAATGGGAAAATTATAGTTTTCATTTACTTTATAGATCTCAACTGAAACTTCATGAAGAATGACTTCCCAGTTCCAATCATTGAACTCCTGGTTGATGAAATAGGTGGTTATCAATCCCTCTCCTTCATTGATGGAAATTTAGGGTATATCCAAATTTTGACGGCCCCATAAGATGAAGAATACATATCCATCATATCCCCACAAGTAGTATTCTTATATCATGGAATGACCTTTGGTTTGAATAATAATAGTGCCACATACCAGTGTACCATGATTCATATCCTCAATCCCTTCCTAGGAAATTTTGTTGAATGTTATTTTGATGATCTCATGATCAAATACCGATAACATTTTGACCACTTCACTGACCTAGAGACAATCTTTAACAAGATAAGATAGAATCTTCTGAAGATGAACATCTTAAAATGTCATTTTGGGGTACCCTCATATAATTTTGTTAGCTTAATCATATACCATCACGACATAAAAGTTGACCTTGGAAAAAAAGATCCATCCTTAGCATTTCACTGCCTTGAATTCATACAGAGTTAAGGGGACTTTAAGGAAATATTTCCTATATTAGGAACTTCATATAAAACCTTGTTAGAAAGTGTCTTCCCTTCACTAGACTTATGAAGAAGGAGGCCACATATCAATGGACCAGTGACTACTAGTAATCTTTTGACACCATCAATAAATACCTATTGAGGCCACTAGTGTAAATCCACATGTTGATGGAATTACCCTAATACCCAATGTTAAAGCCCTGCAGTGATCATTAGGTGACTTCCTTGCACAAAATAATGATGATGGTAATGAAAACAACATTTATTATGTTATTTTAACAATGCTCAATGATGAGACTCATTATTTAGATATCTAGAAAAACTATTTGTAATTGATGTTTGTGGTCTAGAAACTATGACACTACCTGAAGCACCAAAAATTCCAACTAGTATCTCAAAATAACCCACTCAATTATATCCTCACCCACACTATGTTAATAGGATGTTTTGTTTGTTGGGTGGTTATCCTACTATAGGTCGATATATATTTTGTACCTTAGAAAGTTGTGAATGTTCAGGTCATAACATATTTTCTTGTAGAACACCCTTCATTTGAAGTAATGTTGTTAAATATTGAACTACATTATGAAGAGATATTATTTATTCAATTAGGCCCCCATGAATGGGAAATGTATTTCAATAGTGCATCCAAGAGCTCTATGGGAAATAGAATGGAATACCATAAGCTCAACAAAGTTGGGTTTGGGAATGTGCTTATCTCCCTATTGAAGGAAATCCTAACTTACTCCTCCCTAATATAAGAAGGTTGTAACAATAATGATGTAGAATATTATGACCTCATTACAGGCCTAGAATTGGCACTCCAAATATAGGTGGACAACCTCAAGGTGAAAGGTGACTAAGAGTTGGTAATTAAACATATCAATGGGGATTATGCCATCAAAAAGGAATATTTGATCCCCTGGTTGACTATTTATGGGGGTTAAAGGTAGATATCCCCTCATATCCAACACTAACTTGTGTCCCATGATAAAAAACACCTAGATCAATGTAATAGAAAATACATCTACAGCTCTTGCAGATCCGAACCAGGATGAAACGATCATTATCATTGTCATCACCGAATGATATCACCCTTCTTACTCAAAAAGGAAGGGGTAAATGAAGTACGACCTATCCATAAGTTTAATGGACCTCCAACAAGATTTATTATTACCATCATTGAATACCTCTAAGACAGTGCACTCCCATTTCACAGAGCTTGGAAGGATAAAATACGACAGAGAGATATTAACTTCACCCTTTATAATGGACCAAATCAACAGAAAGTCCTCTAAAAACATTTCTATGATGAAGCCCTTATCAGATGCATTGATGAAGAATAAATAGTAGTTATTAAGGAATAAGTTCATGTAAGAGCCTATGGTGCCCACCGGTCATGGTATAGGATTTCAAATTAAATCTGAATACATGGATACTTCGGGCTGTTGATGGTGCATGATTGCACAAAATTCACCAAGAAATGTCATTACTATTCAGTGCATGCAAACTTCATCCATTAACCCCCAAGTTTTCTACATACAGTAAGATACTAATATAAATTTCCTATATAGGGAATGGATTTTTGGGTTCACAACTTCCATCTATGGAAAAGTAGTTCAAATACATCTTAACTACTACTAATTTCTTCTCTAAATGGTATGAGGAAATTACCGTCAAAGAAAGAAGGGACAAAATAATGTTTGGTTTGTAAAATACAACAAAATTACCATATTTGGTTTCCCTTATAAAATAATGATATAAAACATCACAAAATTCCATGGTGCTAAAGTAGAAATGCTATACCAGGAATATGATATCAAGTCTAATCATCCATCCCGATATCCTGTGGAGGCTAATGAATATATATATGCCTTCAACAATAGTCGGTCAAACATACTATAGAAAATGGTGCACAAAGGTAATAATTCTTGGACAGAAATTCTATTTTATTCCTTATGGGATTACTGAACAATGACTTATACTTCCACACAGGCGACCCCATACTCACTGGTATCTGGAACTGAAGTAGTTCTTCCCTTTGAGTGCCAATTTCATTCACTCTTAATTTACATATTTGTGCAATTATCTACATATGAGAAATCCAAAAAATGAATGGATGAATTGGAATGATTGTATGATAAAATATCAAACAACCTACATCACTTGGAGGTCTATCAAAATTGAATATCATGGTATTTCCACAACAAGTTCCTCCTCCACTCATTCCTCCAATAAGAACTAGTATTAGTCCTCATAACTCAAATGATACTTGGAAGGAAGCCTCCAAAACATGAAACAAAGTGGGGGAGGACCTTATTCCATACATAAGGTCCATTATAATGGATCTTATTCCTTAATCTCAATGGATGGATAGATTATAATGACACTGGCCAATGTAAGGTTTCTGAAGAAATACTTAGTGTAATATCATGAAGAAACATCTCAACTGCAAGATGTTAAATTGAATAGTGGATATTTTTCATATGACCTTAAAATTAATTAAATTACATCTATTCTACACATCATTAAGTTGGGTTTCATTATCATTTTCATTGTATGAAAATAAAATTCCCAATATACGGTCCTAGTCGTATGACCTAAAACTGCAAGATACCATTCTTCCTCGCTATATGACATTAGAATGCATGGTTAACATCCCTCTCATTTGATGTTGAGAAAATTTAAATGAATCAAAGGTTGATATATACCTTCTTATCCCTTAAAAATGGGCCTCCATCTAATGTTTAAGTCCCAAACATATCCCTCTAATCCCTCAGGGGGCCGAGATTTCCACTTTTTCAAACAAGAGGAAGAAAGGATGTGAAGATCTTATGTATAAGCCCCACTTACATCATCACCACCCCATTATGTCACTTGGGCCTCTATTATGGGCATAAGTCTTGAAACATATCACATACTTATCGCATGACAGTGAACTACATGATCCTTTATAGAACTACATGAGGATTGATTCTCATTCAAATGAGGTATGTAGTGACACCCAAACTTATCCTCAAGGGTTTAGTTGTGATTAACAGAGAAAAATACACCTTCCTTTGCCTATGTTTGAATTATATATGCACAAAGAACCTTTCTAAGACACAGGGATTGATTCCTATTACAATAGATTGCATACACAATCTCGAGAGAACTATGTGGGGCTTGATTCTCATTATAATGAGATATGTAGTGACACCCAGATCCCCGGTCTCAGGTCCAACAACAATAACCCCCCCCCCACTCCCTATGAATAGATAAGACCTATATAGGGAACCTTCTAAGAACTATGTATGGTCTGATCCTCATTCCCATGAGATACCATGTGATTCCCATACTTCCATTCTCAGCCCACGCTACAACACTTATGTTCTTTCACATCAGTTCATCTTTGGATTTACTACATGAATTTAAAATGAATGAGATTTTAAGAACTATTTATGGTTTTATTAGAATTCTAATTAGATACATAATGATTCCTAGATCATATCTTCTGGCCCAGTCACCACAGAATCAAAATACCCATATCCTTCACTTGTGTTTCCATTATGCTATAGAAATAACCTTTTTTCACTTCTTTTTTTTCACACCGAGAATATCTCACATGGGAGTAAGATTTTTTTAAAAATGATTCCACATATAATCAAGGAATATCAGTTCATGGTGGGGTTACCATGGTCTTGGATGAAATACCTTAAATGTCACACCAAATTTCCTTGTCACATGGAAATAAATTGCATGATATCCTCAAGAACTACTTATTCCTTCATTCTCATTCCAAAGAGATCCGTAATGATTCCTGGAACTTCCTCCTTGGGTCGAGGAACATCACAAAATGAGAAATTACCCTACTCTACCATGTATGAGTTAGATCTACATGAAGGTTTCCAATACAGGTTCTCACCCTATGAATGAACTCCTATAAAAACAATATTTACTCCACACATGAATTCAATCAGTGTGGGGGACCATTATTTCTGAACTACATGTGGCTTGATTCTGGACCCGACAAGATATTATGGGATTCTTAGGTCATATGCCTTAGCCCAACTACAGTATTCCCTTACTCTTCATGATGAAATACCATTTCTTCTTACTATGCGATGTTTAAATGCATGGATAATGTCATGAACATATGAATTTAAACCACATGGTACCTCAAGAACTATATATGGATTGATTCGTATTCCGTTGAGATATTTAGTGATTCCTAGGCCCCATGTCATAGTCCTAGACATAGGGTAAAAAAATAGGGATCCCCCATCTTCTATGTATAAAAAAATATGTTTGTAAGAACTCTTAATTTGGGTCCCCTCATTAGGGGGTACACTGAGGAAACAATGATTCCCCCATCTACATATGAGTAGAATCTATGTAAGGGACTTTACACTTCATGAACAATATTAGTAAAAAATCTTCCTTTGTGCTTGGATATATCCCTTCAACACACCATACTCCTAATCGTAAACACTTTTAGATATCCAAAACCTTTCTCTAGCTCCCAATGATAGAATTTATAATACATAGGGACGCCTTTACCTGGTTATGTTGCAACACACCCTAGAGGCTTTCATAGATTATCCCCAAAAATGGGTTTTTCTGCCTAAGGATTCCACTATTGACCATGTTGTAACATTATACAGATAGATTTTCCTAAAAAATCCCACAAAACACATTTTTCAACCACTGGTAACTTCATCCTTGGGAGAATCCTCTTTTTTCTCCATCGACATGGATGATATTATATTGGCACCCATGTTTTGAATTAGTTTTACGGTCATATCCCATATACATTCCTTTTATTCTTTCACCTGATTGAAGAACCCCCAAGATAATGGTTCGAAATTCCCTCCCTGGTGTATGAAGAATGTCAGAACGACCATGGTATGATACACCACATGTTACCTGTTTTTTCCATGATGATATGGTCCAATGTGTATGACCTAAAACTATAGGAGTCACATTTCTAATTTTTATGACAGAAATATATGGGTATCCTTTTTCCCCAAACCATGGGTATTTTTGAACTGAAATGCACATCCCTTATTTAGGTACCTTCTTCCAGAAACCAAACTCTTTTCCCAGGGAAATATAAATCTTGATAACTTTCCTTTGTCCACCAGCAATAAAATTTCTGAATTCTTGAAAAAAATATTTTCCTAACAATGTTGTGACATACCGCAAATGGATTTTTAAAAATTATTCCACAAAATGGGGGTTTTCAGCCAAAGGATGCCACTAACGACTATGCACTAACACGTCCCATCGATCATTGCCTAAAAAACCACAAAACCATTTTTCCAATCATCGGTAACTTCTTCCAAAATAGATACCTCATCTATAACCATAATCATTATTTACCCAAACCACTTTTTGGATTAGGTAATCCCCTGACTATAACATACAATTTTCTCCTCTCACACCTGAATATGGTATAACATTTGTAGACAAATTACTAAAAATGGTAGAATCATTAATATTTTAATCAAAACTGAAGACATTAAATTATAGCCCCACTAACATCCTTTTTGTACGACATTAAACTTCATTTCCTAATGTCTTTTTTGTATCACTTTAAACTATATAACACAATGTCTTTTATGTAATACATTATGCTACATAGTTATTGTATTGGTCTCATGACTTTAAACTGCATGGTACTTTAACCCTTTTCAAGAATGGGTTTTTCCTCCTGGCGTCAACTATCTAACAAGATGAACCCTCCTTCACTCGAACAAAATTCACGCAGGAGTAGTTTCCCATTCATGAACAGTGCCAATACAAATTTTCTCATCATTATTAGACACCTCCCTTTGGTAAATCCACTCATAGTGGTCTTGAGAAATCCAAATCTCCATAAACTCCATTAGGTCATCATTGATAGAATGTCAGAATTCTTGAGAATTTACTTTCGTAACATTGTTGTAATACTTCTTAGTTGGATTTATATAAAATGTCCCAAAAATGGGTTTCTCAACCAAAGGATCCCACTATTGTCTCTGAAGTAACACAACCCAGTTTAATTTGTCTAATACAACCCACAAATGGGTTTTTAAATTAGTGGTAACTCCATACTCAGGAGAGACCCCCTCTATTCCTGAATATATTTTTTATATTTATAAAAACAAAAACAATGCCTCAATATTCCACATTGGGTATCTAAAGAATGTTGGAACATACTCATCACATAATCCATGTTTAGGTCATTATTTCAAAACTTTTGGTAAATTATTTTTAGCATAAAACACAAATATCTTTAGTATAACTTGAAATATGTTAAAATACGAATATAAAGAAACACAACACTCACCAGATTGAATACCCACAATGGGGAATCTAGAAAAAAGATGATTCTTGGCTCACTAGAACTACTATCTATATGGTTTAGGCAAAAAAATTGATCAATGAAAATAAATAGGCCTAAATCTTGTTAGTAATAAGACCCTAAAACAGTATTCTATGAAAAATACAAGTCTCTCCTACTAAGACTTCCTTATATAATACTTATTAAAAAATTAGGTTGCTGATACAAAAGACACAATGTTGGTAGGGTTTTCTATATGACCCTAGAAATACTCATACTACACTCACTAGGCCCTATGAATTAGGAAAAAATTAGATCATCCTCCAATGGTTTAGATAGCTCAAAATCCAATGAAATGATGTTGGGATGAATTAAAGTGTCCTATAATTACCTTATAATTAGATTCTTTTCATTCTAAATGGATCTAATTCTAAGGGGGTTTTGTTGACACGGTTAATTTTGTTTGATGCACTTTGTCATATAATTAAATATATGAACCACACTTAGGCACCAAATATTGTGTTTGAGTAAAATTTCATCATTATACCCAGATAATGAATAGATTGTATTTCCGTATTCTCTCACTGAAATGGATTTAACCCAGCCCAAAAAGTTCACAGTGTGACTCTCCATTTTTCAAGATCAATGATTATAACAAAGGGACATGCCCAAAGGCCTAGGATAGAAGACACACACTAATATTGATTAGGGTTGTGGGGTTTTAGTACCTGTGGTAGGGTGTATCTGATTCCCCTAGGTACATACGCACACCACATGTGAACACCCCCTATGCACACCACCTATGAATCAGAAGGCTGGCACAACCACCCATGCATGGAACTAAAAGGTTGTGACCCCTACACAAGAGACCTACATAGAGCATATTCACCCAATACCTATGTGGGAAAATGATTTCATCTAGGGTCCCTAGTTGACTATAAATAGGACCCTAAGGAACCTCATTTGGATAACTAGAAAATTGGAAGAAACCCCTCAGCTCTAACTACAAATCCCATTCACCCAAGACTACAAATATTCTCCAAGTATCTCTCCAAAACCTGATAAAATAAGTAATTAAGGGGTAAAAGTGAAATAAAAGTCCCTTCAATGTCTGAATCACAAGAAACCTACATGAGGAACCCTTACTACTAGTGAAAAAACAATATGCATGAGGCCTATTTTCTAACCAATGACCATCATGAGGCTCCTATGGGGAAACCATAGGATTACCAGGGTGTCTATGTCAAAGCCTCACCCAATATTGTTCCATGGTGGTCCATTCCCTAAGTCATACTCAACTCGAATAGACTTACCCCACCTATGTGAAACATTTTAGTTCCACCCTGGTCATATGTGAGGCACCCCTTCCTTTTAAGACTATACATATATGATCCCCTCTTTGATTCCTCTTCTAAGACAACAATGGTATAAATACTCTTCCTTCATTTCCCTTATCTAAAAGGGTATAATTTGAAACTCTCACCATGGCCTCTAGGGTTGCAGTAGGATGAAGAGGGGCACACCAATGTGTATCCCATTTGGATATGTATTCTTACGGTCAGAGGTTTCCCACACATTCCTACCACATGTTTAGGATCTTTAATGTGTGTGTGAGTGTGTATTCCAATGGTCATGAGGACCCTGACCCTAGGGATGGTTTCAGAGAGTTACCAGTCTTGGGAACTAGGGTTAGGACCATGTCCTACCCTTGTAATATCTCAAACCCGGAGCCTCTAGTTCCAAGCAGGGAGGGTGAGGATCATGCATGTATTCCCTTTTAACATGGAATGGAATTATCATCCCTTATACCATACCAATTTCAGGTCATCCCTATTTGATTAATCCCCTTTTGTTTCTTATAGGAGGTTTCAATATTGCTCATATTCTCTTATTGGACACTGGTTCAGAGAAGGGATGTGCACCGGAGTCCTCTCATATCTCTCGTACCCTCTACCTTTTCCAATAGTAGAGGATGAGAAGTGTGTGGTTTTATAGATCTTTCGCTTCCTCTTGTCCATAACATTCAAGAATGAATCATCCTAACTCATGTAGACATAATGACTAGCTAAAAACATGGAACCCACACAACATGAAACATGTTTTGATAGGGGATTATCCTTTGAATCTTCCACTTAAATTACATAATTGGGACTTTATTGGTGTGGGCCCTCAATTCCATGCATCCAAAATTAGGGTAAAGTAGATTGTGGGGTTGCCCAGATCTTTCGTTTCCTCTTATTTCTCACAACAAGCATGAATTGCGTGTACATAGAGGTTGATGGTAGTCATGAAATACACATGATCCCAAAACTTCATGGGAATAATTTCAAGTATAATCCCTAACAGAATCATGGCCTCCTACTTGGTATAAGCCCCAATATTTCATCAACATGGGCACCCTTATAAGCAATAATCCCCAATCCAAGCTCATCCCTAGGAATCCTTCTTAGGATTATGTCGTAATCATAACCCCCATTCACTAGGGCATCCACTTAAGTAGAAATCCCATAAATAAAACCTCCTGGAATCTTCTTCAGGCGTAATCCCCAACCTAATCCTCTTAAAGGGACACACTCTCCTATGAGATAAACCTTTATAAGGTCTCTATAAATGTGATCCCTCATAATTCAACTATGTGGGATTTGATTCCCATCCAAATTGGCTAAACATGAATCCTCTATGAGGTTTAAACCCAACACCTCAAATCAAACATGTTCTCTATGGGAAACATTCCTAGCATGGTATAATTCAACATAGAAATTCATATCCATTCAAGGTTCCCCAGGCTAAATCAGCATAAGTCCCACACAAATATTTGACTAGGAACCTTTCACCTATAATACCTTTACACATGAAATTAAATTGTACGTTTAATTACAAATCACATGACCTTAAAAGGTATAATGTTCCCCAATATGTATAACTAAACTAAATGGGTTCTAATTCTGTTCCCAAGGATACGTATGAAGCCCATACATGGGTTTGATACCTACATAAAAATTTGTGTATCCCTGATGGTGAGACAATTTAGAGAAACCCACTACATGGCTTCAAAACAATAATCATCATAATAGCGACTAAAGAATATCTAATCAGTATATAAGAGGATACCATCGATGGAGAACCTTGAATAGAAACCTATATCTCCATTAATGAAGATCCACAAATATATAATTATGATTATAAATTCTATACATGTTAATAATTGATTTTCAATTCAAGGTTAACCCCTATAATAATTCGAAATTAATGAAGGATTCATAAACAAATATTATATCTAAAAAAGAGTCACATAGTAGAAAACAATTCCCCCTAAAAAGGTGTAATGAGTCAGACCTCCCATCCTCTTGACTAATGTGAGTCATTAATCATCATTGGATAAACTTCCCAATGATAACCTACCTTTGTAAAGTACATCTCTCATGGATATAGAACCATTGGTTGTTACCAGTTTTTCAAACAAACCCATTGGAGAGCATTTATAAATAGTAAAACCTGATATGAATGTTTACACACAACTAAACCCCCTAAAATAAAAGATTGGGTGAACACTAATCACATTGGGAATCAATTACATTTTTACTTCTATTTTCATCTCATTAGGAACTCAAGATAGAGAAAGGATTTTTTTAAGGAAAACTAACATTTTTAATATTTGAATGGGAATATTTTACATCCATATCCATATTATTATTAAAAAATGTGAATAATGTTTTTAATATTATACTCTAATTTTTGAAATTCATTTTTACCGATATTTTAATTTATATAAATGAATTAAAATGAATTTTATTGAAATTTTATGAATGATGTAATTTTTAAGTTTTACTGAAAATTTGAAAGTAATCTTTGATTTAATGTACATACCATGAAAATAATTTTCCACCATCATGACCACTCAATACTTTAAATATTACTTATAGTGTTTCCATACTTCTTTTCAAAGAAAATTTTTTATTAATATTTTAAATTTTTATATTTTAGTTAGTTATTTCAAAATTAAATGGGTATTTTCCTTAATAAATATTCTAGTGATAATTAAAATTAATTTTTCATACATCATAACATACCTTTATGTTACTTATTCTTTACTTAGAATATGATTCATCGATATCATACTCATTATATATGTAGATAGTTTTTGGTCATGATGTAGAAATACTGTAGAATCCCATTTTCTTTTCCATGAGTTAAGTTTCAATAAATGATAAATGTTTTGATGATATTGTGGTATATATATAAATTTATTATGATTATTTGATAGGTGGGTCAATTATATCCCTATAATTAATTGGGTAAATATTAATGTTTTATGATCTCAAGAGGTACATGAGAGATTATCCCAAGCCCAATAGAGTCTACATGGAGGTTATACCAAGCTAAAAGTAAGTACACTAGTGGTTACCCCAATCCAAACAAGTGATGAATGTCTTGGTGAGTTTCATTGACATAAGATTTGTATGAATATAATTATGTAACTATTTTATAACATGATCATATGATTTTGATATTTTCTCATGGATCATGAATTTTAATTCTCTTATGATTCATGTCTTATGAATAGATAATATTTACTCCACGAATCGTGATTATGATATATGGTTTGTTGTCTATTATTTTTTTATCATTACAGTCATGTTCTCATACAATTATGATAATGTTATGATTAGAAATGATCACAGAATGATATCTTACATATATACCCTTACTAAGCATCTGATCTCACCCTTATGTTTTTTATTCAGAAAAATATTGAGAAAGATTTTATGTATGACATACCTAATGGTACTAGATGTAAAGAAAGTAGTGGGAGATAATGTAATTTTTTTTGAACCAACTATTTATGTATCCATTTTTTCATAGATACAAAAAATCTATGGTTATAACATGGATAATAATAATATATATTAAATATTCATCTAAAATTATGTAATATTTATATATGAAAATATTGGTTCACCTTACTTGGTATCTGAGTTGGGTTTAGTTATTTTTGAAACTAGGATGAGATAACTCTAATTATATCCCTTAGGAAAATCCTAAGTATAAAATAATATCCTATGTTATGGTAAATAATGTTGTGTGTTTTTTATACCAAATACATCCCTATATAAATAATAACAAGTGGATAATGTTATAGAACATATGCACCTAGGGGTACCAACATTCAATGGGCTGAATTGTGAGTTAACTCAATCTTCAACAGTGCATGATGAGTGAGACTAGGACTAGACAACTAGCTACACACTCTTAGAGGGATATTCTTGTGTTAATTCACATTTATTTTATGATCCATTATTAAGGATTTGAATATATAATAATCTTGGAGGGCCTAAAATAAACCTAAGGTGTGATATATTAAAAATGTTTCATGAATTAGACATATTATAAATCATTTTTTATGATTATATGAATACTCATAATGAATTTTTTTTATCTCACTATTATTTTTTGTTTTAGTTACTGATTGGGAAAGAAGGAATCATGCTAATGATGGATGTGATGGATGATGCAATGACTTTCCCCACAGGAAACCAAATAAAATGGGAGATGGAATATGAAATCTTGTGATTATGAATAACCATTCATCATGATAAATGACTAATAACCAAAACTTTGGTGAATTTCTAGACAAACCAGATAAGATAAAATGGAGTTTCATGATGACCATAATGGAATGAAAATTCAAATTCCTTCATATCCATAATATAGATTGAAAAACATGGGGGATTTTATTAAAAAAAAGAATATGTTTTATGCGTGGAAAATAAGGGAAAAAAGAAAGTAACTATTTAGGAAAAATGAAATTTTTGCTGAGAGAACCACCAGTACAAATTTATCCTTTAACATGACCATTATAAGGGATTTATTAGCATTATAGAAGCACTAATAATATAAGTTATGTTAAATGGTTATCTTTAACAGTGCTGAAAAGAAGTGTCGTTAAAGCCCCCCTTTAGAATACCTTTCTTAGCACTATTAAAGGGTGAATTTATCAGCATTAAACAAAGTGTTGTTAATGTCCCCCTTTATTAGAACTTATTTGTAAGTGATGATAAAGATGGAAATTTTTTTTTTATTTAGACCTATCCCTGGACCACCATTTATCAGTGCTTTTCACCCCGATTATTAGTTATTTTCACCCAATCGCTCAAGCATTTCACCCCCCTCTATTATCATCCATTTTTGTATTTTTTTCCTCCTACGCGGACCTGAATTTGATTCATGTACCTCTCATTTGTAACTCGAATGCCTTTACCACTACAACATGTTGTTTTATTTTCTATTTTATAGTATATATATATATATATATTTAAATATATATTTTTTATTCATATATTTATATAATTATTTTTAAATGCATCTATAAAATATATGCTTGTGTGTGTGTGTTATATTTATTTAAATAAATTATATGTTGATATTCATTTAAATATACTAGAATATAATATAAATATTTATTTATTTATTAATACAAACATATATTTATATAGAAACATTTTATATTTTTTATAAGTATATATATGTATTTATATATTTCTATAATGTAAAATATGATTGGATATTATTTTTGAATGAATTTTTAAAAATTTTCTATATATATTATATATTTAGATATAAATTTTAAACATTAATACATATATATATTTACATATTCACATATAATCATATATTTATATATACATTTTTTATAATTTATTTATAAATATTTATTATAAAATACGTTTATATTCTATATTTAATGATAATTATAATGATTTATTTATAAAAATACATTTATATATGATATTTTTCATAATACACACACACACAAGTATATGTTTATATTTATCACAAACTCATTCATATATTTACATTATATGTATTTATTTACATATATTAGAATATACATATATATATATATATTTCTTTATTGACACACATATGTTTATATAAAAACATTACTTGTATAGATATATATATATAAGTTAATTCATTTTTATAATGTAAATAAAATTAACAAGGAATATTTATTTTATGTATTTAAAAATAAATTTTTATGTAAATATGTTTAAATGTGTATTTATACAATTAATTTATAATAAGTTTATATAATAAAATATACATATATTTAATTATAAACATAACTAAATTTTGAAAAATGATAAAATTTTAAAAACATAATATCCATATAAATGTAATACCTAGGAACAAAATTAGTTTTCACCGAAAAAATACAAGAACACCCCCTTAAATGAGGATAAAGTTCAATCGAATGTTAAAATATTGGGATACCCATAATAAAAACTCACATTTAGAGGAATCATTGGGCCTTGATTGTCCACTAAAACTATTATAGGGGAATCCTATACATCATGAGGGAATATATCTCCCCGCATGATTCTATTTGATATGTGGTAGATCCCAAACAGACACCTGGATCAAAATTTATAGCCATTTGAAGTTCAAGTCGTGTTTTCAACATATCTTCGAACCTTAATTAATTCATTTAATTTTTATGTCATCCAATTGTTATTAAATGACTATTAATAAATAATAATTATCAATTTTATAATTAATTTTATTTTATAATTATTTTGTAATTAATTTTCACTAAATATCTTATATATTAAATGTAAATGCGTATGTAGCCTTTGAAAATTCATATTTTAAAAAATATATTATTTTCATATCAATATAAATATATTTATATTTTAATATATTTTTTTCAATGAAATATAATTTTTTTGATGTGTACAAATTATCAAGGCTAATAAAAAAGTGATGATAAATCCCCCCCCCATCATCGCTATTTTACTAGCACTAATAAAGACTGGCCTTTATCAGTGCTTTTTTCATAGCACTGATAAATGCCTCCTTTTATCAATGTTTTTTTATTACTACTAGTAAAAGGAACCACTTCATCAGAACTTTTTTACTAGCATTGATAGGGGGCTTTATCAGGGAATTTGTATTATCACTAATAAAGCTGGCCCTTTATCAGTATTTTTTAGAACTGATAAAGACCCACTATCAGTGCTTTTTGTAGTGCTAATAAAGGGTTCAATTAATAGTTCTTTTTGCTAGTGCTAATGAAGCCTATCACTATTAAAAACCTATTTTTTAGTTGTGAAAATTCTATAAATCCTACGGTTCCATTTATAGTTAAATGTATTATGTGTGGGGAGAATTGTAATTATCAAATTCCATGAATTAATCCAAGGGTTAACTCATTTACTAAGGAACTTCATATGTTACGCCAATAATTAAAGTAGATGGATTAAACCATTTATGTATTGGGATTAAAAAACTATGTTATATAATTGTTTTATCAATTATATTATGGTTATAAGAATCATAACACATCTAATGATTTTTCTACAATGGTTTTCTTTAATGTTCTTAAAACATATATTCAATGGCACCGATAACCTTGAAAATTGATTTAGTGGTAAGGTGAAATTTTTATAAAACGCATAATTTAAGGATAGATAATCCTTAAAATATTCCTAATATTGAGATAAAAATGTTTATTTGGGATAATGAGAAAATCGATATTGAAAAATTAAATTGATTAGTTTTAAGGAACTTGAAATTGATTTCAATTTTGATGAAAATGAAATTTCTGTTATCTTTAATGATATTTATTTCATCTTCTTATTTATCAAATATATTATATAGTCTATGATTTTATTTACTAAAAACCCATAGATTTATGTTTTTCAAGAAATTATGTTTTAATTTATTTTTTATGGAGATTCAAGTCATTTTTGGAAATTATTGACATGTTTTAATAGAATATGTGATCGTGGTATTCATCTTTTTTGTGTGTGTCCTTATAAACTAATCTATATTTTTTGGAAGTTATATTTCTTTTTATTTTGAAAATTTAGTGAGATTATTTCTAATTTTTTTTTTTTTGAAAATTTTTAGACATATTTTGGAGGATTCTTAAGGATAAAAGACTTATAGAATGGAATAATTTGAACATTGGGTTTTATTGTTTAGGTTTTAGATATTAACATACTATTTCATCATATATAGATTTAGCCATATTGGGTAACCAATGAAAACCATTTTGGAAAACATATAGTGATGTTAGGGTTGTCTTTTAATTCTTTTAGCGATCGTATGATCCTTTACAAGTTAATTTTAGTACTTCACGATTTAAAAACTTATCTTGAAAATTCATTTCTTAGATTAATATATGAAGGGAAATATTATATAAGGAAAACCAAATGATAAAGTTATGATTATGAAATTGAAAGATATAAATTAATTATATTTTATCATATTCTATATATTGATATCAAAATAATCCCATCATCCTTAGTAAAAGGATCTTAAAATAAATATATATTTATTTAACCATCATTTATGTTTAACTGATGGAATTTTCACCCCTCACTAGTTCATGGTTTTATGGTCATTAACAATCTCATGACCATACTATCTATCTCTCATTATTAGTCCTTGAACATTATTTTTCTCCTATATTTATATATTTTAACTTCTGTCCAATATTATCCTAATCTTGGAACCTTGTTATGTGTTATTTTACGTATCCATTATATTACCCACTATCTATTTTCAATAGAGTCCTTATTATCTCTTCGTATGATATTGGTTTTCAACAAATGTATTTTAAAATATTGAACCTTTTACAACTGAGATAAAATTGTGAGGTTGGAATTTATTTAAGGGGGTGTAACTATAATGTCCCATCATTGGATGAAAATAAATCATTTCTCTGAGTCGGTTCACCAAACGACCTCAAGCATGCATCCTCATACGATAGAGGCTACTGATTATAAGTGGGGAACTAAAGTGAAACTCTAAGGTGACTATACCCCATATCAGAGTTCACATCCAAAACCAAAAAACCAAATATCATAAAAATGAGATTTGTAATAAATAATAAATAAAATAAAACATGATATTATAAAATGGAATGCAATAAATATAATGAACCATTATTAATGTACATACATAGTACATCATTTTTTCAGATTACAAAATCATTACACAAATAGAGGCTTAGAGACCGTATTAGTTTAGTTCCCTTGGAAACATGGGAATTTAAAACCTTGTACATGAGTGAGCTACATTATCTCATAATAGGTTCTCCAATACTAGAACCCTTATTATAAATATTATACATAAAATATATCTTCATACCCTAGGGATGGAAACATAAAAAGGGGTGATATCATATTCTCAGTCAGGAAAAATAAGGGAGATATAGTAGCATAATATTGAGAATAAGGGTATGAGAATGTGATAAAAACATTATATGATAATACTCTGTATATCAGAGATCGTAAAATTGAATTCATGCATAAATATTAGAGGTTCAGAAGTCCAGAAAAATAATGGGAACAAGAGCATGATCCTTAAAGGTATAAGACATGGAACTTGTGTTATACACATAAACATAGAAAAACCTATGCTAAGATTACATACTGATACCCTCATAACATGTTAGGCTTGGACTGATAAAATTTTACCCTCTTTGATATTGGGATTCCATCTTGTTTACCCTCTAGTTTTGGGATAGAGATGCACTCATGTGTACCCTCTTGTTTCAGGATTTAGATTACCTCATGTGTACCCTATTGTTTCATGCTTAATATTCCCTCTTGTTTCAGTCTTGGGATTACCTCCCATGTACCCTCTTGTTTTGGGCTCAGATGCCCTCTTGTGTACCCTCTTTTTTTAGGCTTAATATTCCATCTTGTTTCAGGCATGGGATGCCCTCTTGTGTACCCTCTTGTTTTGGGATTAAGATGCCCCCTTTTTGGGATTGGTATTCCCTATCATATAGCATACTGATCTCATAAAACATTTATCATTAACCAATGAATTGGAGATATATATATAGGTCCCATCCATATCATATTAAAATCATACATACATGTGACATAAGATAAAAAACATTCATCATTTAATGACCCATGAAAAGAAATAGGGTTTATAAGAATAAAATCCTAACCCATTAAATAAAATGGGTATCATTAAAATTTCATCACCTAGTAACCTATGGAAAATAGATAGGTTTCATAATCATTTAATTAAATTATAACCCATGAAAATAATGTTGTTTCAAAAACACAAAACCCTTTGAATAAAAATAGTTGTCATAAATATCATGCCATCAAAACATAAACCATTCAGATAAAGAATATGAATGGAAACTTTGTATAGTTTCCCACAAAGGAATGAGTAATATAAAATTATGTCTTAGATATAAATAAATTTTGAAATATCTTTCAAAAACATTTCTAGAGTAAAATATCCTCTCCTCTTTGAAAAATGATTTTTTAAAATGTAAAACCTTTTGAAAACTATTCTGTTATAAAATACCTTGAAAAAATAGAAATAAGTACTAAAATCATTTTGAAAAACTTTTTCTGTGTAAATATATAAAATAATATTGAATACATTTTGAAAACAATTTTCCCTCAAAACTTATAAAATAATCATTAAAACATTTTAAAAACCACTTTTATTGAAAACAACTTGAAAACTTATAATGAAATCATGCTTTTTTTAAATGCCACTAATTTGAAATAATTTTAAAACATATAAACAATGTGTGAATTTTTTTTGAAACCCATTTCACTGAAAATGATTTTAAAACTTATGAAAAATTACTAAAAATATTTTGAAAATATTTTTAGAGAACATGGTTTCGATAGAACACATATTTCCAATTCAAGATAGAGGTAAAGTGCTACTTTCTTAAAAACACTTTCTTAATAATACTACATTCCAAATATTGAAAAAATGGTACCAATACATGAATATATCATTAATATATATTAGAGAATACAATTTATGATTACTCTTGAGATATCGATCATAGAATTTCATCAATGGAAGTATAATCTTAAAAAATCTCAATAAACGATGAGGTTTTTTCATACACTCTTACCACTTGGTACCTTCGAATTATAGTCCTCAAGCAATAAAATGAAATTCGGTGAAGCTTAAAATAAAATAAAAATAATTAGTTTCATCATTTAACATGTAAAAGGTTATATATACACCTCCTAGAAGAATATAGTTTCATAACATGGAAGGTGTATCAAAGAAGGGAAATTGAGGCAAAATTAATTTTTTAATTTGGTAACTTTTGAAACATAAAACCCATGAAATAAATATCATAAAAATTGATATTTAAATACCTATAAATTTAATTATAATAATCATATAATACATTTATGGTAATTAAAAACACAACATATATGAAATAAGCGGTGAACGTGGATTGTTTCTCGTTGAAAATAAAAGTGAGATGAGAAAATGATTACTAATTGAGTAACTTTAGAATCATGATCCCCATGAAAGAAAAACATAAATTAAATATTGTAATAGAATTAAATAAATGAAATTAATGATATTAAATTTTATATGATAGTATATACGCCACACAAAATAAGTGAGTGGTGAATATGGCATATATCTCATGGAAATAGAAAGTGAGATGAAATTCTTTTACATTAAGTCATGACTTTCTTCATACATGTTCAAAACTCTTATACAATAAATATATTTTTATTATAAATCTATCATATAAATATATTTTTATATATAATTACACATATTATTTGGTTTTAATGTTATATTAACTGCTTATAAATAATTTTATGTTAAGGTTTCTCTTTAGGTAATATCCACTTTGTTTTTCAAAAGTGTCTTAATTTATTATATTTTTTGTCCATATACATATATCATGATTTACATAATTTAAAACATGAGATATATATATATATATAATTTATATTCATTATATTTTTATTATAATAATCTATAAAATATATAAGTATTAAATGGAATACATTGTGCATGACGACAATAGGTCGTACATATGCATCAATGTTGTTTCCATTTTTTTGTCTTATTGAAAGAAATATATTAAATGATATATATGTACATATATATATAATTATTATATTAGAATTATTATATCATATAAATTATATAATTTTACTAAAACCATCCTTATTACATTTCATGTATAGTGTGAATTAATCTTAATTCTTTGAGGAGGCAGTAGTCCACACTTCCCCAAACGAAATTGACGTATTTACAAAAAATGGAAATAATGAAGGTATGTGTTATATAATATTACCGTAGAAATAAATAAATCATATATATCATATATATCATATAAAAATATAGTGTATATCATAATTCCCTTCCATGAATGGGGGGAAAGGAAAAACAAACAACAGCATTTCATGGGGCGATAGTTCACCGTACACAAAAATGGTAAGTTCATTTCCCATTAGATTGAATCGTGTGGTATTTTAGGTGTATAAATTATAATAAAAACATATAAATTTATTTATGATACTAAATTTATTATTTAATACTAGAATAATAATATTTTATGGGGTGGAGAATGAAATTGGTATATAATATCTTGAATAATAGTGTTACATCTTCTTTGGGTAACTCCTTTTGGTTTGCACAAATGGGATTACTTGGTTAGGTTTCTTAAAAAAGGGACGATTAAATAAGGAAGGTATGGATTTTGTGAAGTAAATTGGGTATATCTTGATTGAACCTAAGTAGTTTGAGAGGTTTGAATAAGGGGGGGGGGGTAGTGGCTATTTATAAGGGAGGGAGGGGACTCAGTTTGGAATATTTTTAAACAAGTTATGTGTACCCATGTTATTACTAAAAAAGTTATAAAACATCAACCAAACTCAATAATGGAATGTTTATGGATTAAATATGTCCATAAAATGGGTTTTGGAAACGTTTTTAGGTTATTTTTTTGCTTGATATTTGGGTTTACTTTCTTATTAATCTTCATTTTACCTTAATCATTGTAATTAATTTTAATCACTTTCAATAATATTTATGGTAAAAAATTATGTTTATATTATTATAATAATTACAAATATGTATGTATATTTTTCAAAATTCAATCCAAATAAATGGAAAAATTAAGTTTAATGTTAATCCTACAGAAGTGGTGAGAAAGTGTGTTTTTAAATTGAGAATGTTCAAAAGTTCATTAAGATTTTATATCTATATTCAACATAAAAATGGCCCCAATGACCTAAATTGGATTGATATATGTTTAATTTATCTATTTTGACTTTAAAACTAATATAAAATATAATTTAACTATATAAATAAATTAGATGAAAAAGTAGTTTTGAATAAAAATTAAGTATTTTTTTACTATTTATCCAAAAATGATGTTTCATTGAAAAATACCTGAAATTCACCATAGGATAAATTTTAAACATTATAATAGAAATTAAATTTTATTTTATCAAATTTAATTTCTAATAGTTTCTAAAAGTAATTTTATTATTATTCATATAAGGACATAAAAAGAAGTTCCCTTAAGAAAATAGTGTTTTAAAACCTATAAATACTTTAAAAAAATTATATATCTCATCATAACTATGTTTTATTTATATGAAGACATTAGAAATAACATTTAATAATTATAAATTACTATTCATATTACTATGGATAATTACTAGATTATAACTGTATTGTTTAAATAATTATAATAATAAAGTGTTATTTTGCATTAATTCAGTGTCACATGTAAAGAAAGACAAGTCGGTGTTTTATATAGGGAAATATTACCTTGGTGAAGCATATAATAAAATTATAAACTATTTTATCATTAAATAGTAGTTATAGAAATAAAATTAACTTATTTTTAGAAGAAAAGGTTCATAGAGACCTAGGGTGTTAAATTTTACCCCCCTTAAAATGAATTTAACCCCCAAAATTCATCTGGGTTATCAAAGGTCTAGTACTTGAAAGTTCCTTTAATAGAAACCCACATCGTGAAAATGAATACTAAAACTTATTTTAAAAAGGTAAAGTTAGAAACATAACTATTACCCAAAGTATCACATAACTAGGTTTCCAATAGGAGAACATAGGTGGGAAGTGAAAACATGGACATGAAAGAGAAATCTAGCCATCATGTTCGGGTAGAGAGTGACAAAGAAAAAGGTTATGATAAAGTTAGAAATCATAAATCCATAAATCTACGATGATCTAAGGGGTCATTTGATTCATCATAAAAGAAGGTTTTAGGATAATCTTTTCAGTTTCAAGATCCTCTCCCTAGAGTTGATAATTTTCATTACCAGATATACTTACTTGATTCAGTAAAATATCACCCTTTGTTATGCCTTGATCAATTTACACATCAACTATTTATCCAAAAGGAATGTGACTTTTTTATAACTTAATCACTAACAGATCATGAGATCCCTGATAATCAATCCCATCTATAATCGTTTACAATAAACAGAAATTTTTTAGAATAGGTTATCCAATACGCATAAATCCTTATGGGGTGAGATAACACTTTAATCTCAGAAACATCATCTAATTTTAAACTCAAAATTTCCATAAATGGTTAACCTTATAATCCTTTTGAAATATGAAAATCCAAAATATAAGAAATATGGTCATGAAATAATCTTAAAATTGATCCCTCATATCATAAAGTAGCTCTTGGTTTTCACATTACAAACATGTGTCTTGGGGTCTCTTTATCTATATAAGTATATCCAATACACATGGACCTTCATGATTATTTTCATGAGTTTTATACTTAGGAAAAATATTTTCTTCATTCCCATACTTTCAATATCTAAAACATTCAATGTTAACCCCGTTCCTTTTAGTTCACGCTATTGAATAAAACCATAAATCATAGGGTGAGAAACACTTATCATAGAAGAAAACAACATAACCATGAAAATTTACTTATAGGATGTCTAAGTAATGAAACATACTTATATAAGTTATGATACCTTAGGTTTATCCAAGGTTATTAATAATAATACTCTATTTAAATCCTTTATTCTGGTTTCTTTTTTTTGAATCCCCAAAGTATAACCCCCAGGAGTGTAAAACCAGGTGTGCATCAAGTCTTGTTGTTGTTACCGGGTTATGATCGAGTCAGGTCTAAGGAACCTTTTCAGAATTGTTTCCCCAAGGTACATTTATTCCAGATTCACATCCACTTGTAGTATCCTAACAAAGATGTATTTATAGGAGACAACTTTCTCTATCCATTACCAAAATTCCGGGACATTTTCCTATACATTAAATCATCCTTAGACTTATCCTTAGAGACATCCATAGAAATATCCCTAGAAATATCCCTAGTTATCTCACTAAATTTTTATCACCCTAGATTCAAATGGCTGACTAAACCTTTACCATGATACCAACTATAGTGATGCTATATTTTCATACATAGACATTACAACATATTTTTGGAATACTTAAAACATTACACAAACAAATGTACAAAGAATGTATTAGTTTAGTCCCATTGGAAACATAGAAATTTAATCACCAGTTCATGAGTGACATAAATTATCTCTCACTAGGTTCTTAAAGACTAGAAACCTTCTTATACATATCATACATAAAATATATATTCATAACCTTGGTAAGGAAACATAAAAAGGGGTGAGCTGAAATGCCCAGTAATGGTAAAAAAGGGAGATATGCAAGAACAAATATGAGAATAAGGGTATGATAATGTGATCAAAACATTATATGATCATTCCCTATATATCAAAGATCAAAAAACTGAATCATGGAATTAATATTAGTATTTCATAATTCATTAATCATAAGGGAGACAATAAAATTATCCTGAAAGAAATAAGATAAGGAACTTGTGTCATACACCTAAACATAGAAAATCCTATGTCAAGAATCCCTCAAAAATCATCATAACATGTTATTCTTGGTCTAATAACCCATGTACCTTCTTTGGGCTTGGTATGACCTCATGGGTACCCTCTTTTTTTTGGGCTAGGGATGAACTCTTGTGTACGCACTTGTTTCGAGCTTTGGATTCCCTCTATTGTACCCTTCTTGTTTCAGGCATAATATAACTTCTTATTTCAATATTGGTATTCCCTCCTTTTTACCTTCCTATTTTTGGATTGGTATACCCTCTCGTGTATTATCTTGTGTCAGTCTTAATGTGCCCTCTCATTTCATGCTTGGGATTCCCTCTTGTGTACCCTATTCTTTTAGACTTAAGATTCCCTCTTGTTTCGGGATTAGGATTCCCTAACATGTACCCTCTTGAGTTCATAAACATATATCATTACCCAATTCATTGGAAAGAGATATATGTCTCACCCATATCGTAATAAAATAAAATATACATGTGCCACATGATAACAAAACATTCATCATAAAATTACCCATGAAAAGAAATGGGTTTTATGAACATCATATCATTACCCATGGAATGAAATGGGTGTCATTAACATTTCATCACATCATAACCTATATAAAATAAATATATTTCCTAATTATTTAATTATATCATAACCTATGAAAAGAAGCATGTTCCAAAATCATATAACCCCTGGAATAAAAATAGGTGCCGTAAATTTAATTCGATCAAAATATAAACCATTTAGATAACGAATATAAAGGGAACCTTTGGATCATTTCCAAAAAATGCATGAGTAACATTAATGGATGTAACATTATAATGAAAATAATTTTAAAAAATATTTCAAAAACATTTCTTGTGTAAAATATTATTTCTTCTTTGAAAAAATATTTTTGAAACATAAATCCTTTCGAAAACCATTTTTATAGAAAATATGTTGAAAATTTTAAAAGAAGGCTTGAAATCATTTTGAAAACATTTTTCATTGAAAACTTATAAAATAACATTTAAATTATTTGGAAAACATTTTTCCTTGAAGATATATAAAATATCTTTCAGAACATTTTAAAAATATTTTTTCTTTGAAACACTTTAAAAACATGTAAACAATGCTTTAAAACGTTTTGAAAACCAGTTCATTGAAATACATTTAAGACATATAAAGAAAGAATGATATATTTTTGAAAACCATTTCTTTGAAAATAATTTTATAACTTATAAATAAGTCTTGAAAATGTTTTTAGAAAACAAGGTTTTTAAAGAACACAGATTTCTAACTAAAGAGAGTGGTAAGGTAAGAATTTATTAAAAAACAATTTATTTATCATATTATGTAAAAAATAGTGAAAAAATGGTACCAATGTATGAATATATCATTAATATACATAGTAGAATAATATTCAGGAGTTATCTTCTAATATGGAATATAGGATTTCATAAATAGAAGCATAATCATAAACAATCTTGATAAACAGTGAGATTGTTTCAATAAAAACTTAACATTTGGTAAAATTGAATTATAATCCCCATATACAAAAATGAAATTTTATGAAGCATAAAATATCTGGAAAATAAATAGGTTCATGATTTAACATGTCAATGTTATTATATACACCTCATATAACAACATAGGTGCATAACATGGCATGTGTCTCAAAGAAGGAAAATTGAGACAAAATTACATTACAAATTTGGTAACTTTTGATACATAAACTCCATGAAAAAAATATAATACAATTGCTATGTAAATACTGATAAATTTAATTAGAAGAGTCAAATAATACATTTATGGGAACCAAATACACCACCTATAAGAAATAGGTGGTCAACATGACTTGTGTCTCATAGAAAATAAATGTGAGACGAGAAAACCCTTACTACTGGAGTCACTATAGAATCCTGAATCCCATAAAAGAATAAAATAAATTAATGTTTTGAATACCATTTAATAATGGAAATTAATAATATAACATTTTACAGGGGATTATATACATGAAAAAAATAAGTGAGTGGTGAATATGACATGTATCTCATAGAAATAAAAAGTGAGATGAAATTCCCTTACCTTAAGTCTTGAATTTCTTTGTACATGTTCAAAAAACAAGTATAATAAATTTAAGTATATTTTAAATCTACCATAGAGAAATATTATTATATCTAATAAAATATATTATTTGGTTATGAATTTATATTAATAGCTTATTTACAATTCCATGTTAAGGTTCCACTTCTGGAAATAACTAATTTTCTTTTCACATGTGTCTTAATTTTTATATTTATCCCCTCCTACTTATATATATAATTTCCCAGTGAAGATAATTGTATCAATGATATGGGTAGGTTTGAATTAGTGATAAATATTTATTTTTATGTTTCATTTCTTATAAAACAACCATTGCCTCTTATTAAAGATTACTTTCCGTACTGAAAACAATTCAAACACACATCCACATGAACACAAGTATTTATATGGTTCAGTATTAAAATAGAAAATATATGTCCTTGGTATGGTATGGAAATGATCCAATACCACATAATCCACTAGAAAACAATCTTTTTTTTTGTGTGGAATACAATGATTAGGATTACTTTTTACTCGTGTGTCAATATTTATTCAATTCAATAGCGTGTGATCCTTTTAAAAAAAGTGATGTAATAGAAAGTTTTGTAACAAAACATGTTATGGTGATTATTTATAAATATTAACAAATGTATTATTTCAAATCAATTCTACAGTTTCTTACCCAGCAGATGGTAATAATTTCTTGTACTTGTTTATAAAACTCTTTCTGATTTCTTAATATGAAAAAGCATAATTCTATCAGAATAAGGTTGAAAAAAATAATAAACTACTTATTCTTTAATGCATAAATCAAAATATAATAATACTTCCATATAAACAAATTAGACTAATATGATAATCAGCTGGATATAATGATTAATTAAATACTTGGAAATCTTGTATCATATCCTTTCACTTCTGTCTAGCATGACTTCTTCTTGAAAAACAACTTTTAAGACCTCTTATTCTATCTAGATCTTTTACTTCACTCATATTTACCATGAATGGTACTTCTATTAGAAAGCAAAAGGTACTTTCCCTTTTATACATTCCCAAAAAATGGTTTCGGATGGATTCCAGAAATTTTTCCCACTCAACCAAATTACCTAAATCATTTAATTCTTTTTAATTTAGGGATAATCTTGAATTCATCAACATATTTATACTCTTATTTTCTCTGATCAGTCCCTTTTAAATCTTCTATAAAATTAATCTCACTTCTAAATTGTTTTAAAAACATCAGTATGATTCTGATTCTCCATTCTGATTTTTCAATACGATCTGCCTCTTTATGATGAAAGAAAATGTATAAAAAAATATTCATATTCTCATTTTCTCTTGACCCACTTGAACAATGTAATTAAACCAATGTTTAATGGTTTAATACATTTTGATTAAATTGTGAAATTTTTCTTTGTATTGGTTAACGTAAAATTTTCTTTTTCTTTTCATTAATCGGTCCCAAAAAATTCTTTCTTTGATGATTACTATGGCATAATGAGTCCAATAAACTAGCATCAATTGCTTATTAATCTTTTTAATATGATTTAAATGATGTTTTATTCACAATAAATTATACCTTTTATGAATACGATGCCATGATGAATATAATGAACTAGTTTCACCAGCTTTTACTTCATAAATTTCATTTTTGTTTCTTCATAATGGTCATCCTTCTCAGACAATAAATGAATCTACATTTTGGAAACTCATTATGAGATCTTGAGACATGAAAACTTTGGCTTAATCAAATTTATTATTTCACAAACTTTATCTTGTATCATGAATTCATTTTTGACTTTAATTACGTTGAAGATCAGATTCAGTATCAACTGAATTCTAAAGGAAAGTATTGTAACTTCCCTATCAAAATCTTTCCTTACTTCTTATTTCGAATATTATTGACATGATTACGATCAGACTAAAAATGTTTTTAGTAACTTTTATCCACCTTTGTTTTATCAAGATTCCATCATATGTTTTTCATAGTACTTGTCATTTATGAGTACTCAATGATCAGAAAAGAATCATCACATTTATAGTATATTCATCTAGACTCTGATGCAGCACCTCTTTATAATCTTCCCTTACATTATCAACCCAAGGAGAGTCTAATGAACGTTTTCATCAAGAAAAAATAATCCCATTACTATGGAATTTCTTAACCATTGTGAGTTCAATTTTCTTAAATATGATGATCAGTCTGATTTTCACTGAATACAAAGTGAGGTGATTTCTTTTATTCTTAAACATCCTTGAAAGCAAAATACAATACATGAATATGTTAATAATCATTATTAGGTTGGTCCAAACAATATAACCCTTTGTATTTTTTGTCAAAAAATATTTATAAATCACTAAACTATAAAACCTCATGTTATGGATTACTTATCAACAATTCTTAGACTTCATGATATAAATCATTGTAAGAAACAAGAATTATTGTTTGCCAAACCATGTTGTCAAAAAGTGGTTATTATCAAAACATCCTCATATTTATTTATCATTTTTCTTCCTCATATTTTTTCATTATATTTTCATACTTGGATTTTTATCTTTCAAGGAATAAAAAATTCTACAACCACTCAATCAAACAGTTAGAATAGTTCACACACTTACAATGTAGAATTCAAAACTTACCAAAAACCCACCCTTTATATTTTTTTCTTTAAGGATAGATTTATGAAACAATTATCCACATTAAAAACACTATCCAAAGGTAATTAGAGAGTACAAACAAATATATATTCCTCAACCTTGAGGATAAAGAGGTTGGTCGACCATGTTCAACCTCAATTTAGTGGAATGTTCCTTTGGTAATGTTTTTGTGAAAATGTCAACAACTTGTTCTGATGTATAAATATATTCTATCTTCAATAAATTTTTATTTACATAATCTTTGATGAAATTATATTTTACATCATTATGATTTGAATTAGAATGTTGTTCTAGATTCATGGTGAGGTTGATTTCACTTAGATTATCCCAACCTAAGGGAAAGGGTAACTGCACTAAAACAATATTTTTTTTAAATAAGACTTCATCCCAATAAATTGGATAGTGTCTTTAGTGGTAGTAATATACATAGCTTCATCCATTCTAAGAGTTACTCAATTCTATTTTATTTTATACAAAATAACAAAAATTTTCCTTATAAAGAAGACTCCACCTAATGTGGAACTTCTATCATTAGTATTCTCTACATAATCAACATCTGAATACCCAAACAAATCAATATATTCTAAGTTATCATACCTGATTTCAAAATATTTTGTGCCTTTGATATATCTAGGAATTATTTTCTCATGTAGTAAATGTTATTATTTAGGAGCACTATGAAATAATTCACATAAGGTAACAACATAAATAATGTCCGATCTGGATTTAGTTAAATATAACAAACATCTAATCAGCTTCCAAACATATTTCTGATAAAATTACTTACATTCTCCCACTTTTCTCAACTTAGTTCTCACTATAATCGATGTGGAAACTTTTTTTGAGTTTTCCATGCCAAACTATTTAAAAAGTTCATTAGTGTACTTTTCTTGAGAAAGAAAAATGTGTTTCTCCTTTTGTAACATTTGTAACACAAAAAAGTATTTAATTTCCCCCAGCATGTAAATCTCAAACAAAATTTTCATTTCTTCAGAAAATATTTCACAAGATCTTTCTTCATTCCAAATAAAGATAATTTCATCAACAACAAAAATTGATGAGAGAAATCTCTTGAATTTCTTTGATGTAATGATTGTTATAAACTATTCCTTTCATGAAAATCATCTTCTATAAGAAAGTATCTAATTTTGAATACCATGACCTTAGATGTTGTTTCATCCCATACAAGTATTTCTTCAATCTACACACAAAAATTTCATCTTTCCCAAAAAACGAAGTCACAAGATTGTTCAATAAAAACTTCTTCATCAAGATACCTATTCAAAATTATGGAATTTACATCCATTTGAAAGATTTTATAACTTCATTTTGCAAAAATAACAAGAAAATTTATTATTGTTTCAAACATTTTCACCAGAATAAAAGTCTCATCAAAATCAACACCTTCAATTTGTGAGTTACCTTTGCACATTAATCTTGATTAGTTTCTTATCACTTCACCTTCTTCAGTTATCTTGTTAAAGAAAACCCACTTTGTTCTAATAACATTTTTTTAAATTGGTTTATGTTTGAGTTCCCTTGAATCATTATTTTCTATCTGATACAACTCTTCATTCATGGCCTTAACCCATTTCAGATATGCAACATCTTCTTTCACATTATCCAGGTCAACTTTTTAATACAAAGAAATATATGTTGAATCATTTGATATTATTATAATTTGAACTTTATAATGATGTTCCCCAGTAATTTTCTAATCTTACAATTTATTTTTCATCCTAGGGTGATATTTTCATGTATATTCCTCATCATTGGAAATAGTTTAGAGTAATTATTCTTCTTGAGTTGGATTAAAATTGTTTGAAACCTTATCATAATTGTTAAGAAAAATTTCCCTATCCTGCTCAACTTCCTTATATACATGATTCTGTTTATCTTCCTCAGAATTTTCCATAACATTAACATCATAATAATAAAAAAATATTCTTGTTTATTTTTTGAAACATCTATATCATCTTCCTTCCAGAGCATAGACAACAAAAATTCCATCTTCACCTTTCTTCACATACATTCCAAGGTTTCCGCCTTTCTTATTTATAATACATGGACTCCTAAAAACTTATAAGTGATTAAAACATGTATTATTATCATAAAACATTTCAAATGGATTACTAAGTGAATTTTTCCTACAAAAACATCATTTTTTAATATATATAAAAGTTCTCATGGATTTCCTCCTATAGTAATGATTTTGACCATGTTCAAGTAGCATATATCTCCCCATTTCCACCAAACTTCTATTCTTCCTTTCTGAAACCCCATTTTGTTGAGGTGTATAAGGGTGAATATACTTATTCATAATTTCATTATTCTCAATATAACTTTAAAATTATTCATTCTTGTACCCACAACCATTATCAGTTCTCAACCTCTTCATTGAATAATCACATTCTTCTCAGCTTTCGTCCTGAAACTTTTTAACATTTTCAGAGCAACTGATTTATTTTATATATACATAACACAAGTAATGTGAATAAATTCATCAATGAAAGTGATGAATTAATTATCTACATCTGTTTATTGTTTTCTCATTGGCCCATGAATTTCAGAATGAATAAGTTCCATGGGTTGTTTTGAACAAATCTCAACATTATTATACACTGAGTATGTAAATTATCATTTTTGAAAAATAGTGCAACACTAATATCTTCTTCATGGAAAATAAAGGATATTTTAGATACTATATAACTTTTATAACTTTATCATGTTTCGTTGAAACATTTTTCCTATCCTATTATGACACAAATAATTCTCTTCCACCATGCCAAAGTAACAAGAGTTTTTTATTTCACAAACTTGAAATAAATTTACTTTTTTAAATTGGCATCTTTTGACAATATTTATATCTTCCTAAATTTTCACAACAAAAAATATTATCAGAAGATAGATTTTTTACCCTCATCATAATGTTGTGAAACAATTAGAAATTTGTGTTTCATCTCATACACATTAAATTATTTCTTGTATTTCATTTTTTCTTTCACAATAATGACTAAACCACCATCTTTGATTCTCAAAGAGTCATCATTTACAAATGTTACCATTCATAATTTTAAGTGTTTCACAGTCTTCAAAAAACTTAAGTCTTCTATCATATAATAAAAACACCCATTATCAATAATACAAAGTCATTCCCCTTTTATATCTTTTATATGAGTTTCAACAACAAGAGCCTTTTATTCTTTCATTTCATTCTTTACTTATATCTTTTGAGAATTATTTTGAAAATTTTGTTGTGTCACCAAGAAAAGAAGACATAATTTTTCAAGGTGTCCATGTTTTTTACATCTTTCACAAATAGTTTCCAATGGTTGGAACCTATTTTCATCTTTCACACCAACCATCTCATTTTCCTTTGGAAATTTCTTCTTAGAATTATTATTTTTAGAGAATTGACTCCCCCAAAAACTTTTACATCCATAACCTTTAGAATATAAGTAATTTTGTTTGTTTAAATAACACATTTTTTTTCGAATTTATGAATCCATATCAATACCAGTATTATCTACAGAAAGAATATTTTACTCTAAACTTCCATTCAGGCTGAAGTTGTGAAAAAGTGTCTCAAAGACATTCTTATCTTTCTTATCTGAACCACCAACATTTTTGTTATCAATCAGAATATTATTTTCTTCTTGATTTTCTTTAAATATTTATTGGATACATAATTATTTGATACATTTTCCTAGTCATAATTTTTAGAAACATTTTCAGATTCAGGTTCTTTATAAACTTCTTGAATTCTCTACTCTATTAGCATTGGCCACAAACATAACTTTACTAACTTTCTTACATTCAAAAAAATCTCCAGCGTTCTTCCCATTATTTTTAGGAAACTTTTGTTGATCCTTCTTAGGTTTATCCTTATAAGAACATTCATGAACTTAAGAGATAGGTTTTTTGAAACGTGTACACCTCTTCTATGATTTAGAAAGTTATTATTAGACAAGTTCCATCTTTTCTTCTTTCTTCCTTTATCTTCACATTCAGATGTTAATTGTGGTTCTTTTATTTCTCAAGAAATTTCTTTAAATTATCAATTTATTTCACCAACATAACTTTATCATCAAGAATACATTATTGATTTTTTTTGAAGAAAATTTATTTTACAATTTCATGATTTTTTTCATACAGTCTTTTTGAGAAATTATATTAATTATTCTTTAAGATGAAATTTTAATCGTGTTTCTTATTATTCTCAACTGAATATTCCAAATTCCTCACTATTCATAGTTAATATTATTCTCACCAACATACTCAACAAATTTTTTAGATTCACCATCACTGTCTTTTTCTTCATCTTCATATTTAGATAAGAAACTTATTATTTTGGATTTTAAAGGCTTCTTAAATTTCTATATATAAAAATATTTATCATTATCACTATGTTTCTTCCACGGTCTTCCTGGACTTATTTATTTTTCATTGCTATCCTCTTCTTTCTTTCGTCGAGGAAAATTAACCACAAAGTTCCCAATAGTTCTATATAGAAATAATATCAAGGGAAGTTTTCCTCGGTATATACCTATACCTCTTCTCACATTTTTAGAAAACAAGGATAAAATATAATCAAGATTTTTACATACCTCATTTTTGAAATCAGAATCACTAGCTTCTTCTTCAATAATAATGTTATTTGACTTTTCATTCTTTGTATCCTTGAAATACATATCTCTACCAACTTTTTTTTCAAAGCTTTCTCCCTTCTCATTTCATAAGTAATGGGAGTTCTATAAAAATAATCCAAATATAATGTTTTAGAATCTCTAGCTTCCAATGAAGAAACATCAAGATCAAACTTGTTGGGAATGAATCTTAATATCTTCTCAATAACAATATAATCCTCCAACATTTTACCAAGACATCCGATAGTTTTGAAAATATCATCTACACAGGTAAAGAAGTCCCCAACAAATTCGTACTCACTAAATTTCAAATCATCGTACTTTATCCCCTAGATTTGAAATTTTTCCTTCTTCAGTTTGGTATTTCCTTTGTATATGTTTTCCAAATTTTCCCAAATACCTTTGAATGTGGTAGAACCTTTTACCCATAGAAATTAAATTTCATAAAGTGGTGATAATAAATCGTTATTGGCCCTTCCATTACTCTCATGATTATTCTTATCAATAGATATAAGAATAATTTTTTCATGAATTAGAGGAAACCCATATGTTGCAACTTCAAGAACATCATATCCAATAGACATGAGATAGTGTAGAATTTTATATTTCTATATATGATAGTTCTTACCATAGAATAAAGGGCTACCTTTACTATTGAGACAATTTAGATTTACCATAAACTTATTTTCAAAACATCATAAAATAAAAATGAAAGGATTATTCATATTTGATTCCAATTATAATTTCCCAGTCAGGATAATTGTATCACTGAGAGGGGGAGGGGTGAATCAGTGATATATTTGTATTTTATGTTTCTATGATTATGAAACAACCTTTTACTCCTATTAAATATTACTTTACCATATAAAAACAATTCGAACCCACATCCTCATGAACAAAAGTATTTATAAGGTTCAATATTCAGCTAGAATAGAAACATCCTTGTTATGGTATATAAATGATCCAATACAACACAATCCACAAGAAAAAATTCCTTTTGTGTGAAATATAATGAGTAGGATATTCCCTTTCACTCATGTAGAACTATGTAAACAATTTGGTAGTGTGTGAGATCCTTCGAGAAAAAGTGATGTAAAACAAAATCTTGTAACAAAACATGTTACAGTGCTTCCTTATCATCTTTCACAAATGTATTTTTTCAAAACAATTATTCACTTTTTTACCCAAAAACTGGTAAGAACTTCATAGATGTTGTTATAAAACTCACATTGATTCTCCCAGTCTAATGAATCAATAAAAAAGTATAATTCTATCAGAATACAGTTGAAAGAATACTAAACTACTAGTTATTCAGTCCAGAAATCCCAATACAATAATCCTACCCAATATGATAACTAGATGAATGTTATAATCCTCTGAATATGATTTTTAGATGAATATATTTCAATCTTGTATCTTCTCATTTCACTTCTATCTGATTATACTTATTCATGAAAAAATATAGAAAACCTATTCTTCTCTCTAGAGATCTATATTCTCTCTTCATCACCATGAACAATACTTCTGTCATAAAGCACAAGGTGTTTTCCCTTTTATACTCACCCAAAAATGGTTAGGATGGGATTCCTGAATTTTTTCCCACTCGGCCAAATTACATTAATCATGTATTTCTTATGAATTTATGGTGTATGTTTAATTTTTCAATGTCTTTATACTATTCTCATCTCTTCTCAATCCTTCTTGAATTTTCTAAAAAAATCATCTCTCTTATGAATTTCTTTTAAAACAATAGTTCGATTCCAATTCACCATTTTGATTTGTCAACACGATCAACCTAATTATGATAAAATTAAATGTAAACTAATAGATTATTCTTATCATTTTCTCTTGAACCACTTGAAAAAAGTAATTCAAGACATTTTAAAAGGTAGACTACATTTTTGATTAAAATTTGAAATTATTATTTGTATCGGTCACCAAATACTTTTATTTTTTTATTAATTAGTACCAAATAATTCCTCTTCTAATGATTATGATGATATACAGTGTCTTATAGACAAGCATTAGATTCTTCATTCTTTACTAAATATGATACCAATCATTTTTTTGCAAAACAATTCTACATCTAATGAATAATATTCCATCTTGAATATGATGGACTCGTGTCATCATATTCAACTTTAGAAACTTATTTCTTTTCATCATTATGATCTTCTTTCTAAGTCTTTAAATGAATATTCATCCAAGAAACTCATTAAAAGGATTTTGGGACTAGAAATCTTCAGCTTCACAAACATTAACCTTTCATAAATTTTACCTGCTATCATGAATTCCTTTATGAATATGATTATGTTTAAGATCATATTTTGCAATGTATGACTTTGAAGGAAATTATTGTAACATCCCTAGGAATATATTTCATTCCTTCTTAGCCCTAATATGATCGGCATGATTATGATCAGACAGAATATGCTTTTCATCGCCTTTTCTCCCGATTTTTTATCAAGATGCATTATAATATTTTCAGAATAATTATGATATATGATAACTCACTGATCATCAATGAATCTTCACAATTATATCATATATATCTAGACTCTGATGCAACACCTCATTATGATATTATATTCCATTTCGGATCTCATGTGAGTCCAATGAAACTTTTCATCGAGAAAACATATTTCCATTTGGATGTAATTTATTAACCATTCTGAGTCTAATTTTATTGAATAAGATGGTCATTCCAATTTTCCCCAAATACAAAGTGAGGTGATTTATTTTCCACTTAAACTTCCTTGACAACAAAAGACAATACCCGATTATGATAATCAGCCTTATCATCTTGGTCCTAACAATATCATGGGTTCTAGAATGTAAGCCATGATATAAATATCAATTATCTTAAGTATATTTGTATTATACTAATCTATCTAATATATACTTATGAAATTGAATACATCATTTATGGAGATAGTAGGCTGCACATAGGCATGAAACATGTTTCCATTTTATTATCGTATTGAAATAAAGTAAGTAAATGAAATATATGTGTTTATAAATATATATACAATTATTCTAGTATAATTATTATTTCATATATATCATAAAAGTTTACTAAACCAATCCTTATTAAAATACCTTTAAAGTGAGAACTAATCACATAGGTTTGAGGATGGGGTCTTCTACACTTCCCTAAATGAAATTATCATATTTACCAAAATGGAAAGTATGAAGGTATGTGTTATATAATAATTATAGAAGAATAAATAAATCATGAATATCATATATATCATGAAAATAATATTTTCCATCATAATTATAAACCATGAGAGGTGGGAATGGAAAAAAGAACAACATCATTTTAGGAGTTGGTAGTTTATTGTACACAAAAATGGTATGTTTGTTACCAATTAGATAGAAGTGTTTATAAGTTTAGGTCAAACCCTTAGGATAAAAAAATATCAGTATATTGAGGATACTTAGGTTATTATGTAATCATGGAAGATTAATATTTTAGGGATGGAGAATTAATGTAAAATAAAGAGCATGAGGAAGGGTGTTACCTCTTCTTTAGGTAACTCCTTTTGGTTTTCACCAAAAGGATTCCTTGGTTGTATTTCATCGGAAAGGGAGGCTTCAAGGTGGAAGGTATTAATGTTTTTAAGTGAATTGGGAATATATTTTCCAATACTAAGTGGTTTTAGAGGTGTAAAGAAGTGGGACATGTTGTTTCCTTTTATAAGGAAGAGATGAGACTGAGTTGGCATTTTTTAAAACAAGTTAGGTATACCAATGTTTTTACCTAAAAAAATTCATCAAAAAACCAAATAATCTCAATAATAAAAGGTTTATTGGTGAAATATGTCTCTATAATGGTCTTTGAAAAAATGGAAAGGTCGTTTTTTCCTTATGTTTATAGTTTAGTCTTTTGTTGACCTTAATTTTTCGGTAATCACTATAATTAATTTTAATCACTTTCAATGATATTTTCTGTGAAAAATTTAGTTAATATTATTAGAAAATAAATATTATACTCAATAAAACCATGTATGTCCATTTTTCAAAATTCAATTAAAAAAAGTATAAAAAGGATGTTTAATGTTAATCCTGCATATGTGAAGGGAAAGCAGGTTTTTAAATTGAGAATATTCAAAAGGTAATTAATCTTTTATATATAAATTCGATATAAATTTTTTTCCAATGACCTAAATTAGATTAATAAATATATAATTGATATATTATGACTTTAAAACTATAATAAATTATAATTTAACTATACAAATAATCTAGTCAAAAATGAATTTTTGAATTAAAATTCATTCTTTTTCAATATTCATCAAAAAATGAAGTTTCTATGAAAATCCCAAAAATCACAATAACATAATTTTAAATTTATAAATTAAAATATGTAGTTTATTTCTAAACATATATAGAATTTACCAAAAATTAAATATCTCATTATCAATATGATTTATTCATATGAAACCATTATGAACGACATTTAAAAAGTAGATATTACTATTCATATTACTAAGCTTAACAACTAGGATATAGATATATCATTTAAATAATTATAACAATAAAGTTTTTTTTAAAAAACTATGTATTTCATGTAATTCAAACCAAGTTGGTGTTCTATGTAGTATAAGCGTTCCTTGCTTTAGAGTACAATGAAAGTCTGACTTAGTGTAACATGCCACACAATACATCAAAGGAAAATTAATTTATTCAAAGAAAAAATAGGTTCACAAGAACTCAGGGTGTTATAAAAAATACACTAATGGACATTCCAAACATATTACTAACCACCCACTAGGCTGGTCACATTATATACCAGGGATCTAGAGCATCATAGACACAAACCCATCAAGGCATCTAATACCACTCACATAATCTTGCTTAACCAAACAATACCCAACACATGTCTCACCCTAAACCTCTGTCGGTTGTAAACATGTAATAGCTGCTCAGTTACCCAAGTGTGATGGTGACCTAAGAAGGGTGTGAGAAAAAAAAATTAGTCCACAACCAACAATATGTAAAGAAACTATCATTCAAAAAATAGTGTATTCATATAATAGTGGAATAAATAACAATATAGATTCGAGACACTTACCAAGAATAACAACAACTCATCTAGTATCAACCTACCCAAGGTTTTTAAGGTGAATCCCTGGCCAACCAAATATGCGACAACCTACACTAATCCTAAAAAGTGTTACATAGGGGGTATATCATATCTAAACCAAAAATGGTTTTTTTCTTATTCATTCAACTTAGGGAGTAATAAAACATACATCCATGATACTGGAATCATGTACTCATGAAATTAGTGTCCATAATGTCAGTCTAGCCACTAAATCAGGTATCAATATCAATATCAATCATTTTCATAACTTCCGCAAAAAACCTAACCATATATCAAACAATCAATACTAATACTCAACATTATTTTGATCAAACTCATAAAAAACATAACAGTAGTTCCTAGAGCCTCGGTCTAGCAACCACCTATATATAACATTAATGGTGCCTAGAGTATCAATCTAACCATTACTAAGGAGGAGGCACATCAGTACAATATCTTTTTCTTTATAGTATACCATATTCTCCTAAAGCATTAGTTTGGAACTCTAATCATGATGTATATAATTATTGTCTAAATCCTCAGTCTAACACCATATCTTTAGTATAATACATATTCCTAGAGCATCGGTCCAACACATAAACCGGTCCATCATTTCATAAATTCTTATGCTCAACATCATGACCATAAAAAACATCCAAGGAAAACTAAAAAACCCTTTTTAAATAATTCACACTAACTAAGGACCATACAAACCATCAAAACAAAAATGTGCCGTAATGAATCTCACCCCTTTTCACATGCCAAAAGAAACAAAACCAAACACCCTTGTTAAAATTTTAAAAATCACCCTTATCAATTATGGTACTTTCTCATTGAAAACAAAAAAAGGAAACATGATTAAATTTCCATTAAACCATCACAATATCCATTAATGAAATTTCCCTAGATATTCTACCATGTACCCATTTAAAATCAACATTTGAATTCCAAGTAAAACACCATTTTATAAACGATTTGGAGGTCAACACCTCATTTCAAAACAACGATCATTTTAAAATAGATCCTTAAACATTGACACCGCATACCATGTAAAATCCCAATTCACATATTCAAAACCATTTCAAAACCCTCATAGGAATCCTGTAAAATAAAGCCAATAAATACCACATTTTATCCCATAAAGAGTCTCAACCCTTTATCTCTAACTTTTTCCTATTAGACATTTTCACTATTTAATAAAATCATCCAATTATATTAGTTAAGTTATTCTCATTATCCAACTAATTTGCTTAAACTAAGAACATTAAACTACCAATCATGGGATTTAAGGTATTCACTACATACACATGAAAATAAATTCAAAAGTCTATGGGTAAAGATCATAGACCACTTACATCATTAACGAAGATTTATAAATCGTTAACATAGTATGAAGGATTTACTTAGGGAACAAAAACAGTATCCAAATTCCTTGACATCCAGTAGACCTCATCTCAACCACCCATGCTCTAGTCTCACACAAAATTACAAAAATTAATTAATTATAAAATTTATAATTATGTAATTAAACAAAACACAACTTGACATAAGTTTGAAAACTCTCCAGTTCATCGTATCACACTATAACCAAACCTAACCACTCACTAAAGACCAGTGTAATAACCCTAAACACATTATAGGACAAATACCTAAGATTAAATAACTATTCGATAGCTACTTAAAATAAAATATATAAGGAAAACCCAATAATATTGACCACTAACACATACATAAATGGAAATTAATAAAACTCAACCATGAACAGTTCAAAATGAACTGAAAACATCCTCAACATCAAGGTATCACATAGTTTATTCTTAACTATGAACACCAAACCATGCACCCTTTCCAGAAAATTCCACAACCTTCAAAACATAACATGAATAATCTAAATCTTATCCAAACACCTAGGCTACTATACAAGAATAATTCTTCATCTCAAAACACCCAATTGATATGTTTCACCTCTATTAAATCCATTCAGTGTCTTGATTCAAGATTCAACCCATCTGGTAATGAAAATTAAAATTCTTTTAGAAATTTCAATCCATCCTGATGTCTGATTTTACAACCTCCCCAATATAATACTTGTCATACATGAGAAGAATTGGTGGTCATACACATGAACAATCTGGCCTATTTCAGTCATTACATTTTCAACCAACATTATTTTCCAGCTTTATATTTCCTAAAACACTACGATGGAACAAACTACATCTCAAAGCCTTCAACTAGCAAAAAACCCAAGATAACTCTTGTTTTCAAAACCAAACACCAGGATGGAACTTAACTAAACACATGCAACAGAAAGATTTATTGCAACATCACTCTATCACTCATTGGTCTAAGGTGCTCTCCACCATAAGAATTATCTTATAACCACCAACTTCATATAATTAACACCCCTACCATTTGAAAAAATAAATGAATATAAACTTACGCTACCACCAAGTTCCTGACTTGTTTCCAAAATTCTTGGCTTCAATTATCAGCCCATCATCATCTGATATAATTATTACACCCTTACAGTCAAGGGCAATCCAAAACCACCCAAACACATCCAATGGTTCCCACACCCGAACTAATTCCCAGAACCACCTTGATCCCAAAGGCAATGCTCAAATTGATCATCTACCATAACTAATATCCAATTATCATTCCTTATAGAATGTAACTACACACGACAACATTTTTTCACTAGCATCACAATTCCACCATGAATGGTCTATAATCCATTCAATACACCCATGAACCATATATCACAAGGTTTATATCACCATAACTGATACATCACTCCCTGCCACAGGATTTTCATCATCACAGACTTACCCAAACACCCTCAACCATTTTGTCCCATGATCTAACCACTACTAACCCAAGGATTGGATGTGAATTTATCACCCTCACCAAAGATACCAAATGAAATATCAACTATCACCCATTACTATAATCTGATATTGAAACCTATTCCATTTTTCAACATCTAGTCTATCCAGAGGTCCTCTTCCATAAATAATCAATGGTGCACTTCCCACCATATGACTACACATTCACCACTCCATGAGTGCAACCTCCTAGAGACAGCATATCAAACCAAAATACATTTTTTTTAACTTGGAGTATAGTTATTCTCTCTTATAATACCTAAAATGATGTCAATATATTGGTCATGATCGTCACTGCTAAGAGTATACAGAGATGTCTTCAAAAATACCACCACAAATCACTTATTTATAAGGTCACCTCTAACTAAAGGGATATAAAAAACCCATCCAATTGTCCCAATACACCCTTCCTACAATCATCTCGTCATATCTACATCATTATATAGCTTTGACATGTTTTATTTCCCAACACAAGCACCTTGGGATTATGATTGTGTAACACCTGATCCACAACCAAAAAACAAGAGATATTACCATCCACTCATTACTCAATGATCCCAATAACACTTAATCCTCAAACACTCTCTTTTGTGACCCCACTAAAGAACCTAATTTTGATTCCAATGATTCAAGTCTTATGAAACATCAACTGACAAGACCTATCCACTGGCCATCCCTAGATCACATTTCTATCTAACCTGGAATAGAGAACCCTTACTACCTTTCTAAAACCAAAATCAAATCATGAGCAAAAAAAACTTATACAACTAGTCAAGACTTGAGCATCATTTTAAAGTTTCTCTATGTTCATTTATGATCTCACCATGCGCCTAGAGTCACATCCAAAGTTAACTGATTCAAGCACCTAGCCGGTCCTACCACAATAAAAAACATATGCTACCAAAAATCAAAATTTGAAGTGATTCCCATTTCATGAAAACTAGACACCTCCATGTGACTCTTATAAAAATAAATCATATTCATGGTCACCACCTGAAGAGGATTTGTGATCATAAAACCACATTTCTTGATAACTCCTTGTGCTCCTAATCTATCTCTTAACCACTTTGAAAACTAATATTCATATACATTACATAGTATAGGCACCTAGAAAAGGATTCCCCTATAGAAACCATCCATAAGGACAAAACACTAGAACTCAAGTGCTCTTCCTCAAAACCAAAGGCATCCAATGTTCTATAAACCCATACAGTACCCTTCATACACTATTATCAAGAGTCCAAAGCATCCATATATTCCCCACACACCAAAAATCACTCATAAAATAGTCAAACTCTTTCATAGATAAACCTAAATATCCACACAAAACCACTCCCAATACTAGAGTCATGTCAAAAGGTCACTATGTATAACTGCTCATGGTCTATGATAACTCACAAAAGTCCAAAACTCATATGGAATCAACACGAACCTTTCTCATCATCACATGACTTGAGAAAAACAAAACAACCTTCCTTAGGGTCCCTCGCCATAAGGGTGGCATATACAAACTAACCATCCAAAACAAGGTGGCTTTCCCTCTCCAAGAATCATCACATCATACCACCCCCAAAAAGACCTAGACATACTACCAATCTCAAACAAAAACCACCCATAAGGGGGAAAATGATCCCATACTCACATTGTACTGACCAAGAGGGGTCATTTCACAAACCTCACATGAGGACCACACCAGCTTCATCAACGAGTGGGTCTCCATATATCCACATAACCTGCATTCAGAAGGAAATCCATAAAATCCCACACTAGCTGGCTTATAACATGTGGATCATACATGCCTAGCATAGTGCATGAGATGCCTCTTTTTACTAGGGTCCAGGAGTCAAAACCAAGTCATAGGATTCTATCCCATAGACTAACAGTATGAAATCCATCATAAACCATCAAATCCAAACAAAAGTTTCATCACATGAAGTGAAAATCATGTACAGTCAAAAAACGAAAAATCTATAACATCAATCTCATCCCATGGGAACCTAAACATCCTACCATAATAGGTGTTCAAAATACACTAGCTAGGTATCCATATTAATATCTGACACATTCCTATATCTCCATTCTATCAAACACCAAATTTTAAAATAATATGAATGTAAACCCCTTCTAATGACATTTTATAATGTTCTGAACCAGGATAAACTAAGTCGGTTCTGCAATCCTTTTCACCACATGACCTCGAGCACACCTCCTCATATGCCAAAGGCTACTGACTAGTAGTAGGGATCTAAAGTAGAACTATAAGGTGACTATATCCCCTAATTAGAGTGAAAATACATACATAAATAACAAAATATCGTACACATCATTGTAAGTATAAGGAATAAATAAACCAAAACAATCTATAATAAAATGGAAAGAAATAGAGGCCCAAACAGTCATGTCATACATATAACCAACTGCCACTAGGATGGTCATATTACATACCAAAATAAAAGAAATTTAAAAAGGTCTATAGGGAATCATTGTTCCAAACCCATCAATTCATCAAATACAACTCAAGAAATATGGTTTGACCAAAGAATACTAATTATAGGCCTCATCCTAAACCTGTGCTTGCAATAAATATAAAATAACATCTCGGGTACTGATGTTCAATGGTTCCCCATGCAGGGTGTAAGTAAAACCCCTTAGGCCACCACCAATGGTGTCAAAAGAAAATAGTAGTCAGAAGAATAGTTTATCAAGATAATCATGGAATAAAGAATAGTATATAAAGTAGATACAATCCAAGAATCATGAAAACTCATCTATAATCCACTATCTTAAGGGTTCTAAGGTGAAACTCAGGCCAAACAAATAGTAATCAACCTACACAATCCCTCTAAATCATAACATTGGGGGTACATCATATCTAAAAAAATGGGTTTTTCCCTATTCATTCAACTCATGGAGGCATAAAACAATAGTTCATGGTACATGACTCATATACCCATAACATTAGTGCCTAGAACATTAGTCTAGCCTCTTAATCCAATATCAATATCAATATCAAATGTGGATGGAAACTCCATCCAGACCCTAACCATATACCAAACTATTGGTAGTGATACTAAACATCATGTCTGTCAAACTCATAAAAAAACATACTAGTAGTTCCCATAGCCTTGGTCCACTATCCATATATACATAATATTAGTCGTTCCTAGAGCATCAGTCTGATATAGATAAAAGAGGAGGAGCATCCGTCCAACATCCTTTTTATCACTGTAAACCATCATCACCCATATAATCATTCTGGCACTCCAATCATGAATTATACTAGTAGTTCCCAGATCCTCAGAATAACACCATATCTTTCGTATACTACCTATTCCCAAAGCATAAATCTAACACATAAACCATAAAATCATTTCTTAAATACTTATTATCAAAATAATGATCATAAAAAACATTCAAGGAAAACACAATGACTCTTTTTAAACCATTAAAACAAAATAATGTCCCTTCGAACATTCAAAACTAAAATTTCCCAAAACAAATCCCAACCTTTATTATAATCCAAAAGAAACTAAACCAAACACACTCCCTAAACATTTCAAAATTAGGCTCCCCAAACATAGGTCTTTCTCTTTGAAAATCAAACAAGGCCTAAGGTTTATATTTCAATTAAACTATAAAAATATTTATTAAGTATTATCATAAAATATATCACCACTTACCCATTTAAAATCAATATTTAAAATCAAATTAAGTCCCCACTTTATAAAAATCATGGAGTTTGACACCTCATTTCACAACAAGGGTCATTTAAAAACATAACCTTTACCCATTGACACCCAAAACAATGCTAAATCCCAACACGCATATTTAAAACCATTAAAAACCCCTCATTGGAAATTCCTAAATCAAACCCCACAAAATACCACATGTTATCCCCTTAAGATCCACAACTATTTATCTCCAAGTACTACACATTATCCCTTTTAGCTGTTTAATAAAATCAATCAATGAGATAAATTAAGTTATGATCATCACCAAAATACTTTACTTAAACCATGACAGAAAACATTCCACTCATGGTATTTATAGAGAACTCCACATAAACATGATAAATAAATTAATAATACTATGGGTAAAGATGTTAGATCAACTAACTCATTAAAAAAGTGTTCCAAAACATTTCCAGAGAATTAAAAACTTTCCAAGTCCTAACCAAGAATCATCCAAATTCTTCAAGATCCAACCGAGCTCCTCACAATCACCCAAAATCTTGTATCACACCATACAACAACAATTAATTAATTATAAAAATATAAATAATAAATTAAAAAAACACCAATTTGGTATATATAATGTAATAAAAATCATTGGGTCATCATACCATACTATAACCAAAGCCAACCACTCACTAAAGACCCAAGGAATAACCCCAACCACATTTTGGAGCAAATACCTAAGAGGTGATACCAATATTAAAACTAATAATAATTAAATAAATAGGTAAAATATATGAAAATTCACCATGAACACATACCTCAAAAGAACACCATACAATGACATGTGGAATCAATCTCAGGATCTCCTTTACCTAAGCTAACCAAAATCATAATGAGAAATGGACGATTCCACCACGAGTCGATGGAATCATAAAAAATACATAAATTTGATATCCATAAAATTAGGGAGGATTAAGAATAGGAAGAAATGAGGTCAATGGAGGAGTAAAACTCTCCTCAAACACTAATAAATCACCATGAGAACACCCCCAAATCAAGGGAGAGAATAGGGGAAGGGGTTTGGGAACTCCCTAGTCTGCAAACATCCAAGGGAGGATAAAGGGAGTGGATTAGATTAAAACCAAAAAGGATTTTTTTTTTCATTTATCCGTTTTTAATGGAATATGGGTAGTTGTATGGTTTGTCTCCACAGTTTTCCAAACCGTGAACCAATCATGTGGTTGGATCTATCCAAGGCCAATCCACCAGCATGGTTTGGCCACATGGTTGGAAAAACCATGTTCCAACCATGTGTACCCATATTTCAAAACACTCATTCCTCACATGGTTAGGCTACGTGTTTTTAAAAACATGTGAAAACTATTCTTTAAAAATTATATCCCTTCTACAACAAGGAACATGGTTTTTTTGAAACCATGCATAGCTCATGCACTATACCTCAAACCCTCCTCATCCTCACATGATTTCTCATTTTTCCGTGCAATTTTTCCCCAAAACATTCTCTAACTGGGTAACTCACAGTGAAAAGTTCAAGATGACATGAAAATGTCTTAAGCATCAAGGTGTTGCATGGTTTCTCCTATACCATTCAAACCAAACCATTCACCCTTTCCAGAAAACTCCAAAACTTTTGAAAGATAACTTGAAGCCTTTTAAGCACATAAAAACATCCAAGATACATCCCAAGTATCATTCCTCATCTCAAAACACACTTTTGAGATGTTCATGTAGAAATAATGGTTTCCCTTGACCCAACTATGAAGTGCTTTTGATTACCATATCATGTATAATGTTAGATATAAATGATGGTTACTTACCATTATAGTGTATATATTTCTACATCCATTATTTAAATGGTATTGTACTTAGATTAATTGTCTTATCAAACGGTTATAGCAGATCCCATGCTATAGTGAGAACCTCAAGATACGATGACATTAATATTGAACAAAGGTTCTATGGTCTAGAAAAATCTTACTAAATAGACATAGTATATTTATTACTATCTAGTTTTGGGTTATCATAAGCATTGATACTTCTTATCATGAAGTTCACACTTGGTGATCTCGAGTAATGGGATCATGAAGATAGACCCTCCAATAGGAATACCACATGTTTCAGGTGTCATTGGTTGGTCCTATATACAAAAATGTGTAATCGTCTCTTGACTTGAAATCACTATCAATGTATGTCATTTGATTACATACATTGATGAAAAATTAAAACAATGAAAATTAAGTTATGGATAAGTAGTTTGTGCTGGGTATGTTATTGGTGAAATGACATTGATTGAATGATCATGATAGGATTTGTCCCTTATGAGTTGATAAAGATATATCTTGGGACTGGTTGATTGGGATGATACCACCTTCAAAAAATCCATGGTCATAGTAGTCGAAGGTGAGTTTTTCTTGATATTTCAACAAATGATAAATCAAGATATAGGATGACGACACTGGTGTGCATTTTTCTTTGTTGAGATATCTATATCAAGGAGAATAATATTACACAAATAATGTTAATAGGAAGGTAGTCATTTATTTGAATTTTCCTTATCTCTATATGGGTCTCGATGGGATTCTAGACCCTACTCTTGGTATATTAATATTATTCACTATTATTGATATAAGGGCCTAGAGGATCACACACAATAGCCCTTTGAAAATATTCCATATTCTATTGAATGGGATTAAAGGTCTTGGTGGGCCCCACAATAGGGTCCTGGTTTTATCCAAGTTCTTTGGATCATCAAGATATAATTAAATTCATTATTATTCAAGTATGGAAAAATTGGATTGAATTTATTTATGACATGCATTTATAAGTGGTTAAGTAAATACAAGGATAAATATTATTCAAACAAATATTAATTTTATATCCTAGGGTTCGTTTAATATTATCAGGTGATGGTATTAAATTTAAAGAATTAGGTTTATCACATGATATATTAATATATATTACAGTTTAGTGATAAATTATAAATATTAAATATGGTATAATTTAATTGGTCATAAATAATTATTTACAATATTTATATAGTGGATGTTTATTACACGGGTTGGGGAACCAAATATGGGTATTATATGTTTCCACTATATAAGTGGAGATAGGATCATCCCAATGTGACTATTCATCCATTGTAAATGAGAGCCTCTCTCTCCTCTTGATTCTTAGAGAGAGAATATCTTAAACAAGCATGTTCTTCAAGTTCCAATTTCTTGGATCAAAGACGTTGGTTTGTAGTGATTGTCACTACGTCGAAGTGGTCGTCAGTGTACCATGATATCACTCATATTCTGATGAACTTAGTGTGAGAAGATTCAAGAAGTGTGTGTGGATGATCTAGATGTCTTCAACATTGATGTATTTATGTAATGGTCATCTACAACTTATGACAGGCTTACATACATCAGATCCAAACATGGTAAATGTTCGTTATTATTTTGTACTCTTCTTATACCACGAATGGTTCTAGGACCGTACCAGGATGAGATCTTAAGAGTTAATGATGTTACATCGCTCTGGTGATGCAAAAAAAATTAAATTTATGGTCCGTCAACTTCAACTGCGCGTCCTAGAACCTAACAGTTCAATTGTCAAAAATCCTTTCTAAGTCTTGATTCCAAACTCTACCCATCCGGTTTTGAAAATTAAAATTCCATCATAAAATTTGATCCATCCATACATGATATATTATTGTAACATGCTGAAAACCTAGTTCAAAATAAAAATAAGAATGATATATTTCTTAAAATGAAACATCGATCTTGACGTGAATTTTGATATATTATAAAAAAATTATTTTTTAAATATGGCCATTATAAACTACTCATTGAATTAGTGGTATGAATTAGTGAAACCAAATTATTGAATATATTTATAATTTTCCTCATCAATATAAATGTGTTGATTAATTATTAATAAATAAGAACTCAATTCTTAGTAATGTCATTAAATGATTTAAAAATACACTTTCTTCCAAAATGGTTTTTTGTAAGAGAATATTATAACTAATATCTGATAATTTTAGTAAAAAAATTATAAATATAATATAATTTTTGAAATCAACATATTAAAACTAACATAGGGTATAGTTTGGTAATTTTTCTAAAAAGATTGTTGTTTTAGTTAATAGTAAAAAATATTGATTTTATTAAAAAATATTTTTTTTGTTCTTTTATCTACACATTAACACTTTATTTGGAATTTATTTTAAAATTTAAATACATTGTTTTGATTAAACATAATCTAATTTATTTTATTTTATTACATTACGCTTAATTTTGGTATAAAAAAATTATATATATAAAAATGCATTTTTCCTGAAAACAACTTCCTTCATGTTTTGTTCATTTATATTAATGGAATTTATGTATCTTATAGGTATTTAATTTGAGAAAAATTATTGTATTTTTTTTAACAATAATTTATAAATCTGGAAAAAAAAATTTACTTTATTTTTGTTCATAATGAATAATCACCATTGTAAATATTTGTCACCTCGGTAAGGGTAAATTATTTAATTAAGGTTAAAAATAATGTGACGAGGCTCTATATATATATATATTTCCTTACATACTAATATTGTATGATTTTATAACTACCATCTTCATCTAATATTTGATGATATGTGAACATGGTGTAATTTTTCTTTGATAATGAATTTTACATTGTTTTATATAAAAAATAAATTGAAAATATCACTCTCTTTATTTTAATATCTATAATATTTTTTCATAGGGATAAAAATAGTTTATGTTTTATTTATAAATGATTATTTTAAATATTAATGAATTTTTATCATGGTTTATTGTTTTTACTTTTTATTTTTTCAATAATAAATTTAAATTATTACACAACGCTAATACATCATTTTTATACTCAATTGAAAAAATCCTGTAATTGATTTTAAAAAATTTCAAGGTAACATTTTTTGAATAATTTAGGTTGTTTCAAGAACTTTATAGATATATATAATTTAAAAGGTATGATATTAGTTTTTATATTTTAATTAAATTACTATTCAATTTTTTTAAAAAGTCAACTTTATGAATAGACCTAAAAATGATTTTAATGGTATCTTATGTTAAATAATATTTTAAATAATTTAAAATAACTAAAAATTTTATATTCATCCAAAAAAATTGGATATGGTCTATCACACTAACCATTTTCCACTTATGGGTCACTTTTCCATTTTATTGACATTTTCATCCCCTAAATTGTAAAAAAACATTGATATCACGGTAATTGTCAAAACAGTTAACATAGGGTTAAAACGATGAGATAAGGGTTAAAAAACTAACTAAACTTGTCTATAAATTATTAAATTATATAATTTTAAATTAAATTCATCCTAAATTTTAAATAGTTTGATTTAAATCCACTTGAATAAGATAATTAATTTATATTAGTTTAATGCTTTAGGTAATTCCAAGTATCCCCCTATCCTATCGTGGATAAAGACACCACATATCCTTTATTACAGTATCATCATGATCCACATATAAGAAAAAACCCCTATTAAAAAATATTATTAACTTCATTATATACATTCTATATGTGATGGTCTACATTAATGACCATCCTGAGGGTTCTTAATGAGAGATCCAAAGTGGGTTCTTCAAAGAGAAGGAAATAGTCTTACACTGGAATTTTCATTTTACATCTTCCTATACATCATTAAATTCCAAACTAACCATTCCAAAAATAATAATAATTTTATATCTAAAATAATAATGTATTATTATTTTAATTTTATAACCTAATTCATCTCCTTTTTTATCAAATGGGAAATTAAAGTATCACTCATGCATATGTGTGGACTACCACAACGAAGATGCGATATGATTTAGTTTCCATCACCGCCTCACATGGACATTTAAGATCGTAGATTTAATAATTATATATTATATTTATAATATTATTATGGTTTCAAGAAGGTTAATTAGTATTTAAATTTCTTTTATTTCATCTATCAAATAATGAAAACATCACTCCTGCGTACGTATAGGATACCATCTCTACGAAGTGATATAACTCATTTTTTCAACACCACCTTGTATAAATACTTTTAAAAGTGTATAAAATAATTAAATATTATCTTAATGAAATTAATAAAATTATTTAGATGATGGAACCATGATAAAATTACAAAAACCAAAACTATTGAACCATAACTTACATGGAAAACTAAAGAATTAAAACCCAGAAACAACGATTCTAATAAAGAATTATTAATAAATGGGTGATTTAATATTATTATTTGATCACATATAACATTATAATTATTTATATTATTCTATTATATAATCATAATAAATTTAAATCCATTATATAAGAGTTTATAGTTCTTACAATGCAAGTTGGATGTGAGGTAAGGGTTTTTTATCTCACTTTTATTTTTGTGATACATATTCCATATTCACCACTAGTTTTCTATGTGTCGTTTATATATTTCCCAATAATTTATTTTATGATTATTTTCATTAAAAATATAAGAATTTATAAATATATATATTTTTATCTCCCTCATTAGGTTTTTATTTTGATATTACCAAAGTTGTATGGGTTTATCATCTCAAATTTTCCTCTTTGTGACCAATATTAGGTTATAAACATATATAATTTTATGATGTGTATCTACTTGAGCTTTTATATATTTCATCATTAATACCATTATTTTCATATTATTTAATGTTTTGTTTGATTTTATTTCTTTCATTTGGATTATGATTCAAATGCTACCGAAGTGATAAGGGTTTTTATGTTACAACCTCATTTTTACTTGGATTGTTTATAGTTAAATTTTTTATGTTTATATAATGTGATAATTCCCTCAAAAATATTATTTCATTAATTATAAAATGGTTATTTATGGAGATTACATTTTTTCCTTCCATATTGATATCTCTATATACTCAAGAAACTGAAATAATATTTTTACAGAAAACAGATTTTTTTTAATATTTAATCAAGAAACACATTATTCATTGTCCATATTTTCATTAATATTTTTTAATATTCTGAAATTAATATTTATATTAATTTTAACAAATTTTAAATTTCTAAAAAATTAAAAGGAATCTTCTTTTCTTTTTCTAACTGATGTAATTTTTACTTTTTATTAATAATGTGAACGGAATCTCAATTTTAACGTACACAATATGAAAGTAATTTAGGGTCACCATGAGAGATCAATGCTTTAAAGATTTATTTTCACATTTCAATGGTTATTTTAAGTTTAATTGTTTTCCTTTATATTTTTTAATTTTTTCGATTTTAAATTAGTGATTTCAAAATGAAAAGGGTATTTTCCTTAAGAAATATTCAAATGATTTTTAAAATACAGTTTACATCTATGATTTCATTCTTTGGTGTTACTTATGATTCATGGGGGATATGATTTTATAATGTTTTCCTTATTATTTATATGGATGGTTTATGGTAATGATGATGAAAGATTGATAAAACCCATTTTATTTTCCGTAAGTTAAGTAATGAAATAGTGATAGATCATTTCATGATCATGTGAAATATATATGAATCGATTATGATTATGTGATGGGTGGGTCCATTATATGCATATAATGAATTTGGTAAAGATAAATGTTTTATGTGATCAAAGGGTATTTGATAAGTTATCCCAATCCCAAAAGTGGTTATGTTGGATGTTATTCCAAGCCCAAAGTATGTATACTAGTTGTTATTACAAGCCTATCATGTGATGAATATTTTTGTGGGTATCCTTGAAAAAAATATTTTTCTAACTATTATTATGTCACACTTTGTTACACACTTTTATAAAATGGTTGTATGCTTATGATATATTCTCATGGCTTGTTAATTTTTATTATTTTATGATTTGTGTCTTATACATTTCTATTTATTATGTCATGACTCATGAGTGTGATATATTAATTGCGGGGTATGATTTTATATTTTTATGTTCATGTTATAAAACCCTTATTCTCTTGTTATAATTATAAATGATCACTCATTTATATCTCCCATGTATACATTACTAGGAATTTGAGATCACCCATTCTTATGTTTTGTATTCCCCATTATATTAATAAAGGTTTTATCTATTTTTTACCTATAGAAGATATTGTATGTGTAGAACTAAGTGGGAGATTATGTATATATTTTTTATGAACCAATTATTTATGTATCCAACAATACAAATTTTCTAAACCTCTATGATTCTAGAATGGATCATAATGATATGTAATGGATATTCATCTAAAATTACGTAATATGTAATCATGAAATTATAAGGTCTTCTCTAATGAATTTTACCCAAACTATGTAAACCCCATTTATGTAATAATGTTTAATTGGGAACACTATTCATATATCAAAAAATATATCTTTGAAGAATTATTTTCCTAAAAATAATTTTAAATGATGAGTAATCCTATTTTAAAATTTTAATAGTCTTGAACTAGTTTTCTAGAAGAACACATTCACCTTACCTCACCATTATGTGAAAATATTCAAGGAAACATAGATTGACACTAAATTGAACACAACTTCTCTCCAGTTTACTATTATTACACACTTGTGGACATCCGCACAATGATTAGTGGAATATGTGGTAAGGAGTCAATAATCCCTGTGATTCCCTCTATGATGAGGTTTTTTTGGATAAGGTGTGATACCAAAATACTCATGTGGCATGATATTCTATTTCAGGTACCATGTTTGAGGTATAACTTGTATACCTATTTAATGTTTATAGTATTATATTCTTGAGTTTTTTATCCGTTTATATGGATTACATGTAAATATAATTTATACCATGTTAACATGATTGTTAACGTAGTGTAAAGAACCATAAATATCATTCTATTTACCAATAATGTTTTTAATTTTACTGATTGGTTTTAATGATCATGAAAAAAAAATTTATAAAAGATATAAATATTGGTAAATATTTTTGTATTGTTATATAAATTTAAATATGTACATTGTTTATTAATGAATATGCTAATAACATTATGGGTTTTAGACTTACTTACCCTTTATATAGGATGGCATCACAATGAGGTTACTCATTAATCTTATTACCTTATTCCCTAGAAGATGAAACATGAATTCCCTAATTTGGTTGGCTAAATTTCATTATTAACTTGGGTCTCTAGGTCCTTGGATTAATTTTACAAATATACTCAAAATTTTAGAATTTATATATTTAAATGTGTAAAATATTTATAGGAACCGGTGTTTTCTCCCATACTGGATAGGCTTATATTATCTTATCAAACCACATGTTAAGTCTAAAGCAGTTGTGATAGGTATAGGTCCTCCAAGTATAAGGAGTTTCAAGATGTAACTGATACTGATCTATAAACTGCTCTCTATTATTATGATTTTTAAATATAAATATTGATTACTAAAACTATTTTAGCATATAAATATGTAAAGAAGTATAAAAATACATATAAATATTTGGTTACTAACTTCTAAGTTGAGTAATGTTAGTGGTACCCTACTAGGTATATATATTCTCACACCCTACATGGACACTTCGATGGATATGAAACATTATCGACTATATTTCGCATTCCTCATTAACTATAAAATACTTTCTCTAATAGGGTTTTGTTTTTATTAAGTTCAATAATGGGTAGAGTAACTTAATGTTAATGGTGGATGTGTAGATCAAATATGTTCTAGTTTTCTGTAATTCCATCAATAGAGTTTTCATGTACAAGACCACCCACCATGGGCCATTAAGCTATGTTTGGATTATATTATTTATGTATAGTGTTTTTATCTCTCGTGTTGTGTGTAATTTGTGTCTTTTCTGGAATTATTTTACATTTATTTTTTATTCAAATAACTATTTTGGTGTATATTTTCCTGATGGTTTGACTAATATATATGTTAATGATTGGATGTATAATTCAATGTTCCTATATTAAATAAATAAATGGGGCATGCTAGATTTTTGGTAGGATATTCATCAACATTTTATTTATTTTAAAAAGTAAAACTCTTCCTCATATTGGTGTTTAATTAGAACCATAGTGTTTATAATGGCATTTGGTGACTGAGAGGTGTGTAATAGGTATTGAGGTAGATTGGTCTGGTGTTTTTAGGTAATCAGGTCACAAACTTCACACTTTATCTGGTATATTCTATTTCTTATTGTTTTATTTATATTTAAGATATATCTTTTATTATTATTATTAGTTTTAGATTATAATCCTAAAGAGTTCATGATTATGGTTCTTCCCAAAATTTTTATCTTTTCTACTACTCAAGTATATCTATTCCAGTACATATAACTCTCTAGTTTGAGTTATATTACTATTTTAATAAAGAAGGTCTTATATTGTATTATGATTCTTTTTATAATTTTTTTGAACGTAGAATATAGGTATTACTCCATGATGTATATTTGGTGGTAAATCTAGAACAAAATACTCATTTACTACCTCATTACTAAATTTTAGATTTTTATATAAAAAATATCCCATTATAACATTCAAATGGGAAAATGACCCATATATATTTACGATATAAATATATTTGGAATAAACATAAAGTTAAACATTGGGAGGATAATTACATTTAACATCACATAATAGAAGAAAAAACATGAAATTATCATAATGTATTGAATCCTTTTGTATAATATGATGTATTTTTCATATTATTTAACTCTTTTAAGAGTACTAATAAATCCATAAAAAAGAATATCTCTAGTCAATCATCATCTGGTAAGACACTAAAAAGACATTATGATTTTCTTACAATGAATGTTTTTTTAAAATCAATACATCATTTTATAATTTATACAATATATTTATATGGCATCTATTATATCTCTATATATGCTTCAAATAAAATCTTCTAGATAAAATCATTTTTTGAGATAAAATATATGAATAATTATTGTTTGAATAATGGATAGGATTGGATTCATAATTGTTAAACTCAATACTTGAACATCACATTAAAATTTATTTAAATCAAAACATCTAATGTTATGACATTAGTATCATTAATAATTTTAAATAGATAGATTTATTTTATTATTTATATTATCATAATCTTGGAACCATTCTAGGAATCATTTATTTACACTCCTTCCATAATTCTATGAAATTACATCTCTAATGTCTAAACATGCTAAAATAGAAACATTTTCCTTCTTTAAATATTTCCTTTTAATTTTAGGGAAGTTGTAATAAAATTTTCATGGCCTCTATTATTACCATTCTGATGAAAACTATTTCCAATTCGTTTTGGTACCATCATAATATAAATTGATCTTTGAATTATCATTTTTTCTCAATAATCATACCTATATTAAAGAGTTCAAGTAATATTTTGTTGAACTATTACAAATTACAGTTAACAATGAACTATAGTCTCTCTATGTCATTTATATCCCCAAACACATTGAGTACTTGGTTTTTAATAGAATTACCTTTATCAATCTTAGAACAAAATATTAAAAAATAAATTCCATATCTCGTGTGTATATATTCTTCATGATAGAGCCAACTTGGGTTTCCTATCATCCCAAAATCATCAATATTTTCAAGTTTCTTTTGATTTTCTAGATTTATAGAAATAAACATTAATATAAATATATTAAATATATATAAATATATTATGAGTTTACTCTATGTATATTTTTCTTCTTGAATATCTTTATTATTCTAAATATGATAATGAATTCTATGATTTAATGCATAAAGTATTCTATTTTTCTGGAGAACTATTCTCATTTTTTTATATCAGTTTAATATTTTTGTTCTATTAATATTTTTTATTTTTTAATATTTTCTCTAAAATTTAATATTGAGGATGATTAGATTTTTTTCTACAATATATGTTTTTTATGAGTTTCATTTTTTAAAATAATTTAATACAAACTTTTAATAAAATCATTCCCATTAAAATGATCAAACCTTTTATAATTCTCTTCAGATATATTAGTGGACTAATATCTATTTCTACTAATCTTTGACTTTCATGGTAATTTATCCCATTATTTAGTTATCTATATTAACCACTATGTTAATCATATAATCAATGATTCATTAGTAGTTGAGTGGATAACTATTTTTCCATATTGATTTGTAGGCTATCCCAACTCTATTTCTCTTTGAATTTAATTCTACTAGGGTCAGACAACTATGTATAACCCAATTCTCATGCTAGAAATAGGAACATAATCCAATAATTATTACTCGTATTCCTCTTTACATGAACAAGACAATCCATGTTAACAAATATTTTACCTGACTTACCTGTTTGGATGATAGATGTCTTGATAGGTGTTATATTTAAAAATAATCTAACACATAACATTTAAAGGGGTTTTTACTATCTAACTTTCTTATCTCATATATTCCCTTCATGTACTAAAACTTCTATAAAACTAGTTATTTGTCTTATATATTTATGAAAATTAATTTGTTATAAACATATCAATATATAACACATGATAAATTATTTGTTTGTGTAACCTTCCAATAAATATAAGGTAATTATATCTTAAACATTTCTAAAAGTATATCATATATAAGGTATATAAAACTATTTCATGTGAATGGTTAAAATCTGACAAAACAAAAACCCCTATAAGATCATGTATGGTTTAATATGTAGCCAACCCCTATAAATCTATAAAAATACTAAGATCTCATATTTGTGATAATTATGACCAAAAGTCCCACTATTCATTGTTAACTACTTAAGAAAAATCTTAATTCCAATATAATCCTAGCACCTAATATGAAAAAGTTATAAACAAACTATACTATCTATTTCATAAGCCTTATAAAACCTAATATTGGATGAACATAATTTAATATTATGTCATACCTAATCTATAACTCTTTATATTCATGGCTTGACATTTATATAAACTAATTTGAACAATTTGAACTAAATTATGAATTCATTCATAATACAAAAACATTATATTAATGAATAATATAATGTAATAAATAAATATAATAAATTAATTATTCATAAAATTAGACATGATATATGTATTTATTACAATTTGTTAAATAAATAAGTATAAAAACTTTATAATTATACAAGATTTATGGATAATCTAAAAATAAATAATCATGAATATTTCACATTAATATTCCATGTGAATATAACATATTTTATATAAACATTTTACATAATTTAACTACCAAATATTTTATGTTATTTAAACTATGATAAATTCCTCCAAAACAATTTTTTTTGGAATGGTAATAATAAAATCAAAAATAAATTAGTTTTATATAAACAATTTATTTTTTATTTTTTGAAATTATTCGAAATTAAATTTAAAAAATTTATTTTATACATCATTATATGATATAAAAATATTTAATATATATATATATATAATATTTTAATATTAAAAATTTATATTAAATTTTAAATATAAAAAATGTAAATAATTTTTCAAAATAGATTTCCATAAAAAATCATAAAAATAAAAAACTATCGATGTTATACATTGTGAGTTTCTTTAGAAAAGGTAAAAACAATTCCCATTGAATTCCATGATGTGTCGTATTGTGCATAAAAATAATCAAACATTGATTATATCAAGGTTATTCCTCGAACGCTGACCCGTTTTAGTAGTTCCATTGTAAAGAACCACTTTTTTTCTGGCTATGAATTTTAGAGAGAATTTTTGTTTTTGGTTATAGATGATCTTGAAGGGGAAATGGTAATTTAAGTATGAAAATTGTTTTAAAATTATTTTCTAGTAATTTTGAAAATGATAGAATGGTTTTTTTACCCTTGGACTATAATTTGGTAAGATTTCAAGCCGTTTGAATGTTTCAGAATATATTAACATTTATTAAATAAATATTAAATATTCCATTGATAGGAATTTTGATATCTTCTAAATAGAGTCGTAAATAGAATTTATGTGGTCATAGTTGAATATTTAATGTGATGTTCATCCAATTTTATGTATAAAATTTGTATAGTTTCTTAAAAAATGGTTGGCCCTTAAAATAAGATTTTATGTTAATTTTTATTTTCTTTTTTAGTTCATTTTCTTCTTTCCACCCACCATTTGGATTCTCACACATGATTCATGTGGTGGGGGTTCTCCCTTGCTATATACAACTCCATACCAAGAGATTAAAGAGGAATATTGGAGAGGATATTTTTAAGGGAGCTCGATCGTCACCAGATCAGGGTGCAACAGATGCAGATTAGAGAACGAGGCCTAAAGAATCAATAGTTTTCCATTAGGTTTGATTTTTTTTAATTTTACCATAGAATCATATTTTAAAATTTATATTATTTTCATTGTACTTTTATGGTTTTTATATCCCATAGAGGCATGATTTTCATATAAACTTAGGTTTCAAGAAATTCATAGGGGATTTATGTTCAAGAACCCCAATCAAGTGGTCAAGAGTTCAATAAAATGCATCGTGTGTTCTTCATTGAGGATGAAGGTGTAATATGGTAAGTATAGAGTGGGTAGTTCATGAGATAATTCTATATTGTGCACCTCAATATGTGGTTTAGTACTCTTCCAAACAGCTCATGTAGGGGTACATGTTATGTATGGTATATGGAAGACCCCATTTAAAGAACATGACAAGATTTAGTTTATTTTACTTGGACAGACACTGTGTAAGGACCATGAACAATTACCTCATGTAGTTTATATTCCATTAAGAGTTAGTTCACACTGTTTAGTTGAGGAATACAATATCAGATGGACTAAAGTACATTTTCACATGAGGGCTTTGAGGGTACACACCATCTACCCTAACATACTTATCATGCACTATCCACATAAATGATTTTCAGACATTTCCATTCTATATAGATATAATTGTACATTTTAAGAGTCCAATTTGTATATTTTTCTTCATATAGTCTGATGGTAGAACCATATAGGTAATTTGTGTTCTTTTGAGATATGAATTATGGATAACAAGGCATGGTGGAGTGGTTCTTTCTCTAATTATTAGGTCAAGAGTTATCCCCTAAGAAACATGTTATAAGACCTATATGAGGGTCATAAGGATGACTGGATGACTTAGAATTAGATAAACAAGGTGTTTAGTTTTAGAAAACATGGGATGGTTCTTGGTTAGTGGGACCAATTTATGACTTGTGGAAGTGGATATGTTTGGTGTATGAGGAATGACCTTGGATGAATAGAAAAATGATATGGGAATTGCACCATCTATATGAACTAATGTTATTATTTTATTTCCTATGAGGATAGGGATGTCATAACTTGATTATGATAATTCTTATTAATTTTTTTCCTTTAAGTGTTGTTCTTAGACCAAAAATATGAGAATGTGATAGAATAGCATGATTGGGGATCCTGATTTAGGTATCTCATAAGGGGACCTAGTCGGTACACTGATGATATATTGACCCCAAAGATGATGCATGAGACTATGGTTATAGATGATTATGGGTGTCACCATAGAACCTGAATAGATGATGTGAGACTGATATAGATATAGTGATAAGTTTGGGTCATTCCCTGAGTGGTCGACATTGATAATGTCAGTTGGGTTCAAGAAGATGGAAACACCTTTATTAGATATATTATATTATGCATTATTGGAGGGATATTATACCCCTATGTATCTAATTAAATTTTTAATTATGTACATAATTCTTAGGTGGTTAACCAGGATTCATGTGAAATATCTGATACTAAAGAAATACTATGAGACATATTATAATTTTTTGACGTGTCTATCTATTTAGAATGTCTTGGTAAATCCCTTTGGATTTAGATATAAAAAAATATGTAATTACTTGGAAAATCCCTATGGATTTGGCTATTATTCCTATTTAAAATTACATGGTAATTCCCCTCACATTCATCTATTATTCCAATATTCAATGCCTTGGGTAATCCGTATATATTTTTCTATTATTCATCTCTACAATTCCTTGGGAATTCCCCTTGGATTCATATTTGTTTATATCATGAGGTTTGTGTTATTCCACACTTTGAGATTACCAGGTGGGGTTTTATTCCCCCTATATATCTTATATGAGATTAAAAAGTGGGGATATATCTTGCACGGAAAAATGATATGAGAATACCAGGAGGGATGTTATTCCCCCTAGATAGTTATTAGATTTACTATATGGTTACCTAGGAATTTATTGTTCTTCATATTTAATTTTCAAGGATTACCCACTTAAAATAGCCCATTGATCTTGATACTATTAGAATGAGTATTTTGTGTTCTTAGATACAACCTAGAAATATATGGAATTAGTTTTTCAACTTTGGATATTACATTATCACCCAATTATTGATGTTGATTATTTTGTATTTATTTTATTACTATTAATATACAACTTGGTTGGGCATATTATGTGTATATCACTTTCTTATGATACTTGATGATTGATATCATTAGGGTGGCCTATTAAAAAGAATTTCCCACTTCATGTAAAAACACCTTGGTGCATGTATAGAACTTATGTGTTTTTTTAGCATGAGCTATGTAGTATATTGGAAAGGGGATCAATGTAACTTAACCATGTGGTATATATTATATAGATTGGAAACTAGAATAATGAGGCACAATAATGACATTAATGCCTCAGTGGACTTTTTTTATCTTTTTTATATTGTATTTTGGTGATCCTAGTGGGTGATCGGTGGTGTATTATAGTATAAAAATGTTTATATGTGAATTATTTCTTCAATGTTACATATATTATAGAATATCGTGCTTTATATTCTTATGCATGATAAAATTTATTTTTATTATTTTAGATGATTTTTGGATATTTGATCTTTCATTTCTACTCTAATATAGGGGTATAGTATCTATTAGATACCACATATGACATCCTCTACTTGTCAGTAGTCTCTGCTATATGTGGAGGGATACTTGAGGTCACATGATGTCCATCTCTTCGGAAACTATTCTAGTGGTATTGGGTACCGAGATGTTAAAAATTTGTATCCATGATTTGATTTTTTTTCTTACTATTCAAGGATATGGTAAATAGGTGACATTGGAAGATGTTAGTTCTTGTGATGGACCCTAAACTGATGTGTTGTTGACATCTTTTCTAACTAAAATTATAGGTTACTTGTGGCATAAGAATATTATTCATGATTTTTTCTTTTTGGGCTATATGATTTAACCTACTGTCTTGTTTTGGGTTTGTGAATTTATGATTTATGGGTTTCTATCTTTTGTTAAATTGAAATAGGCCAATGTACAAGCATCATTTTTTGAACATAATAATCACTTGACATACCCTTTATTGTGGGTGATTGATATCAATAATAATGGTGGGTTAAACTTTTTAAATTTTCGAAAACAACATATACAGTGTTTCCACATATAAATTATTATTCATATTTTATTCAACTAAACCACAATATATTTCTTCTGATGACAACTCATTTGGATTCTATATATGGATTCTACGTGATGAAGACTATTAAAACCCTCTAATATGGGATATAAAGAAACCCTTAGTAGGTTAGTATATAAATTATATGACTTAGTAGTGGATCACATTTGAGTGATTATGGTTATATTTTTAAATTGAAAATGGGTTTGTTTATGTATGTATCAACAATAACCTATATAGTGTTTTGCCATGTAGCTTCTTGGTGGTATTATACCTAACCTGACCATATAAATATGAATTAGTCAACACAAATCATATTGGAATGATATAATTACAAATATGTATGATCTTGTATTAGATCACAATCCTTGAGGGGTAGTATCATATACAAATTTTTAGTGATAGTCACTTCCATAGTTGGTAGATGACTTGGCATGTGATGCCTAATATATATATATATATATATATGTGTGTGTGTGTGTGTGTGTGTGTGTGTGTGTGTGTGTGTGTGTATGTATATATTAGACCCTACAGTGAGTGTCTTGGAACATAAGTTGCATGGGGATATTTGATATTAGAATAAAGAGGTTTCTTATGACTTTTGACCTATGTGAGTTCTAATTATATTCTAGGTTAGAGATACTTGTTCATTTGAGATATCGCTAAATATATTAGTTATAAGAGTGTTGTATGCATGGGTATCTTGATAAAGTGGATAAGCTTGGCATGAGTGTTCCTTAGAGATGAGAAGCATGAGTAAATATTATTAGTTGATATCTATGCACAAGAGGTGTAACCAGTTATATGGTTTAGGCATGAAGATGCCTTTAGTTTTTTTTTGACAAGAATCACTTACAGTGATTTGGTATAATGACTGGTTTTAGAGGGTAGAATTAGTAGAATTCTTGACCATGTTGATTCTAGATGCACCTTTAGGAATGAAGTAAGATCATGGTCCTTTTATCTATGATTTTAAATGATTCCTGGGTTGGTGGGTCATCATGTCATTAGCCTTGGCATGAGTAGAAGGCCCTAGTCTTATTAGAAAATTCACTAAGGATAATTTTATTATATGAAATTGATATACATGTGGATTATGGTAATCAGTTAGGAATACGAGCCTATGTTAGATGATAAATGAATCATAAGAGTGTGAGTTTGGTGGTAATATCATGTGTTACAAAAGTGTATTCCCATTGAAATTAATATGGACCTGAGTGATGCGTGTTAGTTATAGATGATGATCGTTTGGTTCAATATACCGATGAGTGGATAGATATATACTTAGGACCAATAAAATTAAATGAATTCTTGTACGATAGGCCTAAAATTATTGATGAAATTAGAGATGTCCATCTGTGGTGGGTAGAGACATCGAAAATGGATTTGGGTGTTGTGGGGTAGTCGAACCAAGTTTTTTCCTCTATGTGGATTATTAGGAAGGAATGTTATTTTAAACTTTTAATGATATTCCCATGTAGAGAAACATTATAAATTCATATAGTGGGGAGTGAAACAAGGTTTGTATGATGGTGTAACCATCATTTAAGATGAATCTTGGTAGATGTTGGGGATATAATTCTTGGTGATTCAAGGATGTTTAGCCATTGATGTTTCATATTAGTGATTTGATATGATATAAATGACCACATCCAGTCATTATGAAATGCAATTAATAGATTTTGGGTTGTTGAGGAATGTCCCCAGTGTGAATATGGCCATGGGTGTGAAGATATTGGTAGTTGGAATGTAGAGGTGGATTTTTTATTTTGGTTTATATAATAATATGGTTTATCAAGTTAATTTATGAATAATATATTTTATGATTGGATATATAATTAAATAATTACATTGGGAATTAGGTATAGTATTTGGTTGGGGATTTGTATGATTATGTGGTGCCTCCACGGTTTTTGGCATCATTTTCAAGTAATATAATAATGTTTCGATGGTTGAATCCATGATTTTTAAGAAAATTAATCCATAATAGGATTTATTAGTGTTTTTATGGGTATGGGTGTGGTGAGATTAAACTATGTGCATTATGGTACCACTAGAATTCGGTCTCGGTAGGTGATTCTGATGGTGGGGAGCACCATGGCTCGGAATCATCTCCAGTGAACTGGGAATTTTTGTGGAGACCAACATAAACCTAGAGATGAATCAACTGATTACACTATAGTTTCTATTGATATATGGAATTTGGTAAGTTTAATATTATTTCTTTAGTGATGATAGTGATCAGTGGCATGGTCCTTGATGAATAGTGTACCTCATGTTCGTATTTTCAATGTAGAATCTCGATTATCATTCCAGAGTAGAACACAATGAATTTGTTTTGAATTGATATTAGAGAGATGTCATGAATTATGTATAATGTCGTTTGGGACCTCTCGGGGATAATAAGTGGTATGGTTGGGTGGACATAAAGGCCCTTACTTTTTAAGGCTGTTCATTTTAGGGAAAATCAAATTTTTGTTTTTGAATTCTCATGGGGGGAAATGATAATTTATCCTCACTAATTATTATGAAAATATTTTCTAAAAATTATATTTATCTCATAAAGGGATTTTTACCCTATGGATGGAATTTTTTAAGATTCAATGTTGGTAGAATTTTTCTGAATACATTAATATTTATTAAATAAATATTAATAATTATATGGATGTGAAAATTAATATTATAATGTCCCGAGCCCACTCTTCCAGACTTAGTACTTAAAAATTCTAGGTAAATTATTATTTTTTGTTATAAAAATGAATAAACAATTACACAAAACTTTAAATTAAAAGGTCCTTTTACCTGTCTAGGTTCTAGAGAAATTAGAAATCATTTCCTGATTTATCATAGTTTAAAGAAAACCAAATCAACTGTCCACTACGCTTCCATGCGCACTAACTCCAAAAGAGATTACATCTAAAATTAAACATCTAAGATACCCGTGAGAAATAATTTTTAAACAAAGAGATAGCATTCAATAACCCAGGAAGGTTTTTTGAAAATGTTTGCTAAATCCCATTAAAAATATTCCTTTGATAATACATAAGGAAAATTCAATTGGAAATACATTTGTAAAATAGCTTTTCTAAAATACAATAACGATTTAAAAAATAATTACACTTTGAAAACAATTTTAAACTAATCCCATGATTAGGTTGTAAATATTAAGTAAGAAATTAAAACAAAACAACTAAGGCCACTCAAACATTTAAGGCTATCTTTGTCCTACCGACTTAAGGGATGGATTCAATCTCCAATTCCCTATCATATTTACAAAGTTGGAGTACTAATTTTTATAAAACATTTTTTTATTAGCTTTCCTTATATACATATAATTTTCATTGGAATTTTAGATTTGAAAATATATTTATAGTTATTCTTGGAACAAACATGTTCAACATTATTTTTAAATATATAAATATTAAATATTCATTAAAAATTACATATTCGACTTTGTATGATCAAATCTCATGATAAACGATGTTGCATAATCACATAGAAGATAAATTAACTTCCACACACTTAAAATTTTATCCTTATTTCCTTAAAAATCCATTTTTTAAAGTTTAATTTCTCATGAATATATGTGTATGACAAAAAATTCATCTATGTATGGATATAATCTTGATTGTTATATGTCATGCACATGATAAAATTATGACATTCTTAATTTAAAAATTCATATGTGAATTAATACTTGGTTAATAATTTATTTAAAAAAAATTAAATATTTAAACATCATGCTAGTATATATATATATATAATAATGATAAATTTAAATATAAAAAAATGTTTGATTTTGAATTAAATGAAAATGTAATTTTCTTCCTTATTCAGATTTCTTGAGAACATGATGTCAATTAGAATCAAATTAAAAACCCAAACTTTTGATAAATTTGAGTAACACTTAACAATGTATATATATAAAATAGTAATAATATTTGAAGAGATGTATTGCCCCTGAAAATGAAATTGAAAATGACTAATTTAAAAATAAATAAATAAATATATTTATTTCTAAATAAGGTTCATATTTAAAGAAAGAAATAACAAAAAGTATCATTCCCTTAATAGAACCCATTCATAGAATAAGAATTAAATTCTAAAAAAGATAACACCATTCAATTTCTTTTATATAGTTTATTTTTAATTTAAAATTAAAGAATAAAATAAATAAAATGAGTTTCCCTCACACCAAACAAGATTTAAACATAGTTTTGAAAAATCAAATATAATATTAGAATATTTAATTGAAGAAATATATTACTTAAATAAAAATGGAAATTACATGGAATGTTTTAAAAAAATAATCCCTTACAAATATAAAATGGAATTGAAAGTTTATAAAAAGTAGTCAAAAAATAAGTAATCTCTTACCTTATTTATAAAACAGATATAGTTTTAATAATGGTTGATGTTGAAAAAAACTAAAGGAAGGTTTCTCACTGCTTCGTGAGAAACTCACAATGCAACTTAATTTGTTTTATAGCCTTAATTATTACTGTATTAACATAATTTTTGAAGAACGGATGATATTTTTTATTTAATGCATTATATTCTTCTAATTTATTAAAATATTGGTTTTCAATAGATAAGAAAAATCAACATAACCAGATTGAGAAAATAATATATAATATATACTTCATTTCCACAAAAAAACAAATCGGATGTCCACTACATTTAATCAGATAATATATTATATTCGAACTGATTAATGATTTTTCATGAAGCATCAATTTGAACCAACCATAATTCATCCAAAGTTAAATCAATTCCCTCAGATGAAATTTAAAATATAAATATCGAAGATATATAAATTTAAATCGATGATCAAATAGACAAAAAATTTAATACAGATATGGACAGATGATGTCAAAAGGATGAAATTGATAAACTAGGTCACTCATCAAATCTCAATAAGTTTTAGATAAAAAAATAGAAAAATGAAATAAAAACGAACCAACATTCATATTAGATCCAAATTCGAACCTCGAAACAACAAAATGAAAAACAGAATAACGATTTATACCTAGATAGTGTTCGAAGGATGAATAATCTCAATCCGAATATGAATTTATAGTCTTTGATTCCACCAACGGTCTTGAAGAAACCAGATCTTGGGTTTTCATCGTCCACAACTCCCGAAGATTAAGATGAATAAAAACCATCCCAAAAAGATCATCTTTGAACTCACATCTCCTCCAGGCTGAGCTTGTCATCGACCTCTGTTGAATCGGTGATGTGCTGGACGAAGTGAAATATCAGACGACTGAGATGAGAGGGAATGATAAATCAAATGGATGTAGAGAAAGAAACATATTCGATGGGTTGCGGAAATAGGGTTCTCCAAAATCATTAGATGAAATCGATTAGGTTGTCCGCTAGATCAAACAGATGAGATTGGTGTGTCCTATTCAAAATGTGTTTCGTGTTTACTGATTGAATTTTCATTTTTTTAATCACAATTATATTTTATTTATCTTATTATAGTTTTAATAGTTTATATATATATATATAATTAGAATTAATTTTAAACACATAATATTTCCTTGTAAAAGTAATATTTGAAAATAATTTAAATAATGAATTTCCTACAAAATATATAACTCAAATGAATTATAATTTTCAAACTAAAATATAAAATAACCCATGCCATAATATTAACATGAATAATTTATTAGATACCCCTATCCATTACTTAAATTTAGAAATTAATTAATCTCATACTATTATAATAGTTAGAAAATATATCTCTAAAACCTTTCTTTATCACATTAAAAGATACTATTAATTTATTTTAATTAAAAATAATAATTGAAACTTATTATTTATGTTAAAACATTCACCTTTTTTTATTGAAAAACAAATAAAAAATTTAATAAAAATATTATAATCAATATTGTTTCTATATATTTATTTATTTATTTTATTTGAATATCAATGATTATCATGTCATTTTTCTACTTTAATTAAAAAGTTCAAACAAGCACTTTTTATAAAAGTCGGATAAAAACGTTATAAATATAAATTCATAAGGTCATTCCAAGAAATGGAAAAATACCTCAACACTCACACCACCACTTTCAGAAATGGTTTTATATGTTCCTATTATTCTTTGTTTTTTTTTTCTATCATTCTTGCGATAACCTTTGTGCTTTTATCAGATCCAAAATATGTGAACTACCCAGTCGGAATCGTTGTGTTTCTCATAGGAATTCCAATTGTTTTTTTATCGATTGCAGTGGGTTTATTGGGTTAGTTCTTGTGTGTCAAAGATTTATTGTGGTCTTTGTATAAATAAAGTGCCTACTACTTACATCTCTACATTCCATAATTTATTTATTTTATTGCATTTTGGAATATTGACAATACATAAAACATACTTTTAAACCTGGGGTGTTACATCCCCCCTAAATGAATTGTTCCCCCACAATTTTTTAACACTCATAACTTTTAGTTTTCATCTATTTTGGGTCTCGCATAATATCCCCAAGGTCTTTAAAGTTTCTTTCCATAGTAAAATAATCTTCATATGAGATGAAAGTTCAAGGTGGCTTCATACACTTGCACCTTCTTTTCCCAAACAAAACTTGTGGAAGAGGGGTTGTATGGATGTAAACACTAGAAGACATTCCTCAAGAAATGATAATCAATATAGCATCTGAGAAGGTCATCATTAATTTTCTTCATATAAGAATGTCTCCTGGATTATTATTTAATTATTTCAAAGTCATCATAAATTCTTCATGTCAAACAAAAGATAATAAGTTGACACATATAATATATTTGAATATTTCCTTGTTAAGTTGCTCCATAAAAGGCTAAGATTGATTTTGGTTGCTCAGACAAGGTAAAGAACCTAAAATTACTTCGTAATACCCCCTTGGAATCTATAGAAGTGACGTTGAATTTGTCGGATGTCTTCGAAGACAAAACCCAAACCCTGATGAAAATGATGTATACCATGTGTGCCTAATATGTTGTAAATTCGTTTAGAGGAAATCCTCATGGCTTCATAGGGATGAGATTCTTCTTTGCATGATTTTCTCATGATCATAGCAAGTAATTTATCCAAAATTCCTAAGAGACTTGTTTGATTTCTTCTTCCTTCTATCTAAAAATTACAAAGAGAATTTTTTTACTAAGAAAAGATACTCAATCTATCTAAAGGTTCTAATTTTCTAGAGTTATCTAGAATTTTCCTCTAGTACTAACTATAACGCCCTGAGCCCTCTCTTCCAGACTCAGTACTTAAAAATGGTGTGTAAATAATTTTTTTTTATAAAAATGAATAAACAATTACAAAAAAATTTAACTTAAAGAGTAAATTTTTCTGGTCTAGATTCTAGAGAAATTAGAATACATTTCCCAATTTATTAGAGTTGAAAGAAAACCCAATCAACCGTCCACTACTATTTTGTGTGAAATAACTCCAAAAGTGATGACATGTGAAATTAAACGTCTAAGATACCTGTAAAAATTCATTTTTAACCAATGGGTGGGCATTCAATTGCCTAGTAAGAAGTTTTTAAAACCTTTGATAAATACCATTAAAAATATTCCTTTGATAATACATTCAGAAAATTTAATTAGAAGTACCCTTGTAAAACAACTTTTTCAAAATTCTATAATGCTTTGAAAAATATTTTCACTTTAAAAATTATTTTAAACTAATCAAGTGATCCAGTTATAAATATTAATAATGCCCGTAAAACAAAACAACTAAGGCAACTCAAACTTTGAAGTCTATCTTGGGCCTACCCACATGAGGGATGGATTCACTCTCTAATTCCCTATTGTATTTACAAAGTTCGAGTAATGGTTTTTATAAATAATTTTTGTCTTATCTTGAGTTATATACATATAATTTTCACTGGAGTTTTAGCTTTGAAAATATATTTATAGTTATTCTTGGAACAAGCATGTTAAATTTTATTTATAAATATATAAATACTAAGTATTTATTAAAAAGCACATATTCAACTTGGTTCGATCAAATCTTATGATACATGACGATGTATAATCACATGGAAGATAAATAAACATCCATACACTTAAAATTTCATCCTTATTTCCATAAAAATCCATTTTTTTATAGTTTAATTGCTCATGAATATATGTATATAACAACAAAATCGTCGTAGTATAGCCATAATCTTGATTTTTATATGTCATGCACATGATAAAATTATGACATTCTTAATTTATAAATTCATATGTGAATTAATACTTGGTTAATAATTTATTTAAAACAATTATATATTTGAACATCATGCATGTATATATATATAATAATGATACATTAAAATATAAAAACATGTTTGATTTGGAATTAAATGAATAGGTAATTTTCTTCCTTATTCAGATTTATTGAGAACATTAACTCAATTAGAATCAAACTGAAAACCCAACCTTTTGATAAATTTGAGTAACACTTAAATATATAAATATATATATATATAACATAGTAATAATATTTGAAGAGATGGATTACCCATGAAAAGGAAATTGAAAATGACTAATTTAATAATAAATAAATCAATATATTTATTTCTAAAGAAGGTATTGATTTAAAGAAATAAATATCTGAAAGTTTCATTCCCTTACAATAACCCATTCATAGAATAAGAATTAAATTCTGAAAAAGATAACACCATTAAATTTATTTTATATATTTTATTTTTACTTTGAAAGTAAATAATAAAAAAATAAAATGAATTTCCCTTAAACCAAACTAGATTTAAATATAGTTTAGACAAATTAAATATAATTGTGGAAGATTTAATTGAAGAAATATCTTACTAAAATAAAATGGAAATTGCATGGAATGTTTTTGAAAAAATAATAATCCCTTACAAAAATAAAATGGAATTGAAAGTGTATAGAAAGTATTCGAAAATAGGTAATATCTTACCTTATTTCTAAACTAGTGATAGTTGCAAAAATGGTTTATGTTGAAAAATACTAAAGGAGGGTTGCTCACAGCTTCGTGAGAAACTCACAGTGCATCTTAATCTATTTTTTATTCTCAAGTATTGTTTTGTAAACATAATTTTAAAAGAATAGATGATATTTGTTATTTAAAACATTGGAATCTTTTAATTGATTAAAATATTAGTTTTTAATATATAAGAAAAATCAACATATCCAGATTGAGAAAATAATATATAATATATACTTCATTGCAATAGACATAAATTGGGCATCCACTATATTTAATCAAATAATATATTATATTCTGACTGATTAATGCCTTTTTGTGAATCATCAATTTGATTCAACCATAATTCATCCAAATTCAAATCAACGGACTCTAACGGAATTTAAAATAAAAATATCGAAGATATATAAATTTAAATCGTTGACAAAATGAAAGAAAAATTTAATGCAGATATGGACAGTAGAGGTCGAAAGGATAGAATTGATAAACTAGGTCACTCATCAAATCTTAATAAGATTTAGATCACAAAAATAGAAAAATAGAATAAAAACGAACCAAATTTAATATTAGATCCAAATCCAAACCCCGAAATAGCTAAACAAAAAATAGAATAATGATTTATAACTAGAAGGTGTTCGATGGTCGAAGAATCTCAATTCGAATATGAATTTTTAGTATGGGATTCTACCAAGGGTCTTGAAGAACCCAGGTCTTGGTTTGGTGTCGTCCATAGCTCCTGAAGATGAAGACGAAGACAAAATATCCCAAACAACTCGTCTTCGACCTTGCATCTCCTCCCAGTCGAGCTTGTCATCAACCTACACTAAATTGGTGATGCGTTGAACAAAGTGAAACAACGGATGACTGAGATGAGATGACTCGATAAATCAAGTGGATATAGAAAAAGCAAATCATTTGACAAGGTGTAGAAATAGGGTTTGACAAAATCATCTAATGGTGTCGAATAGGTTGTCCGCTTGATCAGATAAATGAGATTGAAGTGGCCTGTTAAAAAATGTGTTTCATTTTTACGGAATGATTTTCCATTTTTTAATCTAAATTATATTTTATTTATCTTATTATGGTTTTAATAGTTAATATATATATAAATGATAATTCGTTTAAAAAAATATATATATTTCCTTGTAAAATTAATATTTGAAAATAAATTAAATAATCAATTTCCCTACAAAAAAGTATAATTCAAATGAATAATAATTTTAAAACTAAAATAAAAATTAATCCCCAGCCATAATATTATCATGAAAAATTCTTTAGATACTTCAAAAAATTACTTAAATTTAGAAATTATTTAATCTCATACTATTATAATAGTTATAAAATATATATTTAATACCTTTCTTTATCACATAAAAATATACTATTAATTTCATTAAATTAAAAATAATAATTTAAACATATTATTTATGTAAAAACTTTTAACCTTTTTTATTGAAAAACAAATAAAAAATTTAATAATAATATTCCAATCAATATTGTTTTTATATATTTATTTATTTTATTTTAATATCAACGGTTATCATGCAATTTTTTAACGTTAATTTAAAAGTTCTAATTGACACATTTTATAATGGTTGGATAAAAACTTTATAAATATCAATTCTTAAGGGCATTCAAAAACACAGAAAAATACCTCGATGCTCACACCACCACGTTTGGAAATGGTTTTATATGTTCCTATTATTCTTTTTTTTGTTGCTATTGTTTTATCTATAACCTTTGTTCTTATATTAGATCCAAAATATGTGAACTACCCAGTCAGCAACGTTGTTTTTCTTAGAGGAATTCAAGTTTTTTATTATCGATAACAATGGGTTTAATGGGTTAGTTCTTGTGTGTCAATGATTTATTATGGTATTTGTATAAATAAAGTGCCTACTACTTATATCTATACGTTAAAAATTCTATGAATTTTATTTCATTTTGGAATATTTAAAATACATAAAACTTACATTTAAACATAGGGTTTTACAAATACCTCCTAATCAGAGTTTCAAATTAAAATTTCAACATTTTGGTGTAGTATAGAATGGGGAATTTTACTTAGGAGAGGTATAAAATTTTTACGTGTTCTAGGGATGGGGTCAAATATTTAAATGTGATTTTATTTTAATTTTTTATTTCCTTATTTTCTATCTCCCCTTATTATTCAACCAATGCCTATATGGGAGAAGGTTCTAACTTACTATATATTAAACAAAAATAATAGAGGTAACATGGAGAGGGTAGATGTCACGACCCGTCCTCGGGTCCCGTGTCGTGACTACCCCAAGCCCGCCTTCTATAGGCCAGGGGCAGGCGACTAGCACCAAAGGCGTAAATCCCGAAAAACTGGGAAGACATTGCCTTTTAAAAGTAAACAAAACACCACAGAGTACAAGCGGAAGTAAAACACTAAGTACAAAAGAAAGTGCTGAAAAGGAAATGGGATAGAATACAAACCCAACTGAAAGTACAGCTACAACTGAAAGAAAGTACAACAGAAAAATACAAACAGCTGGAAGGAAGGAAGTAGCTCCTGGGTCGTCCTCCTCGGCTCCTACCTGAAGGGTAGGTACAGATAGCGCAGCTCCTGGTTCTTCCTCCTCGGATCCTACCTGAAGGGTAGGTATAGATAGCGCAGCTCCTAGATCGTCCTTCACGGGATACTGACTCATCGAGTGGTCCACCTCCAGGTACCGTCTAGTCTTCGAATACTCGGCCACCGTCAGCTCTGCCCGTCATCTGCAACCAACAAAACGAGGTGCGGGCATAGCCCGTGCAGGGGGTGAGTATAACAATACTCAGTAGGGACCCCGATACCCTCAAGGTCTCACTAAAACCAACAAGTATAGCCACAAAGAAGATCTCAACAGATAACCTCTACTTAGGTATATGCTCATGCATATACCTAAGTTATCAAGTAACCAATCTCAATCATGAGGAAAACACCAAGATCATGAAATCAACGGATAACCCCTAACCAGGTATATTCCCATACATATACCTAAGTTATCTAGTGACCCATCTCAATCATGAGGTAAACAAAAAGGTCAAAAGTCTCAGCTCAATCCAGTATTTTCACTATCGAAACTGTAACTGCTAAAGAGCTCCGTCTCTGGAGAGTACAGTGGTCCTGTCACGACTCCAAGGTACTTATCACTAACCTAAGACTGCTGAGGCACTCCTCCTGTCGAGTACCACGGGCCTGCCACCTCACACAGTAGTGTTTCCTTCCATGGGTCTGCCACCTCACACAATAGTACTCCCCCTCATAGCCTACAGAGGTACTCCTCCTGTCGAGTACCGCGGGTCTACCACCTCACAAAGTAGTGCTCCCCACTGGGCTATTCAAGTCACTCCAAAACGAATCGGACAAGCAGTCGTCAGGTCTCAGCCGGCTACACGGTCTCCGTACTCCGCACGCTCGCCTTCGGGAGGGTCCGCTCCACGAGCTACTGGTCTATGATCCAAGTAACCCAAATTCCCACGAAGAAGTATCTCAACAGACCTCCTTGTCAGAGGGGTCTCAACGCAACAGACGGTGCGTCAATCGGACGCCCGGTCTGTGAGTTATTAACATTTTCGTCCCAGGGGCCCGGTTGGTTTCATGTGCGAACCAACCCGGCCGTATCTCAACTGTACCCTGAACTCTCATAGGGTGTACTCATAGGGACCGTTCCTCAAAAGGATCAACAACTCCACTGACGGTTCATCAAACGAGCGTCTGGTCTGAAAGATATCAGCTTACCCGCTCTAGGGGCCCGGTTGGATTTCGGGTACAATCCAACCCGGTCATACTCCAACTACGTCCAAACCTTGGGCGGGGCATGCCAAAAGTTCCGTCTCATCAAGAGGATTCCAATAAAGTCGACGGCACGTCAATCGGATGTCCGGTGCTCAAGATATGAGCGTTTCCGCTCCGAGGGCCCGGTTGGTTTCGTGGACGAACAAACCCGGCCGAACCCAAAGTATTCCGAAACCTTGAGTGTAATATACCGAAACGACCGTCTCGATCCAAGGATCATGTTTCCACTGACGGTGTGTCAATCGGAGGTCCGTAGCCCAAGATATTGGCAAAAGACCGAAAGTGGTCCGAAAACGGGGGGTCTAGGCCAGGACCGACCCGGCCCAACCCCCCCTGGGTCGGCCTGAATTGCATCTACCCGACCCGGTTGGGCACGACCTGGCCCGGCCTTGGCGGCCCGGCCCGGCTTGGGCGCGACCCGGCCCGGCGGGTCGGCTCGGCTCGGTCAACCGGCTGAGCGAGGGACCCCCCCCCCCCCCCCCCGCGCGGGGGCCGCTTCGCGGCACCCGAACGCGGCATGCCAGCCGCGGAACCGACCTCGCCGCCGCGGCTTCAGCTGCGGTGGGCTTTGCTGGCGGCGCGCCAGCGGGAGCATCCCCGGACCACCGGACGTGCTCCGGTGGTCCGTTTTGCGTGTGGTCTTCGCCAGTGGTCCTCCCAGGACCCGATCTTCACTGCAAGGCCCTCAAACGCCATGGCGGCCTGCTTCATCGTCGTCCGTCGATCCACACATCGATAAACAAGCTGCGGATGGTTGTCGAGCCGTGTTTGTTCGTCCTGCGCCCTCCGCGTTAGGTGTTATCAATTGGAAAATAATAAACACATGATTTTAATCATTGTCGAGGGTATAATTTATCCAAAATAAATTATACGAACACCTTGTAATCAAAATACCCACACACGAGAGTTTAAAATTTGAATGCACGGCGTGACGATGTCTTGCATTCTTGCCGCTCGATCCCGCGCGGCGCGACGAAACCACATCCATTCATTCGATCCGCAACAACATGAAAAACAAAAAGGGAGGGGGACGCCCATGTTTGTGTGGTCCGACCTCCTCCCATTAACTGATATCATGTGGTCCAAATATCACGGATAAAATACAGAAGAGAATCACGTAAGGAAAAATCACATAAACCCCCTACCTCAAGTTGTCGATCGAAGATTGTCGCGGGGATGGATCATTGTGGAAGATGCGTCGCAGAGGGAGAACTGTCGGCGTCACGTTGTCGATCTCTGAGGGTTTGGAGTTCTTCATAGCCCTTTGTCGGAGGCTGGCGTTCTTCGCGTTCTTCACGAAGGAGGATGAAGATCTTCAAGCTTCTCCCAATTCTCTCAACAAGCAACCCTTAAGAGAAAACAAGTATTGGTCTTATTTTATTCTCATGCCAATATTTAGAAAATTCTAAGTTAAGTAACAAACCATTAATTCGATGAAATAATGGTACGACTTGACTTCCCAATTAATAGGGGTGTTTAGAATTTTAAGAAAACGCATCGGTTGACCTTATTTAAAAAGGGTTTTCGCGGGTGCGTTATTTAGAGGAAAAGAAATGGTGGGGCTCATGCGGGACCCACCTCACAAATATCCTACCAAGAGGGTATGATATTTTGGATTTGCACCCTATCCACTTAAACCTAGCTTAAGTAGCTTTATGTTTCTTTAAGTGGCTTTAAGTGAAATAAAATAAAGTTGTCGCACCACTTTATTTTATTTTCTTCACTTAACCCCCAAAAATTAAAAACCGCACCCGAGCAAACGGAACTCCGAAAAAGTCGTTTCTAAATAAAAACCGGTACTTGCGATTCCATCGGTTCCCTCAGAATTTGATTCCGAGCACCGGTTCAGAAGTTAGAAAAACCCGCTCGTTTGTTTACTGAACGTACCCGAGCTAAATTTCGGAAAATGATTCCGGGCACACCGGGCCTCGGAATCAGGCGCCGTCAGAAACCGCGTTCTTGTAAAATCCCAAAGAAAATTTAGAAAAAAAATTCCCTTGAAATTTCCTGATCTTTACATTACTCCCATCTTAGGGCTTTACGTCCTCGTAAAGCATTAACACAATCTAGGGTCAGAAACATGGTACAAAGCACGCATCTGAGCCTTCCGCTCCCATGTGCTCACCTGAAGGTTCCCGTACTGCCAGAGAAAGTTCACCCGAGGAATCGATTGTTCTCATAGGATCCGCTCCTGTAGATCCTCGATCTCCACTGGAACCTCCGTGAAGGACACCCCATCGCCATCGTCCAGCTCCTCATGGTCGATGATATGCGAAGGGTTGAGCACGTATCTCCTCAGTTGAGATACGTGGAAGTTGTCGTGCACCCGGTGCAACTGAGGTGCATGGGTCAAGCGGTAAACCACCCTGCCTACCCAGCTGAGGACCTAGAAAGGTCCGTTGAACCTCGGAGATATCTTGCCGCCTTGTCCACATCTCCGTAAACCTCATCGAGGTGAGACCCGTATAAGGACGTGATCGTCATTCTTGAACTCATGAGGACTCCAATTCCTGTTAGAACTGAAACTCAAAATGACTGCGGCCACGAGGGTAAGGTTGACCGACTCAAGAGTGATCGGTCGCACCCTCCTGAGCATGAGTTTATCTTGTGCTGTCTGGCCTTTCCTTTTCGCCGACCAAGGAAAACCCATCCCGACGTCATAGTTAAACCACAACCTTTTTGCCTAATACCGTCAATTTGTGTATGAACTGTGATTGCCCAGTCCATACTCAAACCAACGTCGTAAGGCCTCGACGCTGCCACCAAGAGATTCCAACCAAAAATCTCGCCTCGAGGGTCTGACCACACCGTCGGCGTAAGTGTGATTATCGAGTCTCCTCCCAAGGTATCTCCAGAAGTGAGGGTCAAGTCCATGGCTTACCGAAAACTCTAGGTCTGGGACAAGATTTTTGAAAGCGAGGAATGATTCATATCGACGTCTGTTACTACAGCAGCTAGTAGTGGACACAGACTATCACTTGAATCATTTTTAAAGCCATTGGGTCACACTCCTTGACAGCATGCAGCCGCACTCTTCCTCTTCCCTCCAGCTCCCTGAGCCTGGCGGGGATAACTAAGGCGGGTGGTTGTAGCATGTTAAGATGTACACCACCTCATGCTGCTCTCCTAGCTCTGCCTCCACGTCTTCCGCTTCACAGACTCATCTCTCTTTAAAGCTTCCTCTTCTTGAAACATTTAACACGCCCGAGTATCTAAGACTGGCATCGGTTTCCTGTTTCTTACTGAACTGTGCAGTCTTCATCTGCTCCTGGATGATCTGCACCTTCTTTGTCTATGATCTGGAAGAGCTGCTAAAATTTCTCCTTTGCCGAAAAGAGAAACTCGGTCTCATCCCCTGGATGAACCACGCCCATTGCCTAATACAGTCAATCCTAACATGAAGGATGCATTCATGCCATGGATGACGTCGTAAGGCCTCGACGTAACTACCAAGAGATCCAATTGTCACTCTCTCCTCTAAGTGTCGAGTCACACTGTCGGCATCAGTGTGAGGTCACTAGGTCTCCTCTAGTAGAAATATCGAAAGTGAGGGTCAAGTCAACGGTTTTAACCGGGACCACTCAGTATCAACCAAACAAAAGTATATAAAAGAAAACATCACAAAGATAAGTGTATTTTTATTATTGTATCTCATAGTAAAAAGACACGAATACAACAGCAATATGGAACTAGAAGTACATGGGACATATCCACTAGTTCCGCTCCTGTCCATCTGCTTCCGGAGCTCCATGATCGTAGGCCTCAGCTGCCTGAAGCTAAGCTCTCCCATGTCCACCAACCCCCTGGGGTCGGGGTGGACCTCCTGGTGGTGGTGGTGGCAACACCTCGTAGTGTCGTCCACCTCCAGCTGCACGGCCAGCTTCTCTCCCTCGGTCTTCCGCTCCTTGCGGTCCATCTCGATCAAACCTCTGCATCTGCCTGGGATGTTCTTCATTTATCCTCTGGTCATCTGCATGGCGGGTCAGACAGTCACGTGCCATGTGACCAATCCCGCCACAGGAGTAGCACTGCATGGCAGGTCTGGCTCTATCCCTCCCCTTGGTGCCTCGTACTACCGAACATGAGTCATGAGGTCGACCACCTGTAAGTATGGTCCTCTTGGACCTCTGCGTCATCTGTCTACTGCCTGCTATAGAAGACTCCGCCGCATTCCGGCTAGTGGTGGGTCCTGCTGCTAGAGACTGCTCAGCAAAGAAACTCTCCACTAAGAGGGATCGCTCCAACACCCCTATCTGCGTCGGGATGCTGTGAGAAACAATAGAAGCTCTAATCTCTCGCCTGAGTCCCTACTCGAAGGTTCGGGCCCTGATGAACGGGTCCCGTACCATATCTGTGGAGTAGCGCAAGGGGTCTGTGAACCTCACTGAATACTGCGCCACTGTCATACTGCCATGACGCAGCTGAAGTAGCTCTTGTATACGCACCGCTCGAAGGGTGGCTAGTACAAACTCTGCTCGGAATAGGCTCTCGAAGTCTACCCGTAGAAGTGTCTCCTCGTCATGTATCTGGAGCATCAGGCTCCACCATCTGTCGGCTGCTGCCTGAAGAAGGTTGGCAGCAAGGATCACCATGAAGTCTGCTGGTGTCCCCACTAGCCTGAAGACTCTCACCACAGCCTCCAGCCAATCCTCATCCGCCTGCGGGTCCGTCCCTCCCTGGAACCTGGGTGGCCTCTGGCGCTGGAACTCATGCAGTGCTCTCAAGCGACGTGCACCCTCTGCTACTGGGGCTAGTGGCATCGGTGGCCCAACGGGTAGTAGTACCATTGGTGCCTCCGCGGGTGCCTCAACTGGGATAGGGCCCTGTACTGAGGCCTCGTTGCTCGGCGGGCTGTTAGTACGTACCACTCTCGGGGCTCTAGCTGGTCGTCCACGGGGAGGCATCCTAAAAGAAACAACATGACACGGTCAAAGGATTATACCTGGTGAGCTGACCTGGTTTGAGCTGATATTTAAATAAAACTTCTGGAAACACACATGCAATCAGTGTTTTCGTGCACAAAGTCGGAATTTAGTTGTCAGGGTCCTGGTGTATGGATACGTCAGCCGCCCGCACCAACACTAGACTCCCTGAACTGAAGAACACACTCGGTACCCTTAACACTATTGATTCACAGAAAGAAAATATCAGGATTATGAGTCATGCGGTAGAACCGACTCCTCTGATACCAATTTGTCACGACCCGTCCTCGGGGCCCCTGCCGTGACTACCCCAAGCCCACCTTCCATAGGCGAGGGGCTAGCGACTAGCACCAAAGACGTAAATCCCGAAAAACTGGGAAGGAATTTCCTTTATAAAAGTAAACAAAACACCACAGAGTACAAGAGGAAGTAAAACACTAAGTACAAAAGAAAGTGCTGAAAAGTAAATGGGCCAGAATACAAACCCAACTGAAAGTACAGCTACAACTGAACGAAAGTACAATAGAAAAAGACAAACAGTTCGAAGGAAGGAAGCAGCTCCTGGGTCGTCCTCCTCGGATCCTACCTGAAGGGTAGGTACAGATAGCGCAACTCCTGGGTCGTCCTCCTCGGATCCTACCTGAAGGGTAGGTACAGATAGCGCAGCTCCTGGGTCGTCCTCCTCGGATCCTACCTGAAGGGTAGGTATAGATAGCGCAGCTCCTGGATCGTCCACCATGGGATACTGACTCGTCGAGTGGTCCACCTCCGGGTACCATCCAGTCCTCGAACACTCGGCCTCCGTCAGCTCTGCCCGTCATCTGCAACCAACACAACGAGGTGCGGGCATAGCCCGTGCAGGGGTGAGTATAACAATACTCAGTAGGGACCCCGAGACCCTCAAGGTCTCTCTAAAACCAACAAGGATAGCCACAAAGAAGATCTCAACAGATAACCTCTACTTTGGTATATGCTCATGTATATACCTAAGTTATCAAGTAACCCATCTCAATCATGAGGAAAACACCAAGATCATGAAATCAACAGATAACCCCTACCCAGGTATATTCCCATACATATACCTAAGTTATCAAGTGACCCATCTCAATCACGAGGTAAACACAAAGGTCATAAGCCTCAGCTCAAACCAGAATTTTCACTATCGAAATTGTAACTACTGAAGATCTCCGTATCTGGAGAGTACAGTGGTCCTGTCACGACTCCAAGGTACTTCTCACCAACCTAAGACTGCTGAGGTACTCCTCCTGTCGAGTACCGGGGTCCTGCCACCTCACACAGTAGTGCTCCCCGCCATGGGTCTGCCACCTCACACAGTAGTGCTCCCCCTCATAGCCTACAGAGGTACTCCTCCTGTCAAGTACCGCGGGTCTGCCACCTCACACAGTAGTGCTCCTCCGCCGTGGGTCTGCCACCTCACAAAGTAGTGCTCCCCACTGGGCTATGCAAGTCACTCCGAAACGAATCGGACAAGTAGTCGTCAGGTCTCAGCCAGCTACACAGTCTCCGTACTCCGCAGGCTCACCTCCGGGAGGGTCCGCTCCACAAGCTACTGGCCGATGCTCCATGTAACACAAAGTCCCACGAAGAAGTATCTCAACAGACCGCCTTGTCATAGGGTTCTCAACGCAATAGACGGCGCGTCAATCGGACGCCCGGTCTGTGAGTTATTAACATTTTCGTCCCAGGGGCCCGGTTTGTTTCGTGTGCGAACCAACCCGGTCGTATCTCAACTGTACCCTGAACTCTCATAGGGTGTACTCATAGGGACCGTTCTTCAAAGGGATCAACAACGCCACTGACGGTTCGTCAAACGAGCATCTGGTCTGAAAGATATCAGCTTTCCCGCTCCAGGGGCCCGGTTGGATTTCGGGTACAATCCAACCCGGCCATACTCCAACTGCGTCCAAACCTCAGGCGGGGCATGCCAAAAGTTCCATCTCATCAAGAGGATTCCAATAAAGTCGACGACACGTCAATCGAACGTCCGTTTCTCATGATATCAGTGTTCCCGCTCCGAGGGCCCGGTTGGTTTCATGGACGAACAAACCCGGGCGATTTCCAAAACCTTGAGTGTAATATACCGAAACGACCATCTCGATCCAAGGATCACGTTGCTGCTAGTAGTGCATCAATAAGAGTTCCATAGCACAAGATATGGGTAAAACACCAAAAACGGTCTGAAAATGGGGGGTCTGGGCCCGGACCGACCCGGCCCAACCCCCCTGGGTCGGCCTGAACCGGGTCGACCCGACCCGAGTCTGGGTCTGACCCGGTTGGGTGCGACCTGGCCCGGCGGGTCGGCTCGGCTCGGTCGACCGGCCGAGCGAGGGAACCCCCCCCCCCCCCCCCCCCCGCACAGGGGCCGCTCCGCAGCTCCCGGACGTGGCATGTCGGCCGCGTCCCGCCCCTCGGTTCCACGCGGCCACGGAACCGACCTCGCTGCCGCGGCTTCAGATGTGGCGGGCTTTACCGGCGGCGCGTCGGGCGCCGCCGACACCTGGAGGTCGGCCCTTTTCGGCCATCGCCTCCGGCCGCCGGCGCCGCCGCGCCGGTGTAGCCCGCCGGCGGGAGCTTCCGCGGACCACCGGACGCGCTCCGGTGGTCCGTTTTGAATGCAGCCTTCGCCAGTGGTCCTACCGGGACCCGATCTTCACTGCAAGGCCCTCAAACTCCATGGCGGCCTAATTCCTCATCGTCCGTCGATCCGCACATCAATAAACAAGTTGCGGAGGGTTGTCAGGCCGTGTTTGTTCGGCCCGTGCCCTCCGCGTTAGGTGTTATCAATTGGGAAATAATAAACACATGATTTTAATCATTTACGAGGGTATAATTTATCCAAAATAAATTATATGAACACCTTGTAATCAAAATACCCACGCACGAGAGTTTAAAATTTGAATGCACGGCGTGACGACATCGCGCATTCTTGCTGCTCAATCCCGCGCTGCGCGACGACACCACATCCATTCATTCGATCCGCAACAACAAGAAAACCCAAAAGGGAGGGGGACGACCGTGTTTGTGCGGTCCGGCCTCCTCCCGTTAACTAATATTATGCGGGCCAAATATCGCGGATAAAAGACGGAAGAGAATCATGTAAGGAAAAATCACGTAGACCCCCTACCTCAAGTTGTCGATCAAAGATTGTCGCGGGGATGGATCGTCGTGGAAGAAGCGTCGCAGAGGGAGAACCGTCGGCGTCACGTCGTTGATCTCCGAGGGTTTGGAATTCTTCGTCGCCCTTCGTCGGAGGCCGGTGTTCTTCGCGTTCTTCACGTTCTTCGCGTTCTTCACGTTCTTCGCGTTCTTCAGGAAGGAGGATGAAGATCTTCAAGATTCTCCCAATTCTCTCAATAAGCAACCCTTAAGAGAAAACAAGTATTGGTCTTATTTTATTCTCATGCCAATATTTAGAAAATTCTATGTTAAGTAATGAACCATTAATTCGATGAACTAATGTACGACTTGACTACCCAATTAATAGGGGCGTTTAGAATTTTAAGAAAACGCATCGGTTGACCTTATTTAAAAAGGGTTTTCGCGGGTGCGTTATTTAGAGGAAAAGAAACGGTGGGTCTCGTGCGAGCCCCACCTCACAAATATCCTACCAAGAGGGTATGATATTTTGGATTTTCGCCCTATCCACTTCAACCCAGCTTAAGTAGCTTTATGTGGCTTTAAGTGGATTTAAGTGAAATAAAATAAAGTTGTCGCACTACTTTATTTTATTTTCTCCACTTAACCCCCAAAAATTAAAAACCACACCCGCGCAAACGTAACTCTGGAAAAGTAGTTTCTAAGAAAATACCGGTGCTACGATTCCATTGGTGCCCTCAGAATTCGATTCTGAGCACCGGTTCAGAAGTTAGAAAAACCCGCTCGTTCATTCACTGAACGTACCCGAGCTAAACTTCGAAAAATGATTCTGGGCACACCGGGCCTCGGAATCAGGCGCCGTCAGAAACTACGTTCTTGTAAAATCCCAAATAAAATTTAGAAAAAAAATTCCCTTGAAATTTCTGGGTCTTTATAGTAGAGGATTTTTTTAAGGAGATCTTTCACCACTAGATTGGGGGACAATAGTTTTATAGTGAAAATCGATAACCAATTTTTTAGGGGAATTCCATAAAGTAGATCAGTTATTTTGAATTTTTTTATTTTTTATCAATATATTTTTTATTTAAAAAATTGTATGTTTTTTAGACTACTGGATTAGAATTATGTCCCATAGAGGTTTGGTTCTCATAGAAACTAATTTTTAGGAAAATCATAGGGGTTTTCTATTTAAGAGGCCCAGTCACATGGTGTGTAGATTAAGAACTAATACAGGATGTTCTTCAGTGAGGCTAAAGGTAAAATATGGGAACTAAAAAATAAGAAGTTTATGAGGACATTCCATGTTGGATGGATCAATTAGTGGTTGAGTACTTCTATAGACACCATGTTTGGGTGTAAATCTTTATAAGGTACATGCCCATACCCAATGTAAGGTACACAGTTTAAGGTCCTATGATGTACTTGGCTAAAGATTGTGTGTTTTCCATTACTAGGTATCCCATATTGGTTACACACCATATAGTGTTAATTCATTTCATATAGTTGGTAGGTACATTATTTTTTGGAATAAGGTATATGGACAGTGGTGGGATTTGAAGGTACACATCTTATACAATCCTCTTAAAGGGTTTTTAAATTTTATTACCTATAGAGAGAATTTTACATCTGATGAATCAATACTGATTATTTTTCTACACATAGTATGATGGTGGAACCCTCTTGGTGAGTTTAGGTATTTTATGAGATGATTCAAGGATAAATGAGATATGATAGAGAGGTTATTTCTTTGGTGTATGGTGTAATAGTTATCCAGTGGGGGATGTGTGATAAAACTTTAGTGAGGGTCATAAGGATGATGAGATGACTTTTCTTTAGATCAAAAAGGTCCTTGTAATGCACCATGATATTAAAAGAGGAAGATCGTATTCAATCATGTATATGAAACTCAACAAAAATATTATAATTGAATGTATCACACTAAGAATGTATGATATGTATACTTAAAATAATATCAATCTCTTTGATAGATTGCAATGCACAAAAAGTCGAGTGTAAACAAAACATGATACTTTGTTATTTTATAAACATGAACATTATAACCTTGCTATTATATTGGAAAGTTTTAATATAACTAAATATAGTATGAATATTATATGATTTACACATGTATAAAACAAATTCAACGGTTATCTATTTTTTATAAATAAAATAGTCATCATTTGAACAAAAAATATCTCTTTACTAAAAACTGTATGTTTCTAAAAGGAAGTTTAGTCGTTCTTTAAACCGATAATTTAAAACCAATTTTTACCACTAATAGAAAATAAATTTGAAAATATTAAATTCATTTTTTTAATCTATATGTTAATATTTTATTTTGTTGACTTTTTGAGAATTTTCTGAAAAGATTAATGTTTTGATAAATAACGAAAAATATTGATTTTTACTAAAAAATTGACTTTCTTTTAAATTTTTTAAAAATGTAAATGCTATCTTAATAAAGTTTTAAAGTAATATGAGATAAATTATATTAATATTTCACTAGATTAGGTGTTTTTAATCAATTTAATATTTATTTCTGATGTAATAACATTTAAAATATTTGAATGTTTTTATTTGGAAAACTGATTTTTCAACGCATCTATGTGTTTTATTTTAAATTAAATTATTTGTATTAGGTGATTTAAATTTGATAAAATTGATTAAATATTTTTTATTAAAATAATTAATATTATATAGTAAGGTCAAATTAATTTTTGACAATTATGAATAGTAAAAGTAGTAAAAATTAATTACCACGGTTAAGGTCAAAGCAGGTTTATCAAGGTTTAAACTAAAAAAATAAGGGTTAAAGATGACCCAGAACTATTCTAATTATAATTTTACGAGAATATGTAGACATTTCAACATATATGGTTAAATAATTAACCATTTTTTAGGATTTTAGAATGATAAAAATGTGGGTGTAATTGATTCATTTCAAAAAATCCAAGTGTGTCCACTCCCAAACTTATAAAAGGAGACTCACTCGTACCTCTACTTCACATTGCCAAATCCCTTTGGTTCATCCAATACCTAACCATATATATTAATTACTTACATAAACACATCTTAGAGTCCTTTTTATTTCATAAATCCAATCTAAAATGGCTTTAGGTTAAACCAAAATATGTTTCCTCAAGAAGAGGTAATGTTTTTAATTATGCATTTTGAGTTTACTTGTTATTATAACTCATAATAATTTTCATAATATATGATTATATAATGACACCAACATAGAAAATATAAAATTTTTGTATTATGTTAAGTAAATTACCTATATCCATATCCACTTCCATGAAATTGGAAATGAAATTATCGATCGTGTGTACGACAGACTACTACCCCATGAACTGATGTAATTCATTTTTGACCACCTCCTTTAAAGAATGGATATAATTATGGATTTAAAATATTTATATTATATTTATAAAATTAATAATCTTGTTTAATTACTATTTACCATATACATTATTAATTTCCATTCTACAGGAGATACGATAACATCGCTCATGTGTATGACATGCCACTGCCCCGTTAACCGATGTCATTCCTTTTTCGATTACAATTTTCATGGAAGGTAGTAAGGATCAATATAATTAATATATTTTATAATTATTAAATAAACATTATTATGGAAATAAAATATCACATATAACTTCATTCCTTCCAAACATTTTTAAAACAATAACGATACTCATGTGTCTGTGTGGACTACCACATCCACTTAATAATGTAACATTTTTCTCATTCAATTTTTACATGGATGGTAAAAAGGATAAATTTGATTAATATAAAAGATATATATTAAAAAATAATTATTCTAGAATGTTTAATTTATATTTATTTTCCTTTTTCAAACTAATGAGAAAATGGAAATAGTGTTTATGGGTTTGTACGGTCTACCATCTCTAAGAATAGTGTAATCCATTTCATATCTCTAAATATTATAAATTACACTAAATACGTTTATAATGAATATATATGATATTCAAATCATTTTTTACATTTTTTATATGATTTAAACATGATAAAAGTACAAGGTTAAAAAGTATTGAACCATACCATACAAGAAAAACAAAGAAATTATCACCCAAGACAATGATTTTAACAAATAATTATCAATAAACATGTGATAAATGACTACAAGTAAATAATATTTGGTATGATTTATATTATTATTATTATATAATAGATGTAAAATATACTTTTATTTATTATATAGGAGGTTATAACATTTATGAAAGTATTTGTACCTAAGGTAAGGGATTTTTGTATCTGTTTTCCTTCTTTGAGACACATGTCATGTTACACACCTTTCATCTTTTATGAGGTGTATATATATCCCATTGACATATAATATCTTGAATTTTTTATTTCAATGATATTTTATGTTTAACTTAATGTTGATATTTCATGGGTCTTATGATTAAATGTTTTCAAAGAAATAGTGGGTTTATAGTAAAATCTTATCATCTATTAGGGTTGTTTATGCTTATACTTCCAGTGATGAAATATTATGATCCATATCTCAATAAAATCGTTATATTTATTCTCCAATGGCTATTTTATTAGAATACATGTTTTCCATTAATTTTTCTCTCTTTATTTACTCAATATTTCAAATGAATTTTTTTTAATAAAAAATAAACTTTATTTCTCTCTTCGGTCAAAACCCCATTTTATTCCATATCTATGTTTTTTAAAAAAAGTTTTCAGATATGTTCCTAAAATTATCAAAATGATTTCTTAATGACATTTTTACTCACATTTTACTTTATAATTTTTTTGAATGGATTCTTCACATCGTTTTCCAAACAAGGTATGTTTGGATTTTACCAAGAATATAAAGGGAATCTTTATTTTAATGAGTATTACATGTACATATTTTATATCCATTATTACCACTCAATGTTTGAAGAACGCATTAAAATTTTACAAGGTTATTTTCAAATAATATTTTTAGTATTGTGGAAATTTTTAGTTTTTAGAAGTAATTTTCAAAGTGGAAATGATATGTTCCTCAAGAATTTTTTAATCAAAATTTTAGGGTATTTTGATTCATCAAAAACAACAACCCTCATATTATTTATAATGCATTAGAAATATGTTGTAATGATATTGTTCTTATTTTTATTATGGATGATTTATGATCATTTTGACTGGTGATGCACTAGTTTGATACTATTCAATTTACATAATATGGTTTATTTTTATGTTTATTGATTGAGGTTATTGTTAAAATTTTGTATACATGTTTTATAATAATTTTTTTTGTTAGATATGGATCTCAACTTTAATATTAATAATTCATTAGACTTAATATGTGATGGGTGGTGACCAATATAGGCCATCAATGTATCATTCAGTCTTATAAAACAAACTGGATTGGGTTTTTATTTAAGGCCTTTACCATTTCTATGAGATTTCATAGAACAATACCTTGAAAGTATAGTTATAATGTCTACCATTATGAATTCCCTCATTATGATATTAGTAAATAATGTCCAAGTGATTATTTTATTAGTTTTAATATACTTATAAAAGTTTCAAGAACATGTGGTTATGTATATGAAATTATTTGATAATTATTTATTCCTTCTATATTACGCTCAAGTTATGGATTAAATAGAATCTGTTTCAATTATTTACCTTTCCATAAGGATTATTCATTATTTATTCATAAATTCCACCATAATCATAACCTTAATAGGAATTTGAGCTCACCCCTTTCATATGTTTCTTTCCTAAGGATTCCAATATGATTATTATGATATATATATAGGGTCACGCTAGAGGAAATATTGATTCTCTTAAAGAAAAAACTATTTTTACTTTATGTTTTCATTTATAAAATTAGATTCAAGTTGGTATATAGTTAACAAGACTAAAAAACTATACAGTAATTTCAAATATGTTTCATCATATCTTATGATAATATAATAAAGTAACCAATTACTCTAAGATACTAGGTTTAGAGTCTTTATAGTCCTTGGTTATCAATAGTATGTGATGTTCTTTAGTTAGCAATGTTGACTTACGACTTGAAGAAATGGATTATTTTAGCGTGCGAGGAACAACATAGGATGACTGTGAATTTGAGAAGGTAATTACACCATATCTCCATATTTATATTAATTATTCTTATTCTATAAGTCCATTGAGGATGTAACATGATTATAATAAAGATGAGGGGTGTTTTACATCTAAGTAGATAGCTTATCCTGAATGTTAAGAATGAGATAGGGGATCCCATTAGGTTTTCATAATTTCTTTATAGATTAGGGCTACCTGGTAGGTAACCTAGTAATATATTAACCCATTAGATAATGTGTTTTGTTATAGGTATATATGGTTATATGTGTGACCATATAAACTAAATTCATTATGTATGCCTGATATGGATATAGTGAAAAGTTGGTTCAAGTATTGAGTTACTGACCGTGATTAATTGATACAAGTTTTAGTGGATATAAAACCCTAAATAGATGTATTTTTATGATATTAAAGGATATAAACACTTCCCTATAATATTCTAGATAAATTCATGATTATGAATAGAATTACTAGATAGGTGAAAAGGATATTGGTAATATACCAGATACAATATAAGTACTTGTACATGTACTAGGATTTATTAAGGATATTTATCTATTAATAATTAATTAAGATATCCCCTTAGACTTAGTTGTTATGCTTGTATGGAATGCCTTGGGAAATCCACTTGGATTCAACTGTTATACCTATATAGAATGACTTAAGAAATCCCCTTTTATTGGGCTGTAACAACAATCAGGAATTTCTTGGTCAATACCCTTGGATTTAAATAATATGAGAATATTTAATTACATGGTAAATACCCTTGTATTTTTCTTTATTCATATATAGGATATGGGAATAGTTCTAGATGATAATATTACTTGGTGGGGCTCTATTCCTCTTAGAGAAATTATATAATATTAAATGGTTGGATGTTATAACCCCTTGAAAGTTAATTTGAAATTACTATTAGGAAACTATTTCCCTAGATATGTATTGAGTTTTTATGTGGTTACCCAATAATCAGATATTATACCCTTTGGATTATTTAACATTACCTTTTAGAAATCTGTCATTGATCCTGATACTATTTGCATGATTATGTTGAGTGCTCAGAGATACCCCAACACTTGGTCTAAGTGGGTTTGGATGACCATGATTGTAACATTAGGACCCTAGGATCTATGATTTTATTATTTATTTATTTTAATTTAGTTATTATTTGATAGGGCTAGGTATATATCATGTCCATTAACTTGTGTGTGACAACAAATGATTGGTACACTATTGGGGGGGGCATATTAGTAATTTGTTTCTCACCCCCAGAATGAAAAAAAGGTAATGTGAAGACATTATATATAGTTTCATAATATTTGAGTAGTGTATCAAAAAGTGTCCCAATGTTTCTTGATCAATCTGAATATCTCAGATATATTTTTTACTGTAATGAGGAGTCTCATAGGTGGTAGTAATTCCACAGTGTACTTTTTTTTCTTTTGTTATCTTTTAATTTTATCATCCTAAGGGAGATTAGTGTTACATTATTTAAAGAACTTGTGCCTTTATAACTTCTTTCTTCTATATTACAACCCTTATAAAACATCATTTTTTTTCTTATCCATACTTTTATAGATTTTGGATCATTTTGGTTGATGTTTCGTTATTTCTTCTACTATTGAAACTATAATATGAATATGTATTGTCTCCCAAGGATACAATACTTGACCCCTACTACTAGTGGGTTTACATAGGAATAGTCAGTGGCGTCCTTGAGGTCACACAGTTACTATTAGTCTTGGTTCAAATCAAGTGGTCTATGGTGTAAGGACATTAAAAACATGTTATGTTAAATAAATGTTTGCACTGAATATAAAATTATGACTATTAAAACTACAGTGCATAAAATTTGTGTCTTATGATACTTTATTTTATGATATATGATGTTAATGAGAAATATTATAACAAAAATATAGTTTTAAATTAAATCATAAATAAAGCATAAACCACACTATGTCATTAAACACAATTTCATAGTTCTGGAAAACCCCTTTTTCTAAAACATTAATACTCTTCATTAAAACATTTATTCAAAATGAAATTTCCAATGGATTTAATTGATAACTATTTTTGGATTATATGAGGATGATAAAAACATATCCAAGGTAGTTATTTTTATTGAAACCTCATATCACCCATTATCATCCATGGATTTGAAATGAAAATACAAAAGGCATGAATAATGAACATGCAACTTCATGATGGTTAAAAAACTCCATATTCATACTATTTTGATGAATATAAAAAAAGAGTAAAATTATTCCTCTTCTAAGGGTACCCACATTTTATAAAAAATGTTAATTTTTTAGGAATCATTTCATTCAAACCATGGTCTATTAGAATCACGCTTAAAGGGGGGTGGAAAGGGAGCTTGGGTTTGGAGTTTTGAATAATGTGTCAGAAACTAATATTAATTTCACTATTTTATGATCCATTTATATGATTCACAAGTAGAATCCTTGTAAGATATATCATCAAATTGGACATTTTACCTTTATGATATAAATTAAACATTTCTAAAATATTTAATTAATCATAAACTTTACAATCATATCATAACGCCTTAAGTGATTATATTTTAACTTGTTAATACTTAAATGATTCGTATAAAAGTCCTTAAAAATCATCATATGACACACTGTAAATGATTTATTGAGAATAAATCAAAATATTCATTATTTTATAATTTATATACCATATATGAGGAAAATATTCAAAGCTTACACTCACCACTCAATATTGTGTCATATATATACATGTGTCTAGTACCTAAAAATGGATATGATATTTTTTAAATTAAATATTTTTTGTTTTTATGGACTTATATAAACCCCACAATATAGAAATTTAATTCTCTTTTGTTTATTATTTAGTCAAAATTCTATCAATAAAATAATCTTATGAAGAAACCTGAATGTATAAATGTTTTATTGGTATGATATAATAAGATAATTGATGAAATAAAAATTCAAATATTACCAAATAATAATAATATGGAATTATTGAATATAATGTGTTAATTACTAAAACATAAATGAATAAATTAATGTTTATATGGGATTTCAATTGAAGAAATTTGAAAAATACCCAAACATTTTGAGAATCTTGTCAATAAATCAAAGAATATTAATGATTGAATGAGTTATAAAAGACCTTTTTACTTAATTTAAATGGAATTTTATATATTAAATTATTTTTTTTATAGTCAATAGGGAAAAAAAATTAGTTCTATAAAATTGTGATAAATAGATTAAAATGTTCTATATTTCTCTAGAGAATGGTCAAAATATACAAATATATGGAGACAAAAAATCATACTTAAATATAACACAAAATATTTTTTTTAAAATATAATTTTTTCTCATCTGAAAGATTGTAGGAGGAACCTTAAAAATGATAAATTTATACTAATAAAATTCTAGGTATCATTCTAATATAAAAATAAATGATACATTTCAACATCATTTTTGGTGGTGTAATTCTTATAATAAAAAAACACACATTTTATTAAATAATATTCCTTATTTGATGAATAATAGAGGTGATGAATTAAATAAGATAAATTCCTAAATAATATTGTGAAATAAGGTACAATTAATTTAATAATAGGTTAAGATGATATATAAACTCGAGTATTATGATGAGATATTTAAGAGATGTGATAAAAAATGATACACATAAAACATGGTGTTCATGATTCATTAAAATCAACAAAATGGACTAAAAATAAATTTAAAAAAATTGAAGAAAATAAAAATATGAACCCATGGTTGATGAAGATATTATAAGGCTTCATAGAAGGAGATACATTTTATTTTTGATAATGGTTCACTATATCACATTGCGGGTGAAAAATATTTCTCTCAAGATCATTAAGAAGTATAATACAATTTAAATATATCATATTCAATAATTATTTCTCATTAAATTATAAAGGCTTTGGGAAAATATTTATTTATAAGAAAAACCTTAAATCAATAAATATACCTTTTAATAATATTGTAAAACATAAAATTCTCAGGGTATGAAAATTATTAGATAATGAAAATTAATTTTTATTTAATAATTTATTAATTATAAAGATATTAAAGGAAAAAAGTAATTATTATGAAAGTAAAGGTAAATAATGGAAACCCCCATCCAAGTTGATGATGATTATATTTCAATCTACCTTGTATAAATGGGTATAATTATATATAGCACTAATGACTTAATAATATTATCTGAAAGATTATGAGAAATTTGAAACAGAATGATATTATCATTAACAACACCAATATGTAAATGGAGAGAAAGAAGAAAAATTTACAAAATTTTAATGTTTTTTTTATCCCTTTCATGATTAATTTAAAAGTTAAATATCCTCTATCTATGACTTCAAGAGATTTTAATTTATTACATATGTATTATTCTATAGTGATGAAGCCCATGAAATAGATTATTAAATCTACATTAAATTTTAATTTAAAATATAATTTAATCCTAAAAAGTTAATATAACGAAATATTGGTATCAATTCACAAATAAAAAATATTTTTACCCAATTAATATCAGGGAAACAAATAAGGAAATATTATATTTCTTATTTTTGGTCTATGAGATACTAGATATTTAATCTATGTTAGAAAATATATTTTAAGGGGTTTCTGTATAAAGACAATGAATTTATTTTAGGAATGAACTTCTAAATTATCTATAGATAAGATGATAAAATTTTACACATTATGTTGGTGGATTATTGATTGATGATTGAGGAAGGATATATTTTCTTTGATTGTGAAGTTATTTTCATAATTTTTAAACACTTTAAAAATTTCTATTATTATAATAATATTTTATTTTATATAGGATTTATAACATTTATTATAAGACATGTTTTTAAGGGTTCAAGTATATTCTATTTCCTTTTTGTTATCACCTTGAAACTAAAAGGAAAACCATGTGACATGGGTAGACACCCACAAGACACCAAGGTGTTTATACTCTTATCAAGTGGTTTACATTGTAAAACCTCTTGATGTTTGATTTATTTATTAAATTATTTATATAATAATAATAGTGATAGATATTCGTTCATTTTAATCAAAAAATGAAATTTTATTCCATCAATAAAATATTAGAGCACTGATTTATCCCCTTTCAATGACCATTGATCCAAAATACTTCTATAATTAGTATCATATATTTTTTTCACCATCATGAATTTATTAATGTTTATCTAAAAGAAATAATAATAATTGATCATTATAATTCTATATACATAAAATTAATTATCACATTTAATGTAAATAACTTCAATAAATAGAGGTATTGTATTATCCCACATATATTATCTCTATATACAGACGCGTTAAATATTTTTTTATTTTACCCTATAAAAAAGGGTATAAAATTACCTAAGTAGGTTAGAAAAACATTGGTATTGATTATTTAGAAAGGAATATACTAATCACAGAATATAATTTTATCTTATATATATTAAGGAACAATATATAAAAAGTCGTTGGATAAAAATTAATAAATGAAATTTGGTTTTTGATTTTTAATATATATAAAAGAGATAAAAATGATAAAGAAAAAAATTCAATATTTATTGGAGTACATTTTATGATGTTTGAAAGGAATAATGAAAATTAATTTATTAATTTTTCACTCATGTTAACATGATCAAGATTATTTTTTCTAGTTATGTTGAAGAGAATAGGGACATGATTGTTTTTAAGAACATTATGGAAATTATTTCGATATAATTTGATTCTAAAATATAAGAAATTTAAAAATGATATTTTGAAAACCTCTCACATGATGAACATAATATTATTCTAATGTATTATAAAATAAAACTAATACCAATGTTAAATAATTAATTCATGTGTTAGAAATATTTAGTATGAAATTTAATTTAATTGTTTAAAATAAATAAAAAATATCAACTTGTGTTGAATTGAAAGGAAAAGAAGGTAAAGAAAGTTATGAGGAAATACAATCCTTATTATCATATAACATTAATTAGGGACAATAAAATTATACATTTTAATTATCTTTCATGTGTTTCTAATATTGTAATATTTAGTATTTTAAATAAAATTTGTAGTATTTAATAGTAGAATGAAAGATTTTGAGGGCCCATAAAAATATTTTTTCAAGTAAATAAAAAATGATACAAAAAATAAAAAAAAATAAAAGTTGGAATAAAATATTAAAGTAGGAATCAAAATATCATAGGAGTAAAATTTATTAGATAGTGAAGAAAATTAAATTCATTTTGAAGATAAAAATACTAGAGTTTTTATTACTCAGAAAGTTAAATAGAGATGGTCATTTAATAAAGAAATTAAATATTTTTTGAAGATAATAAACATTTTATAGCTAAATAGAAATAAATAAAAATAATATTTCCAAAAAATTGAAATTAAAATTCAATTCAAACATATGACTATGTTTGTGAGAAAAAAAATTCTTAAAATAAAAAATATTATTAATATGGCGTTGATCATAATTTTATTAAAAAATAGTATATAATTTTTATCGAAATCAAATGTAAAAATTTCTTAGTTTCCTTGAGAAATAATATTTTCAATTTTATTACATTTATACTAGTAAAAAATGAGTATGTCCATGAACATAAACTAATGGTTCTAGAATTTAAAATTTACCTAATGATTTTCAATTTTTTGTGAAAAATCAGTTACAGATGTTAATGATTGTTCTAAATAATTCAATAATAAATTTCTAGTATTTAATAAGATAAAATAATGTCTATATTAATAAATAAAACATATTTAGATTATATGGTCTTGGATATATCCCAGGAAAGACCATGTAAAATGTAATAATAGCAATATTGATTTGTTTACAAGAATAAAGAAAAATGGTATACTACCATGCCTAAGAATGTTGAGAAAATATAAAAATATTATTCAATATTAAAATAGAAAAATTAAAATAAAATAATACAATCATTTAAATATGAAGAATAAAGTCTTAGATATCTTTATTTCTCAAAGAATATCAGCAAAGATCTCAAGTGTTGGAAACATCACATAATTATATATCATGAGAGAACACATGATTTGTAATGTTATTTTTTCCATTATTTTTGTAATTAATGATATGGTCTTAAAGACATTGTGCATTTGTATAATATATCTCTTCCAAATAAATTGAATTATTCTAGAAAAATGGACAAAATAAAAACAATTTATTGATGATGTAGCCTCAAAAATTGAAATAATTTTTTTATATAAACATTAAATTTGAGTATTTTTAAGACACTTATAGTTGTTTTTATTGATAAGTATACACAATTGAGAACTATCAAACAATTATCCATAAATACTTAAATCAAAAGGTTAATTTGTAAAATATAAAAAGAAAACTAATGATAAAAAAGAATAAATTTTAATGGAAGTTGTTTATAAATATTTATAGACTCATAAACTATATATTATTGAAATTGGATGATCATTACATATAATGGTTGATAAAAATGATATAAAAAGAGTATATATAAATTATAGAGTATCTATTACACTAAAAAATGATGGATTACTTTAGATCAAAAGAATCAGGATGAAAAAAATTGATAAGTATGATCTTAATTAAAAGAACATAATTTTTCTTGAAGTAGAGAATCATATTAATTTAATTGTTTATTAGCTTTATAAAAATAGAAATTATGTCATATTTTAGAATAATGGTTGAACCATTTTTATTTTTATACAAGTTTTAATATAAACCAGGTGTTATAAATATCTCAAAAATATGATTTAAGTGATAAATGAGAGTAACATTTTTATATTTTCCTTAATAAAGAGAATGGTATTATAAATATATAGATTATCCCCCATTTTCAAAACAATATATGGATATTTATTTTATAATATGTAATATATAATGTTTCCAATCATAAAAGGTATAAGGTTACATTATATATGTCATTTCAAAATGTTAATTTAAGGATTCAACTCCTGGAGGGGTTATAATTATTACCCAAAGTGAACTTGAATTGATTTATTATTCTTATTATGTACTAATAAATAAAATATATATAAATATAGAAACATATTTCCCAAATTTTGAATTAATATATTCTCTTAAATGAAACATGTGATGTTCATTACAAAAAAATATCCCATGCCTTCTCAATATTTAAGAATTTCAAAAAATATATTGAAAATTATACATTTTTTATATTTAATTGATTTATACTCGAAAATAGTATTGAGTATAATAATATAATATTCTTAGAAAATATAAAAAATAATAAAATTCTACATTTGGGTTTTATATAATCTTAAACAAAATTTCATTTCAAAAAGGAATAATTAGATCTTAATAGACATGGAAATAACTATTCAAATATATTATGATACATCCATGTAATTTTTGGAAAGTTATATTGAAAATTGAAAAATTTTAAATTATTTTTCAATTGATGTGAAATTATAATGGAGAAAAATATGATATTTAGTTTAAAAATAATCAAAACATGTATTTTTTAGGATTTTGATAGTCTTTGTTTGGTTTAAGTGGAAAATAAAACACTCAAAAATTTTATGGGAAATAAAATGATAGATTATTTAATTGTTAAGAACCAAATATAACATTGTATACTTATAATGATAGTAAAATAATAAATCTTATAATTTTTTAGGATTTAAAGAAATTTAAAATTCATTATGTTATCAAAAAAGAACTTTGTGTTTCTAAAGGAATTGAAGTGATGAAAGCTATAAATTATAGTGAAAAATAATAATTTAATTATAAGGATTTTTGATTTAATATATTATTATGATGATAAAAATTTGGTTCAAACCAAACTCATAAATTAAATATTGAGAAAAGATGTGGAAGATGAATATATCATTGGATATATGAATAAAGGTGTGAAATTTTGATGAAACTTAGTGAAAAATCTACACTATCTTGATTTTATAACTTGTGATTGTTTTAGTTGAATAATAACATGAGAATAAATAATATATTGATTCTATTAATGAATAGATTAATCAAATTCAGAACAAACATACTTGGGAAATCATTCCTTGTCTAAAAGGGAAGAATATAATTTACACAAATTTGGTTTTTTAAAATAAACATGCCCTAAAAAGATATTAAAAGTTGAAAAATCATTTCCCAAAATATAAATTAAAAGGAATTATGAAAAATCCAATATCCCAGAAATCAATTCAACCGGTGATTATTATTTTTGGAGTTATACATCTCCAAAAATTTATATGAGTATTTCAAATTCATTTCATTATTATTTAAGTAATTTATATTTTTTCTTAATGGTGCGAAATATCCATAAATACATTGATAAAAATATATAAATCCTTTATAAAAAATCATGATTCATACTAATGAAATTATTAAAATAATCAAAGATAAGAAAAATTCCGATGTTAAGGTGTATAATGAGTCATTATGGTAATAAAAAATGTGATAATTTTATTTTAGAGAATTTTTTATTTATTGAATTATGTTTTTAAGGCTATAAAAACTCAATGGGGTAGATTAAGGATATAATTAAAAAATCTCATTGAATTGTCTCATAAGAACATAAATTGATGTTACTAAGGAATGAATTTCTCTAAAAAACATAACTATGTCATGTGGTGTGGTATTAGGAACCACACTAAGGATAGTCATCTTTGAACATGATCATTAGTAGATATTGTATTTTTTCAATATATATTTTCTTATTTAATGGGGTTTGATAGTAAATTTTTTTATATCTACGCTGAAAAAAATTTAACATATATTTAAAAAGAAATTTTAGGTGTTTTAATATCTTAATAAAGGTATCCTCATTGATGTATAAATGTGTGTCATTACATAGATAATAAAGCCATAATTGAGAGAAAAATCCCCAAGTATGGTTGGTCATTTTTAAGGAGGAGGAGTTTATGGTTAAATTGGAAAGATCAGAAGAATAATTCTATGATACATATCACTATTATGTGTCTTGGTAATAAAAATACATTTATATAAGCCATGATAAATGATGTTAGATATGCCATCTATGAGTAAAATGGGTAAAATACGTAGAATAATCTTTGGACAATGACATGGTTTCAAGTCCAATGTATCCCACACTTATTACCATGGTAAGAAAGAGGATATCACACAATGTGAATACTAGTTATTTTGGATGATTGTATATTAGTTAAAAAAACTATTAAATGGTGTATATAAACAAAACATGGTGGATTGTTCTATTAGATTTTGTTTATATGTAAATACCCATATTTTCATAAAAATTGAAGTAATCTAGGATTTTAAGAGAAATTATTTTATTAGAGATACATCAAACCATTTTGTATAATATTTTGCAATTATTTTTGACACATCAATTAAAATTTCATTTAAAAATTTGTTATTATATTGAAAATAAAAAAGAACATATTGTGTTTTAAATTTACTTATAATGGGGTTTTTATAATGAATCAAGGAGAAACAAACTTGTAAAATATTTAATTATTCACTTAGATATATGTGATATTATCCATTGGTTAGGTGAAGAAATATATTTCAAGGTGAGTTTGTGTAGATAAAATTAATTTACCTTGTGGAATCATCTATTGTATTTCTAATATAGAGAGTGGGTGAACTAATTGATATACTATCATATCATATTATAGAATTCTTGTTTGTAGATTAATAAATATGTGGATTAATTTATCAATGAATATTTTTTTGATTTTCATTTTTTTCATGACTAGAATCACTCTTGTTGAAACCATAATAAATAATATTTAATCTACAAGGTTGTTTTTTAGATGTGTTGAAAATATGAGATTAAGTGATTGAGGACATAATAGTTAATTACATTTTTCTATTGACTATTTCATTTAAAATGGATTATGAAGACATGATGTATTCGATAGTGGTATACAAGGGAAGATGAATTCCATATTCATAGAAACCATATTTTGAAGTTGTGAAGAATGCATGCATGGATTAATAGGTAAATGATGATAAAGGATGTTGATGTTTAGAGTTGGTTTATCTAATCAGTGTATTCATTCATGGTGATGGTAATGTTAAGATGATTATTTTTATATATATATGTTTTCAACTAAATTATAAGATTTAATGAATTTATTATTGTAGGTTATAGATGATATTGAAGAAACCAATAATTGTAGAAGTTATTTTAAAAGTTTAGATCGATTTTTTGAATATCAATTGATTTCTCTAGTTGAATTTCATGATTACATGTTTTTGAACTTTTTCTAACTCAAAATCATAAAATATATCCTAAATTATTTATATTTTATTGGTTCACACCTATCGTGGGGTATATAAAAATCTATTATTTATATTTTCCTAGTTCATCAAAGTTGTTGAATAGGGTTATCTCTATTGGGGATCTTCACAGTTATTCACTTAATAATTCTATTCACCTAACCTACATCATTTTATGTTTTTATAATTTTATAAAAATAATGAAAATTTTAAACTAACATGAATTTAAAATGATTTAAAATAATAATAATTGGTACTTTGTGTTTTTTAGGTTCCTTTCTAATTTATACTATTTATTTAAATTCAGTTTGATAGTTTAGTTATTAAGTATCACTCTTGAACTACTATATTTTTATTTATTAGGTGTGAAAACATGAATTTCAAGGAAAACTAAATTTTGTCTCCTCCTATAAAAAAGTTTAATGACTCAAATCACTCAAGAGTATGAAATATTATGGGACTCAGCTCCATCACAAGTTGTTTCATCAATTGAAAAACTCAACTCCATCATGTGAATAACTCTAATTAAACTGACTTTAAGTAAAATATATAAATACAGGAATTAGAGTGAACTCAAGTTCAATTTTATGGTGTAAAATAATTTTACCCATATAGATCCCTCATATTCACCACAAATAATATCAAAACATTGAATAATTAAAATAAGAATTCATAAAACAACTACATCATCCCCTGAGGTCATGCCTTGGGTCAGTCCATCATTGTCATGTGTAATAGAACACACTTGAAGAATGAACGAAATATAAGGGAGATAGAGATAGAGATAATTGTGTAAGATAATAGGTGAAACACTTAGATTTAAATAGAATTCTTGGGTTACGAAATAGAATCTAAAATAACACTATAGAAAAAATGAGAAGGGTAGTAATAGGGGTAGTAGTTTCCTAGCCCAGTAACCAATCCTTTAATCATTGAAATAGTATTCAACCCTCTTATTTATAAAGGGAGGGGTCTCACTATCATCTTTTTGGAAACTTCATTATCTCGATCAAATTTACCATCCCTTTTCATTTATCTTCTGATCATATCTATTTTAAATATTAGTATTGAATTTCATAAGATATCAGGAGTTTCCGATTTCTCTGTATAGATGCACTGCAGCATGGACAAATCAACAATTTTGTATCATTTTTTTGCATTTCAAAGGTAAAGGTTGTGGTTTATCACACTCCTCCATAGCCATAGCCTTCATTCCTACTTATTTCATCAAAACATAAACACTTCCATATTTGGTGTGTCCATGGGGTAGTTATCTCTCCATGATGTATCCTCTTTTAGGAAATCTTCTCAAAATAAATTTCCACTACCCATAATAAAACCCATACAATGCACTAAAAACATCATGACACAACCATCATTATTCACAATTGGTATATGAGATAGCCATGTTATCCATGGTGATGCTCTCCTTCTTTATAGCTTATTTATTATGGTAATGGAATATCTCCCTCCTCCATGATGCGTCTTCATTAAATTTTTAATACATTCCACTTCCATTTTGGACACCTAAATAGTATATCTTATTCTCTATGGTGAAGTTCCTAGTAATCAATATTCTCCTCATTTGACCATGTGGTGAAATTGTGGTTCAATAGTTAATCTAATAATCAATGAAATTTTTCCTTTATTGTGTCTGGATTACACTCCTCTTCCATGTAGGGAATCATTATAATTTAACAAGTGTTTCAATAAAGTCACATAGATTCTAGATATGATCCATAGTGACCATGATATTCTTTAGTTCTTCTTTACTCAAACCCAAACTATCCAAATGAAGGGCATGGTGTCCGTGGTTAGGGATTTCAATAGGTAGCAGGTGTAGTTGAGTGGTGGTGAGGGAAATGTTTAAGGTTGGGTTCTCATTTCCGAAGTAGAACAACAAATTTTTTGTTAAGAACAGTACCACCATCTCCTTTTCCAACATCGTAAAATACCATGTATGGGAATGTATATATATATATATATATATATCAAGTTGTGGCTCACTCAACTTAAAATTCTAGGGTGGTGGGGGATTGGAACCTACACACACCACGCGCACGCATATGGAATGTGCCAACCCATATAAGACTATGGGCTTATTCCCACATACAGAGCTATCAGGTGCATGGCCTCCTCTCTTTCCACTTAGTAGTATCTCTGTTTTTTCTTGCCTAGATGGATAGATCATATTGGGATACTTATGTGGCTTATAATCCTTGAGGCTGAGAGATAGCCTGGTTGGCCATTTTTTTTACAAATAAATATTCAATTCATAGAAATATTTCAACAAAAAAATCATAATAAAAATAAAATTTCAACATTTAAACATTTTTCTTCATTTAAAACCAAATTAATTATTCAATTTTAAATTACAATTTTTTAATAAAATAATAAATTAAATAGAAACATTTAATAATAATCATTACCAATCATTAAAAATTATATTACAATTTTTCATGAAAAATAAGTGCATAAAATACCCCCACATATAAACTATGCTTGTCATCGAGTATTAAATAACAATATTGAATTATAAAGGTCACCAATGTAACAGATATTTAATTATCAAGGAAATTGAGTAAAATTATTATAAATTATATATTAAATTTTCAATTTCCACACAAAAATATCCACTCAACATCACAATATTCTAAAGTTTAATCAATCCAAATATTTTACTTTCCCCCTTTAGAAAATGGTAGTTCTTCTCCTTTCATTCATTCAGGATTCTCGACTCATTATTATAAAGAATTCAAATCCATGGTCTAAATAACATTGAATCTTTTTTCTATCATCAATAATGATATATATTCATGTAGAGTTATGTTCATATCAAGATAACATGCTATTTTCCATAATCTTGCAAAGGAACTACATTCTCTACTTTTTAAAGAAAAAATATCATATAAAAGGATGAGGTATTTTCAATTATAGTTCTAATGACTATGAGGATTTATGTGGGTGTAAATTCATGTTAAGAACATTACTTCTAAAAAGAGGATTTATATCTCTAAATCATAATAATGATATATATTAAGTAAAAAAGTGGATTAAATACCATTAGAGGGGGTGAATCGTGTTATGGATATTCTTTTAAAAAATATTCTTACCCCACTGGATCCTAATATTTATATTATATGGGTTAATTTATTTTCTCTTAAGTTTTCATGATGATATTATTATATTATTACTTATATGATTATGATGCATTGAAATTAAAATAGGAAATAAAACACAAAAACACATAGATTTTTACATGGTTTACCCTTACTAGGCTACTCCTAAGGTGAATACGACAACAATCTGAAGATATACTAAATCTACTAAGTATCACTACCAATTAATTGTTTAGGCTAGATCACTTATTTTCCCAGGGTCACTAACTTACTAGGTTTAGGGATATCTCACAACCTTCATAAGGTTCATTCCCTGACTCTATTTCGACGTATCATTATCATTGGAAAGAATCAACTATTCCTCTTCCTTTTTTCACTTCTCTAAAATGGATTCACATATAGTTTATGGATATGTTGGTCCCTTAATTATTAATAATGAATTCTAACCCAATTGTAGTTATATTATCTATTGATGTGACACTTTTATCCACTTTATTAATATCACTTTACTTAATATTTTCTCATAAATACCTTTTTAATACTTTTGTGATGGTCACTACATTCACTAACCACATAACCTTCATGAAACTACCAAATTATTCACAAATAAAAAAGGCCTTCATGAACCCCACAACATTCACAAAGATCACCTCTTTTGTGAAGCTCAACCAACCTTCGCGATGCAACCTCCTTTAAAAAGATAAAAACAATTTCATGAAGATCACTTATCCTTCACAATGCCCACGAATTTTGGTCAGAATTTTATATCCTTTTTGAACCTCAATACTTTCGAGATGCTTAAAAATTTCGGTCATATTTCATTGCCTTAATGAATATCCTTTCTTAGTGAAAATTTTTAAGAGAACAATATTTGTGAATATCACTTAACTAAAACCATTTTTTAATGAAACTCATTCCTTTGATATATATTGACGAGGAATTTATATAAATATAAATTTCATAACGATAAATGAAACCTCCAAATTTTGGATGACAAACATTATGAAAAACTGGGAAATGGATTCCCTTATGTATACAATTTTATGTATTGATACTAGGGAATCCATACCACTATCATGGTTATTTTTCAACATACCATGTCAAAAACAACTATGGAACTCCACAAATAACCATATAAACCTAATTTTTCAAAAACACAATCAAACCAAAAAACACATCAATGTTACCTTGAAGGATTTTCTCCTCAATAATATCTAATGTAAAATCTCAAATGTATTCTCCCCTTAAAAATTAAAACACCCTCTTTCAAATCTAAAAGTAAGTCCATGATCAATGAAATCATAATAAATTAATGGAAACTTCTTGATTTTTCTCTACTTCTTTACCATCTTTTGTTTTTATTAAACTATTTTTTAAGATTTTTTTAATTTTCCTTTTCTTTTTGAACTATTTTTTCTGAGATTTTTTTATTATTCAAAACCAATCCTTGAGAAAAATATCACATCCACAACCTAACCAATTATGATAAAAATAATCGTTCTAGTAGTGGTGATTTTTTATATTCCTAAATTCCAACCCATTATTTTTTCATTTTTTATAGGATGTCATACAATGATTGTATATTATATGGATCAAAAAAATCTAAAAAATAAAATTATAACCCCCACACATTTTTACTTAAAATATAGGGTATCCCTTACACTAGGAATTATCTCACCTATACACTTAATATTTAACAGATAAATCAAAATACTAGGACTAGGGTAGAAATTTATATAAATGGCTTGAAATGTGGCGTATTACTAACTATGTCACTCATGGTATCTAATATAAAAATAGATATTAATCTTAAAAGTTTTCTCAATTATAATTTCTTATCAAAAAAAATGATTGAATCCTATTTAATGTGTTTTTTCACAATAATAACTTTAATAAATTCCAATTAAAGTCCAAGTAAGTGACATTCCCCAAAATCACACATGAATTTTTCTCAAGATTAAATATAAAAAGTATTATATAAATAAATCCTATTGATATTGTAATATATTATATTAGAAAATCACCCATTAAATGGATAATAATCATAAATAAATTCATGTTATTTTTATAAATTCAATGTATAAAAAATGATGAGCAAATTTTATCTATAAGGATCAACCAATCCATAAAATTTTGTTTCATTTAATTAATATACATGATTTACTATAATGATTAAATTATCCCCCTTAATCATTCAATATAAAAATAAATTTGAATATAAAACATTGAATCATGTGGTTCCTGAGAAAATAATTTCTCCTAGATTAGTGAAGTAAAGAAATAAATTTCTAGTATGGGCATGTAATTTTTAGTTTAAATCTGAAAACAAATTTGAAAAAAAAATATTGAGATTTAGAAGGTAAATAATATAGGAGTGAACTCAATTTTATTATGAATTTTTATTCTTCCATTATCCTTTGTTTTTGGGGGATGTTTTTTCTAACATCGAACTAAAAACAATTAATAATTTAAGAATAAGGACTATGTCATTGAGGCTAAAAAAAATAAGTGGTTGAGATGAATTCTAAAATAATTAATATGAATAAAATTTAAATCCCTATAAAGATATTAATTGGATAAACCTTGGTTTAATCCCCTAAGTGGGACCTGTATTTTTACTACCTCCTTATTGACATTACCAACTATTATCCACAATCATTAATTGGGTGGATATTCTTACATGTAAACCACCACATGATTCTTTAACAAGCTTAGATATAATCTTTTTTGTTGAGGGGGAATGCATGGATATATTATACAAAATCGATCCCCTTTTCAATAAGGTATACCTTCCATGGTGGGTGTAGAAAGAAGTATGGATCTTCCTCCCTCATTATTTCTACTTGGATTACCACTGATTTCTTGTTTAGTGATTTCTCAATTTGGGATTTATAAATTTAATATTAAATTAATATTTATAATGTAAGTTTAGTTGGATATAATTTAAAAATTAATAATTAGAATGAAAATTATCCCTTTAAATGTGAGAAACAATTGTCTTGGATTCCTCAGGCCCAGCCACTTAGAAGTATTTATGGGCTTCCTCAAATGCATGTTCAAAAATATGTGGTAACTCTATATATTCTTTAACAACTTCTTTGCCTTCTTATTCGTATTCTAATGAATGATAAAATTAATATAAATATGAAAATTTAAAATAGAGCGATTTAATTATAAATTACAATAGAACGAAAGTAAATGAGAATCAGTTTAATAAAGGATATACATTATAATTTGGTTCAAACTCAAACTCTTCTTTATTATAAGTGACTCTTGGTGTTTATTTAAAATAGGTTGAGGAAGTTATTCAGGATCCTTCATATTTTATTCAATTCTAACCACTTTGTTTTTTTATTCTTTTTCCAATTATGGAGTAAGATGTAGTGGTGATGATTAATTTACATTACAAGGGATGGGAAGATCACATTTCAATTAAAAATTAGTTTATAAATTTTCCAAATATTTTTTATCTCTCATATGAATATTATTAAGAATTTATTAATCATATATATCTTAAAAAATGGTTAAGATTGGTGGAATGTATTTTTAGGTACCTCCTCCTTTATCTCCTGAGGTTCTTAAACTTCAAAGATGAGTAGTGAAATCTATTCCACTATAGTATTAGGTTATATCATCTATAAATCATCACAATATATTTTCTACATTTGGATACTCATCAACTATATATTTCCGTCAACCCCTTGAGTCTAATATTTTAAATCCTCATCAACCAACTCTTGTTCTTAACATTGCACTTGTTAATAGTCAGTCCATATAGAGTAATAGAAGATTGGATACATCAAGTAAAATATTTTTTGATATTTTTTTAGGAAATAAATGAAACAATATTTATAATTTGAAGATAAAAAGATAAAAAAAACTATTTATATCCATGGAAATGATGCTAATTTTTTCCACACATGAATCTGAGGATGTAGAAAAATATTCTATTTATATTTTCATCATGTGTCATAATGGCTGACCATGTTCATCTCACATGAGAAGCATCATATTTATACACATACTAATTATATTCACCTAAACTATTTCATTTTTTTATTATTTTCTGAAAAAAATCATAAAATATCATTCAATGAAAATTAGGTGAGAAAATAACAAAGTTTTCCCTAGTTTTGGTTTTGATTTCCTTCATTATACATGTGGGTCATTTAAATTAATTTTGATAGTTTAGTTGTAAAATATCACTCTTCAACTACTATCCTTTTATTTATATGGTGTAAAATATTGAATACCTAGAAAAACTAAATTCAACCATCTAATATAATCAAGGTTGATGAAACACCTCAATAAAGAGTATGAAATATTCTAGGACCCACCAACATCATAAGTCATTTCATCCATTGAACAGATAAATCCCATCATATAAAGACCTCTCATTCAATTGAAGGGTGGGAAAAGATATAAATAATGGAATATGAGTGGACTCAATATCTATTTCATGGTAGAAAATTTTAACACCTTTATATATCACCCTTATTCACAGAAAATGGGATCAAAACATCAAAGTATTGGAAATAGATTTCCAGAAATACCTAAATCATCTCCCAAGGCCAAGCCTTGGGTCATTCACTCATTTTTGAGTGTTAGAGGTCATGGTGAAATAATGAAGGAATGAGAATATAATTATAGAGAGAGAAATAGACTAAGAAAAGTGGAAGAAATTATGTGGTATACATCAATTAAAATATAATGCCTGAGTTTGAAAATAGAAAATAAAATAAAACTATAGAAAAAAAAATAAACAGGGTAGCATCAGGGTATAAGTTTCCTAGTCCATCAGGTGACCCTTTAATCCATGACACTATATATAACCATCTTAATTATAGAGGGATGAATCTCCTCATTAATATTCATTTGAATATTCATTATCTCAATAAAATTTCATTTTCTTGTATTTTATCTTATGGGTATCTTTATGTAAAATCCCAACATAAAATCTCTTAAGGTATCAGGTGTTTCTAATTTCACTATATGGATGCAATATGGAATTGAAAGATCAATTGTCTCATGGAATATTTATTTTTTTCATGTCTAATTCATGGGTTTTAGTGCATCACACTCCTCTAAGACCATATCCTTTATTCCTCATAGTTTCTCCAAAACATACCCACTTTAATATATGGTGTTTCCATGACACTGTGTTATCTCTATAGTGTATCCTCCTATGGGATATCTTCTTAAAATAAATCATCACTACCCATAATAACACCCATATGGCGCATGAGAAACAACATAACATAACCCCGATTCAACACACTAGGGATATGACATTACCAAGTTATCCATTACATTGATCAATTTATACATTGATTACTCATTATGGATATGGAATATCTCCTTCCTCTAAGGCGTAGCTTCATTCCATGCTCGATACATTCCCCTTCCATTTTTGGCATCTTAATAGTGAAACTTCTTCTCTGTGGTTCAATGATCAACCATACATATTATCCATTTTTTATTACGTGGTGTAGCAGTGGTTTATTGGAAAATATCCTACCCAATTAAATATATCATTTGTAGTGGATAGATCAAACTCCACTTCCATACAATGATCCATTCTTCTTTGAAAATTGTTTCACTGAAGTTTCCTGAGAATCCAAAGATGATTCGTGGTGATCATGAGCCTATGTTGTGATTCTTTTCTCAATAATTAGCTCTCATAGTGGTGGATATGGAGTCATTGTTAAGATTTATATATTTTTGGGGGACATAATGGGTTGAAAAGCGTGGTCAAGCGGTGGTGATGGAAATGTCTGAGAAAGAGAGAGGTCATAAATCTGAAGCAAAATAGTGGCATTTTAGTTAGTCATGTATAGTTCCTAGGTCACCTTGTCCCACATTAGAAGTGAGAATGGATGGATTCATATATATATATATATATATGAAATATTATATATCTGGACATATAATTCCATGGTGGTGGGGGATCATCTCCCATATACACCGCACACACACATATGGAATGTGCCAACCTGTATGGGTCTACAATCATAGGATCACACATTGTTCCCTCTAGTCCGCAACCTCTTATTCTTATACTTTATAGGATCTCCCTTTGGGATTTATTTGTTGGATGGCCCTCAATGTTCTATCTATGTGGCATTCAATCCTTGAGGTTGAGTTTTTTACTTATTGTCCATTTTTTACCTAAAAAATTCAAGACTTTGAAATATTTCAACCAAAAATTCATAATCAAAATAAAATTTAAAATTTTAAACATTTTTATCCATTTATAACAAAATTATTTAATTAATTAATAATTCCAATATTTTAATATAACAATTAATTAAATGGTAATATTCAATAAAAAACATTAAAAGTCATTAAAAGTTTTTAAAAAATGCATGAAAAATAAGTACATCATTGATTATAGGTTTTTATGGTTCTGTAAGATCATGTAAATATCATTTGAATACCCATGAGGTTTATTTTTTAATAATTTCATGAAGCCACCCGTTGATTGTAGGGTTGATTTTTTATCAAAATCATGGAATCCACCTTAAGAGTGTAAAGTTCATTTTTTGGAAAGGGTGAACTTCAAAAGGTTAATTTCCTATTCTTGTAATGTTAAAGGAAAAAATCATAAGGTTCATCAAAAGGTTCGCCAAAATTCACAATCATGACATATAATCATCATATGGTACATCATTAATTCTTTAAGCTTGACAAAATCATTTTAATGTTAGTTTTTGAACAATGTATGGTTCATCTGTGAAATTTGTGTAGGTCATCTAGAGTTTGTAAGTTTTATTAAAAATTGTATGGTAAATCAAGTATTTAACATGGTTTATTCCATTTTCAAAATTTAAAAGTCTATAGGTTGAAAAATGGTAATTTTTCAAGGTTCATTCCCTTTTAATTTTTCTATGGAGTATTAGTAGGATCGATCTAAAAAATATTAATTGTGAAAAATAATTTATAACATGGTCAATATCTATGGAGAGAATCACATTGTTGTAAGAGGAGGATTATACTATTATATTATTAGTGATTTAAAATGAAATATTTATATTATCTATGTGCATGAGAACAAGTCATAGGAATCCACATGGATTAAATTTTATCTATTGAAATATATGATTTATAGAATGTTGAAATTGTAAAAGGAAACCCATGGGTTTTTTGGACCATAATCTATGGGGATAATTGGGAATCCTAAAGAATTAAAATATAAGTATACCATGGTGTTTTAATTTTTAAAATATATAAACTATATCATGAAAATATATTTAATAAATAATGAGAATAGGATAAACTGATAGCTATAGATAATAGAATATGTGCAATCTCAAGATTGATATTAAAGGAGAAGTTTTGGTTTTCAAAATAGGGAAATATATTTCATGTGATACACTATGATTTTATAATAAATAAAGAATAATAATTATTTAAATAGACTGATGATGATACTGATCTTGATACATCTTTATGTCGAAGGAAGAGAAAAAGAAGAGAGTAGGAAAATAAGAAAGATTTTTACTCATTCAAAATCTTTCTAAAGGTACAAAATAGAATTATTATTGTGTAATAGAGGATGGATAATTTCATTTATATATTTTAAGTAAAATCAAATAAATATTGAAACTTACTGATGATATTACAAAAAATAGATCACAATTATCTTACATGAAAACTCACGGAAACTTGATGTTGTTAGTGTGGTTTTTATAGTATACATAAGAAGAAGAATCTCATGGAGGTCAATGTGCACCAACTTGCATACAATGTAATAAAAATAGTTGTGATAATATCCATAAAACAACTATGTTTTTCAAAGTTGTTTCCCAATTTGAATTAGGGTGTGAAAGAGAAAAAGGGAGAGAATTTTTCCTTATGAGGTACCGAGTTGTCCTAAAAACATATAAGGGGTGTAAACCATTTAATTTCAATGAACTATCCTCAACACACCACCAATTAGTCTAGTTAGTTGATTCTAGTGCATTGGAATATTACTAATTACATGCTCCTTAGATTAGTCCAGTGTTTTGAACCAAGTAATATCCTTGTGGGTTATGTGTTTTGTTGTTTATATTCAACATGGCATAATTTGTGTATATGAGTTAAGAATAAATGAAAAAAATGGTTAAGGGATAAGGTCTATAGTGGTAGAAATTATATTTTCATTAATAGATAAACTAGATTTTGACCCTACTGATTATGAATTCAATATCATTAAGGGGTGATATTTTATGGAAAAAGTGTTTTAATCGAGAAAGATGCATATTTTAATTCATCCTTACTCTTAGGGTATCTCTCACTAGATTACATTAAAGGACTAAAAAGTGTCTTTATATTATAAGTTCTCTCAATTTGATTTTATTTTATTCAAAGTGATCTGATTGGTTTTTGAAGTTACGTTGTATTCTACCCTTAAATAAGTTTTTTCAATTTGAAAGGAAAAAATAATTTAAGGAAGATGAAGAAATAAAATGGAATTCCATATGGTGGATAAGTGTTTAGGAAGGTTGAAATTTAAATAATATAATCATGATGATCTATAAAGTTTAGTATGAATGATTTAGTTTTTAAATATATTAATTTTTTCAATTAGTTTATTTTATTATCTAAGGATCCTAATTTCCCATGTGAAGTTGAATCCACTGATGATGAATAGATATTACAATGTCCAAATGTGGAGTTCGTCCAACTATTAGAGATGATAGACCATAATCTATGAGAATAAAACATGAAATTGAAGTAAGATAAAAATTCTTCAGATATTCATTTCAAAACATTAAATATTTAGGTTAACTAATTGAAAATATTAAACAATATACTATTTGAAGTAGTTATTAGATAATGGGGAAAGAATGATTCCCAGTTTGAAGAGTTAAGTGATATTTCATAATAAATTTTGATTTTGAAATATGGTTACAAGGGGAATTACCTTAACTTTAAAAGAGTTTAAAACATGAGTTCCAATAATGACTAACATTATAAATACCCGACAGAGGTGGTCAATGAAAAGAAAAGGTTGAAATCACGAAATCATAACCTTAAGGATTCCTTTTCTCAAATGAAATCCAAGATGAAATAAAAAAGTAACATGCTATAAAAACATTCTCGTATATTGGAGGGTGAGATGTTTATTTAGAAGACACATAATAAATATATGAATTCTCTATTTGAGAAAAATATCAAAGATATCCAACAACTAGAAGAGGAGTTAATCTTGGCCAAGAAGCAGGTGGAAAAATATAGTACTAAGGGTATATCTAAACCGAATGGTTATCTATATTCTATATTTTATTATCATTAGAAATAGGTAATATTATAAACAATATTTTTTTTATATCAAAAGAGAAACATGAATGAATTTTTGTGTTTTAATGTTCTTATTTCATGGGAAAACCTAGACTTCTTAATGATATAATCCCTATGAATGTTGAGAATAAGTAATCTATTATAGTTCTCAAGAAATGGGTAATAGTAAATATGAAGGGAAAATAATCAAGAAATACCCTAAAATGTGTAAATACAACCATATAGGGTCAAGAGAATTGTATGGAGACGTCTTCTTTTATTGTGAGATGTATGAACATATTTACTTTTTTCTCATGAATCATTACAATATTATAACTATTCTGAATCAAATTGAAGTTTTTTAAAAAATAATTTACCATCTAAAATATTAAAAATATTGGTATTTTTCCAATAATTCTTACCAAACTAATCATGTATCTAATAAACATTTCATGGCATGTTCAGTTAGAATAAAAAAGTAAAACATTTCTGTCACTAATAACAAATCAATTCATTATAGAAGTTGATTTAATGCGTTAGTTGATGATGATATCTAAACTAAAATAATATTTAAATATAATTAAGAATTTACTAATCAATAAAATATCTCTTTGAATGAGAAAAATAATATTTGGAAATGATATATAAGTTGAAATGTTGTTGAAATTCATAATCCCATGTCAAATAAGTTTCCCTTGAGTAATTATGTGTTAAATTACTAATGATTCTTGTAAGGATAGATTGGAATGGAATAATGTTTAGTAAATAAAATCCCAAACTTAGATGTTTCATTAGATCCTAGATGATAGTATTACCCAAGAAATAAAAAATTTTATTTGGGTTATGAAGAAAATTACAAGCTCAAAGAAGTTGAAAAAAAGGTAAATTCTATCATAACTAATTTAGAAATGATGAAAGACTTTAAAATGAAAAATAATGGTAAAATGGTGTTCTATAAGGAATCACTATTTTCTATAACTTTAGGAATTCAAAATTACCCCTCTATTTTTGTGTTTAAATGTTTCTAACAGTTATTGACAATGGTGAAGAATAAAGGGTGATACATAATCCCTAAGGTGCCTATGTTTAAATGAGAACATGTGATAAAAATAAATAAATTTCTGAAACAAGTGTAACCAAACATTAATAAAAATAAAAAATTGTAATAATTATCTAAATTTAATTCAACAAGTGGTTTCAAGTAATAAATTAAAATTAAAAATCTGAATCTCGGAGCATTATTCTATGATTTGGAAAATAATGATGAATGAGCCTGATCTAGAACAACAAGGGTGTTGAAGTATCCTCTATTGTAGTTAGTGGAACAAAAACAAGTCAAATAGAATTTTTTTTGTTACTATACTATATATTTATTGGTATTTGGGAACAATGAATTAAAATATAGCTTGAATGGATAAGGAGGTAACATATATGCTTTTAATGTTTATTTATTAATATTCTAACAAGTTGTATTTGTAACATCCTGGGTAAATAAAGAATATGACATTTTAATATTTATTAATATTTGGGAATTAAATATTTAATTTTAATATAAAGGGGATTCTATGTTTTATTACGTACCTGACACACAATAATGTGTTTCTCTTAAATGTTATGTTGCACACAAGGATGAGTCATACTGAAATTATAATAATAATATAATATTATTTTTAAATGGTAGATAACACCTAGCCGTTGTATTGGAAAGAATAAACAGAACTAACCATATTATGATTAAACATGTTTGTTAAATGTGTTTACATTTATCCAATAAAATTTATAGGCTTAAAATGATAATGAATCCAATTTTAAGCATAAATACACTAATATTTTTAAAAGTTAGATTTACCACCTTTTGATGGTGAACCTTTTTTAAATCTAGTTTTTGTCAATTTTATATATTATATTTTACATAATAAAATTATTCTTTAGAACAGGGATATAAAAATTTACTTTGGTATAAATTTTGGTATTTTTCTAACAAATTTTATTTTTTTAATGAATAGTAAAAAATAATGCATTTTAATTCAAAACTGCATTTTCATATGATTTATATATATGGTTATATTACCTTTTGAATTTGTTTTAAATTTCAATTAAATTATTATTTAATAATTTAATCCAATTTTGATCATTTTAAGTAATTTCATTTTTTAATTAGACATAAACACATGTCAATCTTTTGATAGTTATTACTTCTTAAAAACCTGCCTTTTTGTTTTGTCAATGGTAATTAATTTTAATTTAATTTCATCCACTTCAGTGTTTTGAATTTGGAAAAATGGATTAAATATTTTCAATTAGGAGGTACAAATTGTATAAATTGGTACCTTTTAGTTTTATCCATTATGATTAGTAACTTTAGTAATTATTTAACTTATAATGGTTAAAGGGTAAATCTGGTAAATAAGGGTAAAAATAATATTAAACTACCCTAAAACGTGTCCTACTCATATTGGATGATATATTTCAGACCCTGGGTATCCTTGGGTTGATTTTGGGACCCCATGGATCCACTTTTAGGTGAAAGTGACATTTTATAAGAATTAATTTAATGTAAAGAAAAATGCAATATAAACATGTATCTTTTAGTAAATAAAATTATATGGGGTAATATAAGTGATATTTTTTACTATAAATATTAATTAGAAAGATAAAAATATTTCCTACATCGCGGAGGTTTTTTATAATTTTTAGGGATCAAATAAGTATATATATTTATGACACAATGATGATGTAGTGATTACCTTATTAACAAATGATTTAAATAAATGAGATTATAAATATTAAAATAAATTTATTTTGAAACCTTTTATGTCATCCAAAAATTTTATAGATGTGAATTACTTTTTATAATTTAATTAATGAATTTTATACTGAATGAATCAAGTTGTTATGAATTCTAAATAAGTCATGATATGTATAGTAAAAAAATTGACATAAATGAGTTTTTAAAATAAATACCATTTTATTGAATAATATAATAGTCTAAAAAATATAAGATTCAGCCAAATGAATTATATAATTTTAAAAATTTCATTAATGAACCACTTTTGATTAAATTTTCATTTTATGGTAACTATATTAACCATATAGTATGAATACACAAGAAGACATGGTAAGAGTTAAACTAGGTTACTAAAGGTTAAAGCTAAATAATAAGGATAAATTTGAAACTAAAACTTATCTAAAAAATATTGGTTGAGAGTATTTCTAACAATAAAAGTCTTATATTATAAATAAATTAAATTTGGACCTTTTTAAATATAAATTATGTTTATAATAAAATAATCTTTCAAGACATTTCTAAAGTACCCCTCCTACCTCTTATAAAAGGCCACCACCACTAACCCCTTACTCAAACCTATCAATCCTCATGTATCATCCAACCTCTACCCAAATAAGATCCAAACATCCCTATATTCCTCCTAGAAACCTTATCTTGGGCATAAGGCAATTCGAGAAAGCATTTAGGCTCAAATCAAAATAAGTTACCCGATTTAGAGGTAACGTCCTCTCTCACGTTCTTTTCTTTTATTATCCCTTTCAACTCCCTATGCTCTTATTATTCCTTTATTTAATAACAAATACAATTATCTTAAATATACCTGGATGTTTTTATGAGATGTATTCTAACTACACTTACACAAACCTCCATCTAATTGATACGAACAAACTGTTTCTGTGTACGGCGAACTACTACCTCATGAAACAATGATTGTTCGAATTTTCTCTACCACCTATCATAGTGGCCATTATTATGGAACTATATTTATATATTATATATATTATATTTATATTCTCTCTATTCTTATGTTTTTTATTTAAATCATAACTTTATACTATCCATAATGTGAAAATAAGATAATTTCATTTGAGTAAGGGCAGACTACCGCCCCCTCAAAGTTATAAGACTCTTTCATGCCATACATGGAATGTATAAAGTATGGAATTAATGAAATTAGGTAATGTATATATAATAGTATATTATAATATAATTATATTATACCTATGTTTCATTTATTTTTTATTTCTTTAATATGACAAATAAATGAATGTGGTGTTCATGCATACGTACGACTTACAGTCTCCATGAACGGTGCATTTCATTTATTATCTAAAAATATTATAAACTTTTATAAATACATATATACTTGATATATATGGTATTTAAATCATGAATAATATATTTAAGATAATGCAATTTTTACCACATAGACAATTTGTAATTATAAAAAGTTCATTTTTTACTCAAGTGCCCAATATCAACAAAACGACCGATAATAACTTAAATAATTATGTAAATTTTATAATGTGGAAATAAGGTATATGAAAGGAATAATAAACATAAAAAGGTTCTAAAAGAAGCTGAAATTAACATATGTTTATTATTCAGGAAGAACAAGGAACAAATGTGACGAGTCGGACTCAAGATAAGGGACTTCGTCTCAATCTCCTTTCATTGAGGCATGTTTTTATAATATACCGCTCCTTATTTTACATAGTGTATTATAAACCCCTTTTACTTTTACTTTTATTCAAAGTTAATATTATATCTATGAAGTATTTTACTAAATTACAAAAGTAATTATTTTTAATGTATGCGGTGACAATGACCTTCCCACCACCCTAATCGTTATTTTTATTCCTCTATAAGAATTATTTTTTTTAAAAGGAGAATAAATCCGTTATTCCTCTTTTGGTTGTTTTGGTATTGAATTTTTTTTTGAAATGGATGGAGTATTTCAATATCTTGAAATTTTTTATTATGATTTCAAATGAAATATTTTTAGTGAAATGTTGATATTTTCAATATTTTATGTGTTATGATTATATAATGGTACTTGGATAATTAACAGGTGGTTACATGATAAACCAATGACGAGTGGTTATGTGATAAAACAAAAGATAGGTGGTTCCATGATAAACTATGGATAGGAGGTTATGTTATTACCTCCAATGCATTGGGTATAGAAGTTGGTCTTATAGCTATTCTATTTAGTTTTTTTTATAAAGATGATCTCAAAGGATCTTGAATAAAAAAGAGAAAAATACAAGAGTCTGAAGGTGGGGGCTTTACATTTTTTGTTTCAGAGGAGATTTAATAGGTCACTCGAGATGAGAGTGTTGGAGTAGCTAATCGCTTCATGCACTCCTTTGTTAGTAGGAGCATCCGCAAGTGCATTCACTTCCCGAAAGGTGAATGTAATGATGTAGTTCATGGAGGATAGTTGATGGAGGCAGTGTTCCCATTTTGCGGTCAGCCTCGAGGAAAGATGTATTTTTCCATTCCATACCACCTAAACCATAGTTGAGGAATCACATTCAAACCAAATGTTATTAATTCCCCTTTTAAGAGAAGAAGAAACATCATTAATCAGACCTAAAATCTCCAATTCAAGGGTCGTTTCCATTCCACCCGGGATATAGTGGTAATAAATGACATATCCTGCAGCATCTCTGAAGATGAATCCATAACCAGCTAGTCTGGGGTTCCCTTTGGAATCTCCATCAGTGTTGCATTTGGTCCATCAAGCAAGTGGGGGAACCAAAAAATTTCCATCGTTTGGCGGGGAGGAGGGAAATTACCAGTCACCTCCAGTCTTCAAAGCACTAGGAGATCATTGATGGAGTTATTGCAGAATTATGAATGTGTATTGTTGGAATTTTTGATATCATTTCAGATCTAAAAAAGTGTGGTTTTATGGTTGAAGTTATATAACTTGTGAAGTGATTTGTTGCGACTCATCTAGATCACATGCACTAGCTCGGCACATGCTACCTTCAGCAAGATGAAAATTTACTTCGATCTGCAGGAACCAAGGAGTGAAGATATGAAATCTATGAGTGTACCAACATTTGGAGGCCATATTGAGAACAAGGTGAAGAGTAACTACTATAGGGGCACCATGGTGTGGAAGCTGAGGAAGACGTTATCCCAGTCTTCATGATACTGATGGAAAAGTTTGCAGTATGAGCATAGGGAGATGCCAGTTTTCTAGAGGTTACTATCGATCAGAAACCTGTTTTATGAGATTATCCACAGAAGAGTAAAGCGGGAGATCAGGATCCATTTTCTGTTGAAGTCTACAATCAAGTTTCTAGTGCCTCATGAGTGATGTTTATAGCTATTCCATTTATTTTTATGTGTTGAAGTTGATATTATGGTTATTCCATTTAAGTATGTTTATGTCCCAAGTTACCATTATATACTATATGTTGTGTTCTATGGGATTTCTGGTAATCATTTGGTTACAAAAAAGGGTAATCAATGATATTATATTCAGGGTAGTGTTTTTTCTACTTCATTAATGTGAAAAGTTTTACTTTATGATAAAGTATTCATGGTTTACATGTTGTTTTGGAAAACTAATAGTTTCTTTCTTTATATATCCCTTACTGAGCTTTTTATGCTCATCCCATGTTTTGAAATGTTTTTCATAGGACATAAAGATGAATAGGGTCACGAATCGGATCAATAAAAAGTCATTCCATCTAAAACATGGAACTAAACATGTTTATTTTTTTAGAGTTTTTGTTTTATGAAAAAAATAGATAGTGAATAGAAGTGTCTACACGTAATATTAAAGTTGTTATGTCTAAGTAATGACCTAATTCTATAAATATCTAAAACTGAAAAGATTCTCAATGTGAATTATTAAATTAATTCAATATTATGTAATGTTTAAGGATGGGGCCTTACAGTTGGCATCAAAGGGAGGTTTAGATAACTTTAGGAGTTAGAATTTTGTTAATAGAATATCCATAATTGATTTTTACATTATGGTGAAATTGAAATGATATATAATTTTAATATTAACATGTTTCTTCATCTAACATATGTTTGTTCAGAATGGTTTTCGATAAAGGAAATAGGGAAACTATGATGGGAATGCATATAGAGGAGAATAGCCTTCCAAATCAGCATCCTGAGATGGTCAGAATCAGAACTGACCAGTTTGTTAGAGTGATGGATCAGTTGACTCAGGTGATAAATGGTGGCGATGTCCATGCACGAGATCTACCAGATCAACCATAAAGGAACATATCTTTAGTAGAGAATTTCATGAGGCAACATCCCCCATCATTCAAAGGATCATCTAACCCTATGTCGGCTGAAGGGTGGATCAAAGAACCAGAAAAGATTTTTGATTTCATGGGGTGTATAGAAAATCAAAAGGTTAGTCTTTTTGTAACTATTTTGAAGGAGAAGCCGATTAGTGGTGGTAGATGGTTTAAAATATCAAGGACAATGAGGAGATTAAAGCTCTCGGTTAGGATGAATTCAAAGGTATGTTTCTTGATAAATGTTGTCCTAAGGTAGTTTGAATTAGTATGGAAAACCAATTCTTGGAATTGAGGTAGGATAATGACTCATTAGTTTCTTACGAAGCAATTTTCACTGAACTGGAAAGGTATTCTCCAATTTCATCAAAGGTCTTGATAGTAAGATAAATCGATTTTACTCAAGATTGAAGCCATAGTATCGAAATTCACTAACCTCTTGTGAATTCAAAATCTATGTGAAACTATTCAGATGTGCTGAAAAAATTGAAATAGAGTTTTTTATGATTAGGTGTTCCATGAGATAAAGCAAAAGATGATATCCAGTTGGCAAGAAAAAAAGGAAATTATTCATCAAAGAAGTCTGTAGGTAAGAAATTTAAATTTCTATCTTGTGAGAAGTATGGTAAAAAGAATCCTGGAGAATGTATCTCAAAATATTTAAAGTTCCTGTAGTGTGGTTAGACTGATCATATTGTTCGTAATTTTAAGGAAGATGATAATGTAGGAAATGAAAATACCACAGTAAGATGTTTTAGTTGCAATGAGTCTGGGAATTATGCCAATGTGTGTCTAAATTAGATTACCCATGGTGGAAACCAGACAGATCAAAAGCATATGGGTGTGGACAAATATTTTTCTACTACTACGGTTGATCTGGGTCCATCAAATGAAGTGGTATCAGGAACTTTTTTCGTTTTTTCAAATTATTCCAATGTGTTGTTTGATTCAGGATTTACACATTCTTTCATTTCTGAGAAATTTTTAGATAAATTTGGAATTCCACCTCTAGAAATGAATCCAAAACTTATAGTAAAAACACCTGAGGGAAATGTAGAGGAAGAAAAGAAAATATAATAATATTCTTATCCTTATATGTGTAAAGAACATACCTGTAAACCTTGTTGTTTTTCCTCTATTATATTTTTATGGTGTTTTGGGAATGGATTGGTTTTCTATTTACCATGCTAAGATTGATTGTAGATATAAAGAGGTTTCTTTTTATAAAGACTTTCAATTTGTGTACCAGAATTAACCCTTAACTCTGATAACATATCAAGAAGCTGAGAAACTAGTGAAAGGTTGAAATGAATTTTACCTTGCACATATTGATAAAAAAGGAACTATTTAGATTGATGATGAGCCAGTAGTAAATTTGTATCTTTATGTTTTCCATGATGATTTTCTTGGTATAATACTTGACCAGGAAGTTGAATTTATTGTTGACTTAGTTCATAATGATAATCCAAATTTCAAAACTCCCTTATTGAATGGCTCAAATTGAACTTTTGGATTTAAAGAACCAATTGAATGAGTTATTAGATAAAGGTTTCATTCGACATAGAACATCACCATGGGGTTCTCCTATCTTTTTTATTAAAAAGAAATATGGTTCAATGAGACTTTGAATTGATTACAGAGCCTGTAATAACATAATTGTTAAGAACAAGTATTCTTTGCCCCATATCAATGATTTGTTTGATCATCTCTAGTGAGCTCAGTATTTTTTGAAGATTTAATTGAGTTCAGGGTACCATTAGTAGAAAGTAAAGGAAGTAGAAATTCTGAAGATTATGTTTCATACTAGATATGGGAATTATGAATTGTTATTTATGTCTTTTGGGTTAACCAATGAACCTGTTATATTCATGGATCTTATGAATATAATTTTATGTGAGTTCTTGGATAAGTTTTTGGTTGTGTTTATTGGTGACATTTTGGTATATTACAAAAGTAAATAGGAATAAGAAAGTCATTTAAGGGTTTTCTTGCAAACCAAAAAGGAAAAGAAATTTTATGGGAAATTAAGCAATTCTGAGTTTTGGTTGCAGAAAATTTCATTCCTTAGTCACATTTTTTCTAAACATGGAATAACTGTTGACCCTTCTAAAACAAAAGTTGTTGAAGAGTGTCCAAGAACTACCAATATAATAGATATATGTAGTTTGTTTTTGTTTTAGAAGGCTATTAATGAAGTTTTGTTGAAATATTTTTATATTTATCTAGCCCATTGACCGAGTTAACATGAAAATGTTCTAAATTTATCTGGACAAAAAAATGTGATGATTGTTTTCAAGAATTGAAAATAAGATTGGTGAATGATCCAGTATTTTTATTGCCTTCCAGAAATTGTGAGTTTTTTATCTACATTGATGATTTATTTAAATGACTTGGTTGTTTACTAATGCATAATGATTAGTTAATTTCTTATGCTTCACGTTAGTTGAAAACTCCTATGTTAAATTACCCAAAACATGATTTGGAATTAGCAGCTATTTTTTTCTTTAAAAATTTGTATGCATCACTTGTATGGTTTATTGTCTGAAATATATAATGATCACAAAATTTTAATGTATATATTCACTTAGAAATAATTGAACATGAGATAGAGGAGATGGATAGAATTAATAAATGATTATGATTTCACAATTCATTACCATCCAGGAAAAGAAAATAAAGGTTCCATTTCTTTGAGTTGAAAAAGTAATGCTACATTTACTATGTTATGTATGGAACAATTTACGTTGATTAATGATTTTATGAACTTTGGCATAGTTTTTGTTAGTGTAGGGGATCCCAATTGTTTGTTTTAGGTGTCAGTTAAATCATCTCTATCAGATATAATTAAGAAAGCGCAGAAGGGAGATAGTGAGTTGCACAAAAAGGTAGAATTGGTTCAGAAGGGTATGTTTCCAAAATTTAACATTGATAATGATTTTGTTTTGAGATTTGGGAATAGATTATGTGTTCCTTGGGATTCAAAGTTGAAAAATGATTTGTTATGTGAAGCTCATAGTTATCCATTTTCAGTTCATCATGGTAGAACTAAGATGTATAGAGATCTTTAGGAGTATTACCGGTGGGATGGAATGAAAATAGATATTTCTAACTTTATTGGGAAGTGTTTGACTTATAAATAGGTTAAATTAGTGTGGTAGTTACCAAATGGGATGATACAGCCTTTACAGGTGCCATATTGGAAATGGGGAAATTTATCTATGGACTTCGTTGTGGGATTACCAAATACATCTAGAGGTAATAATGTGATCTGGATTATTGTTCATCGATTAACTAAATATGCTCATTTTCATCCTATTCGAGATACTTTGTATCTAGATCAACTTTATCGGTGTTATATTAAATAGATAGTGACGTTACATGGAGTTACCCTCTCCATTATATCTGATTATGATCCTAGGTTCACTTTTAACTTTTGGAAGATCCTTCAGAAGTAAATTGGAACTGAATTAAATTTTAGTTCAACTATTCATCCTCAATCATATGGGATGTCAGAATGAACAATTCAAACATTGGAAGATATTCTATGTGATTGTTCAGTGAATTACTAGGGAAGTTGGGACCAATATCTTTCTTTGGCTGAGTTTTCTTATAATAACATATTTCATTCCAGTATACAGATGGATCCATTTGAGGCATTATAGGGAAAGTGGTTTCGAACTCTATCTTTTTGTGATGAAGTAGGTGAATGGAAGTTGATCAGGCCAAAATTGGTATAAGAGAAGGCAAAAAAGGTTCATTTGATTCAGAAGAACATGAGAGCGGATCATAGCATGTAGAAAAGTTATGCATATAACTGAAGGAAAGATCATTCTTTCGAGGTAGGTGATCATTTCTTTCTCAAGGTTTCTTCATGGAAATTTTTTATGTGTTTTGATAAGAAAAGAAAGTTGAGTTTGAGGTTTATTGGACCCTATAAAATCCTGTAGAAAGTTGGATCAGTTGCCTATAGAGTTTCATTACCTCCATGTTTATCCTAGGTATACAATTTTTTTCATGTGTCAATGTTGATAAAGTATATGCCGGATATATCTCATGTTTTGAGTCCAAAGGTAGTTTAGTTGGAAGAGAATCTGTATTATGAGGAACAACAAGTCTAGATTATTCTGAAGAGAGAAATTGTTGTGGAATAAGATAAATTTTTCACATAAAAGTTTCGTGGAAAAACCACATTGTTGAAGAGGAAATGTGGGAATCTGAAAATGCTATGAGGGATAAATACCTCTACTTATTTGATAAGTAAATAAAATTATAAGGACACAATTTCCAAAAGGGGGGAAGGATGTAACATCCTAGGTAAATAAAGAATATGAAATTTTCATATTTATTGATATGTGTGAATTAAATATTAATTTTACTTTAAAGATGTTTCTATTTTCGATGGCGTACCCAACACACAATAATGGGGTTTTCAGAAATTTTATTTTGCACACAAGGATGAGTCATATTGAAAAAATAATATTATTATTATATTATATTTAAATGGTAGTTAATGACTAGCCATTTTATTGGCGGGAAGGAATATAGCTAACAAAATTATTATTAAATATGTTTTTTAAATGTTTCTACATTTATCCAACAAAATTTAGAGGCTCAAAATGGAAGTGAATCCAATTTTAAGCATAAATATTATAATATATTTAAAAGGTAGTTTTACTGCCTTTTAATGGTGAACCATTTTTAAATATAGTTTTTGTCACATTAATATGTTTCAGTTGGAAAAATAAAATTATTCTTTAGAAGTATGATATCAAAATTTACTTTGGATGAAATTGTAGTATTTTTCTAATAAAGTTAATTTTTTAATAAATAGTGAAAAATACTGCATTTTAAATCCAAACTGTATATTCATCTGATTTATTTATATGGTTAAATTATCTGTTTAATTGGTTTTAAATTTTAATTAGATTTTTTTTATCATTTAATCCAATTTTAATCATTTTAAGTAATTTCACTTTTTAATTAGACAAAAACACATGTCAATATTTTGATAGTTATTACTTCTTAAAAACCTACTTTTTGTTTTGACAACAGGGACTAATTTTAAATTAATTTATTCCACATCTCTATTTTGAATTTGGAAAATGGATTCTATTTTTGGAATCAGGATATCTAAATTGTGTAAATAGGTTCCTTTTATTTTTAGACATTAGGAATAGTAACTTCAGTAATTATTTTATTTACAATGGTTAAACGGTAAATCTAGTAAATGACGGTAAAAATAATATTATAATAATATAAAACTACCCTAAAATGTATCCTACTTCTATTGGATGATATATGTACGACCATGGAAATCCGTGGGTTGATTTTGGTAAAATGACACTTTATAAGAATTAATTTAAAGTAAAGAAAAATGTAACATAAACATGTAACATAAACATGTATCTATTAGTAAAACAATTTTTATATGGGGTTATATATGTGATACATTCATCTATAAATATTCATTAGAAAGATAAAAAGGTTTACTATATCATGGTACTTTTTATATAATTTTTAGAAATCAAATAAATATATATATTTATGACACAATGATGATGGAGTGATTACCTTATTAATGAATGATTTAAATAAATGAGATTATAAATATTAAAATAAATTTATTTTAAAACTTTTTATTCCATAAAATAATTTATGGGATGATTATGACTTGTTATATTTTAATTAATAATGTTTCTTTTGAAATAATCTAGTTTTTATGGATTTTTAAAATGTCATAATACGAATAGTGTAAAAATTGACAAAAATGTGTTTTTAAAATAAATATTATTTTATTAAATAATATAATAGTATTAAAAATCTAAGATTCCACAAAATGACTTATATAATGTTTTAAAAATCATTAATTAACCCCTTGTGGTTATACTGGCATTTTATGGTAACTATATTAACCATATAGTATGAATACACAAGAAGACATGGTAAAAGTTAAATTAGTTAACTAAGGATTAATGCTAAATAATGAGGTTAAATTTGAAACTAAAACATGTCTAAAACCTATTGGTTGACGTTTTTTTGAAAAATCATCAAATTATCTTCGAATTAAATTAGTTTTGGACCTTTTGAAATTGAAATTCAATTTATAATTAGATAATATTTCAAGACATTCCTAAAATACCCTTCCCCCCTCTTATAAAAGGCCCACATCCCCAACCCCTTACTCACACCTCTAAAGCCCCTTGGAATATCCAAAATCTTCCCAAATATGCTCCCAAAATCCCTATATTCCTCGTAGAAGCCTTACCTTAGGCATAAGGAAATTCAAGAAAGCCATTAGGCTCAAATCAATTGAAGTTACCCAATTTAGAGGTAATGTCCCCTCTCAAGTTCTTTTCTCTTATTTTCCCTTTCAACTCCCCATGATCTTATTATTCTTTGATTTCATAACAGAAATATTACATTAAATACTAGTATGTTGTTATGATATGTATTCTAACTACACTTACACACACCTCTATCTAATGGATATATACATACTATTTCTGTGTACGAGAAACTAATATATCATGAAACAATGATTGTTCGATTTCCCCCTACCACCTCTCATGGTGGAAATTATAATGAAACTATATTTATATATGATATATATTATATTTATATTGTCTTTATTCTCATTTTTTATTTAATTTATACCTTTATACTTTCCATAATGTGCAAATATGATAATTTCATTTGATTAAGTGCGAACTACCGCCCCCTCAAAGTGATATGACTCATTCATGCCATACATGGAACGTATAAAGTATGGAATTTATGAAATTATGTTACATATATTTAATAAGATATTATAATTTAATTATAATATAATTATGTATCATTTAGTTATCATTTCATTAATATGACAAATAAATGAAAGTATCGTTCATGCATATGTACGACTTACTGTCTCCATGAACGATGCATTTCATTTTATATGTACAAATATTATGGGCTGTTATAAAAAAAATATAATGTACATATATATGGTATTTAAATCATGAATAATATTCTATAGATAATAGAAATTTGACCAAATAGAAAATTTGTAATTATAACAAGTTCATTTTTGACTCAAGTACCCAATATCGACAATACGACCGATATTAACTTAAATAATTACGGAATTTTTATAATGTGGCAATAAGGGATATAAAAGGAATAATAAACATGAAAAAGGATCTGATTCAAGTATAAATTAACTTATGTTTATTATTAAAGAAGAACAGGGAACATACATGATGAGTCAGACTCAAGGTAAGGGAATTTTTCTCAACATCCTTTCATTGATGCATGTTTTAATAATATAAAAATCCTTCTTTTACAAAGTTTTTAATAAACCTCTTTAAATTTTACTTTAATTAAAATATAATATTTTATCTATGAATCATTTTAATAAATGAAAAAATGAATTTTTTTAATGTATGTAGTGACAATGACCTCTCCGTCGTCGTAATTGTTATTTGGATTCTTCTATAAGCCTTAATGTTTTAAAATAAAAATAAATCCATTATTCCATTTTTGGGTGTTTTGGTATTGAAAATTGTTTTTGAAATGGATTGATTATTTTAATATCTTGAAAATATTTCTTGTGATTTCAAATGAAATATTATTAGTGAAATGTTGATATTTGCAATATTTTATGTGTTGTGATTATATAATGGTACTTGGACATTTTATGGGTGGTTACATAATAAAACAATGATGGGTGGTTACGTGATAAACCAAATGATGATTGTTTCCATGAGAAACCAAGGATAGCTGGTTACGTCATAACCTCCAATGAATTCGATATGAAAGTCAGTCGTATACCTATTCCATTTAATGATATGTATGGAAGTCGACTGTATGGTTATTCTATTTAAGAATTTTTATATCCCAAGTTACCTTTATATGTTATATGTTTCTTTCTATGGGATTTATGGTAATATTTTGGTTACAAAAAAGGGTAATAAATGAGCATATATTTGGTGAAGTGTTTTTGCTATTTCTTTAAGGTGAAAATTATTACTTTATGATAAAGTATTCATGGTTTACAAGTTGTTTTGAAAAACTGACAGTTTTCTTTCTTCATCTATCCCTTAATGATATTTTTATGATCTTCTCAAGTTTTGAAATGTTTTTCATAGGACTTAAAGTGGAATAGGGTCACATATGGGATTAAAGAAAATTCATGTCATCTAAAATATAGAACTAAACATGTTTCTTTTTTTAGAGTTTTTGTTTGATGATAAAAATGGATAGTGAGTAGAAGTTTCTACATGTAATATTCAATTTTTAAGTATAATTTATAACCTAGTTATCTAAACCTCTAAACCTAAATGATCCTCAATGTGAATTATTAACTTAATTAAAGATTATGTAATGTTTAAGGCTAGGGCCTTATAGTATTAGCTGACTATTTTATAGGATACCAAAAGCTATCAAAAAGAAGTAATCATAACAAATATGTTGTTCCCCATAAAATTAATAATATCTCATATATGATTCTATAATGATATAAGATTTCATGGGGGGGAGGGTTAACATGCACTCCAAGATGGTTAAGCCTTATTTGTAAAGTTGAGTTCTTTTTTAGAAAAAAAGGATGATAAGTAAATAGTTGTGTCACTTGTGAATCATTAAGATGTGATATTAGTTGATCTAATAATTGGTATTTCTCACAAATTTGTTATTTTGTTTAATAAATTGAAATACATTGTTTTTTAATATGACAGATTTCACTTCATGAGATGGTGTTGAGAAAATTCAATATATATGATCCTATGGGAGTTTGTGAGTGACATGGGTAGATTTATTTATTTTATTTAAACTTCTATTTCATACACTGAAATTTGGATTTATAACCTTAGATTTGTTTGTTTAATACTCAAATTCCATGTGGGAAACTCAATAATTGGAATTATTTAGAGTAATATATATCTGATCTTGGAGGATAACAACTGAGTTCTTGAAGATTGAAAAATATGGAGTTTCCATAGAATAATATGTTATTAAAAAATTGAACTAGAAAATGTAAAATTAAGATCAAGCCAAAATTATTATCAAATAAGTGGTATCCCTAATGGGAGGAGAATTAAAATCTCTATTAATAAGAAATTAAGAAGGAAGATTGTATTAACAATTGGTATATAGTGAGGAGAGTAGAAAAGATGAAACAACTTGTTAAAGCTATTTGAGATGGATGAGGAGTAGATTAAGTGTTTCAAGGAATCTTGTAGAACCCCAAGTAAAATGGGATATAAAATTGTTTCATTATATTAGTGTATAAAAAACTCTCCATATATGTATTTGGGAAAATTCATCTAGCCATGATAATTCCATTACAATTGATAATGGAAATATTGACTATAGATTTTATGGGATATTGGAAAAAAAATAAAAATAGGGGGATTTTGGAACTATAAGGTGGACTATTAAAAACCCAAGGTTGTATTTTATATTTTTTAACAATCTATAATGAAGTAAATGAGAAAACTAAAGTAACATACATGGAAATATTGACTAAAGCATTGAAAATGGATTATTAAGGCATGATGTATAGGATATATGAATTAAAGAGAATATAGTTTCTATACATATGGAAACCATATTTCTCCATTATTAAAAAATCATGATTGTTTTAAATAGTCATGGGTGATAAAAGATATTGCAGTTTAGATTTTTTTTTAATTGAAAAAATTATTCATACATGGTGATGTTGATTCGAATATTTTTATTCTTAATATATATAGTTATAAATTAATTTAAATATGTATAGAAGTTTTTGTTGAATGTTTTGGATTATCCTGATGCAATCTATAATTCTTTATGGTATTTTTGATGTTGGGAAATATTTTTGAATATTTATATAATTCTATTATTGAATTTTAGGTTGCACAAGTTTATGAACATTGGATAAGTCAAAATAATAAGGAATATTCTCAATTTAAAAAGGTTTAGTTTATGTTTATAAAGTTTAAATAGATCATCTTATGTTCCATTAAAACGCCATAAGGTTTATTTTTCAATTAAATCATAAATCCACCTTATGGTCATATATATTATATTTTGGTGGAGGAATGGAAATTACCCTTTATCTGTAAGGTTAATTTTATAATATAGGAAAACTTTTTAATGTTTGTTTCCTATCATCTTAATTTTAAAAAATAATGTTTTAAGGTTCATCTTAAGGTTCATCCAACTTAATAAGGCTAAAATATGAACTTTATGAGGTTCATTGAGAACATTGTAAGGTTGATGGAAACTTTATATGGTTCATTTATGAAATTCATAATGACTATTTTTGAGTTTTTAAGGTTCATTGGACTTCATAAGGTATATCAAGCATTTTATATAGTGCATCCCGTTTATATAATTCAATATTCTTGAGTAAGTAAAAGGGAAGTTTTTTAATGTTTGTTACCATAGTGTTTTTATGGTGGATCCATAAGAGACATAAAAATGCTTTATTAATCATAAAATGTTATAAATGACTCACTCAACTATCAATGGAGATAATAAAGATTATATAAAAATAGGATTATTTTTCATAATTATTAGAGAGTTGAGATGAATGGTTTTTAATGTTTTCTTATCTCTGAACCAGATATAGGAATCCACATAGAATATAGTGTCCATGTAGTATATGACTAATAGATTGGTGAAATATGAAGAAATAATCCATATATTTTGTGTAGAATTTAATACCATGATTTATGGGAAGGATTATAATTTCTATGAATAATAAAAATGGAAGGATTTTCTTATATTTATATATTTCAAATATTAAAAATAGCTCATTCAAAAATATCTGATAAATCAAAAGAATGGTTTGGAGTGATAATTATATAGATTTTAATGATAAATATCTTGAGAAATAACTTAAAGGTTGGGTTCTTATTTTTTATATATGGAATGATATCATGTTTCCAACATGGAGTTTCTATAAAAATAGAAGAAAAAGAAGATAAAGGGACTGATGTTGTTGTTGATCTTGATATATTTACAAATAAAAGGAAGAGAAAAAAAAGTAAAGGTAAACTATTAAATCGTGGAACTCATTAAAGGCCTTTCTAAGGAAGTATAAAACTTTTTTATGTGCAATAAAGGATATATCATTCGAGTTCTATGCAATAAGAATGATTGAATATAGTTTGGAACTTACTAATGATATTTCCAATAAATGAGCACAATAAGAATATTTCATGTCAAATCATGGAAAAAATAGGTTGCTAGTGTAATTTTAATAATATGACTTTGAAGAAATAGCTCATAGAGGATAAAGTAAATCAACTTAAATCTAATGCAATGTTGAAAGTGGCGATATTTTCCATCAATTTTTTTCCTAAATTCAAAAAAAATCTTATCAAGAGAAGTGGGAGAAAGTAACTAAGTGGAATACGTGTTCCTAAGGTGGGAATAAGTAGTCTCAAGGCCTTTAAAGGGGATTTAACTTGGTAAAATAGTATTTTGAGGTCTTTATCATCTAATTTAGTTAGATTTTATGGAAAATTGTTTTAATTTAGAATGTTTTATACCCAAATTCACACACCCACCAACCCCCCTTTGGGTAAGTATATTTAGAGTCTTTTTAGATCCTAAAAATTATCATTCTATTTTATTCTATATATGTGTAAAATTAATGATTATGATATATTTTTTAAATTTTATAATGTCATCCTATTTCCCTTTTGGTTTTACCTTGATAATAAGAGAAAATATCTATTCAGTCAGGAAACATAGATAATGTACTGATATTAAGATAGTCACATCTATTGGTGAACCTTATACAAATTATAAATGTGAATTTTTGTCGGATTATATTCCTCATATGAGATGGAGGGAGGGAGATAAAGAGATACATTAATTATAATCGATAAAAAGGGAAATTTGATTCAATGTATAAAATATTTTTAGCACTATTTACCCACCTTCTCAATGATCCTAAGATCTAAAGGGTTATACAATACAATAAATGGGAGAAAAAGACATCAAAATTTTATAAATATGAGAAAAATACATAATTGAAACTTTTTGGAGAACCTAAAATATTTTTAAAATAATTTTTAGGGTGTGTTTAAAGATTATATTTAATTTTTCTCATAGGATAACACTGTTAAGTGTTTCCAAAAAAATTATAAAAGTGGATATAAAAGATACCATAAGTGATATTAAAGAAATTATATTTGTTGTTATTAAATAATTACATAAGAATGAAAAATTTTATCATTTAGGGAATTTTTTCTGAAAACATATTAATCTAACCTTTGATATGATTTCAATAACATATCTTATAGGAGTAGGATATGAAATAAATTAATTATTATGTTATTTTTTTAATTAAGTTCGGTGTATTTAAAGCGACATATTTTTTACCAATATGAGTGTTAAAGTAATTTTAAAAATATTTATGTGTGTTTTGGAATGATTTCTAGTGATTTTATAGTGGGATGTAATTTTTGAGTGATAAATTTAAAAATTTCATTAGATAGAGATGCATTGAAGAATATTTTTTCAAGAGAGTAACATATATTATGAGTATAATTGAAAAAATTTTATCATATAAGAATCATTTTTTATATTTATTGAAATGTATTTTTTCCATTGGAAACATATGACATGCATCCCTCCTCATAGTGGTTTAACCCGGGCATTGTTACAAACATGCATTACAATGGAAAGTGGTCATTGGAGTTTCTTACCAAAAATTTTAGACTATTGATGTTATTTCAGAGAGTGGTAGGTTGGGATCATCAAAAGGTTTTTGTAAATTCATGTTTAATCATAGACACTCTTATATATTTAAGTTATATTCACGAATCCTTCTCAAATTCTAGTGTGGAACTAGTTACCCCTTGACATAAATTGGTTATCGACATTCCCTAATGGTAATACTTATTATATATCAGAGGCCCTCATTAATTTAAAAAATTTCATGTTTTAAAGTTTCTTTATCTTATTTATATTACATAGATATTTTTAATTTAAGGTGCTATATTTTAAAATCACATATCTTATAACTTAGGAGTTTATTTCTTCTCAAGAATGGGGTAAGTGTTGGCGGTGTAGTGATCGGTCAATTGAAAGGGGGATTTTATTTATCCTTTTTATATTGAATTACAACTCATGTCAATTGATTCCATTTTGTGGGACACATCATACCTATTAGTCCCATGTGATAAGGATCAATTAATTCAGTTTAATGTCCTATGACAAGGATGATTAAATGAAATGTTCCTAGTAATGGTTTGTGGTATGCTTATTTATGAGTATAAATTCTTGGTTAAAATAAAGGAAATATGTCTTAATGATTATTTGGTTGGTTCTTTTAGCAGTATTATTTCCCACAGAGTAGAATATGATTTCATCAATAATATGTCCCAATGAAAGAAACACAGTGATACCCAGAGGGAAAATGACCCTTCAAATGGAGCATTGTTTTTTCAGGAGTATGGCATGGTAAAATAATGATCCATATATAATATCTAACTAGTATATGTTATTGGGGGTATTATATGGAATATGGACCAATTAGTATACACATCTAGACTCATGGTGGATGTATCCCAATACAGTTGGAAATAAGTGGCTTCAAATGGAATATAAACACATGGGGATGGATATATAGGGAGATATTAGGCTTAAACCAATGGGATCCATCATACATATCATTCTTGATAGAAATAAAATTTTATGTCGCTTTATTTACATAGTTTAAGGTCATGTAGTCGGATTGTACTATAAATTTTAATGTTATAAGGTAAATATGTTGTCATGATATTTTATGTCATGTGACATTGATGTTAACCATGCAATTTCACATCATACTTCTAGGACGTCTATTTCATAAAAGGTGTAAAACTAAGGGGGTTGAGTGGGGCTTAAAAATTGGGTCTAACCTAATGGATAAAACTCTGATTGTTCTAATGACTTGAATAACTAAAACCTCTAATCTCAAGAGTCATGTTCGGTGAGAGAAACATGATGTAATAACTGGTTAGAATTATTTCATAGCAGTTTAATAAGGGTTACCCATTAAGGATAACCTTAATTCCACTCATTAATGAATTATTGATATGATGACATCATTAATTAGTGTAAAATAGATATGTTACTTAAACCTAGATAGGGTTATAAAGGTATATATACCAAACTTTGACTCCCTAATAGATAGTGAAGGATGATTAGACTCATGGGGGATATGGCCCCATAATAAATATGTGTCGGGGTTCATGTATAAGTTACCCATGGTATTTCACAATAATTTGGAGAACATAAGGGAGATTACAACTAATTTTTGGCATCCTTATTAGTGCTCAGGCATAGCTAGCATGGATGCTTTCCAAGTCCCTTTCTCTCTCCCCTATTCACTTGATGACTCATAGGGATAAAATCATTAGTGATGTACATATTTTGTTTTATACAAAAAATGATATCCCAGGATCCCATGGCTCAATCCGTGTAATTAGTATCCAAGATGGGTATGCTGAGTTGGGAGAGTTGTTACTATCATCATAATAGTTAGGGCCCTCATTGTCAAGGTGAATCATAACTATTAATCCCTAGGGGGAACAAAAAATTATGGATAATAATAGTAGATTCTATTTATCAATCGTATGGATGATCAAATTGGATTAATGTGGGTGTGAAAAACCTAATAATATGCCTATAGAGGCTTGGGGTCTTATTTTGGCCTTTTTGGGTCTTTGACCTTGGTTAAAGGAAACCATAAAGGTCTTTAGGGTTCTTCACAATGGGGCTATGGTGAATCCAAACACAGTGTGGAAAGACAGTATTTTAAAATAGGGAGAAAATACCCTACATACCCCTTGTCTCATTTATGGGGACTTCAATATGAAATAGATCTCTTCTTGAAGTGAATCATGCATATAAGGGTTTCAATATGTGCCTCCTTTATTGAGGGGCTTCGTGAGGTACCTTCTCTGTGGAGGGGATTCGTGAATTTCCTTTTTTAAAAGGTATTCAAAAATATTATATTTTTTCAAAGAGTTTCATGATCTTGATTTGATTCCTTTTTATTCTTTTTTGGGTATCCTAAATACCTTAGGGTTTCATCACAAAGGGAGATCTAAGACTTTAGTTACCAAAATAAAAAATTATTCTCCTAGAATTTTCCTTATTTATCTCTCTATGTGTGTCTATTTTGGGAAATAATGGGGTTTTTATATGTTCTTATGGGTACAAAAAATAATTTTAATGGATTTCCATGTGGTTTTTTGTGAAGGAGTATCATGGTAGAAAGCATCCTTCAAAATTTATACATGAGGCAACCAAAATCTGCTCCTTTGTGTTGAAAATGAAAAGGGTATCCAAGTTTCTATGACATCCTACCTCAAACCATGAATGGAAATCCTATAATAGGTTCCAAAAAATAATACCTTCCAGCCAAAAATGAAAATCATATGTGAGAGGTCATAAAATTGTTCCTTTAAATTCCAATTAACTTTTTTATCTGGGAGGGAGTTCATTGTGAATTGTCTCATAAATTTTTCATAATAGGGATTTCACTAAGTTACTCTTAATTCTCATGGTGTATGATGTTATATGTGAATCATATTCTTTTTTCAATTATCAACTCTTTCATTTTATTTTCATTGATCTGTCCTCTAAATTTTTTTTTTCTTTTTAATATTCCTTGAGCATTAGTAATTTTGGGGTCCACAAAAGACCCCCCCCCCATCATAATGTGGTTTGATTATCACAAATAAGAACCAATTAAAAGGAATGAAAATTAACACCTTGATATTTTGTTATTAATTTCACTATAAATAAATTTTCATTTTAATATCCTACAATGTACACAATATTAAACTAAAAAAACTGTGATGCACCTTATTAAAATAATGTAGTATAATGGGGTACTTTAATAATAAAGTAAAAATAATAATAAAGACTCAAGTAAATAAAAAGTTAATAAAATGATTTGAAATAAACACACATTTATTTTTTAAAGAATGTTTTATGTGTTAATTAAATGTATGGGTAAGAAGATAAATAATAAAGGAAATGAAATTAAAACTAATAAATATTAAAAATGGGTATTTTTCAAAGAATTTTTTTTAAAGCGATGTTTACTTTTTCTAATAAATTAAAATTAACACTTTCAAAAATTATTCTAATAATATTTAATATTTCAAACTAAATATTTACACTCATTTAATTATAAATTAATATAGAATAATATTAATAACATTTTAATTTTAAAATTATATTCCATTATTTGTTATATTTTCATTGAAATTATAAATTTATAGATATTAGAATTTGAGTTTTTTGAAATGAACTTTATTTTTGAATTTAGTATATAAAAATATTTTTAGGGTAAATTTTAAATATTTTTCTAAAATAGTTGAATATTTTATTAATAATGAAATTATAGTCTAAACCTATATTGTATATTTGATGAAATTATCAAAAAATAAGTATAAATTTTAAACATATTGAACATTTTTTTGGAACAATTTTTTTTCTTGGATTAAATTTATTCTTTTAAAAAATACTGTATTGGAGATATAAAATTCATATCTAATATTTAGACACTTAAGTAATATTTACTTTAATGAAAAATATTTTTTGGAATATTATATTTAAGTAAGTATTACGAAGGTGGAATTTGGATTTTGATAGCTATAAAATCATCATAAAAATCACCCTAAATAAAATTTTGTGTCTGAAAATAATTTTTTTCTTAAAGTGGGTTTTTCGAGTTATGTGCTCTAAAATTAAAATTAATTTTTATCACCATTAGAAATTTTATTTGATAAAATGTATTAAAAGTTTTTAATTCATAAGCCAAAATTATCTAATTTGGTACATTTCCACTTAGAAATAAAACAGAAATTACTTAGGTAAAAATTAGTTACCATTGTATAAACTAAAAATGGTAAAATCATAAAATATAATGTTAAAATAATTAAAGAATATTTATAATAATCCTTAAAATGAATGGATAAGGTGTGAACTGACCAAAACCTATCACCTCTCCATAATTTCCCACTTTTGAGTCCACTTTAAATGTGTAACATGTTCTCCCATTATATTAAGAAATTATATTTACAAAACATTCATTCCATACAATTATAAAGTGGGCCTTTCACCACCCCTTAAAGGAAACAATAAAAATTATAATTTCTCTTCAAACCCAACACAACCTAATTCCCTTAAAATAGTCTTATTTTAATGTAATCCTCGATTCCCAAAACAATGGCCTAATTACTCTTTTTCTATGAAGTCCTCTAACATAAATATTAGGTTCTAAACATGAGTAATAACCACTTCCTAACCTCTCCTCATTTATATATTTCACTAGAAAATATAATTTTACTATAATTATATAATACATTAAGTATTATTTTATAGTTTTTTTATTATTTTAAGAGAATAATCATAATTAACCTTTCAATTCTCCCATATAAAACCAAAAACGTCATTCTAGTGTGCATACAGACTATAGTCTCCACAAAAGAACTTGTTTAGTTTTCCACCATTTCCTTATATGGATATTTTAAAAATAGATTTTAATGAATAAATATTATAATTATAACATTATTATGATTTTATAAATATGATAAAATTCATACTTTCTTTATGTTCTATGAGAAAATAAAATTTCATTTGTCTATACGTGCGGACTACCAACTCCATGGAGCGACATCTTCCATTTTTACATAATCGAGAGTGAAGGTAAGGTCTCATACCTTCACTATCAACTTTTATTCTTAATAAATATTCAATATTAAACACTTGTTTTATTTTTTTGGTTTATATAATTCCATATGGGATAATTTTATCATACCATTTAAGAAATATAAATTGATTTAGAAATCCATCTCAAGTTCCCTTTCCTAGGGTTTTTACACAAGTGTTTCTAAATCCTAAAGGGTTTTTAATCGAATAACACTTTTTAATTATTCTATATGACTTATTTTTTAACTTCTATCTTCTATTTTTTTGAGAAATTATATGATTTAATATATAAAATCCCCTTTACCTCTTATTAAACTAAATATTTATGTAAATATTCCTCCTTGATGAATTTATTCCCCTTAAAAGTATGGCATTGGTAAGAATAATTCTCATTATATTTAACCATTATTTCAATTCCATATACATATTTTCTTATCCTAAAAAATCATTTTTTATTTGGTAACCAAATTTTTTATTACATCATGTGCCTTTCATAATCGCCATTTTCTACTTTTTAAAATGAATTCTTGTTATCCATTTTTATGTTGTGTGTTTTTAATAAATATATTTTAAAATATTCAAAAAATTGATATTATTTTTAATATTCACCTATATATTTCTTTCAAAATATAATGAAATCATTTCCAAGGCTCAAGTATTTATATTTCATTCAAAATATCTTCTAAAAATATTTTCATATTAAGCCCGAGAAAGTGAATTTTGAATGTCACTTGTAACATTATATTTTTAAGATTTTTTATGTTTTTTTCTATAATACATTCTAAAGTTTTTTTGCATAAATATGTTCTTTCAAAATTATGACCATTATTCTCAAGGAATACAATGTTTTTATAAATAAATATTTATCTTAATAATTTTTAAGAAGGAAAATTATAGTGAACAAAACTTTACGTATATACATACTCTATCCTATTAGTTTAAACATACATTATATATAAATATGATCCAATAAATAAACATAAAGGTTTATTTTCTTTGTAAAAATTGATACTCAAATAACAAGTTCATAAATGATCTACAATATTTCTCATAAAGTTCTTCACAACTATTACCCTTATTAGAAATATTACACTTAAAACCATTCTCTATAACCTAGGGAAGTGAAACATAATAAAAGGTGAAATCAGATGATCGGTAAGAGTAAAAATAATATATATCAATATATGATAATGTGTGATCATAATATAATAATAATGGTATGAGAAAATGATCTAAAAAATATAAAATCATACTCAATAATTCATAGATCATAATCATGAAACCTGACATATTTTTTATCAATCATAATACATAATACATAAGAGTGTGAAATCATTAATAATAAATCATGAGTCATTAGAACATATCATAAGAATAATATATATGTTTTTGGAATACACATGAACATATAAAATCATTTCCTTAGTCAAGGATCACTGCCAAGACTATCATAGTTTATTGGTTTCTCTCATTATTCCATCATTTCTATAATTGAGGTTCACTAACTTGACTGTATTATTAGACAAAATCCATTACTAATTAGTTTCACTCCCCATTCCATTTCATATTATCTCATTATATATACTTATTTATCCAGTCTATTATAAAGATATATAATTTTTGGGTAAGCCATCACATAATTAATAACATAAATTTTTGTATCAAAAGATCATAAAACAATCATTATATCATAACCCATCAAAAAGATAATAGTTCAATAATCATTTCATCATTAAAATAATAAAACATATAGGGAAATAATAAATATGGTAAAATTAGATTTTAACCCTTCTTAATTATAATAAATAACAAAGGATTTTGTTATAGATAAGAGTACCTTTAAATGATCACTATGATATTTCATGAGGAAAATAACCTTTTTATTTTGAAACCACTTATTTAAAATAAAATAATCCAAAATATTAAGGGAAAATTTTGAAAAGAAAAAAAAAGAAACTTATAAATTTATATTTAAATAAAATCATATTCAGGATGACGGAGAAATTAATTCATGTGGTGTAAGTTGAAATAAAACAAATTCATTTCATATTTTCTTTAAAAAGTTTGAAGTACCCCATCTGGAGACCTATAATAAGTTTACCTTAATTTTTTTTTATAGAAATTAAAATATGTATAAAAAATACATTAATTAATATTAAGATAATTTTAAAAATATCCTTTAAAATAATTTATATAAAATTGGGTCATGGAAGGAAATGATTACTGGTCTAGGGGAGAAATAAATTTGGTTATCCTTGAAAACATTCTTTTAGTTTATTAAGAACATAAACATAGAAAAATGATATAAAAACATGAAAATCCTTAAATACATAAATTATAATAAAATACATAAAATTTTTGAGTGATAGATCCTAAAAATTTATCATCAAAAAATTTACTCATTAATAATTCCTTTAAAAATGAAATTGTAACAAAAAATCCTTACCTCAAGGACATCTTTCTTCATAAGAGATCTAAAATCCTATATAATAAATATAAAATTTGTTATACTTTGATACCAGAATCATAATAATTCCTATAATAATATAAATATTTTTATTATAACAACTTATCAACCATTTATTTAGTATTATTTCATTATCATCTTATTTCGGGTGGTAACTACTTTTTTTCATTTTTTTTTTTTTTGGAGGTTATGGTACATGAACATAGTTCTTTATTAATTCATATAAAAAATTTTAATAATTATATAAATATAATATAGGATCATTATATACATAATTATAACCAATCATTTAAATTAGTGATGAAAATTGAATTACATCACTATGTGGAGATGGTAGTATGTACGTACGCATGAGTGATGGTTCCATTTTTCAATGGATAGAATGAAAGAAAGGTAAATATTAATTAAACCTTTTACAATAATTATTATAAAATAAATATTATATTTATATAAATTAATTCTATTATAATAACCATCCTTGAATGATGGTGGTGAAAAATGAATCGCATCGCTATGTAGAAGTGATAGTCCACACGTATACACGAGAAAAACATCCATCCTCATTTGATTGAGAAGATGTGATAAATGGTTGTGAAATCACCATAATAAAAAATTATTATATTTATTATTCCATATTAATAATATTTTATGGATACAATATGATTATAGGAAGTATAAAAGAAAAAATAAAATTGAAAGAGCTTGTTTAGGATCTACACTCTTCTTTCAGTGACCTCTTTTGGATTAGACATTAATCTATAAAATATTTCTCATATGATAAGACCATAAGATCTTTGATAAAGAAAAGGATTCATGGAAGGTCTTGGAGTAGTTATTTTTTGATTCTTAAGGATAAAATAGTGTGAATAATCAAGAATAAGATATTCCCTTTTATAAGTGAGGGAGGGACACACATGGAAATTCTTAAAATATTCCAATAATATAAGGTCACTTTCATGGAAATGGGGATCCAAATGGCTATGGATTATAAGTTAGGATAATATAAGGGTGAAATATTAAAAAAAAATTATATTGGTTTTTTTGGAAATATTACCATTTCCCTTGGTTTAACCCACCGTCACCCCACGATAAACTATTTTTAACCTTAGCAGTTGTAAAAAAACATTTACTTTTTTTTCAATTCACTGTGACAAAAAATTATTTGGACATATTATACTACATTAATTATTATGATTCCAAATATTTGATAAATTTTACTATATTAAATTTCTATAAGTAACAATATTTAATTTTAAATAAGCATATAACCTGCAATGAATTCTCATTTTAGAAAAATGAATTTTTATACGTAAAACATAATTTTATACCATTATTCTCCATGTAAAATCCATAAAATGAATGTCAAAAAATTATTCTGAATACTTAATATATATAAATTTCATTCAAATAATTTATAAATTTATCTTAATTTAATTTATTAATATAAAAAAAATTATGCACATAAAAATAGTTTTTAGAAAAATGCATTTTCAAGCCCAAAAATAAACTTATACAAAAATAAATTTAATTTATTATTATTATCTAATTAATTAGAATATTTAAAATTAAATTATAATTATGATAATTTTATAAAAAATTAAAAAAATAATGAGACTTTTCCTAGAAAATAAATGTTAGTTTTTACAAAAATAATTATTTTTAATTATTCCCTAAAAATAAATCTTTATAGAAAAATCTAAAAATATAACCCTAAGAAAATATTGTAAAGATGATTTAAAAATATTATTAATTTAAACATATAAAATTAATAAAAATTATATAAATGAATTATAAATATCATGTGAACAAAATGTGATAAACCCCATTTTTGAAGGAAATATATTTTTAGATCATAAAATGACATTACAGAAAATTGAGTACTTGTTTATTATGAATTAATCAAATAATTTAAACTAATTAAAACATTTATATATATTATTAAAAGTAAAAAAATATAAAATATTATGGTGTTACATTCTACCCACATTTTAGTTAATTAATCCCTCAAAATTATTTTACTCTGATACTAAAAAATGAGGATATCTTTTCTTAATCACGTCCTCAGGTTTCAAAGTAGATTCTAAGAATTTATGATCCCTCCGAAGAAAATTAATCAGGATAGTATTATATTTTCATAGAACTTTTCCTCTAAAATCTAATATTTATTTTGTTTTCTCCCCATGAGAATGATCCTGCTCTAGTTATACAACCTTTGATTTATGTATATATAAAGGACCATGTATGTACTTCCTCATAAGAGATACATGGAAGACAATGTGAACATTAGAGTGTTTTAGTGGTAGTTCCAAGAGATAAGATATATTCCCTAATCAATCAAGTATATCAAAAGTGTTAAAAAACCTAGGAATCATATTTCTCTTATTTATTAATCTCCTAACCTTTTTACAAGGAGGAAATTATTGGTAGACCATCTCACTGATATCAAACTAAAAATATCATAAATGACTGTCAATATAACACTTCTATCGACTTTGAGTTGCCTTCATATGTTATTGAGTGACTATAAACTGATCATCCATTTCCTTATCTAGATCTACTCTTAAAACATTTCTTTCACAAACATAATTACGACATATTGGAGTTCTATAATTATTTAATAGAGGGATTCATGAGTTTTAATCAGAATACTCAAGTAAAAGTTATGGTTTTAAGAAAACCTGAAGAGAGGAAGGTGTTGATACGAACCAACATAGAAATATAGAGAACATGATCTCCAAATATCCTCCAGGTTTTGAATTATTCTCTCAAACTAACCATCTATATAAGGATGGTAATCAGTACATAAACACAACTCGGTATCCAGATATTATGAAAATATTCTCCAACACTTTATGTTAAACCTATTGTCCCGATTAGATATAATAGAATATGGTTCTCTAGGAAACCTTATAACATCCTTAATTGATATTATAGTAAGATAATCAAGAGTTAAATATTTACTAATTATAATAAAGTGTTTTAACTTTATAGAGAATTTGTTTATAACCCAAATATAATTTGTCATTTTCATTTTTTTGTGAGACTGATGATGAAATTAATGATGTTGTTTTCTTATTTATATTCTATTATAGATAATAGTTGTAAAAACATCTTATAATTCAATATCTATACCTTAAATTTATGATATACCAAGCACTAAGATACATTCTCTCTAATATCTCTCTTCATGTTGTGCCATAATAAATACTCTTTCAAATCATTATACATTTCTATAATTATAAAAAATATATAATGATGAGCTAAGTGATTCTTATAATATTTCCTTCTTCAAGTATTGTATTTATTGGGAATATTCTCAATTCCTGAATTTCATAATTTCATCACAATAAACGTTTAACGTAGGAATGTTTCTCTCATTATTTTCTTAATCCACATGCTTCTTCTACACTTATTTAAAATTTTTGTATATAGATTATTGATCAGGAATTTTAGAAAGATTATATTTCTCTCTTTACTTAAATATTTCAATTTTATCCTTTAAAATCCATAAGAAATTGATATTTTTATAATAATAATAGATAATCTAGTATGCTTTTTTTGAATCAAATCATCATCCAACTGGATCTCTTTCTTAGGGTGGTAATTTATTAATTATTCATAATCTTTAATCAAATTTAACCATCTTATTTGGAGCATATTAAACTCTTTTTTGGAGAATATATTCTTTAATCTTTTATTATCTAAATATATTACACACTTTTATCTATAAATGTAATGCCTCTATATCTTTAATTTAAAGAATACTAATGTTTATTCTAAATCATGAGTTGGGTAATTTTAATCATGAACCATAAATTGTATTAATATGAAATCTACAACCATATCATTTTTTATAATAACACACCCTATTCCATTTATTGATATATCTCTATAAATTATAAACCCCCTTCTATTGTAGGGTAGTTTCAGTACAGGTTTACTAACCATCCATATCATTAGTTCCTTGAAAGTTTCTCTACATTCATCGGTCCAAATAAACATAACTCTCTTTCAATTTTACTTTTTTAGTATATTATATAGTCTTGAGAAATCATTCCAAAATAATTGATTATATCCTTCCAATCTGGGAAAAAAATGTATCTCAATCAAAGTATTTATTTAAGGCCAATTTTAAATAATTTAAGCCTCTGATTGATCCACTAATATACCCCCACTTGAGATTATATGAACCAGAAATGAAACTTTATATAGCCATAATTTACACTTAGTAAATTTTTCATACAACTTAATATTCATTAGGTTCTTCAGAAAAATACTTGATTAATATCCATGATATTACTTGATCTAAGAATATATAATAATTATGACTATAAATACTACCACAAACTGATCATTGTGCTCTATGAAGACTCTATTTGTTAAATCCATGAAGATGGTGAGGGTATTAGTAGGAAAAAATGGAATAACAATAAATTAAATTTTTAATACCACTATTAAAAGATTTCCTTGGGTATATATTCACTTTTGGGCCTCAAATTATCATATCAATATCAAAGATCAATCTTAGAAAAAAAATTGATCTCCTTGTAATTAATAAAATAGATCATTCATATAGGGAAAAGGATACTTATTCTTAAAAAAGATCTTATTGAGTTCTTGATAATCAATAAAAATTCGTATTGATCCATATTTCTAATAAACAAATGTACAAGTGAATCTCATGGTTATGAACTTGGTTGAATATATTCTTATTAATATTATCCTAGATCTTTTTCTTCAATTCCTTTAACTCAATTTTTTGCATTATATATGGAGTTTTTGAAATAGGAATACCACTAGGTATTAGTTCTATCAAAAATCAACATTATGATTTAGTATAAGATTAGGTTACTCTTATAGAAATATTTTAGAAAAATCTAGTAAAATAGGTATATATTTTATGTTTAGTTTCTCCCCAACCATTTGATATAAATTCTCACTTTGGATATGAAGAAAGGCCCATGAAATAGATGCAATTCCCTTTACAAGTTAATAATTATCCTATAAATGATTTAAAATCATAGTTTGTTTTGGAATATAAACGTTTACTCCCCTTTTTTGGAAATTGATATGGTATTTATATAAAGAAATCAAATACATGCCCAAATTAAACTCTAATTCAACTAGAGTAATAATAAAAGGATTTTTCGATAGCACATTTCCAAAAAACATCAATTAGGTAAGATTCATAGACTTAAGAAGTGATCACAAAAATATTAGGATTTTTTTTTCTATTTAGACATATAGTCATTGAGGTTATAATGTGATACCCATAAAAGTTATTTAGATATAAAATAGTGCATAGATTTTTAATTAAATAAGACATTATAATTTCTAGAGTGGATGGTAAGTGTACCTTTTCACCAATTCATTATTTCACCCCACATCATAAATAGTGATCTATAAGATTAAGAGGTTTATAAAATTGATCATCCTAATTATCCCTCAATTTCAATAACCTGTTATCATATGGTCAATACTTCATTAAATTATACCATGTGAATGTGAGTGGTGAATTATGTTGATATTTCTCTCAATTTTTATCATTAGAAAAATTCTCCCCATTACTTTAGTATTTGATTGATTGGCGTAATTATTTTCCATACTTAAAAATTTATCAATACTCCTAATAAAATTACCTCCATTCTTTTTTCAAAACATAAGTAATAGTAGAAAAATAATCTTCCTCCCTCTATGGTTTTTGTTTTTATAATTTCCATTGAATTCCATATTTATTTTCTAATAAAAACAATGAGATTTATTGGTGAATCAAATATCATTTTCCACCTTGTTAACACATTAAGTGATTTATTCATAACTAATGAATTATATTTTGGTTTACACCCTTGAGATACTTAGTTTTAAGTCACTAAAGAATTGATCAATATTGCATTCTTGATTAACAGTAATACCAGAAGTTTACTTCAAAAGTATTTTAAAATTTTACTTATATATACCAAAACATTTATCATCCTTATTCTTAATATCAAGGAATTACTTCTCTATATTCTTATAAATAATATATATAAAGTACTTATTAAAAAGTAATCTCCTAAATTCGTCCCACTCCATGAAGTCAATTTATTCTTGTTTCCACATATTCTTGATAAGAGTCCACCAACGATCTATTTTTCCTTCCAAATGATAAATATCTAAGATAACCTTTTCATGTTTTTAGAACTATGTAATAGAAAATATCTTTTTACTGGTACTGGTCTATTTCTCATCCAATTAATGTTTAGTGGACCCCCTAAAAGAATGTGGATGTTTCCTCATGAAGGATTCAATTGTAATTTTTTCCTTCTTTCTCTCCTTTAGAGTCTTAGTATTATTCATTGATTTAAAATGTTTTATAATAAGATAAAAAATATTTATAATTCCATCTCCCATAATTATCAGTTACTCAAGGGGAAATCATTAATTTTTCCTTCACATTCTGGGATAACGTGGATCCTTCTGGTGGCATCCATTATGTGAAACCAAAAATCATAATATAAGAAAAAAAATCATGGTTGGAAATTATATAATATGGAGAATCATTAATAGGATATATAAATCATGAAACCTTATTTTTAATCTATGACACCATAGGATTAATCTAGTTTATCCATGATCATTATCAATTAAAATCTTTTATAAATTCTATAAAATAAAATGTGAGTTAACTAAAGAATATACCATAGGAGTTTCGAACCAAGTGCGCAATAAGGGCTCATTCAACATTCACTATAATGGTGGTTGAGATATAATTCTCCCACTATTTTTGAGAATATCACCCCTAGAAGCATCTATGCCAAAACCATTTTCACTTGTAGTACCCAGAAAGTGATATATTTTCTTAGGGACACCACACCCCTTTATTTACCCTAACATAGTATTTTCTTCTTTACATAGTCTTAACCTAATGTTTATCCCTAAAGTTTCATCATCCTAGTTTCCATGAGATAATAAAAATTTCTTTGAAACCAAATATAGAGAGCCAAATTATATATATATAAATACTACATATTATTTTATAAGAAACCATTACATATCAATACAATCCACACCAGAACTGAAAATTTTTAGTGATATTGAAAACATTGATAATTAAATAACTGGTATATAAATGATCTACATAATTTCCCATAATTTCTTATATCACCATTATTAACCATAATATACTTAAAAACTTTCTCCATAACCTATGGAAGGGTAACCTAGGAAATGGAGAGATCATATGATCGGTAAGGGTAGACATAATTGATATCAATCAATGATAATAAGTGATAATTAGATAAGAATAAGTGTATGATAACATAAGATTAAAATAATAAAATCATACCAATAAATTCATTGATCATAATCATTGTAAATACCCCAACCCTAGTATCCAAAAGTTGGTGGTAACGTTATTACATGGGAAAAAATATACAAGGAATCACATCCTAAAGGATCGAATAGGTTAGTAGTCCATGTAAATTGATATATACATGAATCATATTTTATAAATTTAAATAAAAAGTATAAAAAGGTGTTTTTTTAAAGTGAATCATTATTTATTATATCATAACCATGAATATTAATTGTAATACTCAAATCAGAATTATAGGGAAAGAAACATAAGAAAGGGGTAAAATTAAATGCTCAGTAAGTTTATGAATAAATAGGAAGATATAAATAAATAAATAATAATAAATATTTTAAGGTAAAAAATAAAAACACATTCCATTTAATAAATAACTTGAGTATAATATGGAATGAATAAATAATGATCAAATAATACCATATACAAAATCCCATGAGATTAAAATCCTTCTATAGATATTCTAACTCATAGAATAATCACATGGATAAAAATGAATAATATCATAATGGGGGAATTTATAATTTCAAACATTATATCCATACCGACAAGGCTTCATGCCAACACAACTTAAAAAATTAGGTAGGGCCTTGAAAAAAAAACCCAGTCTAAATTATCACATGAGACATACCAAGGCATCATGGGTATATATTGGGCCTTTCCCATAACTTATTAATTCTAATTCATTACTCATATAAATGTGGTCAAACATAATCAATATAAACATTATTCTTGAAAAACAAGTATACAAAATATTACAATTACTCTAATTAATAAACATAAGCATAAAACCTCTAGAGTAATATCAATGGTATAAAATGGGTACAACCTTAGTAAAACTGATTAGAAACAATCTAGAGAAATAATAAGGGTGATTTAATTAAAACATATTCCCAAATTAGCATTACTATAATGAGTTTTCTTGTCATTGATCAATCGAAATAAAATAAAAATTCTATTAAAACATTTTTGATTAAAATATACTTCTTACTAAGAAAATAACATTTAAAAACTAAATATTTCTAGATTATTAGAGAAAAATTTTATTTTAAAAAACCATGTAAAGCTTTAAATTATTCTTCCCAAAAATGAGTGGTCATGACAGTAGGAAATTACAAACATGTTGTACACGTTAAAACAATGATTCCTTACACATTTTTTTAAAAATTCAAATGGACATTATTTTAAAAATATAAATATTTCATTAAAATTTTATAAAGTTAAAAATGGTTAAAAATATATATAATAAATCATTTAAATAATTTTAAAAAAAATTATAAAACAAGTATATGGAAGAAATCAGGTTTTTGACCGAACGGAGAATTAAAGATGATTATTTATTAAAACATTATTTTAAAATATTGAGTACATAAAGAGATGAAAATGACGGGAAATATGTATTATCACTACATAATAATTGGATAAAAATATTTATAGGTTTCTTGAGATATGGATCATAATAATTTATCATCGTAAGAACAACTATAAATAATCCTGATAAATGATGAGATTGTACCATAAAACCATTACCACTTTGGTAACATTATATTGTGTGCCCCATGAAAGAATAAAATTAAATGAGACATAAAATATCATTATAATTAATAAATTCATGATATTACAAGTAAAATGGGTTTTATATACACCTCATAAAAAAATATATGTACATAGCATGACATAAGCCTCAAAGAAATCAAATTGAGACAAAAATATCTTACATTTCGTTTGACTTCCTTCATACATGTTCAATCCTCATATGTAAAAAATATAGGTTTCCTATACATATATTGTTGAAAATCAATCATACATATCATACCATATATGATTTAATTATAATAGTTTATCCCCAATTTATTAATAAATATTTGTTAAAATAACTGTTTTGGGTGATAATTGATTTATTTTTCACGTATGTTTTTGTTCAGTAATTTTGATCCTTATACTTTGATCATGGATCCATAATATATAAAATTTAACTAAAGATTCAAATATTATATATATTCATTATATATTTATTTATATTATTCTATAAGATAATTATAAAGGAAATATATTATGTTATTCATTGAGATGGTAGGACGTATGTACTCATAAACGTTGTTTCCATTTTCTTGATAGATGGAATGAAATGAAGATAAATATTAATTAAAATTAAAAAAATTATTATATTTATATTATTTACATTTAAAAGTTAATTCTTATTACCATCCATGTAAAAATCCCATAAAAACATTTCACCTAACTAAATGGAGGCGGTAGTCCACACATACACACAAGCGATGTTATTGTTTTCTAAAAGGATTGTATAGTAATAAGTTAAATCTGATTTTATATTTATAGAATTTTATATATATCATAAATATAAAATATATTCATTAACATAATCCTTACTACCTTCCATGTAAATTTTAAGTGAAAAATGGATAGCATTACTTCATGAGGTGGTAGCCCATTGTATACACAATTAAAGTTATCGTATCCCGCATAGAATGGAAATTAAGAAAGTGTATGTTATATAATAATTAAATAAGTATAATAATTCCATAAATTTCATATAAATTTATCAAATATTCCTTTATATTCATCTTTGAAGGGTTGTGAATTAAAATGAATTACATCAGTCTGTGAGGTGGTCGTCCACCGTACACGCGATCGAGAGTTTCGTTTCCTATTTCATGGAATAAGAGATGGATTTTGAAAATTACCTTACCATAATAACATAATTGTATATGGAAGATAATTTTTTAATTATATTATTATATATTAATAATATTATAATGATTAAGAATAATTATTAAAATGAAAACTAATAGATAAGAACTTTACCTCTTCTCCGAGAAGCCACTTTAGGTTTAACCTAAATCCTTCATAGATTGAATTTATGATATAATAAATCCCTATAGTATGTTTATAGGTAATTAAGAAAGATATTTTATTAGTTATTAAATTATAAAAAATGTATTTTTAAGTGTGAATATTAGGGGAGAGTGGTGGCCTTTTATAAGTGGGGGGAGAGGACACACATTAAATTTTTCAAAAGAATCAATTACACCCACAATTTTATTATAGAAAAAGCCTCCAAAATGGTCCACTAAACCATAGAGTTTTTAAGTTATAAATATTTCCATTCAATATATTTTAGACAATTTTTCCTCATTTTTAACCCTTATCTATTTATTTTAGCCCTTGATAAACCCATTTTTACCTTACCTTGAGTAATTAATTTTTACAGCATTTACTATTCATATTAATAAAAAATAAGATGAACATATTAGATAATATTTATTATTTTGATTCCAAAAAAAATCATTTTATAAAATTAAACACAAAAAAATAATTTTTTAATTTAAAATAAAACTAGAAAACGTGTTGAACATTTGGTTTTTAAAAAAACATTCCAAAGATTAAAAAGTGTGTACATCATAATTCAATTTGAATTTTATTTCAATGACATAAATTAATTAAATTTTTATATAATGAACTATTTTTTCTTTAAAATAAATTTAAAACATTATTTAACTTTTTAAATAATTTAAACTAAATAATAATTTTCAATAAAATCATTATTTTCACTATTAATCAACAAATTAATATTTTCCAAAAATTCTCAAAATTTCGCCCAAATATTATCTTGACATGTATATTTAAAAAAAAGTTTATTTTTTAAAATATACTTTATAATAATTTTAAAATTTATTTTTAAATTATGCACTAAAGTGTGACTGAACTGCCATTTAGAAAAATATTAGTTTATAATAAATAAGTAACCATTGAATTTATTTTATACATGTGTAAAAAATATAATTTCCATAATTTATTTTTTCCTATTCATACCATCCAACTTAATGGCTTGGTTATAATGGTCAGGTCTAAATAATAATGTATTATCATGTTTTATTCAAAATTTGCATTACGTGTGTCGTAAGTTATCTGATAGATTTAATTTATTTAAAAATAAATATATCCTAAATTATTATTCCATTAAATTATATTTTAATCTTGGACTTTTTTGTCATTTATGCTATCATATATGATGTTCTTCTTTTAAAATCTCATGTAATTATATTCTTCCACCCTTAAATAAAATTTTCCCTCATAGTTTAATCATGAAATCATAAACTAAGGGTTTGAAATATGAAAATAAATTAGTTATAAACCCACACTATAAAGATTTTATAAAATATCCTCTTGATAACATATAAAGTTAAGTAAAATTTTCATCTATAATAGCATATAACTAGGTTTCCATGTAGGAGAACATTGGTGAGAACTAAAGATATGGACATGGAAGAAAAGCATAAATAATTATAGAGAGTGATAGAGATCACTGATCATAATAAATTTAATGATTAATGGAACATTAAGGAAAAAATCATAAATCTAGGTTTATTTAAAATACCATTTGATTCATTAGATATAAATGTAATATGATAAAATTTTCGTCAATATCTTTTTCCTAACGTTGAGTAATTATTTTATTGTCTAAGAATGATAGGAAATATAATTAATTGATATATTTCTATTTCATAACCACAATTTAATCCTTTGGTTATTCTTTAATAAATTTCTACTTCATCTCTAACGCTAAAAAATTAATATCCAAAAATTAAATTTTTATTCATGAATAACTAAAATTAAATTTTAACGGCTCGAAAGATCCATAAAAGAGTGATAAGTCGTTCCATATTTCTCTAAATTTATTACAAAACCGATATGGTGGGAATGAGTTATCCAATATAATATGTTAATCACCATACCCCAGCAGTGATACTATTGGATCAACATTAATATTTATACTTAAAATCGTTTAAGTAAAAATTGACATATTAACGAAAATATCATATAAGACAATGGTGGGAACATAACCCATATCACCCTTTGATTGTGGGTTCAAGCTCCATGGACTTGCCGGATGTGATGGGTTGTCACTTGACATGTGAGTTTTCCTTTTTCAAAAATTATATTAATATAATCTCTATAATATTCCAAAAATGTAATTACTTATAATTACCTTAACATCAAAGATAAGAAAAATCAAAAGGATACTAATGCCTTTAAACTTTATACCCATAAAATATAACGGTATTCTAAAATAACTTTAAAAAAACATTTATTAATCCAATGTGTTTTATTTCCATAAATGTCTTCCAAAATATACTTAGTCTTGGTAGAATCCCATCACATAAAACCAAAAAATATATGTTTAATACTTTGATCAAATGATCAACCTTAAACTCATTAACTCATGATGGTATCTATAACTCTTAATTTAATGAATACAAATATGGTTCTAAAATTTTAAACAATCCTTAGATATTTAATGATTATTATAACAAATGAATCATTCTTAAAAATACATGAATAATTTAATTCTTAAAGCCAAATACTTTAACACATCAACAATTTTATTTCAACATAGGTTCTTTCTTAGTCTATGGGTTACCTTTAGAGGAGTTAATCATCTTAGATAATTACCACATTCTCCACATTTAATATATTAAACTATAAATAGATCCCTAGTATGTTATTTATTTCCCTCCATCATTCTCTTAATTTTTCATCTATGATTCATTTATTTATTACCTTCTTTTCCATGCATAAAACATGTTCCCATTAATTTGAGACACTTTATGGGATTTATCTTTCCATGTTTCTTACTTGAAGTAATTTATACATTCTTTCCTTCGTGTTCTCTATCACTCATTAACTTAGAGAACTCCATCATTATTTTCTTTTGTGAGTCTGAGAGTCGGTTAATGAAAAGTTTTTTAATCTTGTTTTAAGTTAACTAATTTGGAAAAATCATGATATTTTTAACTCCATACATCAACTCATTTTTTTCTCATAGTCACCACATTTTCCTTCACATTAAATGTTAATATGATTACTTCATGTTCTATCCATTGACTTAAAAAAAATTGTGTTAGTAACAATAATCATAGTGGGAAAACCATATAATAATTTATAGTACGTATTACTAATGACCCATTATTTTCAATAAATATCCCTTAGGTTTAATCTACATCATTCATTTTCATCATTTATTAAAATCCTTCAAAACAGTTGTTAATAAAAAATTTAATTATCCCAAAAAATAACCCCGTAGTAGTGTCAAACTAGGTTAGAAATAATGCCCATTATTATATACCAGGTAAATATCAAGTCAAACTTAAGGATCATTATTTCGGGTTATTACCCCTAGAAATATTTTTGATAGAACCATTTCCACTTATAGTATCTTAAAATTGATTTATTTTTATGAAAAACTGCATTATCTCTTCCTCACCAAAACATTAGGTTGTTCTTCTATACTTATTCTCAAAGTCAATCTTAGTTTCATTTTATCTATTCTATGATTTCCTAAATTTATTTCCCAATTATTCTTCTAAACATCCTCTCATACCATTTGTAAATACCCCAACCCTAGTAACCCATAGATGGTGGTTACTTTATGACATTGGCATAGGTGATCGCACCTTGATTCACTGTTTCATTTTCACCCTTACACCACTGTGCTAAACTAGATTTGTAATGAAAATTATAAAAATAAACAAAATCACTTCTTGTTTGATTCAATTATTTTGTGTTTATAAATCTTAAAAATTTCAATGTTACTTGTTTTGATATTTTCATTGAAGGTGGGGGTGATTTGCAGGGCCGAGGATGAAGTTTATGAAAAATGGGCCAAAGTGTGCAGGATCCAAGCACACCAGTGGCCTCAACCGCAGACATCCACTAAACTATGCATAAAAATCAGATGAGATTTTGAGGATTATTCTGAAAAATTATGGGATATATTTAATATGAATACCCCCAATCCCCATTCGTCCATTAATGGGGGCATCTGAACTAATCTGTCCAGGGAATCAAATCCATTCAAAGTCAAATAGTTGGTTCTGTATTTAGCCCTTATATCCTAATGTGAATGTCAAAATGGTTCCAAATTTTTAGTGAAGTTATTAATGAGTTAGTTATACAACTTTTCAGTTTCTTAAAAATGGATATGATACTATCTGGACACCTAAAAAATAGACTATTTTATTTTACATAAACTGTGTGCCCAAAACCTCCTTCCACTTTTCCTGTAAAATTGAACCTTCGGTTCCTCATTTGGAAGATTAGAATAGAAGAAAAGATATGAAATTTTGGAGGTATAGAGGAGTAATCTCCTCATAGTAGAAGTTCTATAGACCCTTATCCTCATAGGGAAGTCAAGGATGAAGAAGGATTTATACTAGAATTTCCTCCTCCACTCGATGTTGGTCTAAATGGTGGGTGTTTTTTGTTAGGGATCTTCAACCATGTCAAGGGAGTTCCGACACATATATTAGAAACTATATTGGAGGAATTTTGGTGTTAAAACATTTATTTCCGTTTATGTTATATTATTTTTTATTTTATTGTTTTTTTGATGTGTGTAATTGATTTGTTCTTAATTTCTAACTGATCGGTGTGAGGTTTTGAGTGCGTGAGTTGTGATGTTCTAATTAGACTACATAATAATCCTTTTAATACCAATATTATTTATATTTCAATCTGATTTGGATGATTTTATTCCATTCATATGTTCTTTACCTTTACAATATGATTTTCATGTCATGGTTTGGTTCTTTAAGCATTGAAATAAAAGCTTATGAATTAATTAGGATTCCAATTAATTTAAACCAAATAATTACTTCAAATCTGAATGAATCTCTAATAAAAATGAACTGAAAATGTGTGTAGTGAAATCACAATAACCCCTATCTCTCATATTTTTCAAAATAAAATTTTTTATCAACTATTAAACTCTTTAAATTAAGTTATTTTGTTTTTAAAATTGTTTTAAAATTATCCCCCTTTTTAGTAATTTTTATTGAAAACATAAAATCTAAACCTATAAATTCTCCTTGAGAGATAAACTAGGGCGTACCCTATACTATAAATATACTTTAAAATGATAATGAATTTGATGTTTCATGAAAACAAATTCAAATTTTTGTTCTATTTCTAAGGAGTGCTTTTGTTTTTGAGTGTGTTTTCTATAAAATTATTGTGCATTTTGTAATTATTTGTTCAGTTCTTTTCTTACTTAATTTTTTTTTGTTAATTTCTAAAATAATCCTTTTATAGGATTTATTTATGATGTGATATTAATCGGTGGAACTACTTCTACTTGATCAAGAACTGGAGAGGATATCATGTCATCATTACGAAGAAGTAATAAACAATCCATTGAAGGAGGACACACAAAACATCAACACACCTCTTGATCCTTCATCTTATTCTTCTGGAAACAGCATCAAAAGTGAAATGAACATGCATAACATGGATAAAAATAACCATACATTAAAATAAATAACCTCACCTGATGTTGATATCTAACGCACTTATATTCAATTATAAGGAGAGACTTCCAATTACGAACTTAAATCTAGTTTATTTTATTTATTACCAAGATTCCATGGACTCATGGGAGAAGATACATATAATAATTTAAAATAATTTCTTACTGTTTATTCAACCTCAAAACCAAATAATGTGTATGAAGAAAAATTAAACCTCAGATCATTTCAATTTTCATTAAAATACACTATAAAATATTGGTTGTATTATGTTAATTCACCAATTAAAGGTTGGGGGAACATGATACACCTTTTTATTGAAAAATATTTCTAAGCCTCTCGAACCACTATAATAAAGAAAGAAATTTGTGTAATAAGATAATCACTAGGGGAAAAACTTCAAGAATATTGGGAAATATTTAAGAGGTTATGTTAAAGTTGTCTACACCACCAAATAAGTGACCAATGTTTAATTCATTATTTTTATGAAGGATTAATTCCTATTGAAAAAAAATATGATTGATGATACTACAGGTGGTGAACTAGTTGATAAGACCACAATTTATTTAATAACCCTAATTGAGAATATTTCACATAAAACTTATCAATTTGGTTCAAGATCCAATGTACCCATTTGAGGTGTCCATGAGGTTAAAGGTACTAAATTCGAGAAGAAGGTGGACATGAAGTTAAAAAAGGTAAGTACCCTTATTTAATATCTTTCTCTTTCCCAAGGTAAATACCAATTTAATCCTATCATAAACTATAGAATATGTTCTTCTAGAACCCATGATTCTGACCAATGACCCCAACTAAAAGAAACTTCTGAGAGTTGTGAGGAAATCTTTTTAGGCTTCCCTAGAAACTAACCCTTTAGGTAAGAACATTACTATCCATCCAACCCTGGGTGGAAGGAAAACCAAGCCTATAGGCAAGGGGGTATTCAAACCAACATCAACAAAAATCGAACCAACTGGGATAGAGTAATCATCCACCACCACCACCTAGAAAAACCCAACCACCACAAAGTCCTTTCCAACCGCCCACTGCAAAACCCAATCCTAGCCTATAAGATATTATGAAACAAATGGCTACCAACAATCACCAATTTCAAAAAACCACCCAAGAATCCATACAAGACCTAAAAACCCAATTAGGACAAATCACTAACTCTATGGAAAAAATTCAATGTCATGGGTCGGGTAAACTACCCTCTCAACTAGTATTTAACCCTGCGGATACAAGAAATGATAGTTTCATCACCTTTAGGAGTGGAACTCAACTAAAAATACAAATGAACCCTTTTTTATATTCACCCCCTCATGAGAAAAAAACCATCCCAACTATTGAAATTACTCAAAATTTTGAAAAACCTTGTCCTAAGAGAATCCCTTCCAAAGGAAAGAGTGTGTCTATTGATGAATCACCTATCCCAAAAATTCCTATTCAATTTCCCCAAAGTTCCACCCAACCAAGAAAAAAAAGTATACAGGACCTAATAAAAAAATCTTGTAAACTTTAAAAAAAGTGATGGTTACCATCCCCAAGATTAATTGCATAAAGAAAATTATATGATATTACAAGTTTCTGAAGGAGATGTGTACACACCGAAGGTGACTTCAAGGTGATGGGAAGGTGATCTCAGGGGGGAATGTATCATGATTGATAGAGCCATCACATCCCACCAAATGCAATGATTTGGGAACATTCTCAATTTTTTACACCATAGGGAAGTATTCCTTTTCCAATTCTATGATTGATTTAGGTGCTTCTATAAATGTGATGTCTCACTCTATTTATTCTTCATTGACGTTCAGGGAACTAAATCCAACTAGAATTTTTGTTCAATTATAAAATATTAGTACATCACACCCTTATGGTGTGTTAGAGTATTTCCTTATTAGGGTAGAAATTTTAATTTTTCCTACAGATTTTTATGTGCTTAAAATGGAAGATGATATGATCTATGGAAATTCCCCAATTATATTGGGGAGTCCCTTCTTGAAAACTTACAAAACAATAATTAATGTTTATAATGGTACATTTTATATGAAGTATGGTGTTGAAATTTACCACTTAAACATCCTTGATGCTAGGAACCACCCCTTGAAAGAACATTCCTCTCTCTTTGTTAACTCTTTAGATGCACCCCCTCCCCCTAAAACACTTTTTTTAATTCCCCTGATCCCCATTTTTAATTTTCATCCTTGAATAAAGTTCTAAGTAATGAATCATTCATTTATTTTTGTACTGGTCTATAAAAATGTTAGACATGTTTGTTAATTGATGATTTCTTGAACACTGATAATCACATGACTATCGGTGATACTACTAAGCTTGTAAAAGCTCATTCCTCATCTGAGGATGACAATATGGAGCAGTTAGATGAGATTAGTGACCTATAACTTTCAAACACACTCTAATTAATCCAAGATCCCCTTAAATTGGAACAAAAACAATGCCTCGAGATTTAAAATATTCTTATCTTGAGAATGGAAGCAAGTTTTCTATCAACATTTATAGTTCACTCCCTTCGATGCATCAATTGCGACTACTAGAACTTTTGAGGGAGTTTAAATAATATTTGGGATGAACACTTTATGACATTAGAAATATTATCCCATAAAATTTCTCACATCATATATTATTAAATGATGAGGCTAAACTAGTGAAGTGGTTATAATTTCAACTGAACACAAACCTACTAGATTTTGTTAAAAAGGAGGTACCAAAATTATTTGTTACTGGAATCTTTTAACCCATTTATGACAGCTAATGGGTTAGTCCAGTTCAAGTATTTCCTAAAAAGTCTTATAGTAATTAAAAATGAAAACAATGAATTGGTTCCAACTCATGTGCATAGTAGTTCGAATGTATGTATAGACTATCTCGGATTAAACCAATACACCAGGAAGGACCATTTCCCATTACCAATCATTGACCAAATGCTAGAGAGTCTAGTAAGGAAGTCCCATTACTGTTTCATTGATGGGTATTTTGGATACTTTCATATCCATATTTCCCCTAAGTATTTGTAAACGACAACCTTTACTTTCCCTTTTGGAATATTTTCATGTAGGAGGATTTAATTTAGTCTATACAATACTCTGGGTACTTTCAAAAGATGCATGGTTAGAATTTTTTTAGATGGCCTATTGAATTGTATGGAAGTATTCATCAATGATTTCACTATTTATGGATCTTCTTTTGATGGATTTTTCAGTAGTCTTGGTTTAGTCCTACATCATTGTATCTAAAATAATCTCATATTAAATTATGAGAACTGCCATTTCATGGTGTGTTAAAGTATAGTTTTGGGACATGTCATTTATGGGGATGGTATCCAAGTAGATAAATCAAAAGTAGATGTAATTTCTTCCATACCATTCCCCAAAAATGTACTAGATATGAAGTATTTTCTAGGTAATGTTGGATTTTACTTTCATTTCATTCATGGATATAGTAAAATGGCACTCCACCTCTCCTGATATCTCCAAAAAGAAATGGAATTTATTTTTTATAAAGAATGTGAGGAAGATTTTAATAAGCTCAAATAGAGTCTCACCTTACCTCAGATAATCCAACCACCTTAGCGTAATTTACCATTTGAGCTCATAAGTAACGCCTCTAACTATGCAGTTGGGAATGTCTTATCACAAAGGGTCAATTGAGCTCCACAAGTCATTATCTATGCCTCGCATACACTGGACCCTGCACAAGGAATCTACACCACAACTAAAAAATAATTTCTTGATATTTTTTTCAATAGATAAATTCAGGTTGTATATTCTAGTGTCCAAAGTCATTGTGTTCTAAGACCATTCAACCATCTAGTATCTCCTTAAGAAACTGGAAGCCAAAACACATATCATTCTTTGGATGATTTTCCTTCAGGAATTCCATTTAGAAATTAGAGATAACAAAGGAATAGTGGATGTGGTGGCTGACCATATCAGTAGGATCCACCCATCTTCATAAAATGACTCATCCCCATATATTCCCATAAATGACTTGTTTCCATATGAGCAATTTTACCGATTACAAGATGTTATTCCTTGGTATGCTGAAATTATAAATAATTTGGTAGAATATTTCATTCCTGTTTATTTTAATATAAACCAAGATGACCATCTAAAACATGAGTCTCATTGGCACATTTTGGATAACCCCTACCATTGGTGCACATATAGTTATCATGTCCTCAGTCATTATGCTCCCGATAATGAGTTATAGTCTTTCCTTAGTTTTTGTCACACTCTTGCTTGTGGGGGCCACATTTTTCCCCAATTGACTACTTGAAACGTCATTGATAATGGTCTATTTTGGCCAACACGTTTTCAGAATATCCATGATTTTTTTAAATCTTTACATCATTGTAAAATAATGGGGAATTTATCTAAAAGAAATGAACATCCAAAAAACTCTTTCTCTTCTATGATATTGTTTTTATTTTTGGGGCATTATCTTTATGGTACCATTCCTCAATTCATTTGGGAACAAGTACATTATTTTAGAAGGTGATTATGTGTCAAAATGGGTAGAAGCATGATCTAAAACAAAAAATGATTCCAATATAGTTGTTTAATTTTTGAGAACCGAAATCTTTTGTAGGTTTGGATTACCTAGGATCACCATTAGTGACCAGTGTTCTCATTTATGAAATCGATTAAAGAAATATCTCTTATGTTGGTATAGAGTTGATCATAGAGTGTCTACTTAATATCACCCACAAACCAATGGTCAAGTCAAGGTTTCAAATAGGGAGGTAAAAAAAATTCTTTAAAAAATGGTTCAACCTAATAGAAAATATCGGGGTCTTATAATCGATGATTCATTATGATATTACCATAATTCCTTTAAATATATATTTGGAATGTCACTCTATCACCTTGTGTTTGGAAAGTGTTATAACCACCCTTTTGAGATTGAGCACCAGGCCTACCAGGCCATCAAACAATGTAATTCTAATCATTATGGTGTAGATACTCAAAGAAATTTGACGATTCAGAATCTGGAGGATAATATAAGAAATCCACATGAGAACCCTTGGATTTATAAAGAGCGAACCAAGGATCCCCATAACCATATCATCCTTCATTGTTAGTTTCATATTCAGTATAAGGTCATCCTCTATAATTCAAGGATGAATTTCTATCTAGCTAAGATTCATTCCAACTGGTTGGACCATAAAATGTTACTAATGTATCTCTATTTGGTTTTGTTCAGTTCAAAATGAAGAAACTAAGAAATCCTTCACTATCAATGGGCAGTGGCTGAATTACTTCCACAAATCCATTTTAGAGTCACCAATGGAGGATCTCCACGTTCAAGAATTAGCCTATGAATGACAACCATTGAGTGTTGTCCTTCCTTTCAACATTCAATTTTATTACAGTGAGGACATTTCACACTTTAGGTTTGGGGTATGGGTATATTCCTGGGTTAGTTATGAATTTTCATCATTTGTTTTCTTTTTCTATTTTTTTCTTACTATATATTATTGTCACTACCCCCCCCCCCCCATTTCCCCCTTCACTTTTATGCCAAAATGTTAATTTTTATGCCCACTTTATCATGGAATATAATGCTCGTTTAATCATGGAAATTATTGAATATATATGAGAAATTTTTTTTTTCATATTATTTCAATATTCAAGAATTGTTATTTATAAAATGTGATTTTCAACAAGAATTCAATACTATGGTGGGACTTTCTTTTGAATTTGGTTCTTTATTGATGATATAAATGGATGTATCATTTTGAAACCTTTGATAATAACGGTACCCTTTATGTGAATATTTTAAGGTAAAATTATGTCACTTAATTTCTCTACACACCTTTTCACCTAACCATGAAGTGTAAAAATGTCATTCTTAATAGAAGGTAAATATAAGTTAGGTTAATTTTTCACTACTTAACAAAATTATTTTTCCATACCTTAGCTCCTTATCTGATCTATTTCATTACTATATTAGATTAACCTATATGTGTGTACCTATTATCTAACTATTCTACACCCTCAAAAAAATGGGTTAAAAATTGGTCAAGTCAAAAAACACACGTCCTTGACTTCTGGTCTTCTTATAACTATTACAATTTGTGTCGTGAGGATATCAAATAGGGGTTGAGAAAAGAGAGTGAGATTTGTTCCAAGTGAAAATTTTGAAAAAATAATAATAAATTAGGGGAGTGAATAAATTTACAACATATTGGGATATTTATCTAGGGATATTATGTTTTTAATTAGGGTAATTCTTAATTGAGTGGCTCTTGAAATTTTATTACAAAGGGTGTAGGGAAGGTTCAATGAAAAGGATCATATAAGTTGAATTTTTTTAAAATAACTTATATTTAAATGATATAAAGTGGAAAGAATAGCATGAAATTATTTTCACACAAAAACATGGAGAATTAGTTATATGATTAACTTTTGAATTTTTTTCTTTAATTGATATCATGAATCTCTTGAAATTTTATTCTGATACAATGTTTGAGATGTCTTTTTATATGATCATTGAGAATAACTCCTTGGTGTGATTTTTTCTTTGATCACATTTCTATCAGGAATTAAATTTTAATTGAATGTTAAATATTAATGATGTTGTAAATATCTATATTCATAATTTTTAGAAATTTTAATTTTCATAGGAGTGAAAATGTTTACGTGTGGGGGTGTGATTGGACGGTGATTCACAGGTCCATTTTCTCAATTACACCACTATACCAAACTAGTTTTGTATTGAAATTCTAAAGATAATAAAAAATTAAACTTCATTTTTGATTAAATTATTTGGTTTTTATCACTATTAAAAATGTTAATTTTACTTGTTTTGAAAATTTCATTTAAGGTGGAGGTGATTTGCAAGACCCATGATGAAGTTTAAGAAAAATGGGACAAACTTCACAGGATCCAAGCACACCAGTGGACTCAACTTCTCACTTCTACTAAACCGTACATCTAAATGGGTTGAAAATTTTTTATGTTCCAAAATTAAATGGATTAAATTTAATAGTAATACACCAAAGCCCCATTCTTCTATTAATGGGACCATCTGAACAGGTCTGTCCAGGGGATCCAATTTTCTCGAAGTCAAAAATGTGGTTTTTTATTTAGACCATATCTCTAGATGTGAATTAAAAAATAGTGCCATATTTTTGGTGGATATATTCATGAGGTTGTATATAAATATTTAGTTTTCTAAAAAGGGATATAATACTTTTTGGCCACCAAAAACAATGGACCAACTAGTTTTACACAATTTGTGTGCACAAATCTACCTTCCACTTTACCTATAAAATGGAACCTCTGGCTCCTCATTTAGAATTTCAAAACAAAAGAAAATATCTGAAATTTTAGAGTTACATAGGAGTAATCTCCTCATCCTAGATTTTTTGGAGGACCCTATCCTCATAGGGAGTGATGGATGAAGAAGAAATTCCACCTGACATTCCTCCTCCACTCAATGTTAGTCTAAACAGTGGTTGTTCGTTGTGAGGGATCTACAGACATGTCAGAGGATTTCTAACACATATATTAGCTACTGGTTTGGATAAAGTTGGGTGTTAAAACATTTATTTCCATTTTCTTACATTAGTTTTTATTTGAATGATTTTTTTGATGTGTGCGATTGATTTCCTCTTAATTTCTAACCGATCGGTGTGAGGTTTTGAGTGCGTTAATTTTGTTGTTCTGATTGGACAACATAAGATTCATTTTCATACCAAATTTCATGAAATTTAAATCTTTTTTTGAGGCTATTATTACTTGAATAATTTAATTACCTTATCAATACGAATTTCATTTCACGTTTTGGTTCTCCAAGAATTGAAATAAAATCATAGTAATTAATCGGGATTCCAATTAATTTCTACCAATGAATTACTTCAAGACTGAATGAATCTCTAAGAACAATGAACTTGAAATGTTTTTAGTGAAATAATAAAAACCTCTTTATCTTATATTTTTCAAAATCAACTTTTTTTATCAACTATTAAACTCTTTTAATTAAGTAATTTTTTAACCCTTTTCAAAATCACCCCCCTTTCTAGTAATTTTTATTAAAACGCATACTATAAACCTTTCAACGCTCATTAAGAGATGACCTAGGGTATTACCTATACTATAAATAAACCTTAAAATCATAATAAAATTTTCTGGTCATGAAACCTCATTCAAATTTTTTTGTTGTTTCTGTGGAGTGATTTTGTTTTTAGTGTGTGTTTTTTATTAAAGTATTGCATATTTTGTAATAATTTGTTCACTTCTTTTCCTCCATCTTTTTTAGTTAATTTCTAAAATAATACTTTTTAGGCCCTTTACATGGCATGACCTTATTCATATTTAATATTTACTTTCAAAAAAGAACCACAGAGGATCTTACATCATCGACACAAAGAATCACCAAACAATCCATTGAAGTAGTACACCCAAAACATCAACACACTTCTTGATTTTTCCTCTTATTATTCTATAAAAAACATCAAAATTAAAATAAAATTGCATAACATGGCTGAAAATAACCGAATATTAAAAGAACTAACCTCGCCTGATGTTGATATCCAACCCACTTATATTCAATTACAATGTGAGTCCCCCAGTCTTGAACTTAAATCTGAATTAATTATTTTAGTACTAAGATTCCATGGAATTGAGGGAGAATATCAAAATAAGAACTTAAAAGAATTTCATACTTTTTGTTCAACTTTAAAACTTTATAATGTGGATGAAGAACAAGTAAGGATCAAAGCATTCTGATTTTTATTAGAAGACACTGTGAAAGATTGGTTGCATTGTGTTAATTCACAAATTAGAGGTTGGGCGGACATAAAATCCCTTTTTCTGGAAAAATATTTCACTGCATCTCAAACCAATAAAATGAGGAAATAATTTTGGGTAACAATATAATAAAAAGGGGAAACACATCATGAATATTGGGAATGATTTAAGAGTTTATGTTCAAGCTGTCCACACCACCAAATAAGTCACCAAATTATAATTTAGTATTTTTAAGAAGGTATAATTACTTTTGATTGAAATATGATTCATATTGTTGTTAGTGGTGCTCTAGCTAATAATACCCCAATTGATATAAGAACCATAATTTAGAACATGGTTCAAAACACTCAACAATTTTCTTCAAGATACAATATACCAATTTGTGGTGTTCAGAAGGTAAAAAATACTAAATTCGAGAAGAAGGTGGACACAAAGTTCGATGAGGTAGGTACCCATCTTTGAAAACTTGATCTTTCCTAAGGGAAATACCAATCTCCTCCTCCCATCCACTATGGAATATATTCTTCTGATACCCATTATTCTTACCAATGGCCCCAACTAAGAGAATATTTTGGTATTTGTGAGGTAATCTTTCAAGGCCCCCCAATACCAAACCCTTTAGGAAAGAACCTTACTATCCATCAAACCCTAGGTGGAAAGTAAACAAATCCTATAAGAAAGGGAGATATTCAAACTAACATAAAAAATAATAGAACCAATCAGGGCAGAGTATTCATCCACCACCACGACCCAGAAATAACCAATCACCACAAAGGCCTTTCCAACCACCCCCTCGAAAACCCAAGACTAGCCTTGAAGATATGGTGAAACAAATGGATACCAAAAATCTCTAATTCCAAAAAAATACCCTAGAAACTATAGAATACCTAAAAACTCAAATAGACCAACTTAATAACTCTGTGGGGAAATTCAATGTCATTGGTTGGGTAAACTACCCTCTCAACCAGTAGTTAAACTAAAGGATAAGGGAAATGTTAGTGCCATCACACTTAGGAGTGAAACTTATCTTAAAAGCTAAATGAACCCTCCTTTAGAGTAATCTTATCATGAGAAACAAAACCATCCCAACTATTTAATTTAGTCAAAATATTGAGAAACCTTGTCCTGAGAGAAGCCCTTACGAAGTAAAGAGTGTGTCTATTGATGAGTCACATATCCCCACCATTCCTCTTCCATTTCCACAAAGGGATAACCAACCATGAAAACAAAATTAAATAGAACATGATAAATAAATCTTGGAAACTTTCAAAAAAGTGTTGTTTAACATCCTTTTGATTGATTTCGTGAAGAAAATTCCATGATATGCCATGTTTCTGAAGGAGATGTGTACACAACAATGGTGAATTGGAGGTGATGAGAAGGTGATCTTAGGGAGGAATGTCTCAGCTTTGATAGATCCATCACTTCCCACCAAATGCAATTACCTTTGAACATTCTCAATTCCATGCACCATAGGGAAGTATTCCTTTTCCAATGTTATGCTTGATTTAGGTGCTTATATAAATTTGATACCTCACTCTATTTACACTTCATTGCACGTTGGGGAACTAACACCCACTGGGATTTTTTTTCAATTAGAAAAATGGAGTATAACACATCATTCTGGTGAGTTACAGGATGTTCTTGTGAGGATGAAAATTTGAAATTTTATTATAGATTTATATGTGCTTAAAATTGAATATGATGGGATAAATAGACACTCCCAAATTATATTGGGGAGGCCTTTCTTGAAAACCTCTAAAACCAAAATTAATGTCTACAATGTTACATTATCTATAGACTTTTGTGGTGACATTTTCCACTTAAACATCCTTGATACCATGAAGCACCCCTTAGAAGAAAATTTCTCTCTCTTTGTTAAATCTATAAATGTAATCTATTCCCTTGAGAACAATTCTTTTCATTCCCCAAATCCCCTTTTTGAGTTTTAATAATTTCTTAAAATTCTAGGTAATCAATCATGCATTTATTGTTTTAGTGGTCTAGAAAAATGCCATGCTTGTTTGTTAATTAATTATTTCTTGAACAGTGAGGATCACATGACCATCAATGATACTGCTAAGCTTTTAAAAGATCATTCCTCGTCTGAGGATAATACCATTGAGTATTTAGATGAGATTAGTGACCTCTCACTTTTACGAACACTCCCATCAATCCAAAATCCTCCAAAATTAGAACTAACAAACTGCCCCAAGATTTAAAGTATTTCTATCATGAGAATGGAAATAGGTTTTCTTTCATCATTGCTAGTTCAATCCCTCTTAAGCATGAATTGTGACTGCTTGAACTTTTAAGGGAGTATAAACATGCTTTGGGATGGAAACTTGCTGACATTCCTGGTATTATCCCATCAATTTTCACACACCATATATTGTTAAATGATGAGGCTAAACCAATGAGGTAGACATAACGTCAACTGAACCCAAACCTCCTAGATGTTGTTAAAAAGGAGGTAAAAATTTTATTGGCTACTGGAATCAATTACCACATCTCTGATAGCCAAAGGTTTATTACAGTTCAATTAGTTCTTAAAAAATGGGTCTTACTGTAATTAAAAATTAAAACAATGAATTGGTTCCAACTCGTGTGTAGAATAGTTGGTGTGTTTATATAGACTATCACTGATTAAACCAACACACTATGAAGGACCATTTCCAATTACCATTCATTGACCAAATTCTAGAGAGGTGAGTAGGGAAGTCCCATTATTGTTTCCCTGATGGGTATTCTGGATACTTTCATATCCATATTGCCCCCGGGGATCAGGAAAAACGACCTTTACTTAACCCTTTGACACATTTTCATATAGCAGGATGCCATTTGGTCTGTGAAATGCTCCAGGTTATTTTCAATGATGCATGGTTAATATTTTTTTCAGATTACATGGATAATTTAATGGAATAATTCATGGTTGATTTCACTATTTATGGCTCTTCTTTTGCAAATTTTTTGAGTAGTCTTGGTTCAGTCTTGTGTCTCTATATTGAAAGGGATATCATATTAAATTATGAGAAATTCCATTTCATGGTGTAACAAGGTATTTTTTTGGGACATGTCATTTATGGTTATGTTATCCATGTAGATAAATCAAAATTTGATTTCATTACTTCCCTACAATTCCCCAAAAATTAATGGGATCTATAGTCTTTCCTCGTTCATGTTGGATTTTACCATCATTTCATTTGAGACATTAGTAAAATTCCACTCCCCCTATATTGATTTCTCCAAAAATAAAAGGAATTTGTTTTTGATACAAAATGTGAGGAATATTTTAACAAGTTAAAATAGAGTCTCACATCAACCATGATAATCCAACCACATCGGTGCGATTTACCATTTGAGCTCATGTGTGATGCCCCAAACTATACAGTTGGGGTAGCCTTATCCCAAAGGGCCGATCAAGGTCTAAATTTCATTGTATATTACTCAAGTAAACTAAACACTACCTAATAAAACTACACCACAACTAAAAATAATAATTTTATGCCATTTTCTTTCCTTGGATAAATTTAGGTCTCATCTTTTAGGGTCAAAAGTCATTGTGTTCTCAGACTGTGCAGCCCTTCGGTGTATCATTAAGAAACCAGAAGCCAAACCATATCTCATTTGTTGGATGATCCTCCTTAATTAATTCAATTTAGAAATTAGAGATAAAAAGTAGTAGAGAATATGGTTTCTGACCATATTAGCAGGATCCACCCATCCTCACACATTGACTCAACCCCTTGTATTCCCATAAATGAAATGTATCCAGATGAACAATTGAACTGAGTGCAAGATGTTATTCCATAGTATGCCTAAATTTTAAATCATTTGGAAGCATATTCCATTCATTCTTATTTCTATTAAAACTAGGCCGACCATCTAAAACATTGGTCTTTTTGGTACATTTGCGATGACCCCTACCTTTGGCACACATGTATTGATCAATCCCTTAGGCATTGTGTTCCCGATAGTGAGTTTCAGTATGTCCTTATGTTCTGTCACACTCTTCATTGTGGGTTCCACTTTTTTCACTAATAGATTGCTCACAAGGTCCTTGATTCTGGTCTCTTTTGGACAACACATTTTTATGATTCCCATGATTTTTGTAAATCTTTTCCTTGTTGTCAAAAAATGAGGAATGTATCTAAAAGAAATGAAATTCCAAAAAAACCCTTGATCTTCCATGATAATTTTGATGTTTGGTTCATTGACTTTATGGGACCATTCCCCAATTCATTTGGGAACTTGTACATTCTTCTTACAGTTGATTATGTGTAAAAATTGGTAGAGGAATGAGCCACTAGTATAGATGATTCCAATACTGTTGTAGAATTTTTGAGAACCCAAATATCTTTTAGGTTTGGATTACCTTGGTTGATCATCAGTGACAAGGGTTATCATTTTTTCAATCGAACAATGTAATATATTTTGCGTCAGTATGGGGTCGGGCATAGAGTGACTACTACATATCGCCCACAAAACAATGGTCAAGACAAGTTGTCAAATAGATTGATAAAACAAAAACATGAAAAATGGTTCAACCTAATAGAAAATATTGGATTATTATACTCGGTGATTCGTTATTGGATTGTTGAACTACCTTTAAAACTCCCCTTGGAATGTCACCCTATCAGGTTTTGTTTGGAATGATTTGTCACCTCCCTGTTGAGATTTAGCACTGGGCTTACTAGGCCATAAAATAATGTAATTATAATCTTTCTAGTGTAGGTCCTCATAGGAAGTTTCAAATTCAGGAACAGAAGGAAATGAGAAGATATTCATATGAGAACTCCCAGCTTTATAAGAAGATAACCAAGGCTGACCATGACCATCTCATTCTTCATCGTTAGTTCCACATTTAGAAGAAGGTCCTCCTCTACAATGCAAGGATGAAGTTTCATGTTGGTAAGCTTTGTTCCCATTGGTTTAGACCATACACTATTACTAGTGTCTCTCCATTTGGTGGTTTTTAGGTTTAAAATAAAGAAACCATAAAAACCTCAACTGTCAATGGGAAGTGATGAAAGCAATTTCAGAAAGCCATTCCGGATTCCACGATAGTAGAACTCAATGTTAAAGAAGAAGTCTATGAATAAAACCCACCAGGTTTTATCCTCCCTTCCCACATTCTATTTTATTTTAGTGAGGAAAAATCACACTTTATGTGTGGGTGTGAGTATATTCCTAGGTTAGTTAGTAATTTTCATCATCTTTCTTTCTTTTTCTATTTTTCATTTGTCGTATAGTATTGTCACTCCCCCCATTATTCCCTCCCCCCCCCTCACTTTTCTGCCGAAATTTTAATTTTTTATTCCCACTTTACCATGGAAACTAATACCCTCATAATCATGGAAGTTATTGAATATGCATGAGGGATTTTTGAATTTCATGTTGTTTTAAAATTAAATAATTTTTTTTATGAAATGTGTATTTCAGTAAGAATTCAATATTATGGTGTGACTTTCTTTTGAATTTGGTTCTCTCTCGATGATATAAATAGTTGTATCATTTTGTAATCTTTGAGAATAATGGTACCCTTTGTGTGAGTAGTTTAAAGGAAAACTATATCACTTAATTTCTCTACACACCTTTTCTCCCAACCATGATGTTTTAAAATATCTTAACTAATAGAACATAAATATAAGTTAGGTTAATTTTTCACTACTTTCCAAAATGATTTTTCCAAAAATTAATTCCTTATCTGATCTATTTCATTTTTGAACTAGATTGACTATGTGTGAGTACCAATTTTCTGACTATTGTACTTCCTCAAAAAAAATAAAAAAATGGGTTGTATATTGGGATTGTAAAAAACTACCCTTTCATGACTTTTGATCTAGTTATAACTATTAAAATTAGTGTTGTGAGGAGATCAATCAAGGGTTGATAGAAGATAGTGAAATTGTTTCCAAGTGCAACTTTTGTAAAAATAAAAATAAATGAGGGGAGTGATGAAATGTTCAACATATGGGGATATCTAGGTTAGGAAGTTATGGTTTGACTTATGGGAATACGTATGTGAGTGGGTCTTGAAATTTTATTTCAAAGGATGAAGGGATGTTTTGATGGAAATGATCTTGTAAGTAGACAATTTTTAAAATAACGATTATTTACTCGATAGAAATTGGAAATAATAGCACGAAATGGTTGTCACACACACACTTGGAGAATTAGTGACATGATTAACTTTTAAATTATTTTCATTGATTGGTATCATAAATCTCTTGGAATTTCATTCTGATATAATAATTAAGATGTCTTTTTCCATGATCACTAAGAATAATTCCTCAGAGTGATTTTTTATTTTATCAAAAATCCATTAGGAATTAAAATTTCATTGAATGTTAAATATTTATGAATTTAGAGATATTTACATGTATAATTTTTGGAAATTTGATTTTTCCCTGGAGTGAAAATGTTTAGGTGTGGGGTGTGATCTCACCATGATTCATTGTTTCATTTTCATCCTTACACCACTATACTAAACTAGTTTTGTATTGAAAATTATAAAAATAATGACAAATTAAACATCATGTTTGATTCAATTATTTTGTGTTTATCACTATTAAAAAGTTAAATAGTACTTTTTTAAATAATTCCATTGAAGGTGGAGGTGATGTGGAGGGACCATGATGAAGTTCCAGAAAAATGGGCCAAACTGTGTAGGATCTATGAAAATTGGTGGACTAAACTGCACACTTTTTCTAACCCATGCGTTGAAATGGGATGAGATTTTGTGTGACAATCCAAATTTAAATGGGATAAATTTAATATGAAGAAATCCAAGCCCCATTCATCCATTTAGGGCCCCATAATAATTTTATTTTCTAGGGTGTTGAATCTAATCGAAGTCAAATAGTTGGTTCTGTATTTAGTCCATATCTTCAGCTATGAATTAACAAATGGTGCCAAACATTTGGGGGATATATTCATGAGGTGGGGCTAAAACGTTTTTATATTTTTTTAAGGTAGATAAGATTATATGGGCACCCAAAACAATGGAATAAGTTGTTTTACATAATCTGTGTGCCCAAAACCATCTTTCACTTTGCTTATAAAATGGAACCTTGACCTCCTCATCTAGAAGTTCGAACCCGAATAAAAGATCTGAAATTTTAAAGTTAAATAGGAGTCATATTCTCATCTTATAAGTTCTTTAGTAACCTATCATTAAAGTGGGGTTATGTATGAAGAAGGAGTTCCACAAGACTTTCCTCCTCCCCTCGACGTTGGGCTAAATGGTGGGTGTTCGTTGTGAGGGAGCTACACACATGATAAGGGTGTTCTGATGCATATATTATCTACTAGTTTGGAGAAATTGGGGTGTTAAAACATTTATTTCCATATATATTACATTATTTATTATTTGAACGTTTTTTATTGGTGTGATTGATTTTCTCTTAATTTCTAACTGATCGATGTGAGGTTTTGAGTGCGTGAATTGTGTTATTATGATTTTACAACACAAGAATAATTTTCATACCAAATTTCTTGAGATTTCAATCTGATTTAGAAGATCTTATTCCATGAATAAGTTATGGACCTTTTCAATACAATTTTCATGTCACGGGTTGGTTCTTCAAGCGGTGAAATAAAAGATTTGGAATTAATCCAGATTCCAATTAATTTCAACCAAAGAATTAGTTCAAAACTCAATGAATCTCTAAGAACAGTGAACTTGAAATGAGTTTAGTGAAATAAAAACAACCCATTTCTCTCATATTGTTTAAAATAAACTTTTTTATCAACTATTAAACTCTTTATATTAAGTTTATTTATCCTATTTTTAAAATCACCCCCATTTTTAGTACTTTTTATTGAAAACACATACTCTAAAACTATAAACCCTCCTTGAGAGATGACATAGTGTTTGTCATATACTATAAATCAACATTGAGATCATAATAAATTTTATGTGTTGGGAAAATTAATTGAAAAGGATACAAATAATTTCATCCTAATGGACTGAATAGATTAGTCGTATTGGCAACTAGATACGTACTTGAATATCATTTTACAAATTAAAACATAAAGTACAACAATGTTTTTTATTCTAGTTCATCATTATTTATTCTAGTGTAACCCTTCATATAAATCATAATACTCATATTCACATCTTGGGGAAGGAAACATGAGAAGGGGGTAGTCTCAACAGCACAGTAAGGGTGTAAGTATGGAAGATGCTATGAATAAATAAAGAATAATCAATATAGAAAGATAAATAACTGAAATACATTATATTTAATCAATAACTTGAGAATTATATGGAAAAAATAAATAATGGTAAAATAATATCATATATTTAATCACAAAATCTTGAAACGTTTCCATATATATTATCACTAATCAAATAATCACTTGGACATCAATGAATAATTTCATAATTATTGAATTCATAATCATAGACATCATAACCATACCATCAAGGTCTCATGCCATGAAATATTACATAAATGGGAAAGGTATTATCCAAAACCTCAAGATAGTTTGTTTCATTGAATTTTTTATTTCTCTCTTATATATAAAGACTAAGAAAAAAATGAATTGCATCGCTTTGAGAGTCAGTCGTTTATCATACACACGAGTGGCATTATCTAATCTCGCATTGAATGGAAAGTAAGAAGGTAAATGTGATATCACAATTTCATAAATATAATATTTCAATAAATATCATATAAATATGTTAAATATTCCATTATATTTGGTCTTTAAAGGTGGTGATGGAAATTTAATTACATCAATTTGCATGGAGGCAGTCTATTGTACACATGATCGACGGTTTTTTCCCATTTGATAGAAGAGAATATAGATATAGGAAATTATATTAACTTAATAAAAAATCTATATCATGGGGATATTAGTATTATTATATTATAATATATAAAAAATATTATATTTATTTAGAATAATGATTAAAATGAAAAATCATAGTTAAAAACTTTACCTCTTCTTCGGGAAACCTCATTATGATTAACCTAAAGACATCCAAGATTGGATTTATGTTCTAAAAAGGATTCTATGATATGAAGATGGAATTAATTAATATATTTGGGTATTTTTTCAAAAATAAATTTCTTTGGAAGTGTGAGGAGGAGGGGATAGTGGGTTGCCTTTTATAAGTATGGTAAAACACACACTTGGAAGTTTTGAAAAGAATCAACTACACCCACATATTTATTATGTCACAAGCCCCAAAAATTATTAATTATCTTATCATAGTGGTTATAAGTTATAAATGTGGACATTAAATAGTAATTATATGATTTTTGGTCAATTTCAACCATTATAGTTTTAGTTTATCCCCTGTTAAACTCATTTTTACATTAACCATGATAATTAATTTCTAGTTATTTTACTATTCATAATGGTAAAAAATTAAGGTGATCTTATTAGGTGAAATTATTTATTATTATTCCAAATATAGAATCCATTTAATCAAATTTTACTCACAAAATTAGAATAATTTAAATTAGAATAAAACTTACATAAACATAAAAAAATCAGTGTTTCCAAAGAAAAACATTTAAAGCATTTAAAAGTTTTAACATCATAATTAAATATAAAATTTATTAAAATGACATAAATACTTTAAATTTTAAAATAACTAAAATAATTTTACTTTTAAACAAATTTAAAATAACAATTAACTTTTAAAATAATTAAAAAAAAATGCATTTTTCAATAAAAATCAGTATTTTTCACTATTCATCAAAATTTAATCATTTCATAAAATTATCAAAAATTTCACCCAAAATTAATTTTGACAAGTTGATTTAAAAAATAATTTTATTTTTTAAAAATATTTTTTATAAAAGTTTTAAAAATAAAATTTAAATTATGTATGCAAATCACGACCAAATCACCTTTTGTAAAAAACAACTTTTCAAAAAACTATTGTTTTTCCTTCAAATAATTATTTTTTTATTAATAATAAATAAATATCCATTGATTTTATTTTATACATGTGTAAAAATAATAATTTTCATAATTAAATTAGTCCTATTCATACCAATCATCTTAAAATCTAGGTTATAATTTTCATGTTTAAATAACAATATAGTATTGTGTTTTGTTTAAAATCAGCATTACATGCATTGATGAATATTTAAGAGATTAAATTTATTTAAAATTAAATATATCAAACATTATTAGTGTGTAATATTATCTTATAATATCGTTGTTTCATGTCATATATTCTATCAAATATGTTGTTCCACTTTAAAATCTTATGGAATTACAATAAAGGAACATGACATAGTGTTTTAAGTATCAAAATACATAAGATATAAGAGTATAGAATCATTAGTAATCAATCATTATCCATGAGAACATGTCATAAGAACAAGACATAAGTTTTTGGAATAAAAATATGTATATAAAATTACTTCTTTTGTCATGTCTTACTATCAATACTATCATAGTGGATTGGGTTCACTCTTTATTCCATCATTTTTGTGATCAAGGTTCATCCCAATACTATCTTATTGGGAAAATTTCCATACTAAACCAGGTTCACTCCCCATTCCACTCCTTAATATAACAATATTTATCTTTCATTACCCAATTCATTGTTTGTATATATAATTCGTATCCCACCCGTCACATAATGGAACCCATATATATGTGTTCCATAGGATCAAAAAACAATAAAATCATCATATCATAACTCATGCAAAGGATATCGGTTTCATAAAAATTTCTTCATAATAATAATAAACCATAAAAGAAAATAATAAATATGGTTACATTGGTTAATCCCCAAAGTAAATCATAAGAAACATCAAAGTCTGTAGATATAGATGATAATACATTTGAATGATCTCTTGGACATTTCTTGATTTAAATACCCTTTTAATTTTTAAACCACTTATTTAAAATATAAATATTTCCAAAATATTAAGGAAATATTTATCTTTTAAAATTACCAAGGAAAATTATAAAGTATTATTTAAATAAAATAGTATTCATGGGGTTTGGTAAGTCTACTAATGTGATTTATGTTAATATATTAAAAATTCCTTTGAGATTTTCAGTAAAAATTCAGAAGTACCTCATACGAAAAAATATAAATTATTTCCTTTAAATAAATTTTATAGAATTTAAATGAGGAATAAAATTAATTTAATTAATAATTTAATAATATATAAAATATTATTGAAAACATTTTAAATAAATATTGATATGTAAGAAAGATATTACCGACCAAAGAGATAAATGAAGTATGTTTTCTTTAAAAATATTCCTTAAATTTATAGGGAAATTAAAGATAAGAAAATTAAAGTAAACCATAAAATGCCTATAAATAATAATAGGGGAATAAAATAAATAATATTTGGGAGTTATAGATCATAAAATTTTAAGATCGAAATATTTAAGAATAAACAATCTTGATAAAATGAGATGATAACATAAAACTATTACCTCATATTCATATTTATTGGAAAGTGCTTTAACCTCCTGTATAAAAAATACAAATTTAATTATACTTATACGCCATAACCATAATAAAACCTATCATATCATACATGGTGTATTTCTAACATCTCAATACTCATTCATTACCAATCATTCCTTATCATAATTATTTCGATTGTTAATTGATTTATTTTCTATGCTTGTTTTAGTTTGGAGTTTATAGACCATACACATAGATCATGGTTTCTTTATCTCAGAAATTTTAGTTATGATATAAATGTCATATATATTCCTATTATTCAGAATTATAATCATTTAAATAAATTGGTGATGAAAATTAAATTAAATCACTACATATAGATGGTAATCCATACGTACACATGAGAAATGTTTCTATTTTTTAATAGATGAAATGAACAAAAGGTAAATATTAATTCACCCTTAAAAAACAAATATTTGAACATAAATAAAATATATAAAAATTAAATCTATCACAGTAATAAACCCTGAATTATTCTAGTTTAAAATGAATCACATTGTTGCATGGAGGTAACAGTCCACAAGTACACATGAGTGATATTTTCATCTGCAATTTCATTGATAAGAGATGGGAAATGGTTGTTACATCAAAAAATAACATTTAAATATATTTATTATACTATATTAATGAATTTTTTATGTATAAATAATGTCTATATAAAGTATAATAAGAAATAAAATTGAAGGAGCTTGGTTGAGATATATAGATCATTATTCAGATACCTCATTTGGATTACAAATTAATCCTTGATGAATTGGTCTTATGATATGGTCAGAAGTTAAAGGATTAACATAATTATTATAGGAAGGTTTTAGAGAAATTATTTGTTGATATAGGAGGATCAAATCATGTTAATATTAGAGGATGTGAGGTTCACATTTATAAGTTAGGGGTGGGGCAAAAATGGAATTTCACAAAAGATTTCAATGATATATGGATACCTTCATGGGAAAGTGGTTCAAAATGGACAGGGATTTGAAGGTAGGATAATATTTGGTTAAAATAACATAAAAAATAACTATATAGTTATGGGGAGAAATCATACACCTATATATTTCTTTAACCCCATCAGTAAACTAGTTTTAACATTAACTATGGTAACAAAATTTTATTGTTTTCACTATTCACTATGAAAAAAATTAAGTTGGCCCTATTATATTATATTAATTATATTGATACAAAATATGGAATCAATTTTTTAGATTTATTTTTTATATGTTTAGGAATTTAATTTTAACCCATTTTGGAAAAATGAATTCTTATATATAAAACAAAATTTATTTCCACTGTTTTCTATTTAAAATACATATGATGAATTTTAAAATATTTTGTTCAATTTATAATATATTAATATTATAAAAAAAATCGATTTATATTAATTTAATTTATCAATATAAAAACACATTTCATGCATAAAAATTGTATTTAGGGAAATTGCTTTTTAATAAAAAAACATTTATACCAAAATCAAGTACACTAAATATTATTATATAAATAATTATATTATTTAAAATTATATTATAATTATGTTAATTTAAGATAAAATTAATAACTTAATGGTACTTTTACTTTAAAATAAATTATATTATTTACAAAAATTAGTATTTTTCTCAATTCACTAAAAAATAATTCCTTTTAGAAAAATACTAGATTTTATCCATAATATAATATTGAAATTCTAATTTTAAAATGATATTCATAAAATTTAATAATATTTATAAAAATGGTAGAAATTAATTATAAAGTTCTTGTAACAAAATTTGATTAAAACCATTTTTTAAGAAAATATATTTTTGAAGCGGAAAATGAAATTGATGAAAATTGAATACTTATTTATTTTAAAATTAATCAATACATTTTTAATAATTAAAATATTTATAAATATTTTTTATAAAGTGTTTATTTCTATTCATACCTTTCAATGTAATGACTAGGTTAAAATGGTTTATTATATAGTGGTTCATATAGACTTGGGGTTTTATGTAATGAAATATATCTACTTCAATTTTATTTCAAACGAAATACATATAATTTTTTGGGGTGTTACAATTTTTTTTTATTTTCTATTATTTTTCCAATGTGGGTTATCCATGATATTAAAAATGCATTTTCCATCTATATAAAAATCTTTAATGGTCTGTATGTTATGGTAGTGATATTTTCTTATACCACTATCTGCCTTCATTCTCTAAGAGATTATGAAATTTCATATTGATTTTTTCAAAAACCCATGACTTTTCCATGGGAAAAATTTTGATTTTTAAAATATTAATGTTCTATATTCTCTTTTGGAACTCATATGTTTGAATTATTATCAGTTGATGCATAAGGTTATAAAAAACCTCTAATGACTTAGTTATTGTATTTTATCCCTATGATATGAAGAAAATATAATGTTTCCATCATGATGAGGTGATGAAAGGATAATGTTTTCCATCTCAGTGTGATGATGATTGGTTAATGTTTTCCATCATTATGAGAAGATGTCCTATTCATGTATTCAATCTCATTGAAATGATGAAAATTTAATTTTTTTCATATGGGTGAAACATTGTCACATTGAAATTTTCCATATTTGTGAGATAATGAAAAGTTAATTTTTTATATCTTAATTAATTGATGACATGGGGAAAATATTGGGTCTCCTCATAATATGATTTTTACATATTCTTAAATTCATGCCATTATTTTTTACTACTCTATATTTCAATGAAATTCCATATTTCTAGGTCAAATTCCTATGATTAGGCTTTATGTCTCATGTTTATTACCTTTCACTCTTAAACCAGGCTCAAGTTTTATCACATAATATTAAAAATCCTTTTATCATGACTAATGTAAAACTCTTACTATTCCATGTTCATTTGTTTAGATATTTCTACCAAGCCCATATTTTTCATTATTCATATAATCTAAACAATGAATACTTGTTGATAAGTTTTTCCTTACTAAGTATTTGAGCTCACCCCTTGTGTTACTTTTACTTATTCTTTAAATATGAGTATAACCTAGGAGATATCTAGAAAGGGACCTAGTACGGTGCATCTATGAATAAATATTTTCAATAATAATTTTCATGTAGCTAATCTAAAAAGACCATTAAGTTCTGGGATTATGTGATTATTTTGAGTTGTGATGTTTAAATTATGAAAATATCTGTTTTTCTTTCTTGATTCATCACACTCCATAGTAAATACTATGTTTAAATAATGTGTCTCTATCACCAAACTCATGAGTAAAAGTCTAGGGTGCCTTAAAAAATGGCACCCAAGTTCTTTACATTCTTGTGGGAAGATTTCTACACTATATAAGTCAACTATACACCCCTTATTTGATAATTTACTCCTTGATTACTTTGCACAAAACCTAGATCTCTTAGACTAATTTTATACATAGAAGATTTCTTTAAGAATGAAAACCCTCAAATAATTGGTATATCAGGTCCATTAAAAACACATATTAATTCTTCATAGATAATTTCCTTTCAAAATTGATATCTTATATAGAGATATGAAACATGCATACTGATAAAGTTACTATAAGGTCTGTGTAGTGATTATAGAATTACATAGGATTTTTGGCATTGTAAAAAGTTTTGTCCAAAAAAAAACATAACTATAGCTTGATTCTCATAGAAAATGACTTTAAAAAGAGTCCCTCTTGGTGACATGTAGAAGAGAAAAGCTATGATAGATAGTGTTAAAGATAATATTAGGTGATGGGTACATTTTGGATATCATTTTTTATCAGATCTATAGGGTATTAGTTTTTAAGACTACCCAATATCCAATTTTTTATAATTTATGGATTTAGGTTACTAACTAAGGTCCCATTATTGTACCAAATCATGGGAATCATCCTATCACATAGATTGATCATCATTTACAGACTTTTCGATCAAATTTCTCACTAAAGGGTATATTTATCATGATATATCACTCTGGAGGGTATATCTTGGGCTACACTCCCTTGATATTAGATAAAGATATATGGGAACTAGATCCATATATACATAACTATAGATACCTATTGAATATTTATATGACTAAATCGGATATAGGATAGTCATAAAGGTGGGATCTTAATAACGGGGGATCATTTTTTGTGGACTTACAGTGGTCATTAAGGGTATTCCAAAACTATTATGAATTCAAATAGGTGTTGAAGAAATTTGGAATATATGAGGTGTTTGGGTCTCACAATTATTCTCTCACCATAACAATCATATCATCCTATAATTATTTAATAGATGGAGTCTAGATACAAATAAATTATATCCATTGAATGAAGATTTAAGTATCAATCTTTTAGAAGTTCATATGTTCATAGGTAAACTAATATTAAGCAATATATATGATGAGTTTCATCCCCCTTATTTTTATGGGATGTTTCATAGAGGAACCTCTCACTTACCTGAGAGCTACTTATAATATTTAAAAATAGTTTAGGGGAAGAGAAGGTCTTCCCCAATCTCAAAATTTATTTTCTTAATTAGGATTATATATTCATAACTATTATTTTCTATAATATGGAAGTGATGAGGACAAGGACATTCCTAACCCCTAAAACCTGTATAAATACTTATTTATATTGGCCAATGTTAGAATAATGAAATTTCATTGAGTGGGTTTGGAAAGTGGGTCCTATGATTGATAATATTTTATGATAGAAATCATTAATTTCTTGGTTCTTCAGTAGTTTCTTACTACATATTCATGATTCTCTTACTGGGTTCAGAGTCTTGGACTTTTTAATGGTATCTTAACTAGTGATTGGTAAATACATTAACATGGTGATCCCAATTATAGAAAATCTATATCATCCCCTTAGAAATATCAATAGGGACCCTTTTAGTCTTTTTGGTTTTTTTGGGTCCTCTAGGGTTGGATAATAGATCACATGGGGGATATGAATTTTTAAATGACTAGAAAATCTAATAGGCTTGATTCAAGCCAAATATTTAGTGCATAATCAGATTCAAACCACTATAATTGGATTAGAAGTGCATAGAGAATAAGTTAAACAAACACAACCTATTTACATACACTAATTATATATATTAGACAAGAAAATTGATGTATAACACGTTTGGTATCCACATATCACAAAGGTTCCTCATGTCATTGAGAGAAGACATATTGGTAGCTCGGATGGATAGGGATCTAATTAGGGAGGGGTATTTTCCCTTCAGATTCAAGAAACAATTCATCCATGTCTTGAAAATATTTTTGTCTCTTCCATGCATCTATCAATATGAGAAGAATATGATAATTTTAGGCTTATTCTAGACCATTTTCATGCAATAGTAGACAGATATCTGAGTGTAACTTCCACCTACTGTTGTTGTTTTTAGAATTGTAAAGAACTACACTGAATCTTGGATTGACTTATTTCAAGTAATATAGTCACCAAAACGAATATCCATAGTTTAGTGTCTATTTTAGATGATTAAAATGACAAAAAAATATACTGATTTAATGAAGAAACATAATTGACTCACTCAAAAAAAATCATTTGATATTTTATATGTCGGTAAACCACGCATGATGTATGGATCTCAACCCCTTCACTAATGGGGTACCTTAATCATTATTTATTCTAACAATAGTGGAATTCTCAAATGATTAGAGGTAGTGTGATTCTTATATAGGGAATAATTTAGCCGAATGATATTAAAAAATACTTCTATTTAAGAAAAATTGACCTACTAGCCATTAGTCATGTAACTACCCCTTCCAATATTTCTTTTTAAGTGAACAATAAAGAGGTCGAATCTTATCTTTGAGATATAGACACCTCAATTAATTATTTCACCTATAAGTTTTTCATCATAGATAGTGTGATAGAAATGATAACATCAACGGTTTAAGTGACCTACATTGAGAGTTAAAGTTATTTGGAGTTATAAGTGAAGATAATTTCCATTCAAATTTCCTTTTCACTAGTAATGTTGTTCTCAATGTCATAAAACTCTTACAGGTTGCTAGAGGTGTGAAATCACATATTTACTCCCCAAAACATACTGAATAAGGAATGATGAATGGATTTGAAACCTTATCAATGAAAGGTCCAAATAATAAGGATTTTTTAACATTTTATAGCATATGATCATTGTAACTACTAATCCTGAGGGAGATTTCCCACCAATACAACTAGCCACATCTCTGTTGGAGTTATACTCTCATTGCTCAAAGACCATTTGATTAAATCTAGAAATTATATACTTATTGAATCATTTAAAGATAATATCTTGGTATAAGGGTATCAGGTTTGGTTTATGTATAATATTGTCTTGAAGGAGTGTCTTTGGGATGAGTTTGATTGAATTCATTAAGATATTGATCAGCTCTATCGGGAATTGTCGAACACTAAGAGAGTGTTTAATGAGGATTACTACTTAATTAATGAAGTGGAGAAGGCTGTAATGGATTCTCTTTCCATTGGGTATATAATATGGCCTATCAAGAAGTTTAAGTTGTAACATTATTTTGGTTACATCAAGCAGTATAGGATTTTGAACAAGAAATTATTCAACATCTAGATTCTGTTGAGCATGACTTATAATAATAATATTGTGTTTTGTTTATTTTCCTATATGGGATGAGAGAGAATCCATACTATGTATGGTCCACACATTTTTTTATAAGTGGAAACTAATCACTTTCTTTATATAAAACCAAACTTTTTTGTACATAAATATTATATCTTATTAGAATAATATTCAATCCATAACATTATAATCCACATAAAAATCATATATTTCTAGTGTATTTGGAAAAATTTATATATAAAAAAATTATTCATAAGATAACTACATCATCTCACACTTATATCTTCATAAATAACAACCTTCTTAGACATATCATACTTAAAAAATTTCATTATAGCCTAGGGAAAGTAAAGATAAGAAAGGGTGAGCTCGGATTATCAATACAGATAAAAAAAGTGAGATATCAATGATCACTTAGTAAAAACATTACTATATTGGTATGATGAAATGATCTTAAAATTTTAAAATCAGACCCTTAATATCATACATCAAAATCTTTAATCATGGAAAAAAGCTTGTCAGTTCATAAGAAATGAATCATTATAGAATTAATGATTATGATCCATATGACATTAGCATAAGGCATATGTCTATAGAATATATATATATATATAAGAATATAAAATAATTTTTTTAGTAAAGTATTTATATAATTACTATCATACTATATTTTTTTCACTTCTTATTCCATCATATACGTAGTTAAGGTTCTCTCCCAAAACTATTGTAATGGAAAAATTCCCTTACTGAACTAGGTTCACTCCCATTTTCAGTTATTATTATTTCATGATAAATCCATATTTACCCAATGAATTGGATGAATATAAATTTCTATACCTGACACTCACCAAATAAAAAGCATAAATATGTGTTCTAGAATTTCATAAAACATTCGTCGTATCATAACCTAGAAAGAGTAAATGATTTTCATTAACTTTTCAACATTTTATCATTAAAACCCCAAAAGAAAATAAACGGTTTTCATAAAAATATAGTCATCATAATAATAAACCATTAAGATAAATAATAAGGATTATATCATTGTATTATATCCCCCAATAACATAAAAGTATGTCCTCGTTGATGAAAAATGACTTTAAAAGATCACTCAGAACATTTCTTGAGGAAAATACCATTTTCACTTTGAAATCAATTATATAAAATATAAAAAATTAAAAAGTATTAAAGAATAACTTTTCTTTGAAATTAACCTTATAAAATTTTAGAGGAATCTTTAAATCATTAAGTGGTCAGGACGGTGGGAAATTTCAATCATGTTTTGTAAATATTTCTTTCGCGTTTTCAATAAAAATTCAAAAGTACCTAATTCGGAAAATGAAATTGTGATTCATTTTAAACCATTTTTGTAAATAAAAATCCATCCTAGGTAAAAATTAATTAAAATAATTATATTATAATATAAAATAATTCTTGATTTTTTTTATAAAACATGGATATGGAAGAAAAAGGATCTTTCGACCGAGAGGATATATAAAGTCAATTTTCCTTAAAAATATTATTTTGGTATCTAGAATTCATAAAGATTGAAAATTTAGTGGAAAACATATAATATATATAAATAACCATAGAATAATAAATTTAATGACTTTATTGATATTTGGAATAAACAATTTCATAATTTTAAACATAATCATAAACAATATTAAAAAAATAATGAGACTATAACATAAATCTCATACCTCAAGTTCTTCTTTCATAAAAAAATATATCCTACTATATAATAAATTTAAATTTATTATTATTCTATAAAATAATCATTAATATACTTAGAGTATCATATATACTCCAATTATATCACTTTAAAACTATTTTATTAATAACTCTTTATTCAAATCATCATTTTTTGGTGTTAACTACTTTATTTTTTCATGAGAATTTCAATTTGGTAGTTCTTATCCTTTTACTATGTTCATGGTTAAATTATCTCCATAATATTAATTATGATATAAATAAAATATATATTCATTATATATATATATATTCATATTCATCTGTAAAGAATAGATATTGAAAAATGAATTATACAGATCCTGGAGATGGTAGGTTGTACGTTCATATGAACGTTGTTTTCACTTTTCAAAGGATAGAATGAATATAAGGTAAATATTAAATCACCTTTATAGAAAAATTATTATATAATATATAGAATATATATTTTTTAAATATATCCTTATTACCATTCATGTAAATAGGAAATGAGAAGACAATCACATCGCTTTGTGGAGGTGGTAGTCCAAAAATACGCACGAACAACATTATCATTTTCTAACATATGGGAAGGTAAGAATGATGTTATGAAATTATAATTTCATTAATATTAATTAATAAATAAATTTAATATATAAACATTATAATCATTATAATTATTATCCCTGAAATATGGTTACGGAAAATGAATTGTATCGTTATATGGAAGTAGTGGTCCACACGTATGCATGAGTGATACTTTCACTTACAATTTGATGAAAAATTGGGTCAATAATGGAGGTTTTATAATCATAATAAAATTTTAGTATATTTAGGATCCTGAATTTTTTATTTTATTATGAATACCAAAGATCTATTGTAGGTATTGGAAGAAATAAATTCAAATAGGTCGAGTAGAAAGATTACATGTACTTTGGTAGGCCTCCTTTAGATGACTTCTTAAGGACCCTCAGAATGGTCTTATAATAATCCAAGAACCTTAATGTATAGGAAAGTTGATAATATAATTTTTTTTTATTTTTTTCTAAATAAGTTTCTCAATGTGGTGTATATAAGAGAAAGGATGGGTGTCCTTTTATAAGGGAGAGAAAGGACACACTTGGAATTACCAAAATGATTTAAATATAATTAACATATTTCACAAGTATAATTCTTTGAAATAGAAATTAATTAGAATCAAAAGATATTATGGTATGAATATCATCATCAAATTAAATTTAGATAGATTTTTGTGTCATTTTAATCCTTATCTTTTTGTTTAACCCCTTTATTGACTGATTTGAACCATAACTATGGGAATGACCTATTCAATATTAAAGGGTTATAATTTTAATTGTAATCTAAAATTTGACTCATAAATGAAAAAGGGATGAAAATTTAGATCATTTATAATCATACATATCATATTAAATTATCTTTATGATTTTTAAGTAATTTAATCCTATATTATTTTTCATAAAATATCATTAATGTCATTTTTGACATTATTCAGTTTATTTGACTTTAAAGGAACCAAGATAGAAATTGAATTTGAATATAACCCTTACATAAATCATTAATACGTTAAAGTTATTGGGGAACTATAAGTCACAAAAAATATTACTTTTAGATTTGTTAAAATCATTTACATGATGTTTCTATTGCTTGCACAAGCACTATGTTGGAATTATGATGAATTTATGGTAATTATTTCATCACGAAAAATTAAAAATAAATTAAGATGATAAAAAATTTAATAAATATTTCAAATAAAAAAATTTAACCAAACATATTCTCCTTTTAACCATAGGTTAAACAATTAGATATATTAAAATTAAGAGGGTGATATTTTGGGATTTTATTTAAATAAAATAATATAAAAGTCATTATCAAGTAAAATGGAACCAAAATTCCATATATTCAAATTTTTTTATCAATATTCTCAAATTTAACCAAAAAATGAAATTAAGGAAATTTTCAAGTTTATTTTTATAACTTATTTCTTAGATTTAACTCTTATTTACTCGTTTTACCCATACCAAGGTGGAAAATAATTACCAAGGATGCTATGCACAATGACCAAAATAAAAGAGGCATGTTAACCAAATTTAAAACTATTTATTCCAAATACGGTATCCATTTTTTATGATTCAATCCATATTACTGGATGATATCAATTTTATTATAAATATGTAAAACTCAATGAAAATATTTTTTAGAAAATAGTGTTTTTAAGATTAAAATTAACTTATATCAAAATCATTAATATTACTAATTCAAATGAAATTAATTTTATTATTCCAAAAAAATTGACCATATATCACTTTATTACCAAATCCAAAGTATTATGGGACTTTTAATTTACTTTATTTAATGAAAATAAATTATAGTATTTTAAACATCTATATTTTCATTATTCACTAAAAAATCAATCATTTCCTAAAATTCAAAAAAAATATCCCTTAGTTAATTTGGATATACCTATTTAAAATGTAAATTTTATTTTTTTCAAATACATTTTCTAAAATTGTTAGAAATTAGTTATATTATTTTTTCATAAAAAACAATAAAAGCATTTTTGAATAAAAACTATTTTTATAGAATATAATACTAATATTAAAAATTTAATACATATTTTTAATTATATTTTAGGCATATAAAACATTTATAATTTTTTTTAAAATATGGTTATTCTTATTCACTCATCCTATTTAATAGTTACATTATAACAACATACTATATTATGGTTCATTTATACTTGGGGTTGCGTTTATCACAAGCTATTAAAGAAATTACATTTATTTAAAGAGAAATATATCATAAAATCATTGGTTGTTACATTATACCCTCTTGAGATGAGTGTTTTCCACAAAATTATATCACTTTGATACAAAAAAATGAGTGTATCTTTGATTCATCCTGTCATCAGGTTCCCATATAGTTTTGTTGAATTTATGATTCCTTCCAATAACATTAACAAGGTGAGTAGCCTTTTACATAGAATTTTATCTCTATAATCCAAGATTTCTACCATTTATTATTTATAGTAAATATCATGATATAGTGGTACAATATATGAGTTTAGTAAAAGTGATGGATTAGGTATGTACTTACTCATGAGATATACATGGAACACATCTTGAACTTGCAAGAGGTTCGGTGGGAGAATCAAGTGATAAGGTACCATCCCTACTCGATCAAGGATATTTAAGGGACCAAATAACTAGGGAATGGATTTTCATTATTTATAAATATAATAACTTTATTTTATGGAGAAATTCATAGGAAAAACTTCTCATTAACTTTATATTCCATATTTCATTGATGATTTTAAACATAACTTTTCTATTGACAATGAGCTACCATGATTTGTTTCTGAATGGTTCTAAACATCTCCAAAATTTCCTAAAATATATTGGGTCCCAATATCTTTATCTCTCCAACTACATCTCAACACATTTTATTTATACACTTTTACCATAGAGGGTCTCATAATGAGACCTTTGAAAGATTGAGTGAAAGATATTGTTATAATAAAACCAAAAATATAGAAGTTATTGATCCCAATGACATTTGAAATCCATAGAACAAGACCCCAATATATCCTCTGGGGTTTGAATGGTTCTCTCAAACTGATCTTCTATATGACGATGATAAGTAGTTTTGGAACACTTCTCTGATTTTATATATTTCTAGATACTTCACCAAAACATGGAGGTAAACCAAATATCTTGATTAGATACAATATAATTGGATACTCCATGAACCTTTATGACATTTTTATATAAATTCAGTAATAATGATCAAGATATAAGACTTATCTAATTGAAATGATGTATACTAAAATTTTAAGGTGATCAACTACAACCCAAATATCTTTACAGTCATTAGACATTTTGGGGAGTCTAACAACAAAATCCATGTTGGTGTTTTTCGATTTCCATTCCGATATGGGTAATGGATAAAACATCCCCTTAGACTTATATCTGAAAAAAAATAACTTGATGAAATTTAAATTAATGAAATACATACTCTAAAATATCTCTTTTCATGTTATCTCACAAAAAATACTCTTTTATATCTCTATAAATCTTCATACTTCCAGGATGAATATAAAATGTTAAACTATGAGCTTCATCCAATAACTCTTTATTCAAAACTAGAATGGGAGGGACACAAACACGGTTCCTAAAACTTATCATTCCATCATAATCAAGGCTAGACATAGGAATATTTCTCACCTTTTTTTACTGTTCTATATATTTATTTTATGCCTTTTTAATCTTTACCTGGGTAAATGGTTGAACACTCATTTGATAATGATGATATTTCTCCCCTTACATCAATATTTCAATGTAAATTATTTAAAAATATATAAATATTGGATCTTTTTTTATCCTCATCATTGATAAGCATGTATCATCATTTGGACTTAGAGAATCTATAGCCTTTTTTTCTTTCCCAAGGTAGCAATTTATTAAGTGGTCGTAATCATTAATCAACTCCAACCATATTCTTTGCTCCATATCCATATCTTTCTGAGTGAATATATAATTTAAACTTTTATGATTAGTATATATATCACACTATTCTCAATAAAGATAATTCCTCTATATCTTTATTATAAAAATTATTATAGTTAAATACAAATCATGATTTGGGTAATTTTTATCATGGGCCATCAATTTTCATAAGACATAAGCTTTCATGTCATTAAACATGAGGGTTCATATCATAATCTTCTTTATTGTATCATTATAGATCAAAAACCCTTCTCCATTGTAGGGTAATGGATTCATAAGTGTGCTGACTAGTCTTTTATTTACTTCCTTGAAATCTTCTTCACATTCATCTATCTAAATGTACATAGATCCCTTCATAGTCAACTTGGTGAGTGGATTGTATATTCATGAGAAATTCTCTACAAATAATCATAAATATCTATCCAAACCAAGAACAATATAAATATTAATCCTACTGTTTGGTCTGGGTCAAAAAATTTTAACTTCCATCTTCAATTGATAAAACGTTGAAACCTCACTTATGATTATATGACCCAGAATTTATACTTTTTATAGAAAAATTTTATACTTGGTAAATTTTGAATAAAGATTATCCTTTTATAGGGTATTCAGTAAAACCCTTAAGTGATCTTCATGATCTTTTTACTCTTGGAATATATAATTATTTAATCTATAAAGACTATTGTAAATTGATCAATATAATATTTAAAGACTCTATTAATTAAACTCATGATAATAATTGGGGAATTAGTAATACTAGATGGAATCACTATAAATTCATAGTTTTAATGGAATGTATGAATGGTTTTCCATAATATGTATTCACTTTTTATATTCACTTGATACAATATTTATTTAAGTTAAATCTTGTGAAAATATTGACATCCTCATAATTAATCAAAAGAATCATCAATGCAGTGTAGAGGATACTTATTATTAATTGTGATCTTCTTAATTTTTTGGAAATCACTAAAAAGTCACATTTATCAATATTTCTTCTTAACAAGAAGAATAGGTCCACCCTAAGGTGATGCACTTTTTTGAATTAATCCCTTATCAATATTCCATTGGAGTTTATTCTTCAATTCTTATAACTCTATCTGGTCTATTCTATATGGAATCCTTGAAATAGGTGTATCACTAGGTATAAGATCTATTGAAAACTCAACATTTTAATTTCATGGGATACTAGAAAATTATTCTATAAAAACATTAAATAACTCTTATATAGTAATAATATCTTTTATTTTATTTTCTCTAAAACCATATGAGATAAAATTCTATTCAGAAAAAGAATCAAGACCCATATAATGGATGTAATTTCAATTGTAAGTTCGTATGTATTGTCACACCAGTAAATGATCATAGGTTGGTATATAATATCAAATGTGAATTACCTTCAATGAATTTTTATGTGATATTTATGAAAATAAATTCAATCAAATTTTTAGATAACATCAATTTTAAATGGAGAGAGAATAATGAAATTTTCAAGAAGCAAATTCTTATAAACTTATATTGGTGAAGAATCATATAAATGACATGTCATCATCATACCATTAGTTGTATTCACTAATTAATTCAACATCTAATCTTTGGGGTGTAATTTTTATACCCTTATCAAATTATTCATATTTAAAATATTGGATAAATCCTGAATCAAATAAGACATTATAAATTATAGAGTGAATGGTATGTGTATATTTCAGAACTTTGTTATATTTCCCCACATCAGAAATAATGATCATGTGTGATTTTCCATTTTATCAAGTATTAATAGGTTTTTGACATCAATAATCATCATTTACCTTCATATTTTATCACTGGTTATCATAATTTACATACTCATTTCAGTTGAAAAACTTGAGTGTGGGTGGTGCTATAGGTTGTTCTTTATCTACCTTATTATCGAGCTTTTTCCTCCCATTAATTTTGTATTCCAATAACTGATGTCCTTTCTTTACACATAAAAAAAATTTACCAATCCCATTAAAATAATTTCCCCCTTGATTCCTTCTACACATCAAGTGTAAATTAAATATCATCTTCTTCTCTCTATGTTTTTTATAATTTTCGTGGAATTGAATATATCTTTTCTTATCAAAACCATGATATTGATTGATAAATCTATTCTAAATTTCCACCTATAATGTGAATTGAATTATTTCATTATATATAATTATTTATATTATGCATATGACCCTCTGGAGACTTGGTTTTAGGGCACTCAAAAATCAATAAACCATACTTTTAGGTTAGATGATAATACCTAAAGTATACCACACATGTATTATAAAATTTGCATCATATACTGTAAAATGGATTCACTATATTTATACTTTACCTCAAGTAATTCCTTATCAATTTTCATATGAATAATATGAATAAATTTCTTATTTAAAAATAAGACACTAAACTCATACTATTTCATGGATTAAATATCTTATGGTTATCTCATGTTCTTGAAAAAGAGTACACCATTGATCATTTGCACCTTACAAATGATAAATAGACAAAATAAATTTTCATGTTCTGAAATTATATAACATAAAATATATTTTCATTGTTACCAATCAATTTCTCAACAACTAATGGATCATAAAACCAACTAAAATAATGTGGATGTTTTCTCATGAAAGAATCAACATAATGTTATTCCCTACTTTTCTCATTTGGATGCTCAAAATGATTTATAGATTGAGAAATTTTTGTAACTATAAAAAGAAGATTTATCATTTTATCTCCCATAAAATTTGGTTAATGAGGAGGAAAAGAATTTCATTTTCTATCACATTCAGCATTAAGATGGATCCTTCAGGTTCTATCCATTGATTAAAACTAAAAATCATAGTGGGAAACTATATGTTCATGAAAAATCATTTATAGGTTGTATAAATCATGAAAAATTATTTTCAATCAATAACATATTACGTCTAACCAAGGTCATTCTTGGTCATCGTCTATTTAAATCCTTCATAATGGTTGATAAATAAAATTTGAATTAACCCAAAAATATGCCCCCAGATCCTTCAAATCAGGTGTTTAGTAAGAGAATTCTCACTGTACACCAGTATTTTGATCATTATATACTCAAAATACAATTTTTGGAGTTAATTACCTATATAAATCTGTTCCAAATCCACATCCACATGTATTATCTATATAGGGATGTATTTATAAGAAAATCACACTCCTTTATTTACCACAACGTAGGATCTTTTCCTATGCATTTGATTTTCCTAAGGGTTCTCATTAATGTTTTAGCATCTTAGTTTTTAAAGTTAGTTAAACCTTACTCTAATAAAAAATATAGAGACCCATTATTTTCATTCATAAATATTATTTCTTATTTTATAAATATTCAATACATCACGTTATGATTCTTGCCAAAATCGTATAAGTTTAGTGTCTTTGGAAATTTCAGTAAATAAAAAACTTTTTCATAAGAGATATATGTCATTTCCTACTAGTATCTTTATAAATATCACCCTTATTATACATATCATACTTAAAATTTTAACTCATAATTTTGGGAAAGAAATCATAAGAAGGGGTGATCTCAGATGCTCGATAAGGGTAAAAATGGAGATATCAAGGATCACTTAAGAATAACATGAGTATAAGGGTATGAGGATATGATTGTAATATTTTAAAACCATACAATACATATAATATTTAAAAATATTGTATCATTCCAAAAATATTGGCATTTCATAAGTCATAAGTTATTAAGGAATTAAAGAACATGATCTATGAGAGAATAACATTGGAAAACCCATAAGTTTGGGGAATACACATAAGAATAGAAAATCATTTCTTCAATAAAGTCTCATTTTCAATAATATCCTAGTAGATTGGCTACACTCCTTATTCTATATTATTCATAGTCAAGGTCCACTCTAAAGACTATCGTGGTGGAAAAAGTCTCTTATTGAACTTGGTATAATCCCCATTCATGCCCTTATTATCCCATGAAATATCCATTTTTACCCAATGAATTAGAGGGTTATATAATTCCAATCCCACCATCACATAATGAATATCACTAATATATGTTCCATAAGATCATAAATATTCATCATATTATAACCTATGAAAGGGAAATGGGTTTCATAAACTTTCCAATATTTCAGCATAGCATAACCCATGTAAAATAAATGGGATTCATAAACATCTTTTCATCATAATCATAAACCATACATATAAATAATAAGGATTTTTTCATTGGATCATATCTCCAGTATCATAAAATGATGTCATCTTACATGAAAAACACCTTTAAAAGATCACTTGGAACATTTCTTGAGTAAAATACCATTTTCAATTTCAAATCACTTATTTAAAATCGAAAAATTTCCCAAATATTAAAGAAAAAAAATTTAAAATAGCATTGAGGAAGTTTAAAAGAAGTCTTAAATTAATTATTATTCATGATGGTGGGAAATTATACCCATTATGTGTATATTAGAACAAAAAATCATTTTCTTTTTTGGTAAAAAGTAAAAATAACATCTGTTGAAAAACTGTAAGGATGTTGATTTTAAAAAAATTTGTTAAAAAATCAGTAATATTTAAAAAATATATAAAATAAAAATATGGGAATATAAAATAATTCTTGAAAACTTTTTTAGAAAACTTGGATATGGAATAAAAATTATTTTTCGACCAAAAAAGATAGATAATATTATTTTTCATTAAAAACATCATTTTGGTATCATTAGATATTAAAGAGACAAAAATTAAAGGGAAGCATTTAATATCTAGAAATAACCATATGAGATGAAAATTCATGATTTTCTTTAGAGGTATTTCATAAAATTTCATCATCAAATACATAATCATAAAAAATCCTAATAAACTATGAGATTGTAACATAAATCCCTTACATCAATTATTACTTGCATAAAAATATCTCTAAACTATGGTATAATAAATTTAAATTTAATATAATTATATAATAGAATAATTTACAATTTTATAGTAATATATATTTTCCACTTATAATATTTTAACCCCCTATTATTAATATCTAGTTATTAAAATCATCATTTTCGGGTGTTAACTGTTTTTATGAAAATTGTGGATCGGGGGTTTTGGTCCTTGAACATTAATAATGGTTCCATAATAAACATTATTTTAATTTTGATATAAATATCATATATATTCATTATATATATGTAGAGTTATCTACAAATAATATAGATAAAAAAATAATTAGATTGTTTATGAATATAGTAGGCCATACAAATGCATGAATGTTTTTTTCTCTTTTCAACAAATGTAAGTAAAGAAATTTAAATAGTAATTAACCTTTAATGATTCATTATAATATCATATAAAGCATATAAATTACATAAATATATCCTTATTACCGTCCATGTGATGTATAAATGAGTCGTATAGCTTCGTGGAGGTGGTTGACTACATGTACGCATAAGTGACGACAAAATTTTACAACAGATGGGAAGGTTAGAATGTATATATCCTCTAATGGCCTGAAGGCCTTAATTTTTTTTTTTTGATTTTTGATAATCTACCTTTCAAGGGGTGAGTTGGAACCCTTAAAAGGAATGTAGGTGTAAGTATTACATGGCCCATAGGCCTTAGAGGAATTCATTTCCCATAGGCTTCAAACATTACATAGAACCTAGAATAACTACTTGGAACAGCTCCTCCCCAGCATATTCATTGTGAAATCTGCTCTCCACCTTCGAATGGATGTTTGGCTAGTATTTCTTGTGCATTCACATGCTTTTCCTGATGAAAGGTGTCATACCCTCTCATTCTTGCAATCTGTTTAGCTTCTGCTATGGTGAAAGCTCCTTGCTCTTCCTCCTTCAGAAGTTTGTTCCTTTGTAGGTTGTCTGGTTTTCATATGCACTTAAGGAGGCCTAAATTCCTTGAGGTGGCCCGAAGGCCTTACGAACCTGAAGGCATGGGTGGTCCAAAGGCCTTAAAGGACTCGAGGACCAAATTGGTGACCCGAAGTCCCAAACAGGGGAATATTCTCGGCTGTTACAGTGCCAAACAGTGCATGCTACAGTTCCTACTACAGTACCTGCTACAGCTCTGCATAGTTACAGCTCTCACACATATGCATGAGCGATACTTCCACCTTCCATTTGTTGGTAAAGAGGGAGAAAAATGGTGGTTCTATAATTATTATAAAATCATAGTAAATTTATTATAGTGAAGATTTTATTTTATTATTAATACTGCATATTTAAATTAGGAAAAAGGAATAATATATTTAAAGAGGTTGAGTAGAAATATTACTTCTTCTCTTGTATGCCTCATTTAAATCCCTTCTTAATGATGATTTGAATGATATTTTAAGAAATAAATAACCTGCAATACATGTATTGGGAATTATGCAAGATTATTTTTCATGTTTTAGTTGAGATAAATTTCTCAAAGTGATATAAAGATGATAAAAGATAGGTGTACTTTTATAAGGGAGGGAAAGGACACACTTGGAATTATGAAAACAAATTAAATAAAATTAATGTATTTATGAAATAAATTCTTAAAAATATCCATTAATTAAAATAAAAATAGGATATGGACGATATATTATCATAAAATGAAATTCATATAGGTTTGGGTTTCATTTTAAACCTTAAATTTTTATTTAACCCCTTCATTAACTAATTTTAACCTTAATTACGGTAAAGACTATTTCATTTCTAAAGGGTTATAAATTTACTTATAAGGTAAAACATAGCTCATAACTAAAAAAGATATAAAAAAATTTATAAATTATAATCCCAATTATACTATTTAAATAATTTAATTATTTATAAATAATTTAATCAAATATTATTTTTCTTAAAATATCATTAATGTCATTTTTGACAATATACATTTAATTTGACTTTAAAGGAATCAATATAGATCTAGAATTCAAATATAAACCATTCACACACTTAATATGTTATATTAATTTATAAAATCCTTGGGAAATAATAATACACCCAAAAAATATTACTTTTAGAATTTTTAAAATTATTTACATGATTTTCCTACTATTTTCATAAGCATTTGATACACATTATTCAAGAATTTAAGGTAATTAATTCATCATTAAAAATTAAAAATAAATTAATATGATAAAAATTTAATTTATATTTCAAATAAACATTTAGAAATTAACTTAACCTATTTTTATCCTTATGTAAACAAATCAGTGATATAAAATCCAAGACACTCACATTTTTGGAATTTTCATTACATAAAATAATATAAATTCCATTATCAAGAGAAATGAATCCAAAATTCCATATATTATAATTTTGGATGTATATGTTCTAATTTATCCCATTAAATAAAAATAATAAAAGTTTTTAGTTTATTCTGAGAACTTATTTCTCGGTTTTAACCATGTTTTACTCATTTTACACTTACCGATGAGACAAATATTTACCACAATTACTATTAATAATGACAAAAAAATAAAAAAGTTACTATTTAGAAAATTTAAAATGCATGATTGTAAATATGGTATCCATTTTTCAAAATTCAATCTCTAGAAGTTGAATAAATAAATTTAATATAAATTTTTAAATCACAAGGAAAACTATTCTCAAAAAAACAATTAGCATTAAATTTACTTATAAAAAGTCAAGAATATTACAGATTAAAATGGAATTAATTATATGATTATAAATAAAATGGATAATATTTTACTTTATGAAAAAATCAAAAATATAATTGTACTTTTAAATTACTTGGTTTAATGGAAAGAAATTAGAGAATTTGAAAATATTTATTTTTTATTTTCACTGAAAAATCAATCACTCACTCAAAAATAACTTCTTATAACAAAAACCGTGAAAATTATGGGGTCAATATTAGTTAATCCCATAGGTTTCATAATAATAAAAATATATATAAAATCATTTGGAGTATATCCAATGCTACCCGAAATAATGAGGATCTCACTGGGATTAACTTGCTTTCCAGATTATCCATCAAAAAATTTCCATCCCTCCAATTGTGAGAAACCTCCATGTCATGGATAATGAGAGACCTACACATAATAATATGATAAAAATATACCATTTAACTTTAGAACTATCATTTAGAAATATGAGTAGAATCTTGGAGTTAAAATCAATGATGGAAATATTAATGTTTTCTTGCATGCAAAGAGTGAGATTGTTGAGCATGGATCTCACTTTAGCCTACATGGATATTCCCATGCGATAATATGCATAGAAACTAAACACAAAAAATCCCCCCTAGAATCACATAAAATACATCCTCCTCTCATATAACCCTAATAAAAGGACTCGTCCACATTCAACATAAGACCAACATGAGGTGTATTCCATTGAACCAACCTTCCTTGAGTAATTACACCATTGTTTGTAGGATAATATGCCACCCTTGAGAGAATCCCCTTATGTTAACCAAATACTCACCATTGAGGACAATGAAACTAAGATACTCAAATAGATATTAAATAAACACTTTAAGATAGATATACGAGAAATACATTCCTTAAATATGCATGTTCTGATCCTCCCAGGTCACCTAATACACAGTGAAAAACACCATGACTTGAAAATAAACCTCATGGGAATGTTGGTTACCCCCTAAAAAGAAAAAAATATATAATGTTTCACATTATATCAGCCTACCCAAAAATACCCAACCTCTGTTTTATGATCTCCCATGAAAATCCATCCCAGTCACCCTAAAATATAAGTATCATTCTATCTCAATATTAGGTCTCTCGCAACCCATGCAGTGTGAGGCCAATTGTATTATTTTATTCTAAATATTATAATCCATTGGATGTTACCTATTACAAATACTCTATAAATTAAATTTCATTTTTGTTGGGATCTTCTTGAACATAGTTTTGTAGCCTTCTCATCAATATCCCTCTCACTATGCATAAAGAAACTATATTCCAAAGATAAAGAATGGCCAAAATTTTAATCCAAAAACACACACCTATATAATACATATAAAAGAAAAATCAAATTTAATAAATGCTTTTTACCCTCATTAATAGAGGTCAAAACAAATCTACGATGTAATATCGCATGTATAAAGGTAGTATCTATAATTGAACATCTAGGGAAGAAAAGAACAATATCTTACTATTTATCTTTCCAGTAGTGGATATCCCTTCGCTCAACCACCCATCTAACATTATCCTTAAAAATATAAAAATGGATGATCATATAGTGATACAGGATATATAATCTATTAGAATTCTCCACCCATCTAACCCATTCGACAGTATATTTTTCCTTCATGAATTTTTCTAAGAGTTATTTCCCTTCGATGACATCCTAATCCATTTTTTCCACTATGCCATGCATGGTCATATCCATTCTCTTTATGTTGAAACCTCTTTATGCAATGGTCCCATGAATTATTTTCTAGTATTTTCAATGGAACTTCCAATCCTATTTTAATTCCCTTATGAAAGAGTTCATGATTGTTTCTAACCACATGATAATGAATTTGGGTGCTTTAATGGCAGAAAAAATAATCATTGGCAATGATGTAAGGACACTATTAACCATTCTTATCTATCCCCAAAAATTAATGAAACTTATTTTCTTATTGAAAATGAAAGTAGATATATGATTAAATAGATCCTTGAATAACACCATTTTAATTCACCCATCTGAAATAGAAGTACCTAAATAAACTATCGGGTGTAGCCTTATTTAAATGGCTGAATTCTCCATAATCTTCCTCCCATGTCGGTTCGAACATAATTTTTAGATTAAGAGTATTCTAATTTTTAATTTTATCACATTTCCACTTAATGAATCATTAATCTTATTTATTTTATTGAATCATTCAATGGATTTTATCCTGGAATTTATAAAGAATAAAATTTCATCAGCAAACATTAAGTGAGAAACCATTATTGTCACAAATATTTTCTTGAATGGGAACATATTCATTATGGAAATTTCATATTGGATTTTTATATTCAATTCTTTCTATGATAGAATAAAAAACTGAGTAAGACCAAATATCCCTAACACAGACCATGAATTGATTTAAAGAACTGAAAACTACTACCCATAAGAAATATGGAGATCCAAAGAGATGCAAAGAATCTAAATAGTAAATCACATGCCCATCTACTAGAAAACATTCTTTCCTTGGACCTAAAAAATAATCCCCACTCCATCCTATCATAATCCATATCCATGTACACCTTTATCATGATATTATATCCAATAGATTTTCTTTTCATATCATCCCAAATCTCCTTTGTAATCTCAATATCCCCGTGAATACTATGACCCTGAATAAACCCATGATGCTATTCCAAAATGATATATGGAAGCACCCATCCCATTCTTATGTTAATAATACTGGTAGGAATCTTCTAAGATAAATTTTATAAACAAATCAGTCTATATTGGTTAAAGATCATCGGATCCTTGAAATTTGGTATTAGAACCTGCTTGGAGGCACAAAACGCTCTAGGGAGATGACCCCCTTGGAATAATTCTGACACCACATCAATCACTTGAAGAAGGATGATATCCCATGACACAACATAAAAGGACCTAGGAAGTCCATATGGTCCTGATGAACTTTTGGGATCCCGGGAAGAATTTATTTTCTGATCTCTTTATTATTTGGAATGACCTCTATATCATCATTATCATATTATTCCACCAATACTAGAATTTTTTCCTAGAAGTTGTCATTTATAAATCCCCTATAGAATTCATTATATATTGATGGTATTTGGACAAAAAGAAGATCCTTGAAAGGAATTTATACTAACTTTCCATGCACTTCCACATCCCTCGAGTATATTCCATCATCCAACAGGATATTGATCTTCCTCAAATAAATCCTCACCTTCATACTGTAATGGATAAATCTTGTATTTCTATCTCCCTCCCTTAACAAATGGTCCCTAAAATTAACCATTTCTACTCTCTCTAATTCTGTAAGCTTTCATGAAAGAAGAATTTGTTTTTCCATCATCATGGAAAACATATCATCATCCTAGATCTCTTGAAGATTCTCTTCCACCACTCTAATGTCCTACTTGAATAGTTATAAGAAATAATTGTGATTGGGCCTATTGTAATTCCATTCCTGAAGGTAACATTTAATTATCTTGATATTTTCAACAATTCATTCCCTAGATTCTCACCTCACCGGTTGGTACAAATAGTTTTTTACAAGATAGAGAAAATATTTATCCTAGAACCAGCTAGTTGATAAGTATCACTTGCAAAGAACTGTGATCTCCCTCTTAAGGTGAACCATAAGAGGATAATGGTCTGAGAGAATTTGAGTTAAATAAATAACTTAAATCTATGAGAAATAATCAATACCTTAATTATTATATAAACATCCTTCCAACTTATACTAAATTCTATCCTTTCTATTTTTTTTATTTCACAACATGAATGGGTTTCCTAGAAAACCCATTTCAAAGAGACTATTAGAATCCTAAAATCATTGAAATAACACATCTCTTTGAATGATTATTCAACACCACCCTTCTTACCTAACATGTCAGTGATAATGTCTAAATATCTAATTAAAAACTAGAATATAATTCCTAGTTAAAATGAAGAGAGTTTCTTCCAAAGTTCAAACTTCCTGGTGGTATCACACTTAGCATAAGAGAAGCAGAAAAATAAGGAAAAACTACTGTGGACACCTTTTAGTGATATCATAAGAATAAATCTCTAATTTTTCCAATTAATTGTTGCACCACCAAAAGACCCATATGTGGTTATTTTATGGATAACCATGTATGCAATATTTAAACCCATTATTTGTCCAAAACTTTTATAGGGAATCCACCTTTTATTTTGGTCCCAAAAATAACCATAATAGTCATTGGGTGTTTCCAAGCCTTGGATTCCATGAAATCGCATTTAGCTTGATCCCCAGACCCCTTCCATTCTAAACAATAATAGAGGAAATTATTGAGGAGAGTTGTTGGCCTTATGGCCTTGATATATACTATGAGAAAAAACTGATGATGGTTGAGGGATCTAACATTTTTCTAGTCCAAGAGACATAATGATCAGATCTTAACTTCATCTGGGACCTTATCATTAACCCCAAAATATTTGATTCTTTTTCATTATTCCCATAATTTTTCCCTAATCCTTATATTGGGGAGACTTAGTGGGTAGGTACTTAAATGTTTCTAAAATATCCATTAAAGGGTTTTAAATGTAAGTTTTCTTTATTTTTTCATTTAAATGGTCAATTCCTCATAGATCACACAACATGCACGCCATCTAGAAGAGGTTAGACATTTTCCCCAGATAACCTTTTTGCTTTTTCATATTAGTGAGTTTTATGTTTCTTTACTTATGTATCTTATGGTTATTCATTAAAGAATAATCTATCTTGTGCTCTAGGTCAAACATCTTTGATAGAATATTACTGTATTAGAAGGTCACATAGAATTTAGCAAATAAAATCGAGGTGGTCCTTCTAGTAACATGAGTGAGATAGACCCTATGTGAATTGGATAATCCCTATAATATTGATATATACAACTTTATGAACTGGTGAATATTTTTTATAGTCATGATGATAAATCAATCCATTTATAGTAACCACCACTTTTAGGATATTGGACTTTTATTCATCAAGAATTATAAAAATATTTATTGTTTGATAACATATGGTAGATATAATATGAAAATTATTAATAGATAATATTAAATAGAAAATATCACTTTTATATTAGTAGAGTTTAAGTCTAGGGATATTTTAGGTTGAATAGATTTGACTAGATGAGAGAAGTAGTCTACCTAGAAATAGTAAGGAAAAACCTTATGTGAGTTGGGGCTTAATGGGATTATAGACATCCTTGGAAAGGTGGAATTTAGTCTTGGGTCATGAATCTTGGATCATTTTTTGTGTTTCATGGTCACATAATGAGGAATAAAAAATTCAAGGGAAAGATATAGAATGTATCCTCCAAATGTGAGCATTATGCACAAGTGCATGAAATTGAATGTAACTAATCTACTTGAGTAGTTGGGTTATCGGTTTTTTAAATTATAAATCAAGAAATTTTAATATATGGTAATGAAATAGTATATATATTGGGTATAATAACTATACATATTATAATTATGGGTTTCATTTCAATGGTGGGTGGATGTACCTAGATTAGAGTGGTTTCCCCTTTGTATGAAGATGCCTTTGGTTGAAAATCCATATTTTGGGAGCATATATAGATCCATGTTAAGGGAATGTGTGAAAATTCAAAAACAAGTGTCTTTCATAGTCAAATATGCTTATTATCGATAGTCAAAAAGATTTTCTAGCATTCAAGCACTTCATAAATGAAGTAGATTTATGAAGGAAATAAATATTCGAGAAGAGTTCAGAAACCCTAAAGGTTATTCCACTATATAAGGAATAAACACTCACAGTTAGTAGATATAGAATGTCATCACTTTAAATTTTTCATGAACTAGTGAGTGTAGAATGAAAAAACTGTGTTTTCTAAGACTATTGGTTGGACCCTATTATATTTGGGACTTTTTCTAACTTCTATGTAACTTTATCATAAACCCTTAAATAAGGGGGCTTCACAATAAGAGACTTTAATTTTATTTAGGATTCCCCGAATGGATGTTCTTATTAGAAGGTTTTGTTCCTCTTTTCCTATCAGATTAAAGTCCTATAATTTGGACCATTTAAGGATAGAGTTTTAGTTTGTATAACTCTGACCAACACGAATTGATTTTAAGGATGTACTACTATGATTAATTAGTGATAAAATCTATACTATAAGTACTTGAAAAGAACCAAAATGCATGGTGGTATTTTATATAGTAGATTTTATCAAAAAGGGGGTGCACAAAGTTTAAGGTCATGATTCCTAAACTAGTGGGGTGAAAATGTTAACGAATATTATTCCATTGTAAAGCATTAAAATATTTTATGAAATATTTTTGAATCCAAGAATTGATATAGCATGAGATTTAGAGTCTAGGTGAGCCTCAGTGTTAATGTAAAATATATTAAATATATTATAGCACATGAATGAATTTTTTTTAAATAATTGAATAACTCATAAATAGATTCTTGTATGAAAAAAAAGACTGTCATTGAATCTAGAGTACATTTTTTACCCTAGCCATGACATAATATTTATTGACATTCACTGTCAGGTCTTAGTGTGGTCATGGGTGGAATATTAAATAATAAACTAATTTATTAATTTTTTATATATTTATTTATTTATTTATTTTCCATGACCTAGCCTTATCTTATTTATTCCCACTTATGGAAAATCCCTAGGCTTTTCTTCATAGTCCTAGGGATTTTAGTGGAGAACATGGAGGATGTCTTGGGTAATGACAATGGATCGAGGATTGTGATTGATTATTAAAGGATTTTCTTCACCAATAGAAGTTACAGATCTCACCAATGATGGTGATGCAGAATCATTATACATCATATATCCATAAAAACTCATGTTAGGAATTTTTTTGTTATATTTATCCCATTTTTTATCATCTTGTGTCGAGAAAAATAATTCTTTTAACAATTTGATTCATGGGTTGATAGTTGATTCATGGTTGATGTTTTGTCTTCATTGAAATAGGAATTTGATGTTGGAATGATTATTTCCTCTTTATTAGTCACACTATGATGCTAAATCAAGGATAAAACAAACAATGTATGAGGTTAATTCCACTATTTTTATTTTATTTTTTTCTTCTATAGTTCCCTACACATTCAACATTTACATTCCTTTTTTGTAGGTGGTTCGATGAATACCTAGCAACTGATCATTTCATGTTCGATATTTAGATAAACGGATGTATTCAATAGGATTGGATACAGGATCAGTGATGTGATCAAAGTGAAAAGTCAAGATTGAGGATATAGATTCAGATTTGGAGATCATAGACCATTTATTTTTTCCTACTTATCATGGTGGTAAAATGGGAGATGTAATGTGAGCAGATTGATGGATGAATTCATATCACCGGGTACAGAATGGCTCAGATGATCCTATATCCTTGATTATTGGTAGTTCTGGTGGTGTAATCAATATCTATGGTGGTACTGGTGATAGATATAAAATATCCTTGATTTTGGAATGTAATTTGAGGAACACACATCATTTGGTCCCCTCTTATGGTGTTATGGTTTACACAAAGAGAAAAATATAACATTCCTTGTGATTGATTCCATAAACCATATGAACTTGAGTTGGAAGCTTAGTGTGTACCCTTAGGGTTCATGGGAATGGAAATGGTGATGTACATGGGAAAGGTTAGAGTACACGAGCATGGTTTAGTACATATACTTGGCCAAGTACAAAATAATGGCCAGAGTACATTGGCATGACCCGAAGTACCTGAGAATGGGATGTAGTAAATAAACTTGAGTGGGTGGAATAAGTTGAGTGAACACCTGACCACTACAATCCATGTATCCTAAAAGGAAATTATGTGTATATATAGAATGGAATACCATGTGAGATGGATATACATGAGAATGCCTAATGAAGTAAAGACACATTTCATGCTCCCAATACACATTGTTCACTTTCTCCAAGGTAGGTTGATTCCCTATACTTCTTCAGTGTTAATAATTATCATTTGGATTTATTTCTTTAGTCCATCTCAATGATGGTATAGCATGGCATTACATCCTTAGTATAGTATTTTGATCCCCTCTATGGGTTTTTCTTGGATAGTTTTTTAGGAATACCTTTATAAAGCCTAGGGTGGGATCCTCTATTATATTATCTTCCCTAGTCGGGCTTTGAGTAATCTTCATGACCAACATACATGGGCATATGATCCTCTATTGAGTGTGTTTTTTCATATAGGGTTTGTGGTTTCCCCCAATATTTATAGGTGTGATCCCCTATCTGTATATCTTTCTTTTCATGATTCTAGTGAGTGCGTATTCATTGTAAGACATGAAAAAGACAACCTATCACCTGAGAGACATTACTGATAGCATGTCTCATAGAGTGAGATCTTCTAGATGATATTTACCTTTATTCTTTGAGTAGAATTATGTGGCTATAAATATGGTTGAGAAAACATTGAGACTTGGTGTATTTTATGATTTTATTTGGGGTAATGTTCTTATTTTTATGTCTAGTATTCAAATTGACTTTCCTTTATGATGAGGATTTGACTACTCTCTTGATTATTTGTGTTTTAAATTTTTAGGGTGCCCTACTATGTATTGTTATACTCACACCTACATGAAATATTCCCAAACATGTCATGTCATAGAGTGATGAAGGACATTTTGATGGATCACTTAGAGGACCAAGAGCAGGTGGATCATAGTATACTAGATAGACCATGTTAGTTAACATGTTTAGCATTTGATAGTTTCCCCCTTCTTCTTAGTAGTTTGGACTCTATATTTGTTTTTGGTGGGCTTGTATTTGGTATTTCATTCATTCTAGTACTTTTTTCAAAAAAAAATTGTGGGATATAAATATATTCATGTATTTTGGAATCAGTTTTTCTTTACCTTTTAGAATTTTATGGGTATTTAGATATCAGTGTGTGTGTATAGGTACTTTGGATATGTACTCCCATGTGATAGATATTCCTAATAGATACTTGTTTCCAACCATTGACATATTAGAGAAATTCTTGGCATGTCACACTCTACTTACCACTAGACAAGAAATCCCTGATGGGTTAAGCCATGATAGAGTTGTATTAGAGGAGTTATCTATCTTAGTACTAGAGTTTGAAGATAGTCTAGTTGTGATTACTATTTTGGGAAATTGGGAAATAGTTTTAAACTGTTTTGAGTTCTATTCCTAGCCTAGGGAACCTTGTGTTGGTTTGATGGATAACATATCCACTCACAGGTACTTTGACAACCTGTTTGTTGAATTGAAACATGTAGGCACTGGCTATACGAAAAACATTGGTACATACATCATATAAGAATGGGTTGTGGTCTCCATTTACTTCTTAATTCAACTCCCTAGATATACTCTTTGATTGTGTAAAATGTCTTTTAACCTAATTGTATGTTTCTATGATGAAAGTCGATGATGTTCCTATAGTATATTTGATAGTATGACTCGATGGGTAATGAGGACTCCATGGAGGGGCATGATCACATTATGGTTTTCTTTCTAGGTGGAAATCAGGTGGTTTTTACACGTATGATTCTATAAATAGTTCCACCTATAGTGGTTTAAGTGGATACATCATGTCATAATAATATATGGATGGATATAATGATGAAATATGATGATGCACTTGAGCTGAGCGTGTGTCATGGGCTTCTATAGCAGGGAATGTGTGGGGTCTGGGGAGAGCAGGACCCAGTGATAGTAAGCATGTGATGCAGGTCACAGCATATGAGGATCTTTTATTTATGATGATATATGGACAGTCAATTTAGATGGATCAAAGTGGTTTAAAGAAGAGAAAGGATGGGCGCCCTTTTATAAGGGGGTGAGAGGACACACTTGGAATTTCTTAAAAGGGAAAAATATAATAAATTCATTATAAATCCAAATGATTCCAAATGGACATAAATTTGATGAAAATGTATCTAGGGGTGAAATAATATCATCAAATGAAATTTAGATATATTTTGGTTTCTATTTTATGCCTTTTCATTTTTATTAATCCCATTGTTAATTATTTTTTACCTTCACAATGGTAACAACAATTTTGATCACAAAGGGGTAATAATTTCACCATAAATAGACAATTGACTCATAAAAGGACCATGTATGATGTGGTCAACCATATTTCATTCACATGGATGATGATGAAATTTTGATGAATTTTAAATCATTTATAAATTAATATATATTATAAAATATCATTAATGTCATTTTTGGAACTATTCATTTAATTTGACATTAAACACCCCATGAAAATGTTCAAATTCAAATATAATCCTTATAAAAACACTAATATGTTATATTTATCTAAAAAATTCAGGGAACACTATTACTAAACTAAATTATATTAGAGTTAATATTTTTGAAATCATTTATTTTTTTATTATTATTGAATAAATATTGTATTAGCATTACACAAGTATTTAAGTTAATTATTTAATCCCCAAAATATAGAAATAACTTTCCATTAGGTATATAATTTAATTATTCAAAAAATGAACACTAATATTCATTCACAAATTTCTTTTATCTCTATGTTAACACATAATATATATTTATAACTAAGAGACCAGTATTTTGTAACTTTCTTTCCTTTAAATATAATATTGGTCATTTTCATGGAGAAGTATCCCTTAAACATTTATATTTAGAGACTAAAGAGATGATGGTAAAATACGCATCATATAATAAGAATTTAGATGAAAAATAGTGATCTTAACACTTCATTTTTACATAGATTGATCTCATTTACATTTTTTGTGGTAATAAATATTATGACATTTACTATTAATAATGCCAACAAATAAAAAGGACCTATTTAAAATATTTAAGCCAACTGATTCCAAATATGGAATCAATTTTATCAAATTCATTACTCATGATTTGGAAATATTACATTTTAAATAATTTTTCAAAACCTTATGAAAACTACTTTTTATAAAATAATGATTTTAAGCATAAAACTAGATTTATTCATATCACATGAAAAGTAAAAATATTTGATGAATATTAAGACATTTTATTTAATTTATAAAATATATATTTTACTTAAAAAATTCAATTATAGGGATTAACTTAATTTATTAAGATAAAAATACATTGGGTGTATAAAAACAATTTTTTTAAAATCATCCCTTTAACATTCAAATGATTTAATTTTTTATTCCTAAAAAAATTGATAACAAAATAATTTATTTTACACCCATTTCAACCATAAATTTTTCATAAATTGGTTAATAATTTTCTTACCCTCCAACTAAAAAGTTAGTTTATAATGGTATAATATATTATAGTTTATTTTGACATGGGTTTGCATGCTTTTCAAGCTGTCAAAAAAATATATTTGACGAGAAATATTTCATAAAATATAAAGGTCTTACATTCTACCCCCCTTTAAAATGAATTTACACATATAAATATTTTTACTATAGTATAAAAATAGATGATATATATATTTCATCACATCCTTAGGTTCCCATGTAGCTTCTTCAAATTTATTATTTCTCTAGAGAACTTTAGCAAGGTTAGTAGTCTTCTTCCATAGCACAATATCTCTATGATCCAAGATTTCTACCGACGGTTCCTCATAGGAAGGATCATTCGGTAATAATAAAACCTCTGAGTACATTATGTGATAAGGATCAAGTATGGGGTTACATTTTTAGGCCCAAAATGGTTCTTAGATACCCTAATAGGGGGGGTGAATTAGGGTATGGATATTCTTTTTGAAATTCTTTTTTCCCCACTGGATCTTGACCCTTTTATTATAATGGACACTTTATTTCCAATTAAGTGGATTTGATGATCTTATTATTTCCTTATTTATCTGATCATGATGAATTGGATGTAAATCAGGAGTGAAAACATAATGACACATAGATTAATTACTTGGTTCACCCTCACTGGGCTACATCTAAGGACCATACAATGGAAATACACTGATGTACCAAATAAACTAAGGATAACTACCAAAATAAGGTTTGGGATAGATAAATTAAATGCCTAGGCTCACTAACATTGCAATTTTTAGGGACAACTCACTTTTTTTCTAGGGTCACTCCCTAAATCATTTATTCGATCACTCATTGTTGGTGGAAAGGATCACCTTCTTCATCTTCCTTTATTCACTACTCTATAAAATATTCATACATAGTTTATAGACATGTAGGTCCATTCAGTAGAAATAATGAATAAATCCCCAATAATAGAGAGATACTAAGTTGGAGTTATACTTTTATTCAATTAATGAATACCACTTTACCCTAGATTTACTAGGCAATCCCTTTTCAGCACTTCCGTGATGTTCATTGGTTTTCACGAAGCTCACCTCTTTTCTAAATCTCAAAAAAACTTTTTGAAGCACATTCCTTTAATGAAGATCAAATATCCATTAAAAAGAAATTTCCTTTCAAAAATATCAATCATCATTCATGAAGATCAATAATTTCATGAATCTCACTTATCCTTCATCAATATCACAAATTTTGGTTGAATATTTATAGACTTTGTGAACCTAAAAACTTTTGAAATGCTTATAACATTCAGTCGGCTTTCATATCCTTTACGCACTTCCTTTCTTCGGGAACATTTTTGAAATAAAAACCTGTGTGAGAAAACTTCATGAATTCAGATCCTTTGAATCTAATTTATGTCTTAATCTATTTTTTAGGGGCATAGGGGCATATTTATACGAATTTCCACCCATTCCCAGACCTTCCATCCCCATATTCACCTTTTCCCTAAGATCTCCAATTTTTTAATGAACAACCCTATTTCACGATGCTTAAGAAAACAATTTCCATTATTAAAGCTTCTCTTAGTCATTTAGATTCACCATGAACCCTTCGTTCAATTTTAATACTCCACTTCTCATAGTCATGGAGATTACCGTTAACCCTTCATGCAATTGTGATGCAACACACCTTTATGAAACCCAGCCTTCGTGACACCAAATGCCTTTGAAAATAACATTTCCTTAATAAAACTAAATTCTCCACAAAAATAATTATCTTCTATATTTTATGATGCATTCATGTAAATCACGCTTTCATAATGATTGAGCCATCCCCAAAATTTTGGACCCCAAAAATTTGGCGAATACTAGGAAATTGTGCCACCTTGTTTATGCACTTTTATATACCACATCATGAGAATCCATTCCTTTGCCATGAAGCCGTGTAAAAGTAATTTTTCAAAAATCTCTCTCAACTTCCACAACTGACCTTGGAAACATTATTTTTCATCAAACACAATCAACCCAAAAACACTCCAATGTTACCTATAGGGAATTTTTTCAGACATAAATGGACCACATCATGAAATTGAGAGAGGTTAAGTGGATGGACCAAGTGATAATCTTTCATTCCTAATAAATTAAGAATATTTAAAGGGAAAAATACCTAGGTCACAACATTCCCTTCTTTATAAATCTCATAACCTTCTTCCATTGTTAAATTTAAAAAAAAAAATCTCACCAACATCCAAATCTAGATCACACCAACAATTTTTGGAATATCTTTTTTATCGACTCTATGCTTCCTTGATGTACTATTAGATGGTTCTAACTTTATATGCCATTTATTCATCTATCTCAGGTCACAATATATTTAATTCTCCAAATTCATCCCATAATATTTGAGTTCTTGTCCTTTTTATATATAGGGCTTCATAAGAATCCATCTAAATTCCCAAGTTAAAGATATTATTGTAAGAAAACTCGACTAGAGGAATATAATGATCCGAAACACATTTTAATTCCATAGAATAATGTATTGCCATATCCTCTAGGTTATTAATGTATCTCTCTGACTGACCATTTATATGAGGATGATAATCAGTTCTAAAAGTCCATTCAATATCCTGAGCCCGCTAAATACTTTTAGAAATATTTGAGTTAAACCTCATATCCTAATCACATATAATAGAATCTGTTACTTCATGAAAACATTATTCTTCCTTAATGTATATCCTAGAAATTTGGTCTAATGATAAATAATCTCTAATATCAATTATGTGTTCTTAATTTGTAATGTGATTGACTACAACCTAAATAGCATTATGGCCTTTAGACATTTTAGGGAGTTCGATGACAAATTCCATGGTGATGTTTTACCATTTCCATTTAGATATGGGTAATGATTGTAATATAGCCTTAGACATCTATCTCATAGCCTTAACTTGATGACATGCTAATCACCAAGATATAGACTCAGCAATATCTCTCTTCATGAAGTCCCACCATAAATACTCTTTTATATATCTATATATATTAATACTTATAGGATGATTAGATAATGAAAAACTATGAGACTAATCCAATAGATTATTTATAAAATATGGTATTTATGGAAGACATACATAGTTTTGGAACATTATAATTCCATAAAAATCAAGGATTAACTTATGAACATTTCTCACATTCTTTTGTAGATCTAAAAATTTCTTTTGTTCCTATTAAAAATTTACTTGGATAGATGGTTGAATACTCATTTGAGAAAGATAATATTTATCCCATTCTATCAATATTTCATGATTCATACATTAAAAATCCAAAAATATTGGATCTTTTATGATATTCATCATATCTTTAAGATAACACGATCCTTTGGACTCAGAGCATTTTCCACCTTCTTCACTTTCTTATATTGGTAATGTATTTAGAAGTTATAATCATTAATCAGCTCTAACCATCTTCTATAGAACCAATGAAACTCTTTCTATGTGAAAATATACTTTAAAATTTTATGATTAGTATATATATCATGTAACACCCCGAGCTTCCATGATACGCTTCTCTTTTAATAATGCAATAGCTTGCATTGTATGCAGGTTCGAGATTCAACACACCGTGGCCAATCAAAATAGCTATTATGAATAGTAATACCGAATTTTTGAAATTATATATATTTTATATTTCAAAATGGACTTCATTTTTGGATTCGAAATATCAAAATTAGCCTATGTTGAATTTTTGGTATTTTTCTGAGAACTTCTAGTTTTTTTTGAATAGTGAAAAATACTTAAAAACAAAATTTTTAATAAAAATAATTTATAGTGATAAATTATACTATTGAGTGATTTTAAAGTATAATTAGAATATATTTTTACCATTTTATCCAATGGTGGTCATTAGAATTAATTTCACTTTGGAATTGGACATAAACAATTGTCAATCTTTTGATATATATTGTTTCTTAAAAACACGCTATTTGTTGTGATAGCGGGAATTAATTATAAAATTAATTAATACAACTTATATATTTGTAATTTTGTAAAATAGACATCATTTTTGAATTTGGAATATCAATTATAGCTTAGGGTGAAATTTTGGCATTGTTATGAAAAACTTCAATTTTTGATGAATAGTGAAACCACTAAGTGGTAGTTAAAAAAACCGATTTTTCATTTAAATGAAACATTACCACTTCTGTGATTTGATTTTCAAAAATCCAACATACATGGTTTTCATTAGGAAGTAAAGTGTGGTTCAATGGGAATAAAATAATTTTTTGGTGAATAGTAACTTTTAAGTTTAATTAATCGCGATTAAAGGTAATTATTGTAATTTAAGGTAAGGATAATGTTATAATAATATGAAATGAGCTTTACACATGTCCTACCACTATTGGATGAGTCATAGCCGACCACTACAATCCATGGGTCAACTTGGGGACCCCATGGAGCCACTTTGGTAGGAAAATGACATTAAAAACCTTTTATTTAATGTTATAATAAAAATTTCACAAACATGAGTTGTTTTACTAAAACAATTCTTAAATGGGGTTATAAAAGTAATATGTTTTACTATAAATATTAATTAAAAAGATAAAAAGATTTCCTACATTATGATATTTATTTTATAATTTTTAGACATTAAATAAATTAAATTTTTAATCACACCATGATGATGCAGCAATTACCTCATTAATTATCGATTTTAACAAAATGGAAGGATAATGTAAAATATAAGCATTAAACTTGTCCAAAGCCTATTGGAAGAGTATATTTAGAACCCTTATCTCCTTATCCTTTAAATATATCATTGTGGGACCTTTATAATCCAAAACTCATTTCATAATAAAGTAAAATTTCAATCTTTCCAAGATTGCCCCTTCTCTCCTCTTATAAAAGGCCCCCACCTCTACCAACTTATTCACACATTCAAGCCATTTGGATCGTCCAAACTCTGCCCAAATACTCTCCCAACTTCCCTCTATTACTCCTAGACGCCTCACTTTGGGCATAATTCTTCCCAATGAAGCCTTTGGCTCAAATCAAAAAGAGTTACCCGATTTTAAGGTAATGTCTTCTCTTATGTTATTTTGTTTTATTTTCCTTCTCCAACCCCCTAAAATATTTTTATTTATTTCTTTTGTTACAAAACCAGTATCCTAAATATTCTAGGATGTTGTTATAAGAAGAATTAGAGCTACACTTACACACACCTACATATAATGGTTAAAGAACATACTGTTTTTTTGGATGGCGAATTTCTGCCTCACGAAACGATGATTGTTCAACACTCATAAAACACCTTAAAAGGTGGAAATTAAGATGTCACTATATTTATATATGATATATAATATGTTTATGTTTTACATAAGATTATTAATTTTTCATTTATGTCATACCTTTATGATTTCCATTATGGGTAAACGCGATGATTTCATTTTAGGAAGTGCGGACTACCGCCCCCTCAAAGTGATTTGAATCGTTAATGCCATATGTGGGATATATAAAGGATGGAGTAAATGATATTATATATGATATTATAATGGAATTATAATATACTGTTATATCATTATGATTTCATTCCATTAAATATGAAATAGAAATGAAAGTAGCGTGCATGCGTACGTACGGCTTACCGTCTCCATGAACGGTGCATTTCATTTCATACCTCTAAATGTTATGTAATATTATAAATGAATGTATATACTGAATATATATAATTTATATGATATCTAAATCATGAATATAATTATGTATATAATGGATATTTTACCACATGAACAAAGTGTAATTATACGAAGTTTATTTTTGACTCAAGTACCTAAGATCGACAAAACGACCGTTATTAACTTAAATAATTACATAATGTTCATAACATGGTAATAAGTAATATAAAAGGAATAATGAACTTGACAAAGTTTCTTAAGAAGGTATAGATTAACTGTAGTTTATTATTCAGGAGATTAAAGAACGGTCGAGTGAAGTCGGACACGAGGTAAGGGAACTTCTTAACCCAATTTCCATTCTTTGGGTTAATCTCCTACTTTCAAATTATGTAATGATATTATTATTTCATATCTTGTATTTTTACTTTCTTTATGTGTACATATAGTGAATACACATAATAGATCTATTTTATTTTAAAAAATGATCTTTGTAAGGGAACTTCTTAACCCAACTTCCATTCTTTGAGTTAATCTCTTACTTTCAAATTATGTCATGATATTATTATATACTATCTTGTATTTGTACTTTATTTATGTGTACTTATAGTGAATACACATAATAGATCTATTTTATTTATAAAAATGATATTTGTAAGGGAACTTTTTAACCCAATTTCCATTCTTTGGGTTAATCTCCCACTTTCAAATTATGTCATGATATTATTATGTCATATCTTGTATTTTTACTTTCTTTATGTGTACTTATAGTGAATACATATAATAGATCTATTTTATAAAAAATGATCTTTTTAAGGGACTTCATCTCAATCACCATTCATTGAGGCATATTGTTTTTATACACAAATTTCTTTTATACGGTGTATAAACCCCTTTCACTTTTACTTTTATTCAAAAGGAATCTTTTTATACGAAGCGTTTTTACTAAACGACAAAAGGAATGTTTTTTCTTACGTATGCGGTGACAACGACTTCTCCGCCAATGTGACTATTATTTGAGTTTCTACTTCCTCTATAAGACATAATTTTTTTAAAAGAAAAATAAATACCATGTTTTACTTTTCTTTTATTTTGGTATTGAAAATGGATTTGATAAAGTTTTTATCAATGTGTTGTATTGATATCTTGTGATTGAAGTGTGGAAATCATATATTACCTTTATGCATGTTTTATGTGATACAATTATGTTATGGTTTATGATATGTTTAAACCTGTTCATATGAGGAATGCATTGGACTTAATAAGTGACGGGTGGAGCCTGTTATAGCTCCTCGATGCATCGGTAGGTCTCATGAGACAAACTAGTGTCTTGGCACAAGGCCTTGACAAAATCTTATTTGTAGTCTTGGAACGAGGCCTTGGATACGTGGTTATGATAGTCTAGCATTATGCATTCCATCATTATGAAAGTGGTTATTGATATTTCATGTGATTATTCGACCAGTAGAATATCCATTTGAATTAGTAAATGGAATTATTTCATTTTACTTTTGTCATATTATGTTGAAGTTCATGTTTAAAAGGATTTTGTTTTAGTTACACATTGCCTTAAATGTTTATGTCTATTTATGAAAGCTTCTGCTATATTGTTATCCTTACGGAGAATCTGAGCTCACCCCTTTCAATGTTTTAATTTTTCCAGGATATGAAGAAGTATATTATGAATGACCTGCAGGGATATTATGAGGGGATATTAAGACAAGATGTTGTTGTAGTTTTGTTTTACTTTTTGATGTAATGTAAGACTTATGAATGTATCTAGTGTTTCCAATGCTACAAAACTAATCGGTCTTTCGAGACTTGATCTTTTGTGATCATGCCAATGTTACGCAATAATGCACCGACTCTGGGTAACTGGGTTCGGGGCGTTACAGTTGGTATCAAAGGTAGTTTAGTACTAACCTTGGATGCTAGATTTAGATAAACTCTAATTAGAGCACATGGCCCAAAGATAGACTTTGAGGATTAGTATAGAAGAGCTACCTAGAATTTTGGTATTATAGATATTTTTTGAGTTTTCCGAGCAATAAATCCCTGTCTGGATATGAGTAGGTAGAGGCGGCTCTGGCACAGATATACCTAGAGGTAAAACCCGAAAACACCGCTTTGAACTAGACTCGAACAGGAACTGGTGCACGACAACGGGCATTGCTGCACTCTTGGTTACGACACTCCAGGGGGATATGCTTAGGATAATTCTCGTTTTCTTTACAAACCACTATGAAGGGTTATGAGTATATACTTCCACAAAGAAAAAAGTTATTATGATTATGGATTATATCCATAAATAGCTCAATTTATGTTAAGTGTTTTCCAAGTTTGTAAGTATGTATTTTGATTCATAAACTGATCTAGTTTATGACATTGTTTAGAAATGGCGCCTAGTGGAAGGAATGGAAACCGTATAAATGCACGCACTCCGTGTTGGGATTTCCCTCCTGCTCAAGATAATTATTGTGGAGCTGGAGAAACAAATGGTGCTGATCAACTTATTACCATACTAGGACAACTCACTCAGGTTATGAATAATAACCTTACTCGTATGGAGCACCATGGTCCGCAACGTGGAGGATCAATGTTAGACTGCTTCATGAGGCAACAACAGTCAACATTAAATGGGGTACAAATCCATTAGTAGTTGAGCAATGGATAAACTCCTTAGAAAAAATATTCCACGCCTTAGGGAGTAGCAAAAGGGAGAAGGTTATCATGGCAGTTTACTGCCTCACTGGAGATGCAGATCAATGGTGGTCATTGATTCAAATTACAAAGGAAGATGAAGAAGTATCAAGTATGGGATGGAGAGAGTTCAAATATCTTTTCTTAAAAAAAATATTTTCCTCGTGACCATCGAGCCGATATGGAAAGGCAATTTCTGAGTCTGAGGAAGAAGGAGAATGAGAATGTCGCAAAGTATGAGGCCAACTTTACAAGGTTAGAAAGACATGCTGCAGATTATATACATAACCCAAGAAGTAATATTTATCGTTTCTTTGATGGGTTAAAACCATTTCTTCGTCGATATTTAGTATCAAAATATTTCTCAACATACAAAGATATAGTCTCGTGTGCTATCAAGACAGAAAAGGAATTCTCTAAGTCTTATGACAATAAAGTAAAGAAACAGAAGAAGAGAATGGTGGAACAAGAGACAGATAAAGGGAAAAAGGAAGATAAGGATTTCCCATTATGTGATAATTGTGGGAAGAATCACCCCGGTGCTTTCCTAAAAGGAATGAGAGTTTTTTATAAATGTGGACAAAAAGGTCACCAGGCTCGTGATTGCAAGGGAAAGAAAGAGGCTATCAATGTTGAATTATACAATTGTATGGAAATTGGGCATTATTCAAATGAATGTCCTAAGCATCATGGAAACTTACCTTAGAAAAGGCCAAGGGATCAAGGATAATCTTATGTTGTTACTGCAGTTGAAGTGGAATAATTAATGTATTGGTTCTTTTGGACTCAAGGATTATATTCTGGTTATAAGAATAATGTGATATATATAAGGATTGTACTGCAGTACTTGTTGTTTTCATTAAGGTTTTAATATGATGAAGGTAATCATATTTTTAGTATGTGACAATAAGAGAAACTTTAATTTGTTTGGGGAATCTGATGTTACAATTGATTTTGGAATTTAGAGACCTTTTAGAGAATGTCTAGACAGAGGTATTTTGGATACCTATAAAGGTTGGAATGGATTAAGTATAACCTTGAATAGTATTATTTAAGGTTAAAACATTTCTGAATATTATTTTTGGAATAATATAATACTATAGTTTTAGGAAAAGGACAACCTGCAGGTCGGGGGATAACCCATCGCGTCAGACAAAGCTACAAGAATCGAACCCACAACCATAGTGAGACAGGCCTTTATTACCTACCACTAGCCTACAGGAAGTCCCTGGTTATTACAAAATAGTTTTCCTAATATAAATGGTATGTGTTAATACTTTGAACCTTGTACGATTAGGATATATATAATATTTTTGAGTTCCATTATCTTTTTGAGTGAAAGATGAGTTTGTGGTGGAAATTAGTTTAATGTTGATGCTCTACTTGTCAAGCATATATATATATATACCTATCTCTTATTCTATGAATAAAATAATTCTTAAACTTTAGTAAAGTGATATTAAAACAAAAAAATGTGTTATCCTAATACCTTATGTCTTGTTGAACTGATAATATTTTAAATCAACATAGATTGAAGGCTTTGAGGCCCTCAATTTTACACTTGTTTGTGATTGATGACCTCAATCACTCCCTACAAATATTTACGTTTTTCCTCCAATTACATGTCTCTAATTTCCACCAATGTTCTCCTTATCGAGATCATAATTTTGTGGTGACTTTTTCATTTTCATTTCCCTCTTATTAAGGCTAAATTTTATTAACCTTATTTTCGATGTGGGTTTTCCACGAAGGTATTTTCTATTTTCAACCTTTTATTTTCAAAGAAAAATTTTAAATTGCAAGGACGCAATTTATTGAAGGAGGGAAGAATGTAACACCCCGAGCTTCCACGATACGCTTCTCTTTTAATAATGCAATAGCTTGCATTGTACGCAGGTTCGAGATTCAACACACCGTGACCAATAAAAATAGCCATTATGAATAGTAATACCGACTTTTTGAAATTATATATATTTTATATTTCAAAATGGACTTCATTTTTGGATTTGGAATATCAAAATTAGCCTATGTTGAATTTTTTGTATTTTTCTGAGAACTTCCAATTTTTTTATGAATAGTGAAAAATACTTAAAAACAACTTTTTTAATAAAAAATAATTTATAGTGATAAATTATACTATTGAGTGGTTTTAGAGTATAATTATAATATATTTTTACCATTTTATCCAATGGTGGTCATTATAATTAATTTCACTTTGAAATTGGACATAAACAGTTGTCAATCTTTTGATATATATTGTTTCTTAAAAACATGTTATTTGTTGTGACAGCGGGAATTAATTATAAAATTAATTAATACAACTTATATATTTGGAATTTTGTAAAATAGTCATCATTTTTTAATTCGGAATATAAATTATATCTTAGGGTAAAATTTTGGCATTGTTCTGAAAAACTTCAATTTTTGATGAATAGTGAAACCACTAAGTGGTAGTTAAAAAAAACCGATTTTTCGTTTAAATGAAACATTACCACTTCTGTGATTTGATTTTCAAAAATCTGACATAAATGGTTGTCATTAGGAAGTAAAATGGTGTTCAATGTGATTAAAATAATTTTTTGGTGAATAGTAACTTTTAAGTTTAATTAATCGCGATTAAAGATAATTAGTGTAATTTAAGGTAAAGATAATGTTATAATAATATGAAATGAGCTTTACACATGTCCTACTCATATTTTATGAGTCATGGACGACCACGATAATCCATGGGTCAACTTGGGGACCCCATGGAGCCACTTTTGTAGGAAAATGACATTAAAAACCTTTTATTTAATGTTAAAATAAAAATGTCACAAACAAGAGTTGTTTTACTAAAACAATTTTTAAATGGGGTTATAAAACTCATATTTTTTACTATAAATATTCATTATAAAGCTAAAACGATTTCCTAAATCATGATATTTTTTTTATAATTTTTAGACATTAAATAAATTAAATATTTAATGAAACCATGATGATGGAGCAATTACCTCATTAATTAACGATTTTAACAAAATGGAAGGATATTGTAAAATCTAAGCATTAAACTTGTCCAAATCCTATTGGATGAGTAGATTTCGAACCCTTATCACTTTATCCTATAAATATATCATTTTGGGGCCTTTAGAATCCGAAAATCATTTCATAATAAAGTGAAATTTCAATCTTTCCAAGAGTGCCCCTTCTCTCCTCTTATAAAAGGCCCCCACCTCTACCACCTTATTCACACCTTCAAGACACTTGGATCGTCCAACCTCTGCCCAAATACTCTCCCAACATCCCTCTATTACTCCTAGAAGCTTCACTTTGGGCATAATTCTTCCCAAGGAAGCCTTTGGCTCAAATCAAAAAGAGTTACCCGATTTTAAGGTAATGTCTTCTCTTATGTTATTTTGTTTTATTTTGCTTCTCCAACCCCCTAAAATCTTTTATTAATTTTTTTTGTAACAAAAACAGTATCAAAAATATACTAGGACGTTTTTATAACAAGTATTCTAGCTACAACTACACACACCTACATCTAATGGTTAAATAACATACTGTTTCTGTGGATGGCGAATTTCTGCCTCACGAAACGATGATTGTTCAACACTCATATAACACCTTCAAAGGTGTCCATTAAGATATAAATATATTTATATATGATATATAATATGATTATGTTTTACATAAGATAATTTATTTTTCATTTATGTCATACCTTTATGATTTCCATTATGGGTAAATGCGATGATTTCATTTTAGGAAGTGCGGACTACCGCCCCCTCAAAGTGATTTGAATAGTTAATGCCATATGTGGGATGTATAAAGGATGGATTAAATGATATTATATATGATATTATACTGGAATTATAATATACCTTAATATAATTATTATTTCATTCCATTAAATACAAAATAGAAATGAAAGTAGCGTTCATGCGTACGTACGGCTTACTGTCTCAATGAACGATGCATTTCATTTCTTACCTCTAAATGTTATGTAATATTATAAATGAATTTATATACTGAATATATATTATGTATATGATATCTAAATCAGGAATATAATTATGGAGATAATGGATATTTTACCACATGAACAAAGTGTAATTATAAGAAGTTTATTTTTGACTCAAGTACCTAAGATCGACAAAACGGCCGTTATTAACTTAAATAATTACATAATGTTCATAACATGGTAATAAGTGATATAAAAGGAATAATTAAATTGAAAAAGGTTCTTATGTAGGTATATATTAACTCTAGTTTATTATTTAGGAGATTAAAGAATGGTCGAGTGAAGTCAGACATGAGGTAAGGGAACTTCTTAACCCAATTTCCATTCTTTGGGTTAATCTCCTACTTTCAAATTATGTCATGATATTATTATGTCATATATTGTATTTTTAATTTCTTTATGTGTACTTATAGTGAATACACATAATAGATATATTTTATTTAAAAAAATGATCTTTGTAAGGGAACTTCTTAACCCAACTTCCATTCTTTGGTTTAATCTATTACTTTCAAATTATGTCATGATATTATTATTTAATATCTTGTATTTGTACTTTATTTATGTGTAATTATAGTGAATACACATAATAGATCTATTTTATTTATAGAAATGATATTTTTAAGGGAACTTCTTAACCCAATTTCCATTCTTTAGGTTAATCTCCTACTTTCAAATTATGTCATGATATTATTATGTCATATCTTGTATTTTTACTTTCTTTATGTGTACCTATAGTGAATACACATAATAGATCTATTTTATAAAAAATGATCTTTTTAAGGGACTTCGTCTCAATCACCATTCATTGAGGAATATTTTGTTTTATACACAAATTTCTTTTATACGGTGTATAAACCCCTTTGACTTTTACTTTTATTCAAAAGGAATCTTTTTATATGAAGGGTTTTTACTAAACGAAAAAAGGAATGTTTTTTCTTACGTATGCGGCGACAATGACTTCTCTGCCACCGTGACTATTATTTGAGTTTCAGCTTCCTCTATAAGCCATAATTTTTTTTTAGAAAAATAAATACCATGTTTTACTTTTATTTTATTTTGGTATTCAAAATGGTTTTGATAAAGTTTTTATCAATGTGTTGTATTGATATCTTGTGATTGATGTGTGGAAATATTATGTTACCTTTATGGATGTTTTATGTGATACAATTATGTTATGGTTTATGATATGTTTAAACTTGTTCATATGAGGAATGAATTGGACTTAATAAGTGACAGGTGGAGCCCGCTATAGCTCATCGATGCATCGGTAGGTCTCATGAGACAAACTAGTGTCTTGGCACAAGGCCTTGACAAAATCTTATTTATAGTCTTGGCATGAGGCCTTGGCTACGTGGTTATGATAGTCCGGAATTATGAATTCCGTCATTATGAAAGTGTTTATTGATATTGCATGTGATTATTCGACCAGTAGAATATCCATGTGAATAAGTAAATTGAATTATTTCATTTTACTTTTGCCATATTATGTTTAAGTTTAAGTTTAAAAGGATTTTGTTTTAGTTATACATTACCTTAAATTTTTATGTATATTTATGAAAGATTCCACTATATTGTTATCCTTACTGAGCATCTGAGCTCACCCCTTTCAATGTTTTAATTTTTCCAGGATGTGAAGAAGTATATTATGAATGACCTACAGGGATAGTATGAGGGGATATGAAGACAAGATGTTGTTGTAGTTTTGTTTTACTTTTTGATGTAATGTAAGAATTATGAATGTATCTAGTGTCTCCAAGGCTACTAAACTAATCGGTCTTTCGAGACTTGATCTTTTGTGATCATTCCAATGTTACGAAATAATGCACCGACTCTGGGTAACTGGGGTCGGGGCGTTACATATCACACATTTATCTATAAATATAATTCCTCAATATATTTAATAAAAACATTATTATAGCTAACTATTAATCATGACTTGGGAAATGTTTCTCATGAACCTACAATCGGTGTGAGGAAAAATCTTTCACTATATCATTATGCATGAAAATTAATCCCAGTAAATTATTAAATACATCACTATAGATGAAAACACTTCCCCACTTTAGGGTAAAATAATCACAGGTTCACTGACTATCCTTCTCTTTATTTCCTTGAAATTTTCAACACATTCATCTGTCTAAAATAACTTATCTCCATTCTAAGTTAACTTGATGAGTGGATCAGAAAATCATGATAAATTGTCCACAAAGTGCTGAAAATATTTAGAAAAACCCAGAAAACTATGGATCTCTATCATATTGGTTGTATGAGGAAAATGTTCAATAACATCTATATTTTAAGGATTTATTCATATACCCACAATTGAGAATATATGACCCAAAAATGAAACTTTTTTAATCCAAAATTCACACTTGGTAAATTTTTCCTAAACTTTTTACTTCCTTAGGTTTTTAGAAAAAATTCTCAAATGATCTTCATTCACTTCCTTTACCATTGAATATAGAATAATATCAACTATAAATACCACATCAAACTGATCAATGTAATATCTAAAGACTATTTATTAAATCCATGTAGATAGTGTGATAATTAGTAATACCAAATAGAATTAATATGAATTAAATGTTCCCATGCCTTGTATGGAATTTTTTATTGGTAATATCCTCCTTCTTAACCCTCAATTGATGATATCTAGAATAAATTTCAAACTTAGAAATGTATTTATCTCCACACAATTGATCAAAAAATTCACCAATAGGTGGTAGAGGATACATGATCTTGATTGTGATCTTATTATGTTCCCAATAATAAAAATAGAGTAACATTGATCCAAATTTATTCTTAACAAAAAGAAATTTTATACCCCCAGATGACACAATTGGCTAAATGAATCCCTTTCCAAGATTATCTAGGAGTTTTATTAATTTTGGTAAATTAATTAGGTCTATTAAATATGGAGTCTTTAAAATAGGTGTAGAACCATGTTTGAGTTATATAGGGAACTAAACTTTGTGATTTGGTTAAAGACTAAGTATTTCTTCTAGAAAAAAATAAAAAAACTCATGTAGAATTGGAATATATTTGATGTTCAATTTATCCACATACATATAAGATAAAAACCCCCTTTGAATAGGAATCAAGACCCATACAATGGATGTAATTTCTATCATAATTTAGTATTTATCATCACACCAGTAAACAATCATTGGTTGGTCTGTAATATCGTATGTCAATTCCTTTCATCAGTAATTGTTGTGGGATTTATATAATGAAATGAAATAAATTCCCAAAATAACACCATATTCAAATAGAGGGATAATAACCAATTTTTTGGGAAGCACATTCCCACAACATTCAATAGAATAATAATCATAGACTTGCAATTTGATCGTAATATTATTAGGTGGTTTCAATAAAAATTAAACATCTATTCATTGGGTTGGGGTTTTGATAACCTTATAAAAAAATTTCGGTATAAAATAGTTGGTGGAACTTGATTAAAATAATACATTATCAATACTATAGTGAATAGTAAGTGTACCTTTCACCATGTAATTATTATACCCCTCATCAGAAATAGGAAATGCATGATATTTCCATTTTTCTCTTGACTTAATAGGTTGTTACAATTGATCATCATAATTAACCTTTGAATTTGAGTACTGGTACGTAATACCCAAAATCTTTTCAATTGAAACATTGGAGTATGGGTGGTTCATTCTGTGGATCTTTCTCTTTATTTGCATCATAAGCTAACTACATCCCATGAATTTTGTATTTGGTTTCTTAATGACCTTCCCTTATACACTCAAAAAACATATCAGTCCCTTTAAGATAATTTCCACCATGTTTTCTTCCAGACTTTGAGAAAAAAGAAATATCATCCTATTCTCTCCATTTTTTTAAAATTTCCTTTTAATTATATGTTTCTTTTCTTATAAAAACATTGAAATAGATAGGTAAATCCAATATCCATTTCCACATTTGTATAATGTTTAATGATTTACTCATAACAATTAAAGTCTCTTATGGACATCACCCTTCAGATACATGGTTTTATATCACTAAATAATTGATCAACATTACTTTTAGGTTAGATGCTAAAAATAGAAGTGTACCACACAAGTCTCATAAAATTTGTCTTATAGGAGCCCACAAGATTCATCATCCTTCAGTTTTAGCTCAAGGAATCTATTATCCATTTTTGTATAAGTGATTTTAGGAATTTAATTATTTAAAAATATACTCTTAAACTCATCCAACTCCATGTAGTCAATTTCTTCTTATTGCCCTATAATTCTTCTAATATTCAATTATTGATCTGCTTTTTTGTCTAAACGATAGATAGCTAAAATGACTTTTTCATTTACTGAACACAAGATAATGGAAAATATATTTTAAATGGTAATTATATATTTCTCATAAACTAGGGTATTAATAGAAACACTAAAATAGGGTGTATGTTTCCTTGTGAAGGAATCAATAGAACATTATTCCCTCCTTTTCTCATTTAGAAGTTTATCATGATTTATAGCTTGGGACAGTTCTGTAATCATAGAAATGAGAATTTATGTTCTATATACTATAACATTTGGTTTCTTAGGATCACAATCATTACATTTTCCATCACATTCAGTATTAATATGACTCCTTCTAGTTCCATTGATCGCCTAAAACCAAAAAACATAGTGTGAGAAATAATAATCATAGTGGAAAACCATTTAATCATGAAAAATAATTTATTGGATGTCTAAATAAATAAAACCTCTTTTCAATATATAACACCTTAGGAGTATACTAGGTCATATAGGATCATTACTAAAACTTTAGGATGTTATCATATTCTTAAAATTATCATAATGGATCCTACTAATGTTTTATCATCCTAGATTCCAAAGGTGATTAAACATAGCTCTGATACCAAATATTTCAACCCATACATTTCATAAATCTATATTATATCATTTTAGATGAATATTAAAAATATAAAATAATTATCCACACCAAAATCATAGAGTTTTTCTGTCTTTGGAAACTGTTATACCTAAAAATGGGTTCATAAGTGTGTTGCATCTTCTCCAACTAAAATCTCCGTAAGTAGTACATTTATTTGATATATCATACTTAGTAAAATCCTTTATAACATGGGGAAAATGATACATAATAAATGGTGATATTAGATTTTCATTAAAGTAGAAAAAAAGAGTTATAAATGATCATTTTTCCATAACATGAGCATAATGGGATGAGAATATCATAATAACATTTGCAAATCATACCATGCATATCATAGATCATAATATTGAGTCATAGAATAAGTCTTGGCAGTTCATAATAAATTAATAATATAAGGATGAAAAAATTATTCATGAGATTATAACATTGGCATAAGACATAAGTTTATTTCATACGTATAAGCATAGAAAATCATTTCCTTAATAGTCAAATCTCACTATAAGGACCATTATAGTGGATTGTATTTACTACTAAAACCATCATATCATTCAAGGTTTACTACCAATACTATCAAAATGGATATAGATCCTTACTGAATTGGTTTTACTCCTCATTCTAGTCATATGTATCTCATGAGATATCTATTTATACCCAATAAATTAGTGGTCTATATAATTACATGCGCACCCATAACATAATTAAAATAACACATATGTATTCTTTAAGATAATAAAACATTCCTCATATCAAAACCTAAGAATATAAATGGGTTTCATAAACATCTCATTAGTAAATATCCCATGTAAAATAAATGGTTTTCATAAAAATTTCATTAGTTCTTTAGAACATAACCCATGGAAAAGGAATTAGGTTCATAAACATCTTGTTATAATAAATATGAAACATCCAAATAAATAATAATAATGGTTCCCATGGATAATATCTCTAATAAGGAAAACGTTAAACCATATATTTTTATATTTTATGAATATAAATATCATTATAAGTTCATTGAAACATTCTTATCAAAAATAATCTTTCCACTTAAAAAATCACTTTTCAAAAACAATAAATTCAAAAAATATTGTGGAAATACTTTTCATTGAAAGTATACATGGAAAATTATAAAGGAATATTTATGGTATTGAGTGTTTATTATGGTGGTAAATTCTATTCATTCCATATAAGTTAAAAGAAAACATTCTTTTAGCATTTTTTTAAAAATTCAAAAAGTATCTTCTCCAAAAAACGACATGAAGATTCCTTTAAAACCATTTTGTAAAAATGAAAATAATGGGTAAAAATGGCTTTAAAAATAATAATATAACATTAAAAACTTATTGAATTTTTTTTATAAAACATGGATATGAAAGAAAAAATCTTTTTCAACCAAATAGAGAAATAAAGTTAGTTTTATTTAAAAATGTTCTCTCGATCTCTTGAGTACCTAAAGCGAGGATAATGGAAGAAAAAATGTATTATCCTGAAATAAATAGAGGAGAAGAAAATTAATTATTTTATTGATATTTATATCATAATATTTCATTATTGGAATATTGATCATAAAAAATCCCAATAAACAATGATATTGTAATATAAAACCATTACCACTTTGGTAACTTTTGATTCACAATCCCCATAAAAGAAAGAACCTTATATAAAAATTTATATCTTATAATTTTTTTATGAATAATTGTAAATAAAATTCAAGGGAAATATATAAAATATATAAAGAATCAAATGGTAAATATGTAATGTGTCTCACTAAAGTAAAATTAATATGATAATCTCTTACCTTGAGTTCTTCTTGCTTTGAAATCACTCTAACCTCATCTTTATGGAATTAAATGCTTTATATATCCTATTATGGATCATTGGTTTGGTATTTTTGTATGAAAATAAGCTATATAATGTGTATAAGAGTTATTATAAGGTATTTTTATATGGTATGGTTGAGTTAAATGGGTAAAAGTGTTTTAAAAAAGAGAAAGAATGGGTGTCTATATATAAGTGTGGGAGAGGAGAAACTTGGAAATTATTAAAAGATTAAAATATAATGAAGTTATTACCCTAAAAAATAATTATAAATTAATATTAATTAGAATAAAATGTTTCTTAGTTTTAAATAACATCTTCCAATTAAATTTATATAGGTTTTGGTGTCATATTAAACCATATATGTTTTATTAATCTCTATGTTAATTATTTTTTACCTTAACCAAGGTAATAAATATTTTAATCATAAAGGGTTAATAAATTTACCATAAATATAAAATTGAAAAATAAATGGACCATTAATTATGTTTTCATCTATATTTTATTCACATGGAATAAAATAATATTTTTATCAATCGTAAATATTTTAATAAATTATTATTTATTATAAAATATCATTATTGTAAATTTTGGAACAATTCATTTAATTTGACAGTAAAGACAGAGATTAAAATATGAAATTAAAATATAATCTTTATAAACAACAATAACATGTTATATTTATCTAAAAAATTTATGTAAAACTATAACTAACACAAATTATATTCCTTTTAAATGTTTTGAAATCATTTATTTTAATTTTTTATTAATTGAATAAATATTCTATTAGCATTATGGAAGAATTTAAGTTAATTATTTATTAACTAAAACATACAAATAATAAAACATTATGAATAAAATTTCATTATTCACAAAATGATAATTATTACTTAATAAAAACTATCTTTTATCCCTATGTGAAATAATAATATATATTTAAAACTAAGAAACTGAAATTTTGTAATTTAATTTTCTTTAAATATTTTATAGGATATTTTCATGTACAAGTATCACATAAAAAATTATATTTATAGAATAATGTGTTAAGGTTCAAATTCACTTCATTTAATTGTAATATATTTGAAAATGGCTACCTTAGTAGTTCATTTTTACCAAAATTGACCGGGTTTACCCTTAATCACGGTAAAAACATTTACCACAGTTACAATTCATAATGCCTAAAAAATAAAAGGACCTATTTAATATATTTTAACCTCAAAATTAAAAATATGGAATCAATTTTATTAAATTCAATAATCATTAGTGGTATAAATTAATTTTTAAATAATTTTTTATAACATATTGAAAACCAGTTTTAGAATAATATAGTTTTTAAGTATGAAATTGGACTTATTCTTATTCCATTCATAATAAAAATGTTATATTAATGTTAATAAATTTTTCTTTGTTTATAAGATAATTTTTTTATTGAAATCAGTAACCACTAGTGATTAATTTAGTTTATTAATATAAAAATACATTTCACACGTAAAAACTATTTTTTTTAGAAAATACCTGTTTTAATTTCAAATGAGTTCATTTTTATTTATTGTCAATTAATAACAAAATAATTTATTTTACGCATGTTTAAAACATAAATAAATTATAAATTAGTTAATACTACTCATACCCTCCAATTTAATGGCCATGTTTAGATGGTCTATTTTATTATGTTTCATTTTGACTTGGGGTTTCATGTATCATAAGCTATAAAAAAATTATTTAAAGAGAAATATTTCCTAAAATATCAGGGTGTTATAGTTAATCTAATGAGATATGGTTTGAAATAAATTAAAAATGTCTAAATTCTATTGGTTTAATGGATTTAGACCCTATATCATCACATATTTTAAATTTATTCAACTTGGAATCACTTTCCCATGTTACTTTAATATATTTTAATATTCTTAATAATTATAAGTGCCTTATTCCCATAACTTATATAAATGGACCTACAATCATCACATATTCACATAATCATTAAAAATTAGTTAATAAAATAAATTCTTAAATATATACTCAAAAGCCCTATAAATTTTATAGTGAAAATTCTCTTCTTAAAAAACCAACCCAAGGGTCTTTAAGAAGATATCCAAATAAGGTTTCCCAAACAAGTTGATATCATCTTCACTGAATACATTAAGTTTATTCCTTATTTTAACTACTAAAAAACTTATATAATCATATTAAAATTATAAGATCATAGTATTTAATATGATTAATATTTTTATATAACTTTTACATCCATATTATCTATCATATATTTCTAATTGAAATAAAAAATCGCCTATAAATCATTTTCTTTATCATCATCATTTATATTCTATGGTTATAAAGATAAATTAAATAGATGTAAATCATTTTTATAAAATAATTATGATTACTTAAATATAATATATTATCTACCTTATTACCCTCCCATCCATTGGAAAATTATAACATTGTTCATGTGTACGTGTGGACTACCACCTCCACAAAGCGTTTGGATTCATTTTTCATTTCCAATTTATAGGGATTTTAATCATGATATATTTAATAAATATATATTATATTTTTATTATTATTATTTTATAAATTTAAATTATTATTTAAAGTTATTTCATTTCATCCATTGAAAAGTGAAAACATTTCTCGTTCATACATTCTGACCACCGCCTCCATAAAGCGATGTGAATCATTTTTCATCACCGCTCTATATGAATGGTTATAAACATATGTGTAATGTATATATACGATACGTTTGACATGATTAAGATTATATATATTTTTAAATCATGACCATAGTGCAAGGACAAGAATCCCAAAACTTAAACCAGCATTGAAAATGGACATTTGTTCACACAAATTATGATTTCATTAAAGAATTGGAAATAAAAGATATTTGGAAATTATAAGGGAATGATATATGGTAATATATATGTGTGTGTGTGTGTCTTCATGTGTGTGTGAATATTTTTTGGTAATATATTTATAATAAATATATGTTTTTTATTCAAGATGTTTGAACACATATGAAGGAAGATGGGACTTGAGGTATGGGTTTTTCATCTCAATATTAGTTTGTTGAGGAATAATTTATGTTATGCTTTCATTTGTGTTTATATGTTGTATATAATTCCCATTTAAAATATTATATCCTAAATATATTTATATTCATGGTATTTAAAGATTCATTTTAAATTATTTCTTTCAATTGGATTATGATTCAAAGGTTACCATTGTGGTAAGGGTTTATGTTACAATATCATTTACTTTTAGGATTATCTATGTAAAATTTAAATAAAGAGAAATTATATGATCCTTATCCCATAAACCTAATTAATTTTATTATCCTATAGTTATTCCTATAATTTTTAATTATTATTATTTGTCTTTCCTATTTACTTAAAATTATAGAGAATGTGTTTTTAAAAATAGTCAGCCTTATTTCCCCTTTGGTTAATAAAATTTATATTAATTAAAAATTATTAAAAGGGATATTTTCAAATGTTTTACATATGACTCACTGTTTAGTTTTTACAAAATTTTGAAAAGAATGTTCCGTTTAAACGTATATGTGGTGAATAGTTTTTCCCATATTAATGATTTTTATTTCCATTGATGATTCCATTATAAATTTCCATGATTATTTTTAATGAAAATTTTTCAATCAATATTCTAGAAATTTTATGTTTTTAATGATACCAAAAAAATTATATTTTCAATATTTTCAAAGAAATGTTTATATACTATTTTAAAATGATTTTCCAACTATGTAAATATCATTTAATGCTTGTTATGATACACTGGCGATATGATCTTATGATACAATCCACTTACTTTCTATGTACAGATTATACATATGATTTTTTGAGGTTGATTCTATTAAACCCATTTCTTTCCCATGGATTAATTATGTTATTATAAAATCTTTAAAAACCCATTTCTTTTCTATAGATTAAGTTATTATGAGATGATGAATATTTTTATTATCTTGTGGAACACTTATATATGGTTTTCATTATGTGGTAGGTGGGATTATAATTATATTTTCCTCTAATTGATTGGGTAAAATTTGATATATCGTGAGATAATATATAATGTAATGGGGAGAAAACCTAGTTTGATGAGGGACTTTTGCCAATATAATAGTCTCGGGAGTGAAAATTTACTAATTAAATGATATAATGGGGAGTGTGACTGATCCACTATGGGAATTTTTACACTATGATTGTCTTAGAAGTGGAAATTTAATAATTAATTTATTTTTTATGCTTATTTTTTGGCCATAAACATATTTATTAGGCTTATGATATTTTATTATGGGTCATCATTGATTAATGATGATTTAACACTCTTATGACTTATGTCTTTTGTTAAGAAAAATCCTTATTCCCTGACTCAAGTTTAATGATCTTCAATAATTGATTATGAATTTTATATGTTATATTTATGCTCTCACACCCTTTTGATTATCTTATACATACTTAATATCATTTATTGATATATCTTATTTTTACCTTTTTAGGAATATTAGATCACCCTTTCTTATGTTTCCATTTCTATCAGTTATAAAGAAACATTTTATTCAGGGTATATATATGAAGGGTACTATGTGAGAATACCATTTTGGGATATGTTTAAAATCATTCCTAGAATAATTTGATTAAATATATTGTACCAAAATACACTAAACCCTTATGGTTCTTGGGTATGTATGATTTTAAGATGTATTTAATATTAATATAAAATGATATAATATTTTTTTATTTCATGATCAGGTCACCTCACTTGAGGTGTGCCTTATGAGACTCGTGAATTTTTTATCAAGGTACTGATGGATTCATCCTCATTTGGTTCAAACTATAGGATTTTTCACTGCATTTGTTTAATATGGCTTTGAGGAAAATATTTGGTGAATAATATTTTCTTGAACTTCACCCATTCCTTAGAGCTAACTTTTTTCCTTTTGAATCATATTCCTAATAAGGGTATACCATTATTCCTTCTCACCTTCCTAGAAATATACCTCTAAATATAACTTATCATGCTCTGATCACTAGATAATGTGAAATTTATTTTCTATCACATCAATCCATTGATTGGTAATTAGTGGATTGGAAGTCCTACTAAAATAAGGTGGGCGTTTCCACAACAAATAATTCGTTGGAATTTTCTTCTTAATTATTTGAAATCTCAACATGGTTTATGTTATTATTCATTTCTTGTGATTGATGATTGAGGAATATCATATATTTTTGTAATCTAGATCTAATACCATTTTATTTCTAAAGGGGATAATCACTGAATAGTCCTTCACACACATTGTTATCTTGGTTTATCCTTTTTCAACTAAATTACTAAAAACAAAAGATGTTAACGTGAGTAAAAAAATAAAAAATATTTATTTATTATCATAGTGATCAAATATTTAAATTTCAATAGTATATCTTTGTAATTTCATAAACTAAAACACCATATTCTCAGGCTAGGATACATTTGGATTACTTTTTATTCAATATACATCACCTTTGTTTCAATATATGTTTCATTATATTGGGTTACCTTTACTTAATAACTTAGTCCTAAAAAAATAACTAAACCCTACTTTGATAGCAACTAAGTAAATCCAAGATAAATATGTGCATATTGTACATCCATTTCATCATTTAAATATTACATCTCACAATTAATATATCAATCCAAGAACCCAATGTTTTAGTGTCTTTTGAGGAAAGTTATATGAAAACTTATCTCACATTATTTCTTTCAACATATCCCACAAATATCATTACGTAATACAACCCTCTACTCATAATATGAATATACTTATATGGGTAAATTAAAAAAGAAAATAAGGTGTAATATAAAATTATTAATAGGGGAAACGTATCAAAGAGTCATAATATACATGTGGTAAATCATGGGAATAGGAGAAATATATAATTAAAAGTAACATGGAATAATAAGAGTTTTCCATAAAACATGATATAATAATATATAACCACAAAAATATCATGAACACACCATGTAATAAGGATTTAGAGATATGAAAGAATATTCAATATCCATGAATCATATCACAGGCATGTGGTATGACATTATGGCATAAGAATTTATATAGAAAATAATAATAATATAGAGAAATATAGCTATAAAAAATTCCAAAAAAATGTTATTTAATATTAAATAATGTCCATGAATCATGTTTTTTACATAATAATAATTCCCACACATAAAGTTATGAATATAACAAAAAATCCCTATACAAAAATATTATTATCTCATGATACATTAAACATTACCTAATTTTCTAGTGGGATATAACAGAAAAATATATCACAAAATGATAAATAAAACTTATGTATGGAATAAGAATACAAAATAATTCATCATTACATAATAGATTAATTTATCCAAAAAAGAAAATTGTTTCAAGGAAACTAGTATTTTAATTTGAATTCATAATTTTAAAATTTTTCATTGGTAGATGTTATGTGTTTCCAATTTTTTTTACTATGTTTCATTTATTCAATTTTGTGTGGGTATTATTATTGAATGAAATTATTTGAAAAAGTAAAATAAAAAAATAATGTTTTAAATTTATTATTCTTACTAATTGTTTTTTTTGTACAAGGTGTAAAAAATATGCCAACATGGGCCAACCCTTAACCAAGGGAGAAATAATCATAGCAACCCCATGAGGGGAAACACGAAAAATAGACTATAGGGAGAGTTTTATTGAATGTTGTAAGAGGAAAAGGTTTTTTATATGTAATGTTGAAGAAGATCTACACTAGAACATGGTGAGAGAGTCTATGGAATGACAAGGGGTGTGTTATTAGGGGTTAGGATAGCGGTGAATAGGAGTATCTCGAATCTAACCCGACTTTTTCTGAAAAAACGATGAAACTGAATCACTTATTAAGTTGTTTCCAGAACATCAAATTTTCAATGTGGTACATCATTATCCCAGGGTATTGTAGACTTACACAAATGATTTCATCTCGAGTGACTTGCATTATATTCCTCACAAAACCTATTACAATGTGTTCATTGTTTCTACATAATAGTACCCACCATGGATGAAGGGAGGGAGATTTGATGAAATAGAAAATCAAGATTCCATATGTCATAGGATTCATCTTGAACAATAGGGTCTCGAGGAATATGAATCGATGATTCCTTCTATACCCTTTCTTGGAAACTAAATTGTGATTTTCAATGGGATAATTGAAAAGAAATATACATGAAATGACCTTGTTATGCGGAGGAGATATAGTAAAATTTCTACCTGCAGCAAAGAAAATGAAGGAAAATGATGAAATTTAGTCTGGGCCTTGGCTTTTAGTGTTCTACTGAGGTTGATACTCTATGAAAATGGAGTCAGTGGGGTAGGAAAATGTTTATTCCATGAGGTTGGAGAATGAATTTCATAAAGGGTAAAATGATGAAACTATTGTGTAAGGATTTGGTTTCACTAGGGATCACTCATATTTGATTGATATAGGTTTTTTAAAAAAATTGGACCTCATGCCATGGTCTTATCTGTATCCTGGAGTAAAGGTTAATGGTGATCCTTTGTGTTGTGAGGGTCCCATCCAAACCATAAAATTTATATCTTTATAAATATATAGATTCAATAATTTATATACATGCATGTGATAAGTAATATAAAATAGGATTTTCAAATATAATTTATGTACATGAAGATCTACCCTGTCTCTAAGGAGTTCAAGTGCACTTAAAAATGGAAGAAAAAGTAGAAAATATATCATGAGAGATACAAAGGTAGATTCAAGAAAATTAAAGATAAGTAGAAGATGATTAGAGATACTATAACAACCTAAGTTATTGTATTATTTTAATATTTATCATTATTACTTAATTATTTATTATATTCATTATAAATATATTAAGTAATTCTTAAAATTAAAAATGAAATGGTTTTTTTAAAATAATTTCTTATAAGACTTTATTTAAAAGTTTAATTTTCAAAATTTTGAATTTTAATTTAAAAAAATTAATTTAATTTTTAAATTTAACATGTCAAAATTATCTTAGGATGAATATTTTATAATTTTCTGAAAAGTATAATTTTTCAGTGAAAAGTGAAAAATACTGATTTTTATAAAATAGTCATTTTATATATATAAAAAAGTCCCTTTATGATTTAAATTTGATATAAAATTAACTTAAGTAAAAAAAAATATATTTGATATAATTAATTATATTTTAATAATACATATACTTTATTTTTTTATAAGTACATTTTTGGGCTTAAAATATATTTTTCAACAAAATAGTTTTCTATTGTGTTTTTTGAGATTAATTTTAAATTAAATTATTCAAATTTTTTCTATTGAATTTTGAAAAATTAGATCCCATATTTATAATCAAGGGGAATAAATTTAGTTAATAGGACCCTTTTAATTTTGGAAAACTAGAATATCAAGCTTACTAATTTTTATTACAATGATTAAGGGTAAATCGGGTAATTTAAGTTACAAATAAAATTTAAAGAACTATTAAATGTACCATAAACTTAACTAAATATTATTTTATGAGTATATATTGACCACAATAATTCCAATATCTAATTTATGACCTTTTGGGGTGACTTGGATGATATTATGACCATTATAGTACTTTAATATATATATATATAAATATATTAGGTGCTTGGGGTACAATTACATTGAACACACACACACCTCACACACAGGCCAAAAAGTATATCCATAGCCCCCCCAAGGGATAGACTACTCAAAAATCCCAATTTATTTAAGTATGAATGACTTGGAGTCCCATTAGATATGAATCCCAATACATGATCGAAAGACCACACATTTTTTACTTCCTAACGCCCAATAGCTAGAGCCTGTTTTTGTGAAATTCATCACAGATCTGCCTCACCTTTCCCTTTTTTTCACTATCTCCCATCATTAGATTCGCACCACCCATCATTTATCTTCCCTTGAGTTCCTCCCTCCACCACAATCATGTAGTTGTTTGTCATTCCCATCATCAACGTCGTAAGACAATCCACAGTCTACCACAATCCATCACCAATGGAGAGCCCCACCTTGTGCATGGCATTACAGATCCTCCCTGTAACACCCAAAAATTTTATAAGAAATATTTTGTTTTTATGTTATATAAATCATCAAAGGAATATTTCACTATACACAACACTAGCTTGGCTTTCTTTACATGCAACTGCGCCCATCCTCGATAGCTTGCGTCGTACACAATACTGAGTTTCACTAAGCAACGATATGCTATTAAAATATTATTAAAACTAGCCGTTATGAATAGTAATAACCACTTTTTGAAATTTTATAAATTTTATTTTTCAAAATGGACTTCATTTTTGGATTCGGAATATCGAAATTATCCTAGGGTGAAATTTTGGTATTTTTCTGAAAACATTCAATTTTTGATAAATAGTGAAAACACTCGGTTACTATTTAAAAACCAACTTTTTATTTAAATAATTATTTAATTTATTTAAATTTATTTTAGGTCAAAATTGATACATAATACATGTATAAGTTCAATTCAATTTATTAGAGTCATTTTATAATAATTTTAGATATATAAAAATTTTATTGAACTTTTCACCGTCTTTTACCCACCTCCTATGAGAATTTTCAAATTTACATAAAACTTAATTTTACCACTTTTGTGAATGGAATATCAAAAATCTGATAGAAACAATTGATGGCAGTAAGTAAAATGTGGTTCAATGAGATGAAAATAATTTTTGGTGAATAGTAACTTTTTACTTTTTTTACCACAGTTAAAAGTAAATAGGGTAATTAAGGGTAAAAACGATATTATTATTACCCTAACACATGTCCTAAGTCTATTGGATAAGTGTAATTCGAAAAAAACAACCTTAGAAATAAACTATGACCATTTAGGCTCACTTGGATTAGATTAGGACATTTATTATAAATTTATTTAAAGAAGGGTTAAAATAGTTAAAATCAAAGTTTAATAACTAAATAATTTTTAATATAGCGTTATACATAAGATAAATTAGACTTTAAATATAAATTAGAGATATATAAATATTTCCTAAATAATGGTATTTTATTTGTAATTTTTAGACAATAAATAATTTAATTTATTAATGACACAATAATGATGCAGTAATTATCTTATTAATGAAATATTGACATAATTGATGTTATAAATACCCAAATAAATGTAATCTGAGACTTTTTATGAATTAAAATAATTTTATATGTTAATAAGACATGTTATTATGTATTTAATTAACTTTTTATGAACTAATACTTCTGTTATGGTTTTCACAAAAATCAATTTCCAAATAGTGTCAAAATTGACATAAAATAGTGTTTAAAAAAATATTATATTATTAATTGTTATTTTATTCCTAAAAGTCTAATGTTAATAAAAATTACTTATATAAAGTTATATATATTAATATTAAACAACTTGGGGTTAGTTTGGCTTGTTATAGTAAGTTTATTAACCTTATAGTGTAAGAAAACAAGAAGACACGGTAAAAGTAAAATTATTTAACTTAAAGTTAAATATAAATGATAAGGTTAAAATAGAAACCTAAACTTGTCTAAAATCTATTGGATGAAATTAGTTCGACCCATCCCCACCTTGGCTTTGAAATAAATCAATTTGGAGCTATTTAAAACTGAATGTGACTTTATAATAAAAAAATATTTTTAGTTTATTCAAAGGTGCCCCTCTCATCCCTTATAAAAGGGCACCTCCTCCCTCTCTTCCTCACACCACTTTTAGCCTTCAAGCTCAGCCAACCCCTGCCAATTTCTCCTATCCACTTTCCTATAAGCATCCTAGAGGTCTTGTTCTTCTTCAAAGACCAATTTTAGTTCCCTAAAAGGAGGTCTCAAAGAGGCGCTTCAAAGAAGAGGTAATGTCCGTTACCGATTCTTTCAACTTTATTTCTTCTTCTACATCTTATTCATTATTTGTTTCATTATGAAGTAATAAAATAAGTATCACTCATATACTTATATGTTATTATAAGTATGAAGCAACCCTATTTCACCATCTATCCATCCTACGGAAAATAAAATCACCGCGTGTGCGTACGTACGGAATACCGTCTCCACGCCGTGGTGTAATCTATTTTCCACCACCACATTACTTGGATGGGTATAATGGTGTAAAGAATAAATATACATGATTATTGTAAAGTGATATTGATTCTAAAATAGTATACATAAACTCCAATACAATTCCACGATCATGGGAACAATATCATCGCTAGTGTGTACGTACGGAATACCATCTCCACGATGTGATTCGACTCATTATACATGATTTTCATTGCATAATGATTACATAAATGAATTTAGTGAATAAATATGATATATATTACACTAATACCATTCTGTAAATGAGGTATCTATAAACTAAAAAGAAGAATAATAATTTATTCGACAAAACACACATAAGAACAAAAAGTAATAAACACCGGAATAACAAATAGCAATGAAATATTACTAATAAGAATCTAAGAATATGACCATATATGATATCATAACAATGATTATGATTCTGGAATAAATCAATGACATTATTTAAATCATTATACAGGAGGTTCGGACACTTACGAAGCAAATCAGACCTAAGGTAAGGGACAATCTCGCAATCTCAATTTTTATCCGAGATTGTTTATACTTCAGAATTTACTGGGGAATATTTATCATCCACATCCATGTTTCCTCAATATGTAATATTATTTATATCCTCCTAAAATTTTTTAAATCCAATTTTACCCTTTGGTGAGTTTTTAGTAAAAGATATGAAAGGAATCTTTTGTCGTTTTTCGTACGAGGTACTTTTTGAATTTTCCGACAAAAGTACGAGAAGAATTCTTTTTAACATATACGGCATGAATGGATTTTTAAAACATTATTTCCAAGAAGATTCCTTTACAAGTTTTCAAGTTTATTTTTAATCAACTTATTTTAGTTTAAAATTGTATGACATGTTAAGAAAGGAAAAATGTTTTTGAAGTAGAAAGGATATTTTCCTCAAGAATGGAGTTCAAGTGTTTTATCAAAAGTATTTTCCATCTAATATAACATAGGTTTATGTTTATATATCTATTATTACATTGATTTGATTATATTGTGATGGAATTATTTTTATGAATTCTTTTATCTTATATGAATTGTTTTAGGATGTCACGATGTTTAAGAATCCTGTTTTTATTACATGGGTTATGCTATGATGTATGATTTATGATCTTGTGGAACACATAATAATGGTATCATTATGAGATGGGTGGGACCTATATCTCCCTCCAATGCATTGGGTAAAGATTTATATCTCGTGAGATAGACATGGCTGGAATGTCAGGTTAAACCGGTTCAGTGAAACAGGACTGAAACGAGGACTGAACTCAGTTCATAAATGGACTTTGTCCGCTAAGATAGTCTTGTCTATGAGTCTTGACTACTAAGAAATGATTCTATATGATTATGTGTGTATTCCAAAAAGTTTCATGTTTTAAGTTATGATTATTGGGATTACTTTTCACTACTATGATTTATCCCATGTTATAAAATTATGATCTCTTTTTCATGTTAAGATTTCTAAAATGACATGTTATTATGAATATGATGTTATTGATATTTATTTTTTTTTTGCCCTTACTGAGCATTTGAGCTCACCCTTTTGTATGTTTTCTTTCCCTAGGCCAGGAACAAGTTTATTAAGTAAGATATGCCAAAAGGGACTATAGATATGATGAAATAAATGGGAGACAGTGTAGATGCTTTATGAACCAGTTGTTTATGTTTCCTAGTTTTTAAAGACACTATACCTATACGGTCCTTTCATGGTTTTGTTATTTGTTGTAATAAGTATGATTCAATTTTGAAGTAATAACCATGTATGTAAATTATGGGTCGTTATAGTTGGTATCAGAGGAAAGGTATAGTCAACCTTTGGAAACTAGGATGTGAAAGCCTTAGTAAGAACCCTAAGGATAAGTATAATCATAGAACACAGTCTTAGTGTTTTAAAAATGGACATGAAGAACCTATGATAAGACCTTAAGTGTGAAATTTTATTCTTGATTATGTGTTTTTTTCTATTATAATTAGTATTGCTCACACTATTCTTCTTGGTTTTAGTCAGTGGCTGGAAACCGAAGGAACCGTGTTAATGCGAAATGCGAAGGGAAATTCAATGATTGTCCCACTGAGCAAACAAACGTTATGGGAGCTGGAATGAAAAATCTTGTAGCCATGTTCACACGACTTTATCAAGCTATGAATCATGAAAGACTTCCAAACGATCAATGGAAGGAGAAACATTATGTTGAATCCTTCATGAGGCAGCGTCAACCTTTATTCAGCGGGTCTACTGATCCATTAGTTACTGAACAATGGATTAGTACTACTGAAAAGATATTTCCAGTTCTTCAATGTTCTGAACATGATAAAGTTATCTTATCAGTGTATCGTTTGGAAGGAGATGCTGATCAATGGTGGAATCTTATCAAGAATACGAGGCCAAGAGATGAAATTGAGTCCATGTAATAGGACGAGTTCAAGAACTTATTTTTCAATAAGTACTTCCCTCGTATTCTTCAAACAAAGATGGAGAAGGAGTTTCTTGAACTAAAGAAAAATGATGATGAATCTGTTGGTACCTACGAAGTAAATTTTACAACACTTGTAAGGTACGCTTCTGGGATTATTATCCAACCCGAGAGTAAGATCGATCGATTCTTTAGTGGCTTAAAACCAAGTCTTCGAAGGGCGTTAGCCATAAGGGACTTCAATAGCTACGAGGAAATCGTTCGATGTGCTCTCAAAGTTGAGATGGAGATTGGAGTAACCAATCAGTCATATGGGTTTGATAAGAAGAGGAAAATGGAATTCAAAGGAAAATCTAAAGAGCACACTGAAAAGAAGATGAGTTTTCCCTTATGCTCGAAGTGTGGAATGAAACATAGAGGGAGTTGTTTTAAAGGGACAAGTAAATGTTTAAAATGTGGAAAGGAAGGTCATCGGGCATTTGAATGCCGCAATGATGGGAAGAATATGTCTAGTGATGCGAACAAAGAAAAGGCTACACAGAGTCAACCTCCTACACTTCAATGTTACAAGTGCAAGGAAATGGGGAATTATGCCAATCAATGCCCTAATCCATGGGTTGTTGATGATGATCTACGTCAAAAAACTCTTTAGGCTAAAGAAAAAGGAAAGTCGCATGCAATTTCTATCAGAGATATGGAGTACGATAACGAAGTGGTGAAAGGTAAACTTACCATCCCATCTAAAGTAGAAAATGTTTTATTTGATTCTGGATCCACCCACTCTTTTATTTATGAATAATTTTCTAAGGGTATCACCGTATTACCTCAAAAATTAGATTTTGAGTTAGTTGTGACAACCCCTAATGGCACAACAGTCGCATCAAAAGTTTATAATTCTTCTCCGATTGAAGTTTGTGGGAAAGTGATTCCTGAAAATCTTGTGATCCATTCTATAGTGGAATTTGATGTGATTCTTGTCATGGATTGGCTTTCTCTATATGGAGCTCATATCAATTTCCAAAGAAGGGAAGTCACATTTCATATTACAGATCAATCTATGATCGTCTATCGATGAAAGGATAAACATAACCTTCCAGTGGAAATTTCTTCCATCTTATGGGTCTTGATTCCACTAAATGACGGTTATTTATCTCAAATGGTTGGAGAGAAACTTGTGATTAAGAATATTCCCATTGTATGGGAGTTTGATGATGTCTTTCTGGAGGAATTACCGGGTCTTCCACCAAATCGTGATGTAGATTTTTCAATAGAACTCGTACCGGGTGCTTTGCCTATTTCAAAGACACCTTATAGAATGGCCCCAATTGAGTTGCAGGAACTGAAGAAGCAACTCCAAGAGAATCTTGATAAGGTATTCATATTCCCTAGTGCATCACCTTGGAGAGCACCGGTTCTATTTGTTAAGAATAAATATGGATCAATGAGACTCTGCATTGATTATCGATAACTTAACGAGATCACAATCAAGAACAAATATTTTCTCCCGCGCATTGATGACTTATTTAAACAGCTACACGGAGCTCAATACTTTTCCAAGATTGATCTTCATTCAGGGTATCATCAATTAAGGGTCAAAAAGGAGGATATACCAAAGACGGATTTCCATACAAGGTATGGACACTATGAATTTATAGTGATTCCATTTGGTCTTACTAATGATCCCGCTATCTTCATAGATCTAATGAATAGAGTCTTTAGAGACTATCTTGATCAGTTTGTGGTAGTCTTTATAGACGATATTCTTGTCTATTCAAAGATCAAGGAAGAACATGAAGATCACTTGAGAATTTTATTGAAGACCCTGAGAAAGGAGAAGCTTTATGCCAAATTTACCAAGTGTGAATTTTGGCTTTAAAAAGTTTCATTTTTGGGTCACATAATCTTAAAAGAGGGGATATCTATGGATCCAGCAAAAACATAGGTTATCGAAAGATGGTCAAGACCAACAACAGTAACTTAGATCCAAATTTTTCTTGATTTGGCTGGATATTACCAACGTTTTGTGAATGATTTTTCAAGTATATCTAACCCAATCACCAAGTTGACTCGGAAAGGAGTTAAGTTTGTTTGGACGGAGGAATGTGAAGAAAATTTCGAAGAGATAAAAAGAAGGTTATCCAGTGCACCTATTCTCACACTACCTTGTAGTGGAGAAAGGTTTGTGATCTATAGTGATGCATCCAAGAAGGGATTGGGGTGTGTTCTCATGAAAAATGATATGGTGATAGCTTATGCCTCACGACAGTTGAAAATCCATGAGCAAAATTACCCAACTAATGATTTGGAGTTAGCTGTGGTAATCATTGCATTAAAGATTTGGAGGCATTATCTTTATGGAGAAAGGTGTGACATTTATACTGATCATAAAAGTTTAAAGTATATTTTCACACAAAAGGATCTGAATATGCGCCAAAGAAGATGGTTGGAGCTGATTAAGGATTACGACTGCTCAATTCATTACCACCCTGGGAACAAAAACAAGGTGGAAGATGCATTAAGTCCACAAGACCATGATATCTTATCCATGATGAGGATCACAAAATATCCAATATTTATGGATTTAAAAAGGATGGATCTTGGAATTATAATGGAAGGGGAAAAATCTTATCTTTCTCAAATGAATGTTCAACCATCTATACATGTGAAGATTAAAGAGGCACAGAAAGAAGATGTAGAGTTACAAAAGAAGGTCAGAAATGTTACTGAATTCAACCTTGATTGTGATGGGATAATAAAGATCAGGAATCGGTTTTGTGTTCCTCCCATCCCCGAATTAAAGAAGGAGCTGGTGGATGAGGCTCATAGTTCTTCATTCTCTATGCATCCTAGAAGCACGAAGATGTATAGGGACCTGATAGAGTACTTCTAGTGGGATGGAATGAAAAGAGATGTTGTTGAATATGTCTCTCGATGCTTGGTTTGTCAGCAAGTTAAAGCTGAGAGACAGAAGTCTAAGGGGATGTTACAACCATTACCCATACCCGAATGGAAATGGGAAAACATCACTATGGACTTTGTCACCAGACTTCCTAATACATCCAAAGGCAATAATGCTATCTGGGTCATAGTTGATCGTCTTACAAAGTCTGCACACTTCATCACTATTAGAGAGGATTTCTCTCTGGATCAGCTTGCCAGGATATATGTAAAGGAAGTGGTAAGATTTCATGGAGTACCACTTTCCATTATATCTGATCAGGATCTGAGATTTACCTTGAAGTTCTGGAGAAGTCTTTATCATACTCTGGATACAGAGTTCAGTTTCAGTATTGCTTATCATCCTCAAACAGATGGTCAGTCTGAGAGAACAATTCAAACTCTAGAAGATATGTTAAGAGATTGCTCTATAGATTTCAAAGGTGGTTGGGATCAACACCTACCTTTGGTGGAATTTTCTTATAATAATATCTTTCACTCCAGTATTCAGATGGCTCCTTATGAAGCTCTCTATGGAAAGAAATGTAGGACTCCAACTTGCTGGGATGAAGTTGGGGAAAGAAAGCTATTAGGACCTGATCTTGTTGATGAGATGGCAGAAAATGTCAGATCTATTCAACAACACATAAGAGCAGCTCAGAGTCGACAAAAAATTTTTGCCGACAATTGAAGAAAAGACCTAGAGTTTGAAGTGGGTGATAAAGTGTTCTTACGAATATCTCCTTGGAAGAGAGTAATGAGATTTGGAAAGAAGGTAAAGTTGAGCCCTAGGTATATCGGTCCTTTCGAAATACTGGATCGTGTTGGGAAGGTAGCTTACCGATTGGTGCATCCACCGAATCTCTCCCAAGTTCACGATGTGTTCCATGTATCTCTCCTGAGAAAGTACATACCTGATCCTTCACATGTACTCAGCTCAGAAGTTGTAATGCAGAAGCAAGATCTTTTTTATGAAGAACAGCCGATAGAGATTCTGGATCATAGCGAAAAAGTCCTACAGAAAAAGATTACTCGCTTGGTGAAAGTTTTATGGAGGAACCACCAATTAGAAGAAGCTACATGGGAGCTTGAGGATATGATGAGGGAGAGGTATCCTCATCTGTTTGTTACAAAGAGACGAATTCTGAGGGCGAAATTCATATTAAGGGCGGTAGAATGTAACACCCGAGACTTTTATGAGAAATATTTTGTTTTTATGTTATATAAATCATCAACGGAATCTTTCACTAGACACAACACTAGCCTGGATTTCTTTAAACGCAACTACGGCCTTCCTCGATAGCTTGCGTCGTACGCAATACCGAGTTTCACTAAACAACGATATGCTATTAAAATATTATTAAAACTAGCTGTTATGAATAGTAATAACCACTTTTCAAAATTTTATAAATTTTCTTTTTCAAAATGGACTTCATTTTTGGATTCTGAATATCGAAATTAGCCTAGGGTGAAATTTTTGTATTTTTCTGAAAACTTTCAATTTTTGATGAATAGTGAAAACACTGGGTTACTATTTAAAAACCAAATCGTTATTTAAATAATTATTTATTTTATTTAAATTTATTTTAGGTCAAAATTGATACATAATACCTATATAAGTTCAATGTAATTCATTGAAGTCATTTTATAATAATTTTAGATATATAAAAATTTTATTGAACTTTTCACCGTCTTTTACCCACCTCCTATGAGAATTTGTAAATTTACATAAAACTTAATTTTACTGCTTTTGTGAATGGAATTTCAAAAATCTGAGACACACGGTTGAGTTCAGTAAGTAAAATGTGGTTCAATGAGATGAAAATAATTTTTAGTGAATAGTATCTTTTTACTTTTTTTTACCACAGTTAAAAGTAAATAGGGTAATTAAGGGTAAACATGATATTATTATTACCCTAACACATGTCCTAATTCTATTGTATAAGTGTAATTCGACCAAAAACAACCTTAGGAATAACATATGACCATTTAGGCCCACTTGGATTAGATTAGGACATTTATTATCAATTTATTTAAAGAAGGGTTAAAATAGTTAAAATCAAAGTTTAATAACTAAATAATTTTTAATATAGGGTTATACATAAGATAAATTCTACTATAATATTCATTATAAATATAAAAATATTTCCTACATAATGGTATTTTATTTGTAATTTTTATACAATAAATAATTTAATTTATTTATGACACAATGATGATGTCGTAATTATCTTATTAACGAAATATTGACATAATTGATGTTATAAATACCCAAATAAATGTAACATGAGACTTTTTATGAATTCCAATAATTTTCTATGTTAATATGACATGTTAGTATTGATTTAATTAAATTTTTCTGAACTACTCGTTCTGTTATTATTTTCACAAATATCAATTACCAAATAGTTTCAAAACTGACATAAAATACTTTTTAATACAAATATTATATTATTAATTGTTATTTTTTTCCTAAAAATATAAGGTTCAGAAAAATGACTTATATAAGGTTATATATATTAATATTAAACAACTTGGGGTTCGTTTGTCTTGTTATAGTAAGTCTATTAACCTTATAGTGTAAGAAAACAAGATGACACGGTAAAAGTAAAATTATTTAACTTAAAGTTAAATCTAAATGATAAGGTTAAAATAGAAACCTAAACTTGTATAAATTCTATTGGATGAGAGGATTTCGACCCATACCCACCTTAGTTTCAAAATAAATCAATTTGGAGCTATTTAAAACTGAATGTGACTTTATAATAAAATAATATTTTTAGTTTTTCCAAAGGTGCCCCTCTCCTCCCTTATAAAAGGGCACCTCCTCCCTCTCTTCCTCACACCACTCTGAGCCTTCAGGCTCGTCCAACCCCTTCCAATTTCTCCTCTCCACTTCCCTAGAAACATCCTAGAGGTCCTGGTCTTCTTTAAAGACCAAGTTTAGTTCCCTAAAAGGAGGTCTCAAAGAGGCGCCTCAAAGAAGAGGTAGTGTCCGTTACCGATTCTTTCAACTTTATTTCTTCTTCCACTTCTTATTAATTATTTGTTTCATTATGAATTAATAACATCAGTATCAATAATATACTGATATTTTATTATAATTATGAAACAACCATATTTCACCATCTATCCATCTTTCGGAAAATGAAATCATCGCGCGTGTGTACGTATGGAATATCGTCTCCACGTCGTGGTGTAATCTATTTTCCACCACCACCTTATTGGATGGGTATAATGGTGTAAATAATAAATATATATGATTATTGAAAAGTGATATTGATTCTGAAATAGTATACATACACTCCAATACAATTCCACGATCATGGGAACGATATCATCGCTCGTGCGTACGTACGGAATACCATCTCCACGATGTGATGTGACTCATTCTACATGATTTTCATTGCATAATGATTACATAAATGAATTTAGTTAATAAATATGATATATATTACACTAATACCATTCTGGAAATGATGTATCTATAACCTAAAAATAAGAATAAGAATTTATTCGACAAAACACGCATAAGAAAAAAAAGTAATAAACACCCGAATAACAAGTAGCAATGAAATATTACTAATAAGAAGCTAAGAATATGATCATATATGATATCATAACAATGATTATGATTCTATAATATGTCAATTACATTATTTAAATCATTATATAGGAGGTTCGGACACTTATGAAGCAAATCGGACCTAAGGTAAGGGACAATCTCACAATCTCAATTTTTATTCGAGATTGTTTATACTTCAGAATTTACTGGGGAATATTTATCATCCACGTCCATGTTTCCTAAATATTTAATATTATTTATATCCTCCTAAAATTTTTTAAATCCAATTTTAACCTTCGGTGAGTTTTTAGTAAAAGATTTGAAAGGAATCTTTTGTCATTTTTCGTACGAGGTACTTTTTGACTTTTCCGAAAAAAAGTAAGAGAAGAATGTTTTTTTAAATTATACAACATGAATGGATTTTTTAAACATTATTTCCAAGAAGATTACTTTACAAGTTTTCAAGTTTATTTTTAATCAACTTCTTTTAGTTTAAAATTGTATGACATGTTAAGAAATGAAAAAAAAATTTGAAGTAGAATTGATACTTTCCTCAAGAATGGAGTTCAAGTGTTTTATCAAAAGTATTTTCATCTAAGATAATATAGGGTTCTGTTTCAATCCCTATTATTACATTGATTTGATTATATTGTGATGTAATTATTTTTATGAATGCCTTTATCTTATATGAATTGTTTTATGATGTCACGATGTTTAAGAATCCCGTTTTTATTACATGGGTTATGCTATGATGTATGATTTATGATATTGTGGCACACATAAGAATGGTATCATTATGAGATGGGTGGGACCTATATCTCCCTCCAATGCATTGGGTAAATATTTATATCTCATGAGATAGACATGGCTGTTACGGCAGGTTAAACCGGTTCAGTGAAACAGTACTGAAACGAGGAGTGAACTCGGTTCAGAAATGGACTTTGTTCGCGAAGATAGTCTTGGATATGAGTCTTGACTATTAAGAAATGATTCTCTATGATTATGTGTGTATGACAAAAAGTTTCATGTTTTATTTTATGATTATTGGGATTACTTTTCACTACTATGATTTATCCCATGTTATGAAATTATGATCTCTTTTGCAGGTTAAGATTTCCAAAAATATATGTTCTTATGAATATGATGTGATTGATACTTCTTTTTTTTACCCTTAATGAGCATTTGAGCTCACCATTTTGTATGTTTTCTTTCCCCAGGTCAGGAAGAAGGTTATTAAGTAAGATATTCCAAAAGGGACTATAGATATGATGAAATTAATGGGAGACAGTGTAGATGCTTTATGAACCAGCTGTTTATGTTTCCCAGTTTCTAAAGACACTATACCTATACGGTCCTTTCATGGTTTTGTTATATGTTGTAATAAGTATGCTTCAATTTTGAAGTAATAACCATTTATGTAAAGTATGGGTCGTTATACACCCTACCCATGAATTGACCTATTTTCTACCTATAAAAGTCATAGATCCACCTGAGATCATCTTTGATCCGCAAATATTAAAAAACCATGTTATCACGGTGATAGTTAATGGGGTTTAAAAAGGGTTAAAATCAAGAGATAAATGTAGAAATATAGTCAAAGATTTTATAATTTTTATTGGGTGATTTTATTTAGAACCATTCTCAAATTATATTTTAAATAATTCATTTTTATATATTTTTAATTAATAATTAATTTATATCAATTAAATATTTTGAGAAATGTCAATAGTTCCACTCCCTTCTCTTATAAAAGGCACATCTTCTTCTCATTTATTCACTCTTCAAAACCCTTTTTTTGTAGAATACATCCAAAAATACCTTCCTATAATCCCTAACCACATTCTAGTAGAATATTTTAGGTATAATACCAATATTAAAGGTTTTATGGAATTTAGAAAAAGAGGTTTTCAAAAGAAGAGGTACAGTTTTTATTTGTATGTTTTAGTTTTATTTCTTCTTAAACCTCCATTAAACCTTATTCAACTATTCTAAAATAATAAATCTAGTATCCTTCATATAATTATATATTATCTAGTTAATGTAATTTCCTATATTCATCTACTCTTCCATCCAATGGAAAAATAATTTATTATTTGTGTGTACGGTGGAGTACCGCTTCGCGTACCGATGTAATTGGTTTCCCATCACAACCTCTCAATAATGGTTATAATGATTGAATTAATGGTTATATATTATATTACTGACCTATTTATCATTATTAAAATATAATATATCATTTATTTTCTTACCTTTATATTCACATAAAAATGATAACGACGTTCATGTGTACGTGTGGAGTACCACCACTACTACAAACATGGCCTTTATCAGCGCTAAAAATGGCCTTTATCAGCGCTAGAAAAGCGCAGATAAAGACAGCGTAGATAAAGGGGGGGGCCCTTTATCAGCGCTTCCTTTATCAACGCTCTCGTTTTAGCGCTGATAAAGGACCCTTTTATCAGCGCTTTTAAAAAAGCACTGATAAAAGTTAAAAAAATTTAAAAAAATTTAAAAAATACTGCCAATCGGGGGGACTTTTATAGATCTTGAACCCCCCCCCCCCTTTACAGCGCTTTTCGGCCCCTATACAACACCCCACGCACCCCACGCACCCCCCTCCACCCTTTAACAGCGCTTTCTCTAATATTCCCCATGCGCGCGCACCCCTGCCTCCATTAGGATTTGAACTCGAGACCTCCCCCCTGCGCGCCTAAGCCCTTACCACTACTCTATTTTGATTTGCTTTCTAATTCATGATATCTCTCTATATATATATTTATATATTTAGTTATATTTATTCGTATAGTAATATATATTTATATTAATATATATATATAGTTATATTATAATATATATATATAGTTATATTATAATATATATAGTAATATTAATATATATATATATAGTGGTATTAATATATATCTATATATATATATATTTAGTTATATTTATTCGTATAGTAATATATATTTATATTAATATATAGTTATATTAACATATATATAGTTATATTAACATATATATAGTTATATTAACATATATATAGTTATATTAACATATATATAGTTATATGAATATATATTTATATAGTTATATTAATATATATATAGTGATATTAATATATATATTTATGGTGGTATTAATATATATATTTATAGTAATACTAATATATATATATATGTAGTTATATTAATATATATATATATAGTTATTAGATTAATATATATATAGTTAGATTAATATATATATAGTTAGATTAATATATAGGTATATAAATATTCATATATTGGTATTTTAAATAAAATGGATATTAGTTATTATTTAGATAAAGCTAATATATTTTATATGTAAATATGTTTAATTATTTATTTAAAAAAGGATGAAATTTCAAAGACATAATATCAATATTAATGTAATACCTTGGAATAAATTTAGTCCCCACTATGAAAAGCCAATAATACCCCCTTAAACGAGTTTGAAAATCCACAAAATGTTAAAAAATCTGGGTACCCCGACAAAAAACTCAGTTTTGGAGGCCTTCTGGGCCTCTTTTGGTTTCTAAAATCCCTTGATCAGGATTCCCCCGGGTCATAGAAACGTAGATCTCGTCGCAGGCTTCGATTTGATATGTGGTAGAGCTCAAACGGACACCCGGATCAAAAGTTATGGCCGTTTGAAGTTTGAGTTGCGTTTTCAACATATTTTGGATCTTTTTTTAATTTTTTTAATTTTTTTAGTCCTCAAATTGTTATTAAATGACTATTACTCCATAATTATTATCAAATTATTAATTAAAAATATTTTTTTAATTTTTTAAGAAGCCATTTTGACTAAATATCTTATATATACATATATTAAGTATAATAAGTGTAAATGTACATTTATACTTATCTGAAATATATTTAAAAATTATATATTATATTTATATAACAATATAACTATATTTATATATTAATATATTTTTAATTTTTTTTGAAGCCGACCCTTTATCAGCGCTAAAAAAAGCGCTGATAAAGGCCCCCCTTTATCAGCGTACTAAGCAAGCGCTGATAAAGGGGGGCGCTGCGAAAAACTGTTTTTCTGGTAGTGCACCTCCATGAAATGATGTGATTCGTTTTTAATCACTACATCACATTAGTTATAAATATATAAGTATATAAATATAATTAATTTCATAATTAATATATTATTATCATTCTTTGAAAATTAAATGAAACATACCTTTTTTACATAATGGTCATTGAAAAATGGAAACGTTACTCGTGCGTATGTATGACCTACTATCTCCATGGTTGTAACGTAGTTAATTTTTCATAACCGTACATAATTTATGGATTTAAAAGTATAATTTATTTATAAAAATGATAATTATTTAAGAATTATTATTCTTGAGATTATTTAATAATAACCTCTTTGACCATAGTCAACCAACTGAAGTCATTTTGGACTTATGTACCGAATATCATCAAAACATATGAGGTGAACTTAAGTAACTAATTAATTGTATATAACATGGAACTAAGTGATATAAAAGTAATAATAAACTTTAAAAAGGTTTATAATATATTAAATAAGTAGACTAATTTTATATTTTTAGGAAGATAAATAATGTGTGTGATGTGTCAGGCTAAAGGTAATGGACTTTGTTTTAAAAATTATCTTTTAATGTTTCCCTTAAAACTCTATTTTTATTCCATTTCAATTTATTATTTTTTAAAAAAGAATTAAATATGTTTTTAATTATAATTATATGATTTATTAAAGTTGTTTTACCCATGTTTTACTTTTTCAAAATGGTTTTTATGGAATATTTTTTTCTATTTTTCAAATGAGGTACCTTATGACTTTTATCATAAAAATACAAAAGGAATGTTTTTTTACTTATATAGCGTGAGTTGATCATACTAAATTTAAAAATAATATTTTATTCTAATATTCCATTACAATATAACATGTTTATTTTCAAATAAAATGTTTTCTATTTTAGGTGTGCAATTTTCTTTTTCAATAAGTGAATTTATTCTATAAATGTTTTTATTATGAAAGTATTCATGTTTTATGAATTTTATATGGTTCTTAATAATGGTCTATAATGATTGATGGTTCTATAATAAAACAAAAAAAGTGGTTTTATTTTTTAACTCCAATTCATTAGGTACTTTATGTTGGAAGTTGACCATGATGTTTATTCCATGTTTAACAGTGATGGTTACTACCAGGATAATCATGGTGGTTATTTACAGTATAACTACGAGGGTTACTCTATAAGTAATTATGATAAGAAAATGATTCTATAATTTATCTATATGGTTTATTTTTTCTTTTTATTTTTTTATAGAAATATCATTTTTTCACAAAGTAAGTTACTCATTTTATATTCAAAGCAAAAGTATGTGTTACTTTTTATGGGTGAAATTTATAACTTGTAAAAATGTTCTCATATTTTTATCATGTTTTAAATGAAACCTTTATGGGATTTATTATTCCTTTATGTTTTATTATGAATTTTTTCAAAGAAATATTTGGTCATAAAAGGTGATTTCTTGGGTGAGAAAATGTTTATTTTGGTTATAAGGTTTATTTTTACAATTATTCATGGACTAAATGTTTCATTAATTATTTTTATATCCATTAATATGTTTTTTTTTCTCATTACACATTTATAAAAAAATAACATAATTTATGGATTGTTAATGGAAAGTAAGATATCAAGTATAATGTTGTGAATATTTTCCTAAAAATAAATTATATTTTATTTTTAAAGTTTATATGTTGGAAAAAATGGATACTGATCAAAATCATCGACTTTATATTATATATGGTTTTTTATTTATGAGTTATGATCTAATTATATAAAATTATAAACCAAAAAAGATCCTCAAATGTAATAGAATTAATTCTTGACTTAATACTCGTGATTATGTAAAGTTTATGTCCGGGTCCTTACAGATACACTCTCAACCATTGATCTCTCTCTCTATCTTGGATAATAAAAGATAAATCATATATGAAATAAATTGATGATCACATGTGGATGATGAGTCTGATTCAATGAATTTTAAAATTGAGAAAAGATTTAAATGATATAGGAGATATGAAAATAGATACAAATGGAGAGAATATTTCTCTATAAATAGATATAGAAGTTTATGTGTATATGTGAGAATTTATCACCTCGAGGAGAGGTTACCTAGCCTAGTTGGATATCTGAATTTGACACCAAAGTAGAGATTATTGTTGGGAGGTTCATCATCAATAATAAAGTTTATTTTTTAGGTATTTTTATTTTTTTTTCTTTGTATCCTTTGAATTCATACAAAAAAACTATATAAATAAAAGTAAGGTTAATATTATTTTTAAAAATTTTAATTTTTATTCCCTATTACTTTATTTATAATTAATTTATGTTCATAAGTGTGATTATGAGTTGCTAGTTATTTTGGTATGGGTTAATTTGATGAAGGGGGTGTGTATTTAATGATCTAATTTAGTTTTGATTTTGAGATTTCATATTCATTTATAATTACATTGTGATTCATTTATTATCAAATACTCTAGGATTCTAGTAAGATTGAATCTTATATGGGAGGATAACCATTATGGTTGAGGGGAATGGGGGATAAATATTTGATTATTACTTTACCAACTATGTTTATATTGAGTTTAATGCACTCATGGTGGTTATATAATTACCTTAAGAAATGGGTTGGATATCCTAGTTAGTTCTATTTTATGCTGATAGGGTAGTCTAAATACTCTAATAAGTCTTACGGATAATTAATATTAATTCTCTCATATGTGAAATTTAATTTCCTTCATTGAACCACCATCCCAAAATTCATTCACCCTTTCTTTCAAGCTAACTTTTGTTTTTTAGTTTGTTCAATTCAATATTATAGATAAAAATTAATTTTAGTAAGTACCATAAATTTTGAAACAATTTAATTATATTATAATTTTCCTCTTTTGTTCAACCTACAGACTTGCATGTCCTATACTACTACTTAGTAGTTTTAGTAATCTATGGTCTTGTGTTTATAAATTCTAAACCTTTTTGAGACTATACGAAGTAACAACACCTATGGTGGGGTCAAGTGTTTTACAACATTTTCGGGGACTGGGTTCTTTTAAATTCAATAGTTAGAAAAAAAAACATTACTCCCCCACTTCTCTATCTTTTGATTTTATCAAATCTTTGTTTTCATTTTTGTTCTATTTTACACATTCATTATTTTTGGTTTTTGATCTGATGTATAAAAAGGATTGGGTCCCACATAAAATTAGTTGTTCAACATTAAAATTCATCTCAACATGTTTAGATACTCAAAGGGATTATCCAATTCTAGTGGTGGGGGTGAAGAATTAATTCCTAGAAACCAAAACCACATCTATTCCTGGAAGAGATACTCCAAATCATGAGAGGAAAATTAAAAGAAATATTAAAACTTTCTATGATCATGGATAAATAAGATAAGTAAGAAATTATAATATATAATGAATAATTAAATGATGAATAAGTACTTGAGGATAAATTTTAAAAATCCACTAAATTCAAGGCCAAATTTGAAGTAATTCCTAATTCTGATTAAAATTTTGAATTCTCCCTAGATTATTCTTACACAAGTGATAAGGGGGTAATGAATAAGAAGATAAAGTAGGGGATTGGATACCAAATTCTAACCTTTGAAGTGAGATGATACATACTTGGTAGGGGCATTTTGACACTAAAATGGAATAAGATATCAATGTGATTTGGAATCACACATTGAGGAATCTAAAATATGGCACCCTAAATAATAAGAAAAAGAAAACGGTAGAGGAGGGGGAGGAGGATAGGGGTACCGAGTTTAGATATACTAATAATTCTTCATTACATACATACTAATATCAATATTATAGTTACACACACATGTTTTCAATAAAGAAGAATAGGACCTTGTAGATACTGAACATGTCAAGTTAATTATATAATTTTAAGGAACAAAACCCCTAAAAGAGTAAAAAAGGAATAATAAAATGTGTTGGAAACCCATCATATTTTACATGGAACCATGGGGTTTTCCACTACCAGGTACTTCACTCAATAAAATAATGAAATTTAAAAGAGATATAAAGTTAGAATAGAAACATCAGACATATATTAAAGACAGAATTGGTTTAACATAGGAAAGTTATCTTTATACAATACCCCTATTATGTGATCAAATATGCAATTTCAAGCTTAATGAAATTAAAAATTAAATTTATGAGACGAAAAATAATCTTTTTTATTTATTTCATAGAAAGTATATTTTGGATTTACATTTTTTAATTTAGTTTGATTTTGTAAAGAATTATCTCCTACACTTGTTTTTTAGATTTGATTTTTGATGTACCTTTTCATTAACTATTTTACTTTAATTCCACTTTTAGTTCCATGAATAATAGATAGAAAGAAATAAAATATGAAAATATATTCAATGTTACAGGGGATTATACTTTTAAATTCATTAATAATTTTCTCTATTTTTCAAACATGTTTTGGTTTTTTATTAAAATTTTATACCCAAACTTAAATTAGTGCTATTATTTTGATCTATGATATTTAAATTACTTAAGAACCCAATGATACCATTACATTGATGAAATTAAATTAGTATTATTGGGGATTAAATAAGTATAGTTAATCAAAGGAATATAGATTTTATGTATCATTTTTTGAGAAGGATATTTTATTATATTGATAAAATTTCATTACCATTTTTTATAATTTGAATTTTAAAATTCCTTACTGATTGATTTTTCATTATTATACTTGATATATGTGATTGAATTAAATTATAGGTTCTAATTACTAATATGATTATATTTTAATATTTTCAATCTTTCTTTAGAATATTTCTTGAGATAGATGTGACATTTTACCTACTAGGGCTTGTATTTGATCTGTTCAAAGTTATAATTTTACAAATTTACTTTTAACATGATTGTGTAATTTTTTTGATTTATCCATTATAAATGAGACCAATATTTTACAAATATCCTAGTTTTAGACTTTATAAGAAATTAATCACCTTTAGTAGGAATGAGTGACATTATAATATAATCTAAACCTTTTACCCTTACTCTTATATTTTACATGATATTCAAATGTTCAGGTGTTAGGGAGATATTTTTCATGGTGGAAGGTATGTGACTAATTTCAAGTAGATATGTGAAGAATTTTCATGTTATTATGGTAAGATTCATGTTATCTTTTAATATACATCATTTTTATCATCTTGAAAAAAATTAAAAATTATATTAAAAAAAGAAAAAATAGAGATAAACTTATAAAAAAAATAATGGTTTGTTTCTTTGAAGGGTAATAAATCACCATTTATTGACCAATTATTTTTATCTTTTGGTGTTAGATGTTTGATGTAAGGATTTTCATAAGTTCACATTAAAAAACTGAAAAATAAAACAAAATCAAAAGGGTTTGTTTCATTCGTTATGATTTTGTTATTTCAGGACCAATACTATTGAGCTTTTGGAAGTTGGGGTGTTGTTATATTTAAAGTGTAGAATTTCATTGTAATTATAATTAATTATGCTCAGAGAAAACCTCTTTTAGATCCTTATAATGTTTTTCACATCATTACCTACCTACCCTTAGCAACAGAGACATTTGATCTTAATTTAAAATCCCTCATGATTTTTTGTGATATTTTTCATTCAAAAGTGGAGAATTTAGTTCCTTGTAAAGTTTATAGTTTGGTATATTTACTCTAGTTGGGATTATAGCTCTACATAAATGTTATCTTAAGTTAATATTGAAAAAAAATCAATGTGATGCAGATCATGATTGAGAAGTCTATGTAATAAATAATTATGAAACTTAAATGAAATGAAGGATGAGATTCCCAAATTTCAATGGGAGGAATTAAAATTCATACTTGATATGTTTCATTTAAAAGTGAGTAATTTGGTTAATATTATCTATGTTATTCTCTAAATTATTTTTCTCCTTGAATTTTTTTGTTTTTAATAATTTTTAATCTTAAATATTTATAACATGTAGTTCCATTGAAATTTATGTTGATGTATTCATGAGGAAAAGAATTATTTAAGCTCAGTGGATTTTATAGTAAAATTTTTATGCATAATTTTTGAATTTTCATTGATAAATGTATTTTTTAAGTATTTTACCCATATTTTATTTTTTCTCAATCACTTACCAGAATTTTAATTAAATGATTTTTTGGGGTAAAAATATAAAAAAAAATCTATGTTATTATTATTACTAAGTGTTTTCATGTCTATGGTGTGAAAAATAATTCAACATAGCCTGACCCAAAACCTAAGGAGCAATCCACATAGCTACCCCTTGAAGGGAGACTGTATAAGTTTCACAAAAGGAGAGCCAACTTGTATATTGAAAGAGACATGGGTCATGCTACATGGCATACCCGAGAAGAGAAAAACCAGCACATAGGAGGTGGGTCCATGCAGCGATGGGGGATCATTCACTTGGGGTCAATCCAGTGAAAAATAGGATTCCCTTAGCTATTGTTTGTGTTTTTATGAGTGGATGAAGCCAAATCACTTATGAATTGATCACCACTCCCACAGAATTTTCAATGTGTAACTTGTTTATCCTAGGTACTATGTGCTTAACCAAAATGGTGTGATCCTAGATGACTCATGCCCTCTTCCTTGATGAAAAATTTGTATTTTGTTCATTGTTTCTATGGTAAAATAAATCCAATGGAAAAAGCGATGGAGCCCGATCTCATCGGAAAATCAACATTTTCACAACCTTCTCCTTGTGTTGTATTGGATATTAGATGACGATCTGATTATGACCTATGCATTGTATCTTGGGAACTACAAAAAAACAATGGAAGAATCAAGGAACAAATACACAGGAACTTCCAATATGAAGAATAGACTATGTCATGGCCAAATGTAGCTCATAAAATAAAGTAAAATGATGAAATGTTGTATGTATCATGGTTGGAAGCACTATTTCATGGTGGTTGATTCATGAAGATAGAAGATGTAGTGTAAAATAATGGTTTTACCATGATGTTAGAGACATAGGTATATAAATTTTAAAATAATGAATCTATAGTGTTGTTATTTGGGTACACTATGTTGAAATTGAATTTTATAGATAGAATATTTTTAAATAAGTATAATCTCACATCGTATTCCAAGCTCCATGTTATAGTGACAGTTGATGGTGATGCTTTGAATTTAAAAAGTCTTGTCTATGCTATAAATTCTATATCATTATAGATATATATATTCAATAATTTATCTTTTTTCACGTGAGAAGTCATATATTATGGTAGTTTTAAATTTAATTCATGCATGTGAGGATCGATCCTATATTTTAGGAGCTCAATTTCACTTTAAAATGGAACAAGAAATAGAAAAAACTTCTCAAGTGTTGGAAATGGAGATTTAAAACTAATGGAAGATGATAAATAGATACATACAGATACAATCTTGATCGTGAATATTTATCTCTTACATAATAAAATTTAAATATTTTTAGATATAAATAGATGATCACATGTGGATGATAAGTAAAATTTAAGGTGTTTAAAAATTTATAAAATTTAGGATATATATAGGTGAATATATTAGAGATATAAAAATAGATACAAATTGAGAGATGATTTATTAATTAATATATGGATAATTAATTGTACACAATGGATACTTTCTTAACCATAGGGGAGGTTTCAAAATATATTAGGATAATGGAATCTAATACCCAAAGTGGGAATATAAGGAGGAGGTTCGTCATCAACTATAAAGTCAGCATAGTTAGGTTTTTTTTTCTTTTTTTCATTGTATCTTTGGAATTAATGTGTGACAAATCCATATTAATATAATAAAGTTTTTAATTATTTTAGACACTTTTATTTTCTATTATATCTTCCATTATTTAAAATTACTCCATGTTTCTTATTGTGACTATGAGTGTCTAGGAGTTGTGGGAGGTGTGAGTTTACTGAAGGGAGTCTGTACTTAATTCTCTAATTATGTATTACTTTTGAAATTTAATTTTCATTTAGAATTAATTTATAAGTTATTTAATATTAAATTAACTAGGATTATTTAAGTATTAAATCTTCTATTTTATGGTACCCATGGTTATTAAGGGGATTTCGGGAGAGACAGTTGACCATTACTTTTCCTTCCATGTTGAGATTGATTTTAATACACTTATGGTTGATATAGAATTACCTTGACAAAGGATTTTATTACCCAATGTAGATGTATTTTATTATAATAGGTAATTTTATATACTCCAAGAGGTATTATGACTAATTAATATGATTACTCTTATTTATGGAATTGAATTTTATTCTTAAACCACCATCTCTGATATCATTCTCCCTTCTATTAATCCTAACTTTTGTTTTTGAGTCAGTCCACTTAAATCCTATAGATAGTTTAGTTTAAATTAGATTTATTAATTTATTAAAATGCTAAAACTATTGAATTATTTAATATTTTTTCACATTTGATCTTTTTAATATAAATTATAAACTGATTTGAGACTGTAGAAAAAGTAACAAAACCTACGGTTGGGTTAAAAATATACTTAAAAATCATCATAATTCATTAAAATAGATAATTTTGAGGAATTATTAGAGTATACCCCCTTTTATGTATAAAATCATTATAGTATGTTGGAAAATATGAAACAATACCCTTATAAAATCATTAGAAATATGATTTGAAACAAAAAAAGAATAAATATCCTTTTCTTTTGGTAAATGTTTAAAAACAATATAGGATAACGCGAGAAGGATTCTCATTGAAAACCCATGTAACATTTTAAATTAATATTTATAATTAATATCAAACATAATGATGAGAAAAATTTATAATGTGGATAAAATTATAAAATTTTCTTTTTTACCCCATTATAGAGAAACTAAAAAATAACCCATATGGAAAAGGTTAAAAATATTTATTTAAAAAAAATTAAAGAAATATAAATTATAGTTTAAAATTAAATTAATAAATAATCGAATTATATAAAATAAAATTCATAAAATAATATTAAAAATATGGATATGGAGGAGATAGAGTTGGGTAAAATCATTAAAATCATTAAGGCACTAATTTAATATATAACTCTATAAAACATTTAAAATAAATAACCCATTAAAATAAATAACCTGAGAAGGAACTTTATATACCATGATAATAAATATATTCATGATATGACATGTCAAATAGTCATTATAAAAACAATATAAATGAAAATATGATCAAAATATGATACATGTCTCAATGAAGTGAAATTAAGATAAAAATACCTTAAAAACATCATAATGTTTTAAATAAACAAAATTTCGGGGAATTTTATAAGAAATAAATTTAAATATATAGAAATTAAATTTTAAATAAAATATAATAAAATCATGTGGAGTATTAAACCAAATATAAAATAAATAAGTTTATGAATAAATATTATAGATCAATGAATAGGAGTTGAGTTAACAAAAACTCTTACGTTATACTTTCTCTTATTGGAAATGATTTAAAATCCCCATATAATAATTTTAGGTTTATCATTCACATGATTAAGAACCTTATTCATATTAATTTTACTTTATATCATCCGTTTATAATTCGTTATTATCCAAATTTCTATTTTTTAAATTAATATTTTGGTGTTAACCATTCCATTTCCTATACAAGTTATGGTTTGATGATTTCATTTCTAGAATATTTTTAAGGAATTTAGAACCTATATAATATTAACAACATGTTAATAAATGTGTTTGATATATTTTTTGTAATCCCATAGCCATTTATAGAACATATGATGACAGTTTACTTGTAAATCTCTAAAATTCCTTTTTCAGTGATTAATAAACTAAAAATGTAATTTAATTTATTATAAATAAAATATTTAATGTTACCAATATATAATTATGATATCACATGAAATTCATAATTATTACATATCATTTATAATATTTAAGTCATATTATTCATTCATGTGATAAACATTATAACAATGTTCATGTAAGTGGTAAAACGACCAAAATAAGAGCACATTATAATGGTTGAATTAGAAATAAAATTACATTTTATATTGACAAGATAACTTTTAAATAATATCAATGTATTAAAAAATATGTTTTAAAACTGATAATTTAGTTTCTATAATATATAGAGGAATAATATATAGAATAAAAATCAAGTGTAAAATATTGCTTATATTGAGAGCTTTAATCTCCTCTCGAAGGAGCTCTTAGAAATGAGAGGTTTAGGAATTATTTTAGGTATATTAAGATAAATAAATAATTATAGGGTTATTAGGGTTAAAACATGCTATATTGATGAGAGGTATTTTTATTTTTCGTGTGTCTTTTAAAGGGTGGAGGAGGTATCCTTTTATAAGTGAGAGAAGTGGCATTTTTGTAAATACTTCTTTTACTAAAATAAATGGGAACTATGTATCAAGGAAAGCTGATCAAAAATGGATTAAAGTTTATAATGGGTGATTTGTAGGTTGATAAATCCTATATACACCCATTTGACTATAATATTTTGTGATATTTTATAGCATGAACCCCAGATTTAACACTTTTATCATATTTTATAGTCTACCATCATGAGTAACTTTTACCGTGGTAACTTATTATTATGTATCAACATGAAATGGTAATTATTACCAAATTTTTACCATTATAATTATTAATTTTAAAACCATTTTATGATATTAAATTTCTATCAGTGGTAAAAAAAATATTTTTAATAACATTACACTTAAAGAAACAAAACAGTTTTGAGATAATTTACCTTTTAAGAATCAAAATGAATTTACACCAAAATCATGTATAGGAATGATTCCCATGAAAATTATTGGTTTATTATTAAAAAATAAGATCTTATTTTTTCCTTAAAAGAAACACAGAACCTAATGTGTAAAGACCCATAAAATTCAAGGGAAATTTTTTGTTAATTTTCTTTGGGATTTTACAAGAACACAATTTTTGAAGACACCTGATTCTAAGGCCCGGTGTGCCCGGAATCAATTTCCAAAGTTTAGCTTGGGTACGTTCAGTGAACGAGCAAACGAGTTTTCCTAACTTTTGAATCGGTGCTCGGAATCAAAATCTGAGGACACCGATGAAACCGCAGCGTCGGTAATTGCTTAAGAACACCTTTTCTGGAGTTGTGTTTGCTCGGGTGAGGTTATTAATTAAATGGGTTAACTAAAGAATAAAATAAAATGTTGTACTACAAATTTTATTTTTATTCTAAGTAGTGATAACCTAGGCATGGTGGTTGGAGTGGGACCCACTAATATCCTAACTCTACTAGGTAGGATATTAGTGAGGTGGGGCCCACACGAGCCCAACCCCCTTATTTCCTTTTAACGTCCCACATGCTTTTAATTTTGTAACTCACCCGCAACCCCCTTTTTAAATGCCAAGTCAACTCTCTTAATTAATGAATTGAATTAAGTTTTTCAATGTAATAAATTCTTGAATTCATTTTGAATTTTGAATTGAATGTTGGCTTGTGTGTGTTAATTAAATAAGACAAAGTCTTATTTCTTTAAGGGTTATTTCATTGTGCGAGAAGGTTGGAGAGGAATTGCTCAAGCCTTGGAATCTTCATCTTCCTCCTTGAAAAACGCGAAGAACACACCGTCACCAATGAAGAACGCCGGCCTCCGACGAAGGAAAATGAATAACGCTAATTCCTCGGACATCGACAACACGACGTCGTGTACCGCGACGCCGATGACCCTCCTTCCACGACGCCGTCTTCCACGACGTCCCTTTCCCGTAACAAACCTCGTTCGACGACTTCATCGAGGTAGGGGTTTGATTTTGGTTCATGAATATTCTTTGACCGTCCAAACTTCAATTTCTTAGCCGCTTGATATCGGATTAACGGGAGGGGGTCGGAACGCACGATCACAGCCGACCCTCCTCCCCCTTTGATGATGTGTTTGTTGCGGCACAAACAAACGTAGTGCGGTGCAACAGCACCGCGCGGAAACAAAGAAGAACGGATGAAGAAGCATGATGTCGTCGCGCCGCGCCATTGAGGCCGAACAAAGCCGTGGCGCCATCGCGTCGTGCCGGAGAACCACGAAGGGGCCGCGGCCGGAGTGGGGCCGCAGTGGAGGGGCGCGGATCCGTCGCGCCGCACCAGTCGGACAAGGCCACGGCTCAAAGTCGCGGCGGTGCAACGCGGGGAGGCTGGAACCGCCGGCCGCTGGCACCTCAAAGGGGCGGGACCACGGGGTCCCGCGACGGCAGCACCGGCCGGCCGAACCGAGCCAGCTATTTCGGAAGGAAGACCAGAGGTCGTAACCAACAGCTGGAAAAAGAGCGGCCACACGTGGGGCCGCGGTTTCAATCAAGGGGGGCAGCTCCCCCCCCCCCCCTTCTGCTCGGCTCGGCCAGTGCCGAGCTGGCCACACCGGGCCGCACCCGCACTAGGCCAACCGGTCGCACCGGGTCGGGGCGCCCAGGCCGAGCCGGGCTGGGCCACGCTCTAATGGGCCGGACCCAGGCCCAATACGGGTTGACCCAGTTCGGGCCAACCCAGGGGGGTCTCGGGCCGGGTTGGTCCGGGCCCAAAACCCCCTATTTCCGGACAGTTCCGTTCAACGGCCCGTATCTTGGGCTACGAACCTTTGATCGACGCACCGTCCATTGAGATATGATCCTTGGATCGAGACGGTCGATTCATTATATTACACTCAAGCTTTCGGAGAACTTTGGGTACGGCCGGGTTGGTTCGAACATGAAACCAACTGGGCCCTCAGAGCGGAAACACTTATAACTTGAGCTCCTGACGTCTGATTGACGTTCCGTCGGCTTTGTTGGATTCCTCTTAGTGAGACAGAACTTTTTTCTTACTCCGCCCGAGGTTTGGACGCAGTTGGAGTGCAGTCGGGTTGGTTTTGACTTAAAAACCAACCGGGCCCTTGGAACGAAAAGGCCAATAACTCTCAGACCGGGCGTCTAATTGATGCGCCGTCTGTCACGTTGAGTTCCTCTTGTCAAGACGGAAATTTGGGATACATCAACTCCGGACTACGTTTCATTTGATGTATCGACCCCCTTGGCTCGTGGAACGGACCCTCCCGGAATCGATTATGCTGTGTGCGGGAACCCTAGAGCTGGTTGCGACTGCGACGACAAAGATGATTGCACTGAAATACTCTGTGGGTTCGGCAGTGAGGACGATTGCACTAAAATCCTCATTGGGTTCAGCAGCGATGAAGACAATACTGAAATCCTCTGTGGGTTCGATGGCGATGAAGACTGCACTGAAATCCTTTGTGGGTTCGACATCGATGAAGACCGTACTGAAATCCTTCGTGGGTTCAACGACGATGAAGACTGCACTGAAATCCTCCGTGGGTTCGGTAGCGATGAAGTCCGTAATGAAATCCTCCATGGGTTCGACGGTTTTGACTACTGTTCTTGTATCCTGCATGGGTCCGACAATACTACTGTTCTTGTATCCTACGTGGGTCTGATAGTGTTTGACTCTTTTCTTGTATCCTACGTGGGTCTGGCAGAGTAGCTGGTTTGTATCCTATGTGGGTCTGACAGCTTAGCTGGTTTAGTATCCTATGTGGGTCCCAGCTTAGATGAATTAGTGGCTACATCTGATCATCTCTGTCACCTTACGAAGAAGTATACATGTGTGATCTGAGTCTTGACTTTCAATCAATATCTTTGATATGGTTGACTTGCTTTCCTATGTGGATTGGGTTGTGTTATCCTATGTGGATTGGGTTGTACTCCTATGTGGACGTGATCAAACTTGGGCTCGGATGTTGGAGCCGAACTGGAATTGATGAATTAGGTATATGTATGGGCATATACCTAAGTAGTGTTGGTTGTTACTTCGTGATTGTATCTTTCCTTTGTGGATTATCCTTTGTGGATTCTGGGAGACCTTCGGGGGTATCGGGGTCCCTACTGAGTAGCGTATACTCACCCTTGCACAGGTTATGCCCGCAATACGTTGTGTTGGATACAGACGATGGACATCGCTGATCGTGGTAGAGGCTTGTAGAGCAAGTCGGTACCTGGAGGTGGACCACTGGGCGGGACGAACACAGAGCAGACGGCTGGACCCGACAAGCTGAGGAGGCTATTTTTACCCACCCTTCAGGTGGGATTTCCAGTGGACAGCTCGGTGTTGCTGCATTACTTTCAGTTGTTGTACTTTCTTTCCAGGTGTACTTTACTTTCAGTTTGGGTTTGTATTCTGGCCCATTTACTTTCCGCACTTACTATTGTACCCATTTTTACTTAGTGTTTACTTCTGCTGGATTACTCTATGGTGTTTGTTTACTTTATACGACAATGTCTTCCCCTTTTTATGGGGATTTACACCTTTGGTGCTAATCGTCATCCCCTGGCCTATGGAAGGAAGGCTTGGGGTAGTCACGGCACGGGTCCCGAGGACAGTTCGTGACAAATTGGTATCAGAGGAGTTCAGTTCTACCGCAGAACTCAGGACTCTGATCTTTCTTCTATTTGAAGCAATAGTGTTAAGGGTATTGAGTGTGGTTATCATTCCAGGGAGTCCAGTGTTGGTGCGGCGGCCGACGTATCCATACACTAGGACCCTGACTTCTGATTTCCGAGTCAATTCATGAAAACATTGATTGCATGTGTGTTTCAAAAGTTTTCTTTGTGATTACGTTTTGTCGACTCACCAGGTATATTGTTTTGACCATGGCGCACCTGTTTCTTTTCAGGATGGCCCCACGATGGCAGCCAGCTAGGGTTCCGAGCTTTGTGCGAGACGACAGCCCACCGAGCAATGATGCCTTGGTGTAGGGCCCTTTTTCAGTGGAGGTACCAGCGGTACCTCTACCCGCCGAGACACCAATGCTACCAGCCCCATCCACTGAGAGTGCATGTCACCTTAATGCACTGCATGAGTTTCAGCGTCAGAGACCGCTCAGGATCCGCGGGGAGACGGACCCTTAGGAAGCCGAGGATTGGATGGAGGTTGTAGTTCAAGTTTTCTGGTTAGTGGGGACAACAGCTGACCTCATGGTGATCCTTGCAGCGAGCCTCCTGCACGCGAGAGCAGGAAGATGGTGGAGCTTGATGCTCCAGGTGAACGACGAGGAATATCTCCTCTGGATGGACTTTGAGAGCCTCTTCCGCTCGGAGTTCGTCCCAGCCACCCTCCATGTGGTGCACATCCAGGAGATACTACAGCTGCGGCAGGGCAGCATGACGGTCATCCAGTACTCGACGAGATTTACCGATCTCTCACACTATTCAACGGACATGGTATGGGACCCATTCTTCCGGTACCAGACCTTCAAGCAGGGACTGAGGCATGATATCAGGGCATCAATGATCTCCCTTAGTATTCCAACATAGGAAGGAGTACTGGAGCGAGCCCTTCTCATAGAGAGCTTTCTTGCTGAGCCTACACCAGCAGTGAGACCTACCGCAGGGCGGCATGTAGCAGAGTCGTCTGTAGATGGCAGTCGACAGACGTCACAGGGGTCCAGGCGGACCAGACCATCAGGCGAACGACCTCAGGACACTGGCTCAGAGGTGCGGGGCACCCGACGTAGAGCCAGCCTTCCGAGAAGCAGATTGTGCTACGCATGCGGCCGGCAGGGCCACATGGCTCGTGACTCCCCGACCCGTCGTGCAGAGGAGCAGCAGATGGTCGAGGGGCCACCTAGGCAGAGGCAGAGGGTCGACCATGGTGGTCCTCCGAGAGCAGCCGGATGAGGAAGAGGGGCTAGCCGAGCATCAGGTGGTGGGAGACACTTTGAGGCTTTACCACCACCACCACTAGGTGGTCCACCCCGACCATAGGGAGCTGGAGGGCAGAGACAGGCTCAGCTTCAGGCAGCGGAGGCCTACGACTACGGCGCACCAGAGATGATTCGAGGTACTATCTGTGTCTACTCCACCCTTGCTACAGTTCTTATAGACACAGGAGTGAGTCATTCTTTCATTGTCGCTGCCCTTGTTCGGATCTCGAAGATTCCGATGGAGCCGTTGGCTCGATCCTTACAGCTAGAGACTCTTATGAGAGCAGACTCGATGATTACGCACTAGTTCCAGTAGTGTGAGCATACTCTAGGAGGCGAGATCTTCGACTGGAATCTTCTTATAGTGGCGTCAAGGCCTTATGACGTCATCTTGGGCATGGATTGGTTATATACATTCCATGCTCAGATTGACTGTATTAGGCGCAAGGTGCAGTGTGTTCACACCGACGAGAGCAGGTTCACCTTCACCGGCGAGAAGGGAACCTTTTAAGCACATGATGGAATCACGCAGAGGAGAGGACAGCCCATCACTCATCAGTTGGCTAGCCTCATCCTAGGAGCAGTTGATGTGAGGAGTCTGAGTTTTCCTGCATTGGTGGATTAGTATACGGACGTTTTTCCGGACGATGTTCCCGGATTACCTCCTCGCAGAGAGGTAGACTTATATTGACCTATACCCCGGGATAGCCCCGATATCCACTCCATCATATCAGATGACTCCCACTGAGCTTCGAGAGCTACGGGTACAGCTGGAGGACTTGCAGAGCAAGGTATTCATCTGACCCAGTGTTTCACCCTGGGCTTCCCTGATATTGTTCGCCAAGAAGCCGGACGGGAGCTTGCGACTGTGTATCGATTATCGTCACCAGAACCAGGTGACCGTGAGGAACAAGTATTCGCTACTTAGGATTTACGACCTCTTAGATATGCTCAAGGGAGCACGGTGGTTCTCGAAGATAGACCACAGGTCAGGATATCATCAGCTCAGAGTTCGGGACGAGGACGTGCAGAATATGGCCTTTAGATGTCGGTATGGCCACTATGAGTTCTTGGTTATGCGTTTTAGAGTAACCAACACTCCAACAGTGTTAATGGGTCTCATGAATAGGATCTTTCAGCCATACCTCGATCGATTTGTCGTGGTCTTCATCGACGAAATTTTGATATACTCGACCACTGAGGAGGAGCACACCTACCACTTGCGGGTTGTACTGGACACACTCCGAGAGAACCATCTTTATGGTAAGCTCTCGAAGTGTCAGTTCTGGTTATGTGAGGTCCACTTCTTGGGACATGTCATCACTGAGGTGGTAGTTGCGGTGGATACTGCGATGATCGAGTCATTGCTAGCTTGGGAGCCACCCAGGAGCGTGATGGAGGTGCGGAGTTTCTTGGGGCTAGCTGGGTACTACCAGAGGTTTTTTCCAGACTTCTCCAGAGTTGCGGCACCACTCTCATCTTTGATGAAGAAGGGGAAATCCTTCGTGTAGTCAGATAGATGTCAACAGAGCTTCCAGGAGCTAAGACAGAGATTGACCAGCGCACCTATCTTGAGGATACCAGAGGAGGGAGTAGGGTACGTAATCTACTGCGATGCATCAGGGACCAGACTCAGTTGTTTCTTGATGCAAGATCGGGTCGTGATCACCTATTGATCACGTTAGTTGAGGCAGCATGAGCAGAACTACACTACCCATGACTTGGAGTTAGTAGCAGTGGTCTTCGCTCTGAAGATGTGATGACACTATCTGATGGGAAAGCGCTTTACAGTCTACTCCGACCACCAGAGTCTCAGGTACATCTTCTCGCAGAAAGACCTGAATCTGAGACAATGGCGATGCCTTGAGTTCCTCCAGGACTATGACTTTGAGATATTCTATACTCCTAGAAAGGGGAATGTATTAGTCGATACTCTCAGCAGGAGGACGGGCATTCAGCTACTCGGGGAGGCGACGGAGCAGCTAGCTGCTTTGCAGATATCCTTCGTGGATAGAGATGGAGCAGCCTTTCTTCAGTCACTCACAGTCACTCCTCCACTACTGCAGCGGGTCAGAGAGGCATAACATGGGGACGCTGACTATGAGACACGATGTGCATAGATATCCTCAGAACAGGCACCTAATGGATTCTCTATAGGAGGATATCACGACGTTCTTTTCAGAGGACGTACCATGGTACCAGTTTCTTTACAGGAAGAGGTGTTGAGGTAGTTTCGCACTTCCAATTTAGCAGTACATCCAAGAGCGGCGAAGATGTACCAGGATCTCAGATGACAGCACTAGTGGCCGGGTATGAAGAAGGCTGTAGCAGAGTTCGTTTCTCGATGCCTCACCTTTCAGCAGGTGAAGGCAGGGCACCAGGTACCAGCAGGCTTGGTACAGCCCTTGGAGGTACCGGAGTGGAAGTGGGATGGGATAACTATGGATTTCATGACTGGACTTCCACATACTTTCAGAGGTGATGACTCCATTTGGGTGATTGTCGACCGACTCACCATGTCGGCTCACTTCTTACCCATCAGAGAGTAGGGCTCAGTGGAGATCTTGGGACGTCTCTACGTTAAGGAGATTGTACGGCTTCATGGTGTGCCCTCATCTATCATCTCCGATCGAGATGCTCTCTTTACTTCCCAGCTTTGGAAGGGGTTGCAGGAGGAATTCGGGATGCAGGTACGTCTGAGCACCGCCTTTCACCCTCAGACGGATGGTCAGACGGAGAGGACCATTCAGACTCTCGAGGAAATGCTCAATGCATTTTTCCTCAACTTTTGTCGCAGCTGGGAGGACCACCTACCCTTGGTGGAGTTCGCGTACAACAATAGCTACCACTCCACCATCGGGATGGCACCATACGAGGCATTGTACGGTCATCCTTGCAGATCACCTCTGTGCTAGACAGACCCTGGGGAGTCAGCACTTGTGGGACCAGAGATGGTCCAGGCCACGATAGAGAAGGTCCAGGTCATCCAGGAGTGGATGAGGACAGCTCAGAGCCAGCAGAAGTCTTATGCTGACAAGAGGCGGAGACCACTAGAGTTCGAGGATGGCGACCATGTCTTCTTACGGGTCTCACCTCGATGTGGATTACGGAGATTGGGCCGAGGCATTAAGTTGTCTCCGCGCTTCATCGGACCTTTTCAGGTACTCGGCAGGATAGGCGAGGTGGCTTATTGCCTGGCTCTGCCACCTCAGTTGCACTAAGTGCATGACGTCTTCCACGTATCTCGGCTGAGGAGATACGTGCATGACCCGACGCATATCATCGACCATGGGGAGCTGGACATTGATGATGGGGAGACTTTTGCGGAGGTCCCAGTGGAGATCGAGGATCGAAAGGATCGGGTCCTACGTGGGCGGTCAATTCCTTTAGTGCGCATCAGGTGGCAGCACGGGAACCTCCAGGAGAACACTTGGGAGTGGGAGGCGCAGATGCATGCACAGTACCCACATTTGTTCCCCTAGTTTATGATGTATCTTTACGAGGACGTAAATCCCTGAGGTGGGAGTAATGTAAAGACCTGTAAAATTCAAGAAATTTTTTTTCTTAATTTTCTTTGGGATTTCATAAGAACGCAATTTCTAACGGAACCTGATTCCGAGGCCCGGTGTGCCCGGAATCAATTTCCGAAGTTTAGCTCGGGTACGTTCAGTGAACGAGTGAGCAGGTTTTCCTAACTTTTGAACCGGTGCTCGGAATCGAAATCTGAGGACACCGATGAAACCGTAGCGCCAGTAATTTCTTAAGAACATCTTTTCCGGAGTTGTGTTTTCTAGGGTGAGGTTATTAATTAAATGGGTTAAATAAGAATAAAATAAAATATTGTACTACAAATTTTATTTTTATTCTAAGTAGTGATAACCTAGGCATGGTGGTTGGAGTAGGACCCACTAATATCCTCACTCCACCAGGTAGGATATTAGTGATGTGGGTCCCACACGAGCCCCACCCCTTATTTCCTTTTAACCTCCCACGTGATTTTAATTGTGTAACTCACCCGCAACCCCCTTTTAAAATGCCAAGTCAACTCTCTTAATTAATAAATTGAATTAAGTTATTCAATGTAATAAATTCTTGAAATCATTTTGAATTTCGAATTGAATGTTGTCTTGTGTGTGTTAATTAAATAAGACAAAGTATAATTTCTTTAAGGGTTATTTCGTTGTGCGAGAAGGTTGGAGAGGAATTGCTCAAGCCTTGGAATCTTCATCTTCCTCCTTGAAAAACGCGAAGAACGCAGCATAACCGACGAAGAATGTCGGCCTCCGACGAAGGATGACAAATAATGCCGATTCCTTGGAGATTGACGACGTGACGTCGTGTACCGCGACGCCGACGATCCTCCTTCTGCGATGCCGTCTTCCGCGACTTCCCTTTCCCCCGACAAACCTTGATCGACGACTTCATCAGGGTAGGGGTTTGATTTTGGTTCATGAATATTCTTTGACCGTCCAAACATCAATTTCTTAGCCGCTTGATATCAGATTAATGGGAGGGGGCCGGAGATCATGAACACGGCTGACCCTCCTTCCCCTTTGATGATGTGTTTGTCACGGCACGAACAAAGGTAGCGCGGTGCAACGACACCGCGTGGAAACAAAGAAGAATGGGCCAAGAAGTGCGGCGCCGTCGCGCCGCGCTGTTGAGGCCGAAAAAAGCCGCGACGCCGTCGTTCCATGCCGAAGAACCACGAAAGGGCCACGACCGGAGCGGGGCCATGGCGGAGGGGCGCGGCGCCGGCGCACCGCGCCGGTCGTACATGGCCATGACTCAAAGCTGCGGCGGTGCAAGGCGGGGCGGCTGGAACCACCAACCGCCGGCACCTCGGAGGGGCGAGACCGCGGGGTCCCGGGCAGCAGCACTGGTCAGCCGGACCGGGCCAGCCGTTTCGGAAGGAAGACCAGGGGTCATAACCCCCGACTGGAAAAGGAGCGGCCCCACGTGGGGCCACATTTTCAATCAAGGGGGGTAGCCCCCCCCCCCCTTCCGCATGGCTCGGCCAGCGCCGAGCTGGCCACACCGGGCCGGGCCGGGCTGCGCCGGTTGTGCCGGGCCACGCCCACCTGGCCGGGCCGCACCCTAATGGGCCGGACCCGGACCTGGTATGGGTCGACCCGGTTTGGGCCGACCCAGTGGGTCTCGGGCCGGGTCGGTCCGGGCCCAAAGCCCCCTATTTCCAGATAGTTCTGTTCAAATGCCCGTATCTTGGGCTATGGACCTCCGATTGACGGACCGTCAATTGCGATGTGATCCTTGGATCGAGTCGGTCAATTAATTATATTACACTCAAGGTTTTGGAGAACATTGGGTATGGCCGAGTTGGTTCGAACACGAAACCAAACGGGCCCTCGGAGTGGAAACACTTATAACTTGAGCTCTGGACGTCTGATTGATGTGCCATAAACTTTGTTGGATTCCTATTAGTGAGACAGACCTTTTGGCTTACTCCAATCAAGTTTTGGATGCAGTTCGAGTGCGGTCGGGTTGGTTTTGACTTAAAAACCAACCGGCCCCTAGAACGAAAAGGCCAATAACTCTCAGACCGGGCGTCCGATTGACGCGCCGTCTGTCACGTTGAGTTCCTCTTGTCGAGACGGAACTTTGGGATACATCAACTCCGGACTACATGCCAGTTGATGTTTCGACCCCCTTGGCTCGTTGAGTAGACCCTCCCGAAATCGAGCATGCTGTGTGCGGGAACCCTAGAGCTGGTTGCGACTGTGACGACGAAGATGACTGCACTAAAATCCTCTGTGGGTTCAGCAGTGACGATGACTGCACTGAAATCCTCTGTGGTTTCAACAGCGATGAAGACCGTACTGAAATCATCCGTGGGTTCGACGGAGATGAAGACTTCACTGAAATCCTTCGTGGGATCGACAGTGATGAAGACCGTACTGAAATCCCCCGTGGGTTCGACGGTGATGAAGACTGCACTGAAATCCTCTGTGGGTTCGGCAGCAATGAAAAATGCACTGAAATCCTCTGTGGGTTTGGCAGCGATGAAGACCATACTGAAATCCTCCATGGGTTTGATGGTGATGAAGACTGCACTGAAATCCTCGGTGGGTTCGGCAGCGATGAAGACCGTACTGAAATCCTTCATGGGTTCGACGAAGATGAAGACTGCACTGAAATCCTCCGTGGGTTCGGCAGCAATGAAGACTGCACTGAAATCCTTCGTGGGTTCAGCAGCGATGAATACCGTACTGAAATCCTCCGTGGTTTCGACAGCTTTGACTACTGTTCTTGTATCCTACATGGGTCCGACAGTACTACTGTTCTTGTATCCTACATGGTTCCGGCAGTGTTTGACTCTTTTCTTGTATCATACGTGGGTCTGGCAGAGTAGTTGGTCTGTATCCTATGTGGGTCCGATAGCTTAGCTGGTTTAGTATCCTACGTGGGTCCCAGATTAGATGAATCGGTGGCTACATATGATCATCTCTATCACCTTATGAAGAAGTATACCTGTGTGAGCTGAGTCTTGACTTTCAATCAATATCTTCGATATGATTGACTTTCTTTCCTATGTGGATTGGGTTGTGTTATCCTGTGTGGATTGGGTTATACTCCTATGTGGATGTGATCGAACTTGGGATCAGATGTTAGAGTCGAACTAGAATTGATGACTTAGGTATACGTATGGGCATATACCTAAGTAGTGTTGGTTGTTACTTCGTGATGGTATCTTTCCTTTGTGGACTATCCTTTGTGGATTCTGGGAGACCTTTGGGGGTCTCGGGGTCCCTACTGACTAGCGTATACTCACCCCTACATGGGATATGCCCGCACTACGTTGTGTTGGATGCATACGACGGATAGCGCTGATCGTGGTTGAGGCTTGTGGAGCAAGTCGGTAACTGGATGTGGACCACTAGGCAGGACGTACACAGAGCGGACGGCTGAACCCGAGGAGCTAAGGAGGCTATCTGTACCCACCCTTCAGGTAGGATTTCCAATGGATGGCTCGGCATTTCTGCTTTACTTTTAGTTGTTGTACTTTCTTTCTAGTTGTACTTTACTTTCAGTTTAGTTTTGTATTCTGGCCCATTTACTTTCCGCACTTACTATCGTACCCAGTTTTACTTAGTGTTTACTTTTGTTGGCTTACTCTGTGGTGTTTGTTTACATTATAAGGCAATGTCTTCCCCTTTTTTATCGGGATTTACGCCTTTGGTGCTAGTCGTCAGCCCCTGGCCTATGGAAGGCAGACTTGGGGTAGTCACGGCACGGGTCCCAAGGATGGGTCGTGACATAATGGTTCATTTTCAACACTTAATTAATGGAAATGGAAAAACTATTTTTTGTTAAAATAATATATAACTTAGATTCCAAAAAGTCATGCATATATTTTTAAATTCAACATACCAATTTTGAATGAATTGTTTTACTTATTTAATGATTTTTAAGGGTAAATGTTTTCATATATTTTCAATTCTTTATTATATCATAATTATGACTTAAAATGCACAGTATTGGTAAAAATTGTATTTTCACTATTCACATAAAAATAAACTTTTTTAGAAAAATCCCTAAAAACTCATCCAAAGGGGATTTTTATATGATGAATCAAAAAGAAAAGGTAGTTTTATCACATTAATATCTAAAAACTGATAAAACAAATTAACATAAAAACTCATAGTACAGTATAATAATTTTTAGAAAATGTATTTTTTTGAAAATACAATGAACCAAAGTGATTAATAATTAAAATAATAATTTATTAAATTAATACATACATGTTTGAATCATATAAAATTATACTTATGAACCCATTAATGTACTCCACATAATATATAAGGGTATTATGTGACTAAGTGGTAGTCATGTGTGGTGGTTCATCTAGCATGTATCACATAGTTATTTCCATAGTATGAAACTTATACTGTTGGAGTCTTCACTCAATCCATACTTACTGAAGTTAAACTTGGGATTGGAAAAGAGAAAACCCAGGTGATGCCACTTCCTTTATATTCTTTAAAAAATAATCCTCATAAGGATTTCTACTTTTCAACTATTTCATTGTTATATATTTCATAATGTGGTTAAATCAATTTATATTCTCTAATTCAATAATAATGTTATAACTGTCAAATTTAATACTTATAAAATATACCATGGTTTTATTTTAGTATATGTTTTCATGTGAAACAATACATAAAAAAACCTTTATTAAAGAAATATATATTAAAATCATGGGTTGTTACAATCTTTATCTTATTTGACACAAATAATGAGTCCATCCCACTATTTTCCACTCGTGATGACAAATAAATGACTTCTACCCTTTCACAAAAATTCTTTGAGTATATTAATATTATCATAAGGAAAGATATCTATCCATATATTGAAATAACATAGGGTACATTTATGTTTTTCTTCCCAGTAAAACCAACTATGTATCTAGTGGTCAAGTTATTAATGGGATTCCCAAACCGTTGAAATTAGTGCATCACAAGAGCAAACTAGCCGTCATTTTAGAAAATAAATTTAAAATTATGGGTTTATAGGGGGGAATTTAACATGGAAAAAAATATTTACTGGGATTCTCTTGGTGTTGTCAAGTAGGTATGTTCTAGCAGTTAATGATTCACCTTATAGATAAAAGATAAATATTTTCATTATTTTCACTCATATAACCCAAGGGTAAACCGTAAATATGGTAGTGATCGTAGTAGAAACAATTTATTAGATACTATAGAGGATCTACTAGGGTATAGTCTAGTTTTTCATCAATAATACATTATATATATTTTGGTGATAGATCACATCACACTTTAATTGTTATAAGTTCAAGAATACAACTATTATTCCTCGATCCACGATTATATCATTATCTTAAAGAATCATTTTAACTATAGTATATTCATTCTATGAAGATAATGGAAAAGATTTGGAATCATTCAAAATTAACCACCCTTCAAAATAATTAAGTTCCAACTAGGATGATGTTGGGTCTAAAACCAATTATATTTAGAAGTTATCCTTTAAAATAACCAAAATGTGGAAAAAAGTTTCATAAAATATATGATTATAATGAACCCAAGTATACAATTTATCATGTGATAAAAAGAAAAATAACCCCATCCATGAACTAAAAATCTCACATAGATACCACACATGACCTTTTAAAAGAAAAATGATTTTAAAAAATCAAATAACAACACAATTATTTTAATTGGTTCAAAAATAAGTTGTACACATTATTGAGGACACTGTAAATTATTTCTTAAAAAAGTGGAAGAAGATTTCAACATTAAACTATTATAAAATAAATGACTCCATAATACTATTAATAATATTACCATTTAATTGAAACTAGTTCCACTACCTTCTGTTCTTCTTAAAATTTATTCCCTTTGGTTTTAATATTCATGAACTTCCCTTCACTTAGTAAAAGGCATCAATAGAATTAACCCCTCCTTCCAATCTATTTTATTGGATTTTGAATTATCTATTTCATATTAATCTAACATAGATCATCAGATTAATATTACTAACCCTTTAAAACTTAATGGTAATTTATATGTACTCTTATACCCCATTGAGTTTCTAGTTCTAATTATTTACTCCAATTATCCTTTTTCCAGACTACCAGGCCATCATCACACCACTCCACAAACTTCATTCGATTTCGAAATTTTTCTTCCAAATTTTCTCCTTCCAAAAGTTCCAAAACTTACCCAAAAAAATTGTATTCACATAGGTGAAACAAATAATCTCCCACTTGAGAATAGTTTTTAGGGTTCACCACTGAGTCCTCCATCAAAACCTAAAATTTTATTCAGCCTTTAATCTTAAATTACAGCAACATAGACCCCCCAATACAAATCTGACCATCCCAGGTTGATTGATCATTATAATAACTCTATCATATTCCAAAATTTAACCTTGGTCATTATATATACTATATTCTAAACTCAATCCACCTTCCATAGATCTGAGACTTTTCCCCACAAAAACTCTTAGATGATGTGATACATTCACTAAATAAAATTTATCCAAGAATAAAAAATCATCCTTTTGGCCAAGTGGATTGCATATTATGAATCATATAATGTCATCCCAACCTCCTACGTTATTTAGAGATACATTAACATCCTCTTCAACCAGATATAATCTTTTCCTAATTCTATAAGTGTGACATACTCTACCTACATTATAAAAGGTTCTCCTACCTGTTCATGATTCAATATCTAACCAGTAGTTATGACTCTATAATTAAACATATAGTCAATGTTTCTCTTATGAGTGTTCACATCTCCCTTAATGCCAGAATTTGGAAACTCGTATAGTGGTTCATCGTTTCTTAAATATATTTATAATATTTTATAACCTTTGAGATACTAGAGGATTCATTCCACCACATTCCAATGTTATCTTAAGGGATTACACATAAATGTTAAAAAACCCCACAACATGCACAATATTTTACTATAAAAAAACCTTGGCATATATCAAGATTATGATTTCTGATGAAAATGGAACATATTCCATATACTAAACCTGATCTTCCATTCTATGGAAATTCAAATTTAGTAGTTTAAATTTTCCAATTAATGGATTAGTAATCAGTTTCTCCTCATACATTATAAATCATTTTACCAACATTAATATGTAGTTAAATTTATTTATAAAAAAAATTCTAGACTTTACGTCATTTATAATGAAGATCCAAAAATATATTTTGTCACAATAATATATTTTATCTCAAAACATATAGACAATTCAGTCTTTATCTCATTAATATATTCATTTACTGGTCAAGAAATAATCCTATGATACATATATAGAAGTAAAATTATGATTACCCCATCACCATAAACATTTAAGTAATAAAAATGATATGTATTACCATAAAAACATCCATTATGACATAAAGGCATTGAACTTCTAGTTTCACTATCTTGGTGATTGCATCAACCAATAAAGGATATACTTAATATTTCATATAAGATATGTGTTCCATTTATCCATGAAACCCTTTGAATACTCCAAGTAAATCTCCTCATAAAATTCTTCATAGTGAAATTTATTTTTAACATTTAACTACTTCGGGTATAACCCTTCCATGGAAAGTACACCAAGTACCATTTGAATAGTTTTGTGTTTATCCACCATAGAAATGATCATGGAAATATATAAAACTTCTATTTGATGAAATAAATTTATAATGATCCTCAAATTGTGCTAATTTCTACCATATTCCTCCAATTTCAATGAATAAACCCACTTGTATAATCATACCCTCCTCTTAATAGGTTATTTTTTCAGCCCCCATGTCCTAAAACAGGTATGGAATTCATTTCATCTCTCATAGATATCTCTAACTAACTTGAGTAACTTATAATTAAAACCACTTATATATTTTTAGGTTCTCCATTATTTTTTAGAATAAATTAGTGAAAATCAATTATATATCCCTATATTTGGTGTTAAATCCTAGTAGATCATTGCAAGACACATTGTAGCTCAGTTTTTTCTAAAACCACTACTTCTGAAACATCACACTCTAGCCCCCCCAATCTCCCTAAGAATCTAAAGTACTTGATCTCTCCAATACTTATAGACTTAGAAAAATTATCATAAAACTATATACATACAAAATTTCTTACAAAAATTTTGGTGTTTCTATAACTATATTTCTCTCTAAATTTCATAGAATATATAGAACATTCAAAATTCTATTCAAACAAACCTCATATTTCAATGATTCTTTGATCCCCTTTGTAAATTATAATTTATATAATATTTCCAATATATCTCTTAACTAAATATAAAATTTTATCTTCTAACAAACTTTAATAAGTTTTTATCCCAAAAATGAAATTGAATGTCTTTATCACCATACCCAATAAAGAAACATACCCTAAACATAGCTTCAAAATATTTTCCTTTCTTTATAATAAACATGGATGTAACAAAGTGAACTAAATAATTTGAGATTGTAAATTTAAATCTTATTTCTAGACCAATGTGACTCTATAAGATCCTACCCCAATAGAGATAAAGGAATTGTCTTCACCAAATAGGTATCACAATTCACAGAATTTTCCTAAAACTCCTTAGTAAAACGAGAATGTATATCCATTATCCTTTCTATCTTCAATAGAATATAATTCATCTAATAAAAAATATATTTTATTAGAGTTCTAGGAATTTTCATCTAAAAATATATGCATTTATACCAGAATCACCTTTAAAATCCTTTCATTTGTATACAACACCATTTTAAGCCCTTAAACATTTTATTTTAGTTCTAGTGTTCTTTTATACTATGGATATCAATATATTAAAGGTTAAAAAAACATTATACTTTCTCTTCATAAAAAAACACTCACACCATTTATGTTCTATCATAAATGAAATTAATATTGTGCAATGCTCATTTGTAAGAATAGACTGAAGTTGGGGCCCATACACCCTTGTGAACTAGCTATAACTTTCAATCATTATACAGCTAATATTATATTTTGAATGACACCATCCTCTGGTTACCAAAGATATATTCTTAACATATTTTATATTCCATGATTTTTATATACGTCTTTCATTTAGAAACATGTAATTTCATCCCTTTTACACTTAAGTTTCCAAAACATTCATTCAATAGCATTATGGAAATTTTTTGGTTGGTATGTATTACTCCTTCCTAAACTCATGTTATGTAAAATTTTACATCCTTATCTACATCAAACAAAACTATGGAATCACATGTAACAATCCCTAATCCCCGGAAAAAAATTTAGAAACCAACATGATATATATTTCATACCGAAATAAAAAAACTTTCCTTAACCTTGGTATGTTTCAAAATACTTATAATTCTTGAAAGTGCCAAATCTATGTCCAGATAGAAACATTATCCTTTCCAACAACCATTATAGTTTCAACATCTTCATGACGTAACTTAATGGATATTCTAAAATTATTATTTCAAATACTAATTATCTTGGATGTTGAGTGAAATAAATCCCCATAGTTTATAATATATGACTCAAGTGGACTAGTGAAACTCAATAGAAGACCACCTATATCTTATAAAATGATATTTATATATACACTTCTAGAATCATATCATCTAAAATTAACTCTTCATTCAATGAAACTTTAATTCATATAACCATTCTTCCAAAATTTCAAAAACACGGGACCACATTCAGCTAGGATATTATGGATTCTATTTCTTCTTCCATTCCATTTCTTATGAAACTTCAATATAGTGGAATTCTGATTACCATTTTCAATATTAAAAATTCCAAAAAAGCTTAGATTTAATTTTTCTATATATAATTTTTTATAATTATATTTTGAACATACAAAAAACTATGTTCATATTCCTTCAAAGTTACTCAAAATTATAGTAATAAAATTCTGTGATTCTAGAAGTGATTAAAGCAATAATATCACCCACTCTAGATCCAAAAACATTACCTTTACTAATTCAAACTTACTCTGATTCTCTTTAAATTTGTTGACATGATAAATAGTTATATTTTTCTCCGATATTATAATTCCAAATAGACTTAATAATATAAAAACATTTTTCATTATAGTTTTATTATCACACATATTATCAATAGTCTCCATGAGTTTTGAAGTTGTATTCACTTCACAAATGTTATGGGCCATGTTTTGAGCTAGTGACACCCAGACCATCCCCAATGATTTCTCATCCATCCTTTCCTATAACCCCTTCATCATTTCTAATTCATTTCTATTCAATAGAATATTAGGTCCCTTATGTACTAAACAGTCCCCTTATATGCATCTTTCTAAATCTTAAATCCATCTTGTCTAATTTCTCAACCCATATGTTACACTCATCCAACTCTATCCATATCAAATCAATAAATTCAAACTAAATCTAAAACATATAAAATGGAAAAAGAACTAATTATCAGATTTATTCTACTAGGAAGAGGGTAAAATGATTCTACAAAATCATTCTCTGAAACACCTTGTTCAGGGTTTGGTCAAACTGAACTCTACAACCAAACTCATATACCACTTATTTAGTCTAGAAGCACTGATATTTGGAAAATATAATCTAGATTATTTAAAACATGTAATTGAGTAATAAAACCTCTAAGATTTTAAAATACTTTCATATATGATGTTTCTGGTATTGGGAATACAAATAACCCTAGACACAAACCACAATACTAATGTATACAATAAATAAGAACTTATATAATAAAAATTATACAATGAAAAAAACTCAAAAAAAATATTTAACATTTTTTTATGAAGTATTACTCAATGGTGTAATGTAGAATATTCTATATTAAAGAAGTAAAAAAATTACAATGTCAAATAATCAATAAAATGACTCCATTCAATTATTTATAGTAGGGACTAATAGGTGAAATTGGTTTCACCACCTTCCATTATTCATAGACAATGTATATTTTTTATTTTATATTCAATGGAATCCTTTAATTAGGTAAATGGAATCTGCCTACCAAACTCCTCCTTTTGGTTAATAGTTTGGGATTTTGAATCCTCTATTTTTTATTCATCTTGTGCGGCTTGTTATATTAATCTTACACCTTCTTTAAAATTTTATAGTAATTCATATTTGGATTCACCCCCTTTTAGAGTCTGGTTAAAATAACCTTATTCTATTATAATTTCTTTAGAAATTTGTACATTAGTCAGGTCACACCACCATCTTTATCGGGTTTTATAATTGGATATTTGGATTCACTCTTTAAGGATATTCTAACACTTAGACTAAAAAAAATATTCACATAGATGAACCTAATGGCTCATCCTTGAAAACTCCTCAGGTACCTAAGTTTAGAGTTTATATTTTATTTATTTTAGTGATAGTATGTTTTCATCCTAAATAAATTATTATTCCTTATATAAATCCATTAAAAAATATTATTTAGTTTGAAAATTTCAATGCTTACATTGATTAAGCCTATCAATACCATGTGACAACTAACATGAATTTAATCCCATAGTTATGCACATATTGCGTCTAATTTTGATGCATGAGAAAATTTCATTTCAGTTAAATCACTTCCAATAGACTCTATAGTCATGATAATTCCTGGATATATGATGTTTTGGGTTCATTACTACCCTAATGTAGTGTTAATGGATCCAGTTCCTTAGAGGAAAATTTCACGCAATCATAGTATCAAATAATTTGATACCGACGACTATATTATGGTGACTTCAGAGGTAGGATAGATGAGTAGACCTTGTATAATTTTTTTAGTTTTCAAATAATAGATTAGACAAAATCATATAGTTGTTTGAGACATCATGAGTCAGGTTATTCCTCCAATTACACATATAAAATAATCATCATTCTTTTAAAAATTAAGAATCAAAAGGTGTGTTAAACATTTAATAATTATAGGACCTAACACTCCAAATAAATCCTATCAACCTAATTCAAAATGGGAGTTGATATCACAAGGATTAGAAATATTTTAGTTCCCATGAATTTCAACTTCCATGAAAAACAGATGTGATTTCTGGAATATATATAAGAGTGTGATTTTGTGGTTTAGTTAGTTTATGATGAATAGAATATAAATTATAGGGTATGGGTTTTTTCATAGAATTAGGATTCTCTGTTACTATACAATATTCCAACTCATAACATAAATAGGTGATTTCATACTTTGGTGAGTCAATTGATATGAATCAGCTATTATTCATTACTAATCATTATTAATTTTAGGTTGATTCTGAAACATCATCACTATTATAATCGCATGAATACAATGTATAGGGGTATTAGATCATAGTAGAAGGAAAATCTAATAGATTTTTTAAATTTTGGTATACTTACTCAAATTTCATCATTAGAGGATCTAATGGTAAACCCCTAAAGGGTCTTCCCAATTCCAACATAGATAATACTATACACACCACCTATTTAAGGGGAAACATATAAATATTGCTAGCTAGAAGAGAAATATAGTCACCTATTTAATAATATTCAGAATTAATCATGAAATCATTTTATTTATAATTTCTGATTCTCAAGAATTTTAAATTTTTGTCATCCTTGATTATTTATAGGTCTAAAAAACTGAGTGTTAGAGTCCTACCCTATCTATGAAAATATTTTCCCTATTTTGATAAGGATTTATTTCCTATAATTTATATCATGGGTAGAGGAATCATAATATAATTACGCAAATACTACCTTAATCATAAAAGTATACTCCAATCTACACACATTATTATTTTCATGGGGCATCTTTTCACCTAGTCATAGATCTTCCAAGAAACCCCAGATTGCATGAGGACATATTATCAGAAAATGATGAAGAATATATTGAACCATCAATCACACTGCTAACTATAATTCTAGATATTTTAGGACCAAATAAATATATTGGGCCCATATATCATAGAATAAATAATTGGCTTAAACTTGAATTTTGTAAAATACCACGTAGAGGAAAACCAATTACAAATCTAGTGATTTTAGACAAGGAAAAATATTTGACAATGAATATCTTTATATTTGATCCAATTTCTGAGTCTAAGGATCATTATACTAAAAAAATAACTTTTAGTGTATATAGAGATTAAATTAAACACTCTCTATGGTGAGTTTAGATACATTATTTTCAATCATATCACTGATGGTATAAATTATTAAGAAAATAATAGTTGGGAACTTATGCCCTCTAAGTATCACATTCCCAAACTATGAGACAATATCTTGGGATTGATATTAGTTGGATCCAAAATATATTATTGTATAATAGTTGATGAGATAAAAAGTGTTGTGAAATATCCAACCCTTGATTACTCAAACCCTATTATAGAATTTTGGAAGTCTAATGGTGTAACTTCATTATTGGCTTTAAATATACGGTATTATTGGGTATAACTATCACTCCTTCCATTTGTTTATTAGGAACATACTATACATGTGAGAATAGATGGGTTCATATAAGGAAAAACTCATTGAGTAAGATTTCAAACACCATTTAATAACCCTTATAATTAACTCTCTAATAAATTGAACATGAGGTAGATAAGAAGTATCATGTCAAGGATATTATTATTGGGATAATGACTATTGTATATAATCTTGAAAAATAACTGGTAGTTTTAAAAAAAACTAGTGTAGGCTAATTTAAATATATATAATTTCAAGAAGAGGGAGGTTGGTTTGTAGGTATGATAAGTTTAGTTATTCCCCATAGTAAACACTATGTATGAATGGTTAATAGAGTTTCAGTAGGTATTTTATTCTTTACACTACTAAATAATGTACTTGGAGTTCTTGAAAGAACACCTCTTATCATGGATTAGTCAAATAATATAAGAAATAAAATTCACACATTTAGTATATTTTGGGACATGATCTAAGTTTTTTATATCCCCTAGTTTTGTCTCCTTGATATGTGAAAATGAACTTATTTTGAAGATGTTTCCACCTCACCATATAACCATATACAATCATATATTTATTGAGAGGGATGGAGTGTAAGGTATACTGTTTTGAGGTATAATAACAAATAATATATTTGATTTATTTAAATGAGCTTAACCTTCATAGTTTCATGTATGAATATAGCCTTTTGACTTCCGAAAATAAACAAGGGAAAACCTGAAAATAAAATAAAATCACTTAGAAATAAGGATAAATACATTTTCAAAATATTATTTATCATTCTTGAGTCAAATATTGATAGGGATGAAATATCAATTATACAAATATAATCATATAGGAATAAGTTTTCCACATATATGGTATACATTCCATAACTTTAATATGATGTTAGTATTTTAGAAAATAGAAGATGGTTGAATTTTATCCTTAATGTATGAACATAAATGGTTATTCACTGGTTATATGAGTTTATTCCATCCATATAGAACATGTTTTATCTATTTTGAAATAACTTATGAGGGATAGACTTATCTAGGATGTTTAAACTTGGAAGAATATATGAGGCCTATATATAGGGTACATGTGACATCGTAATAAGCCATGGTTGGTACTTTTCAATATAAATGGATAAAGAGACTCAAGGAAGGTGAAACCATAAAGTAGGTATGATGGAGGAAAATACTAGTTTAAGATAGGATGAAAGACCCTAGGTTATATCATTTCACCATAAATAGGTTTTCATAGTGAATGCATAAGGGTAATAAAGAGATGCTTTATTGTTTCCCTAGATTCCAGATATAATGAGAATAGATTTGTTTTTCTAGGATAAAATAATGATTATGTAAGATTCATGCATTTTCTTTATATTATTTAATTTTTCTTTAGAAATTTAATGGTTTTATATAAAGAAAATAATGTAATTTTTATTATGATTCCTTTTAAAGGTTTTTTGTCTAGTATATTTTATGTATATTTTTTCAATATATATTTACGTGTTTTAATTTAGATCAAAGTAATTATTTAGAGATTAAGTTCATGCATCATGGATAGTATTGGGTCAATTGATTTTTTGTTTTTATAGTTTTTATTTAAATATGAATAATAGTTTATAGCTATACAATATTGAACCAAAGTGAGGTGATTTTTCCAACGTTATTGAAGTCAAACCAATGTGATTTATAGATAAAAATTTGATACAGAAGACCTTGTATTTTTTAGAGGTTCAATATTACTTTAGTTTATAGTCTTGTTACATAGACATAATTGGGTGAATTTAAATTTATGGATTGATACATTGATCTAGTATTGATATATCTTAGTTTAATTTTAGAGAGTGAATACTAAAATTGATATTGGATGTTTTAATTTCATAAAACATAGAATAAAATTGGATTATTGAATTTGATTTCATACATTTTTTTACTAAAATAGGATTCATATTTTATTGTTTTATTGCATGGTCCAAAATTTAAAATCAATGTTTAAGGCCTAATAACTTATATAAAAATGTAACTTTTATTTTATGGTCTTAGAGCTCAAAACAATTCATCATTTAATTTACAATCATATGATGTAGAACATTTAAAATATTAGTAAACTCACTTGACAAGAATTAATGTAACCCAATGTGAATGATTAAAATAATATAAGATAAGTATAATGACCTAGTGGAACAATTCTTACCTATATATGGCTTTATATTTTTTCTTATATCCCTGGATAGAGTGAGAACAACTCAATTTTTTCAAAGTTTAAATAACAACCACTATAACATTGTGTCTCTTTTTATTTTCTTCTCTAACCTTGTTCCTCTCCCTAGATATATGATAATTACAAAAAAATACCTTAGTTTTTCTTATGTTCCCCTTTTTCTATTTTTAACCTAATATTCTTGGTATTTTTTCCATTATAGTTTATGGTATTGTATTTTTTAGACCATATTGTGCCTAAATTGTAAGGTTATAAAACTTTTTCCTATTGGTTCCTGTTAAATTAAGGTTACATCGACTAGACTATAGAGATGTATAGTTTATTATCATGTTATATAGAGAATTATTTTCAATGAAATATTAAGTCTTAACCATATATGGTAGCTTTCATTGCATGGTCGATATAAACAAGATGTGAACAATGGATCAAATGATAATATAAGCCACACTTGTTTTGGTGAAGGGGCCAATGTGATTCTATTTTAAGGTTATAGAACTAGGTATAAAATATGTTTTTTTTATTTTAAGGGTATTTAACATTCAAAAATGTATTATTCCAAGATTATGATCATAGAGATCAAACCTTTTATGTGTATATATGCTCATTTAATGTTGATTTATCTAAAATGGAATGGTCATTCAACAGCCATGTGATGAAACTAACCCAATTTTAATGAAGAGTGGTTCAAAAACAAATATAAATGGTGAAATGATAGATTTGTATGATGGAGTGAGAAAATTTAAGGGAGTAAAAGTTTTTTTCTAGGCCCATAATAGGAGATACATGATTCACTACATATCTTATAAGTATAGGAATTGAACCTTATGGCATTCTAGAAAAGAGATAATTTTTCTAGTGTTGTATGGGTAAATTTAACATCATATGAAATGGATGGAAAGTTAAAAACATGTTAAGAGTGGATAAATACACTTATACATGGAAAAACGCACATGAAAAATCCATAGTATGGATGCCAAAATGTCACAAAGGAAATGTATAAAGGGTTGTGAAATATCTCTATGAATATTAAGCTCATATAATGGAAGGATGGGGTTTTATAGTTTAACATCATGATATGAGGATATTTTTTACACATGTCTATGGTACTCAAGAAGGGGAAAGTGAAAAACATTTTAATTTGGGGTAAAAAACCATGGTGGAATGAATGATGGGAAGTGGTAACATTTGAAAACATGAGGCAAATTAATAATCACTTACAGTGCAATGGTATAATTAAGAATGTAATAAAAGATGAACTTGTGCCTAGTATTAGGATAAAAATATCTATGAATCACTACATATTATGTGGGACATGGAATCATTCCACACATAGATCTAGGAATTTGACTAACCATGGTGGAGAATTAGTGAATAATACCCACTGTGAAAAGTTTGAAGTTCCATATTTTAGGGTGGAATGAATTGAGATACTCCAACATGCAATACCAATCATGAATGAACCAGTGGTTGAATGTTATGGTTTCATGGGAGAATGGGAGTGGACATGGATTTGGATGAATAAGGAGTCACTTATTTAAGTATCATGATTATAAAGGGAAACTACATAAATCAAGATCAAATAGTGGAATAATTTAGTACTCAATTTATAATATAGAAATTAGGATAGTCTATTATATAGTTTAGCATATTACGATGAGGCCCACTCTCTGTAGTGAGAAACGTGTGAGGAAGAGAACATCTCCCATAGCATAATTTCTTATGATGAGTAGATTATTCTATATTGATTAAGGTCATGTAGAAAGGAATATTCCATACAATTTAACATCCTATGGGGAGAAACGTGTGTCATATAGTTTAGAATATTGTTATTAAGACCATATATTATATAATTTGAGGTTATATGTCAAGGACTAGTGAACTCAACATGAATCTTCATACAAACTATTCCTCAAGAAACCCAACATTGTTTTGTTGCATAATATGCTATCTATCTAGGGTGACTAAAGAATATGTCCTATTAGTGTACACATTGTATTTTATATAAGTTCCTTCCCATTTATCATTTAATTTTGGGATAATATTTCTTAGTACCACCAATGTATTCAAATCTAAAACCAGCACTCATATGATAAAATACCAAAATCAATAATGTTTTTAAATCCATAGATCACCTCATTGTAGTGAGAAATAATGATATGGTAGGTGCATAATCTACTTTTACTGAGTTTTCCCTATTCATAAAACTAAATATTTTAATGATAATTTTTAGTAAACTATTTATAAAGATTCATCCAAATTTAATAGAGGTGTAATTAATTAGGAAATAAAAACACTATCACATGAAACTAGGTAATATAGAGGTTCCTAGTTAGGGGTGTGCATGGTAATTATATCATCCCAAAAAATATTAAATAACTTTTTATTATATGTTTTTATCCTTATCCATCATTATTTTATAGATATTCAATAGGGTCTTGTTGAATTTCATTATTTATCCACTGGAAGTTGTATGATAGAAATAATAAATATTTGAATGAATTTTCTATATTGACTATAACTTATACACAAAATTGTTTATTTCATTATCATAAAGAATAATATGACGAACTTTAAATGTAATGATGATATTATATTATGTGAATATAATCACTTTTTTATCTCCAATCTTGGTTAATAATACAAATTTATCCTACATTGAGAATAAATTAGTCATAATGATAATGAATAGATATTTTTGAATATTTTATAGAGTGTATTGACCTATAATATATATTACCCATATGGTAAATTCCTTTGAATAATTTATATAATATAGAAAATCTATTGCTTAATGGATTAATTTTGCATGCACTTGGAACATGTGACACCCCTTTATGAAATCTACATAGTCCTACATCATGGGGGACCAATAATACCTAATTATCGTGAATTTATGGGAGAGATTTGTTCCTATCTAATGGGTGACACATTTATATCTGTGATCCTCTTTCAAAACATTAACGTTTTATCCTTCATCAATATACTTGAGGTTCATCCCTTAAAAAATATTTCTGTTGAGTATATTCATGAATTTTGGAACATCGTAGATGAAGAAGATAACTTCTTTATCCCACTATGTAAAATACCCATTTCTAAATACTTGAAGAAACGCATTTTAAGCATTTATATGATGAAAAAACTAAATCTACCTTCTTCAACCAAATGAATCTTTATTATGAGAATATTAGTCACTGTATATGAATACATAAAAAGGTTTAATATTATTAACTAAGATTAAATGGGTAGTCAGAAACCCATCTCAAACTATTGGGACTCCATGGTCTCATTTACTCTATGTTTTCCTGAAAATAACTTTAAGACGGTTAACCTAGTCAAATACTTCATTACTAATGACTAACCCACTAAAAATTCCTTATCATACTAACATTTTTATATCATCAAAGTGTCGTGATAATTACCCTAAAATAAAATGGTTTGAAATTTATCCCAAGTTAGTTTAATATAATTCTTAGAATAAACCAAGGAATCCCACTAGTAATAAGCTAATACTTTGTGTAGTTAAGAGTCTAAACTCACTATCTAATTCATCAGGGTACTTATAAGATCAAATATTCTTTTGATACTCTCAATACACTCTTCTACATCCTATGGTTTCAAATTTTCTTGGAGATTTGGTAGATAATGATTTTAGATGTCATATTAACAATTAAATTCTATATCCCCACACTATGTTATCCTCCTATCAATTTCCTAAATAACCATGTTCATAATTTCATGGATTTTTTCTACAATTTTAACCTATAGAAAATCTACTAGGGTAATATTCCCTAAATCACCATCTTATAAATCTAGTAACCACCTAGGTGGAATTATTTTAAAATTTCAAACAAATATTAGAAACATTAATAACCAAACCAACTATTCATAAAGTTAATAAGAAGAATCACACATATCACATACTATGATTCATCCCATTTATATAAAAATTCACATTAATTTATATAATTATCATAATATTTTACTCAAATCAAGTAAAAAATAATTCTTCTTATATAATTTATTACGCAATACTATAATTTTAAATTTTTTTAAGAAGTAAAATATAAATTAATATTTTAAATAAATATTTGGTTTATGTTAGTAAAATAGGCACTAGTGATTTATTTAGGATAATATTAAATAAATTGTCAGTTGGTTTTAACTAGCCTAAATTACTTAATTTACGATTATTAAATTTAATCATCACATGAAAGCACACATATTTCATATAAACTTATGTGTTGAGAATTATAAGATAAATCAATAACTCTATCCTCCGTGATTATAACCAAAATCATAAATATTATCCTTTAAAACTATTAACGAAAAAACTTTTCAAATAATACTATATATTTTTTATAATCACTTCCTCATAAAAAACATAGTGATTTGAGTTTCCATTATAATTAACTTGAGATTATTTAATTACCTAACATCCCATTTTTTTATAATCCTATCCCATTTAGGCCAACTTTATAAATATCAAAATCTTAATGAGAAATAAATATAATATCTAAAATATAATTTTCTGAAGTCCAAAATATTATACACACTATCAATCATTGACCAAAATTTGATAACACAATAAACATGATCCCTAATCACTAGAGGGTGGTGATTAACCTCAAGAGTTCAAATAGGTAACTAAAAAATAATGACATTTTAGTGATGGTTTTTAGTGATAGTTTTTAAAATTTTCATTAAAGATTTATAAAAAATAGTATTTAGAAGTGGTTTTTTCATCATTTTTAGTCATTTTGTAGTAGTATATATTTTTAAGTTTTAATTATTTAATTATTTAATTTTTTAATTTTATTTTGAAAATATTTTATAAAAATATAAATATTTATATTTAAGATTATATATATATATTAATTATTATATTACTCATTTATTATTGATGGAACTATAAACTAATAGCACGCACAAACCTAGGTACACTATGGGTCAATCTTCATCCCACCATACTATGATTGTCAACAAACCACTACGAATATTGTTCTATATATAAAATTACATGATGACCTGGGTTGGTGATGGACCAAAGGACCTACATGAGATGGCTTGAAATCCCATGGCCTGATGACTAATTTTTAATTGGTTCTACAACTGTAGAAAGGGGGCCACATCATGTGCTCCCCTATGAACCATGATTCATTGCATCTATACATTTATCACACAAGATCTCCAATTATTAGAACTCTCGCACCCTTGATTTACTCTACTACATCAATGACCATGCTCGCCCCACTACATATATGCCACTCACATGCCTACCGATAACAACTAGTGCATGCACGCATAGAAATAAATTTATTCCCCCTAAATGTGTGGGGGGATTTTACTTAAGAACTTATTTGATGATGATCTATGATAGAGTAATAATCATCTTTGGTGATATTAAAATTTAATATTAATATTTATAGTTATATTTATATTTATATTTGTATTTATTTAAAATTTATAAATACATATTTTTATATTTTTTAAAATTATTAAATTATAGACTTTTTTATATTTATATATCTATATATGTATAAAAATATAAATACACACACAAATATATATATACATATACATTTTAAATCCATGGAAAATCTTTAACACTTACCTAATATACCAAGATACTTTAGAAATTGAACAATAGATTCAAACAACTATAACGTTTGATCTAGGTGTTCATTTGTAATCTATGAATTTTCAAATGAAATTTTATGGAAATAAATATAATCATATTAGATACAAAATTTTAAAACATAACAAGAAGAAAAATTAGTGTTCTAAGAGAACATAAAAATCAAGATTCAACATTAAATGATAATAACATTTAATTTAGGTTTCCATTCGAACTTCAACACAATGTTTTAAGTTAAGTTACGTTAATTTTGGATCTTTTAAAGGTATTTATGCTTTTTAAGAGGATATTATTATTATTTTTTGGGATATAAATTTATCCCTTGTTTTTATAATTCTACTTATTTTATGGTGTTGAATTTTTTTATTACCTATTTCTAGGAGTTATTTTTATGATGACTCTTATATACTGTGGATTTCCATGGCTCAGTTAATCCTAGATACTTTTTCCTCAATAATTGTCCTCTATCCAGGTGATGGTGGTGTAAAAGATTATCTTCCCTTAGGCCTTGAAGATTCTCAATGATACTCATATGATCCCCCACCATAAACTGGCCTTAACCCTTTAGAAAAAGGAATTCATCCTCCAATAATGAGAGATTTAGTTTAGGATGGATTAGATTATGCTCATGCTCATATCTCTTTCAAGTATTCACCAACTCGGAATTAGGATCCTAATATTGTGTGATCTCTTCCTTTTATCATTGTCATTCCAATTGTTTATTAGGAGATAAAGTTGGTTGAAGTTCACCCTTCCTTCATCAATTTTATGAATGAGTTATCTACCAATGAGGATAAGAACAGGTGTATTTTGGTTAATAAATTTGTGATGGATCACTCATATATACATTTATTTCACCATTTCATCACATCTTATAGAATTTTATCATTAATAGTAGTTTCAAACTCAACTAAAAGTATTTATGCATTCAACTATTCTACCATAAAAATTTCATCATTTGTTGGGAGATAGGATCTCTCTCCTATTATAGGTGGTGATTCTTCCTCTACTAGTGGTTGATGGAGGTATACTAGGATCACGATCTCAAGATGGATAAACTCTAGATTCATTTTTTAGGTATTCCTTTTCTCTTTAATTATCCCATAGTGTTGATGGGAATTGGAGAATCTATAAAAACCTTAATTTGTGTGGATTATGTTATTCTGTGGATGAAAAAAATGAATCATTAACACATCTTTGATGTGATAGACCATTCAAGGCATTTTCCTCATTACATTTTGTTGTGTATGGGATACTCGAATTCCTACTAGAAAAGGATTTTTTTTATATCCAAGAAGATATTTTATTCTAAATTCCATCTACAAAGACACATTTTCTTCTCCTGTAAAAGATTAATACTTTGTATGAAGATTTTATGAACTTGTGAGGTAGTTGACCATTATAAAATTATTCACTGGTAACATCCCTAGAATTTCCCCTATGGCCTTTGAATTCTTCCCATTTTTTAGGATTATATGCCTCGCATGATCTTATATCTTTTTTAGTTTTTTAATCCTCCACATATTCTTCTCTTATTACCCTATTGGTGCTCTAGAATAGTTCTCCTCCAAAATATCCCACTTCAAAAAAAATTGGGAAGACTAAAAAGGTATATATTAGCATGTAGGTTAGAAAGTAATGGTGTATTTTTTTCACATCATGGGCCATACCATGGAGAGTATGGGTAGGTATAGCATGAGAACATCCTTTATCAAGAATTAATATGATGGTTCTAAGGCTTGGTTCTCCTCTATAGCCTCCAGATTTTGATTTCTAATAAGTCATACCAAACATGCATAAACTTGATCTATATAGAAGAGCCTTTTAGGTTGCATCTCTTCATATTATCTCGGAGATGATATTTCCCTCTAAATTATATCTTCCAATGTATTCTTATCATAATATAATTTTTATGTCAATGACAACTAAGCTTGATCCTATTAATTTCGATCCTCCTCTACCTCCACTTAAGGATGATAATACATCTAGGAAAAGTATTGTTAGACTTTCCTCTAATAGTGATGATTCTCTTCCCCAAATGAGACTTCCTATCCAAGTCACTATCATTATCTATAATTAGATAGAGTTATTGGATCCTTCTTCTACAAATAACCTGGATTCTAAATATGATGAGATAAATAAATTATATATCTAGTCTCCCAAACCTTTTTCTGTTATACTAGTGATTTGTGATGAGTTTCAAGTGGATTTCTTTTCTAGAAGTGGGTAGTAGAAGAAGGGACCATCCTTTATAACCTGTAGTATCATGAATACTATATTTTTATCCTGATATATATCTTGGATGATTCATTTTACTCTCTAGTATCAAGTGAGGAATGATGCCAAGGAACTTATCCTCTTTTCCCCATGGCCTCTTTAATTATCTGGAATATTAGGGGCATTGGTTATCTAAATAAATTATTCTTTATCCAAAATGATTTTTTCATTAATTGTATTTCCTTTGTTACTATTCTCAATCCAAATTATTAATAATATTTCATCTATGAGTTTTATTTTAAACTTTATGTTTGAAACTACATGCTTGATAGTCCTATCAATAAGCACATTTTTTTACTGTTGGAAAGAACATCTATAATTGAAGTTGATTAATTCTGTATATCTCCATATGATGATAAAGTTTGGTCTTTCTATCATTATGTATCTATATATTATTTATAATGAGTGTGATGCATCAAAGTGATACATTTTGTGGCATATGACCTCTTCTTTTGACCTTATATCCTTGTCTTTATTTATAAGGGGATATTTTAACACCATATTAGATTAGAATGAAAAGTGAGGATGATGAATTTATTCAAGGAAATATGTGAATGATTTAGAAGAATTATTATCCCAAAATGGGGTTATGGACCTCATATATATAGGTGATAAATTTAATTATTTCAATATTAATAGAGGAAATCATCATACATGAAGTCATCTAGACAACAAAAATCTGGCCTAAGCACTAAGTAGAGTCTGTCACTAAGTGATGTTGTTGTTGTTCATAATAGAACCTTAGTGGTGGATTATAGTGGTCCAAATGAAAGTTGTGAGTTGGGTGATCCTGATGGATCTCACAACCAGGTTGTTGATATTCTAAATTTGTAGGAGGCAGTTAAGGGGGTGTAAAAGCAAGATAAAGACACACCTATGGATCGAAAAGTGTCTGATATTTTTGGTAGGATGAAACCTGGTCTAAGAGTGGTGAGTCCTTATTGTACTGTGGTGATTCAAAATGATTCATGGGATTTAAGTGATGGAAGTGAATGAGTTTCAAATATTAATATGGATGTGGAGAGTTTAGACTCTTTTTCTCCTAGTTATCAAGGTGGATATGTCCAACTTGGTAGCAATCATAACTTAGTTGTGGAATTTTCGAGGGAAGAAGAGGAAGTACCAAAGCCTCATATAGTTACTTTTTATGATAAGATGGTCTGATCGGGGAAAGGTACCATTGATGGAGGTTAGGAAGAGGATTATAAAGAACCAATCTAGTCAAGTCCTAGAAGGGAGGTAGTTAAGATTGATATGGGTAATCATTTTGAAGGATTGTATAATGGTGATCTGGTGCAGAAGCTTGGAAGCGATCTAGTCAGGTTATCTATGGATGAGTAGAAGGACCATGGGAGTGAGTTCGGTGATGATAATTCCATCCATAAAGCTATAAATTCAGACACAAGCTCAAGGAGAAGAAGGAGATGTAGGGGAATTCATAGATAAATAAAAGACTACTATTATTTTCCACTTCCTATGGACACTAGATCTGCGAAGAATTAAAAATATAATCTTATGGATATTGAAACCCTCAAGTATGTTTTCCAGTATATGGAGTTGAGTGTTGTTCCTGAGAAATCATTGTAATTTCTTATGCACTCAAGAGTGTTAATGCTAGAATCTATTTTGATGATAAAAGGTATAGACGAGGATTCCAACAGGATGATGGGTAGGTTATTGAAGGTGTTTCCTAATGAGGAGAAGTTCTCTTGGATCAACAAGAAATATATGATAATGATAGTGGGGTTCAATGATGGAAAGATTAATTTAGAGGAGTATATTCAGTCATGAGACAAGCTGGATTTTTGGTTTGAAGATCTTCTATTGGATGAACCAGATAGGCAGGTAAAAATTATCTCCAAGAAACTTTTTAGTGATATTAAATCTGGTAGGATTAAGTTTTACTTTAATGGAACTGTTATCCCCTTATGTAGTTGAACCATGGGTTTCTCAGTTTTTCCTCAAAAGTGTTTGATAATAAAAAAAGTTTATTTTTAGTCAATCAACTCATTGAGGTAGTATAATAATTATTCATTTGGTGATCTCTTCCTAAAGTTACATGTGTTTCTTCCCTTTTCCTCATTCCAAGGGACACTAGTGCAGAAAACATTTTTTACGTCGGTTATTTTTCGTTATTTACGTCGGTTTTTAGGCGACGTTAATAGGGACGACGTTATAAATAACGTTTTTTACGTTGGTTATTTAAAACCCGACGTAACATCCCTAACATCATGGTGTTTATCACGTCGGTTATTAATAACCGACGTGAAAAATGATGGGGGATGGGGATTTATAACGGAGGTTATTATATAACTGCCGTGATAAACCGCGGGTGGGGGGTTTAGCACGTCGGTTATATAATAACCGACGTGATAAATATGCGCGGGGGGGGGGGGGGGTTATCACGTCGGTTATTTCTAAACCGACGTGATAAAACGCCTGGGATATCGTTTATCACGTCGGTTATGACATAACCGACGTGATTAACCCTTCCCCGGGCCTATTATCACGTCGGTTTCTTAAATAACCGACGTGATAAAAAGGCCTGGGAAATGTTTTAGCAGGTCGGTTATCCAATAACCGACGTGGTAAATCGATTCCCAGGCCTTTTAGCACGTCGGTTATATTAAGAACCGACGTGATAAAAGGCCCGGGAACGGTTTATCACGTCGTTTCTCGAAAAACCCGACGTGATAAACCCCTACCGATTTATTTACCACGTCGGTTATAAAATAACCGACGTGAAAGTGATATTTTGTTTTTAAATAATTGCACTGCTCTCACCAAAAAGCAACTAGAATCCAAACAACAAAAATAACCATGCCAGCCCTCCCCCAAGCCCCAACTGAACCCCACCCTCATCTATACCCACCTAACTACCTGGCCAGCCCTCCCCCACCACATTGGAGCCCCACCACAACCCTTGGACACCCCCCACCCCTTGGTCAGCCCCCCCCCCACCCTCATTTACACCCCCACGACCCCTAGTACAGCCTCAAACACCCATTGGACACCCCTTCCATATCCCTTGGACACCCCCACCCCTTGGACACCCCCCACCCCTTGGACAGCCCCCCCCCCCACCCTCATTTACACCCCCAAGACCCCTAGTACAGCCTCAAACACCCATTGGACACCCCCCCACACCTTGACAGCCCTCCCAGACCCCTTGGACACCCCCCCCCCCCCGACCCCTGGACACCCCCTCGAGCCCTTGGACAGCCCCAAACACCCCTTGGACACCCCTCCCATATCCCTTGGACACCCCCCCACCCCTTGGACACCCCCCACCCCTTGGACAGCCCCCCACCCTCATTTACACCCAACCGGCCCCTTGGACAGAACTCCCAGACACCTTGGACACCACTCCCATATCCCTTGGACACCCCCCCACCCCTTGGACACCCCCCACCCCTTCGACAGCCCCCCCACCCTCATTTACACCCCCCGAACACTAGGACATCCCCAAACACCCCTTGGACACCCCTCCCATGTCCCTTGGACACCCCCCCCCCCACCCCTTGGACACCCCCCACCCCTTGGACAGCCCCCCCACCCCCTGGACACCCCCCCGACCCCTTGGAAACCCCCCCATCCCCTTGGACAGCCCCAAACACCCCTTGGACACCCCTCCTATATCCCTTGGACACCCCCCACCACTTGGACACCCCCCACCCCTTGGACAGCCCCCCCCCCCCCACCCTCATTTACACCCAACCGACCCCTTGGACAGCCCCAAACACACCTTGGACACCCCTCCCATATCCCTTGGACACCCCCACCCTCATTTACACCCCCCCCCCCCCGACCCCTAGGACAGCCCCCCCACACCCATCCACCCCCTTGGACACCCCCCTGGACACCCCCCTGGACACCCCCACCGACCCCTCTGGACAGGCCGCCACCCCCTTGGACAGCCCCCCACACCCACCCATCCCCTTGGACACCACCCTGGACACCCCCCGACCCCTCTGGACAGCCCCCGACCCCTCTAGAAAGCACCCCCACCCCTCCTGGACACAACCCCCCACCCCCGACCTTCTTGGACACCCCCCTGGACACCCCCAACCCTCTGGACAGCCGCCCCCACCCCTCCTAAACACAACCCCCACCCCCTACCCCCTTCGACACCCCCCTGGACACCCCCCAACACCCACCCACACCCTTGGACAGCCCCCCACACCCACCCACCCCCTTGTAAACCCCCCTGGACACCCCCCGACCCCTCTGGACAGCCCCCCACCCCTCCTGGACACCACCCCCCACACCCTACCCCCTTGGACACCCCCCCTAGACACCCCCCAACCCTCTTGATATCCCTCCCACCCCCCTGGAATCACTGAAAATTTACCATAACAAGAAGTTGGGCCATTCAAAGAATGTTTTTAGGTGTGGAGGAAGAACTGAGTTTCAATAGATGGAGAAGGAACTCGACATTAGGTTGTCTATTCCAGGTGTGGATTTGAAGGAGTTAATGTTTGTTCAGTGACCCAAGAGATTGAATCAGAAATTCAGATGTTGTGCCATTTTCTCATGATGAGGATGAATAATTGGTGGGGTTTGAATTTTAAATGGAGAGCCTAGCAGACCATCATATTTTCTATAGATCAGTAAAGGATGTTAGCATCGAACATAAGGCTTAAGGGATGCTTTCAGATCCAAATATGTATGTTGATGGATGCAATGGATCTATTAGAGGTTCTAGAAAGAATGGTGGTTTTATTTGTTTAGGATAAGTAGTGAAGAAAAAACTAGTTAATTTTTTACTTGCTGAAAAGAGGGTATCTAAAATTTTTAACATGCCGAGGGGAAATTTGGCGAGTCCTCCTCGTGAAACTTTGTTTGCAGGGGGTGAAAATGGTTATGTGATCCCAAATCCATGCACCTATGCCATGGTTGTGTGTAAATAAAGTAGTAACAACTGTAAAAGGGCAACCCATCCAAATGGACACGCCCCAACCCTCTCGGGGATTTATAGAAAACGATGAAAAATTAGTGAAATCATAAAATTAGTCAATATTGCAAGTCGAACTAATAGATCTAGGGATGATAAATAAGATTATGGTGCCAAAACGAGTTAAAAGGGTTCGCAATCGAAGAATCTTAGCTAGTTTCAACAAAAAAATCACAACACATATATATATACTATCCGCGAAAAAAAAAGAATGAGTGGGAGGATTACCTGAGTGCTGCGAGTTTAGATGATTGATCCGAGGAGATTAAATATGAGAAACGATGATTGCAAAACGAATCTAAACCAACGAAATGGACGAGCCGATTCGGGTTTACGCGCGAGAGAGACGAGTCGCAACTGTCGAAGGTAAACTCGCGAATGACAATCCACGAGTCTGGGTAAAATTTTTAAATGAGTTATAACGTCGGTTATTCAATAACCGACGTAAAAACCTTCCTCTGATTCTTTTTTTACGTCGGTTATTTTATAACCGACGTTATAAAGGGCTCAAAATCCGCATTTTTTTACGTCGGTTATTCCATAACCGACGTCAAAAACATCTATGGATTCTTTTTTTACGTCGGTTATTTTATAACCGACGTAAAAAGGCCTTCAAAACCGCGTTTTTTACGTCGGTTATTGAATAACCGACGTAATAACTCGTACATATGTCGATTTGTTACGTCGGTTATTGAATAACCGACGTAACAAACACCCCTCGCTTCTGTTTTTTACGGCGGTTAATGTATAACCGACGTAAAAAACGAAGCCGCGCGATTAATAACGTCAGTTATAAAAATAACCGACATTAAAGGTGTACTAAACACAGGTTTTTACGTCGGTTATTAAATAACCGACGTAAAAAACCTCGTTTTACATATTATGACGTCAGTTTTATATAACCGACGTAAAAAATGGTGACGTAAAAAACGTTTTCTGCACTAGTGGGATAAGCATCCCAACTCTTTTAACTAGTATTGGACAATTTGTATGTTAAATTGATAATATAAATTTTTTTCCTCTAACATCAATAAAAAAATCCCACATATTCTTACCAAATTATTTTTGAGTGAACATCATTTATTTATAAAGGGTGGATATGTGAAAGGATTCATTAGTATGTCTTAGGATATGTTAGAAGACATCAAAAGGAAAGTCAACAAGAATAATTTTATGGTGAATGTAACATGGATATGTCCTATGATAAATTAGAATATAATTTTATCTTTATGGTCATAGATATTTATGGGTTCTCATAGTTGGTGTGTGACCTATTCTTTTTCTGTTATTTTTCTTCAGGTTTACTATGTCTCTTATGGTAGGAAAATTTGGTTTTTTCAATTCAATAAAGGGCCTCATTCAGGGAAACCTCCTTTCCCAAGATTTTTTATTATTTCTCCTCACATTCTTATAAGATTTATTAGGAAAATTATTTCTAATTGTTACATTAATCCATTCACTGTTAGATATAACTTCACTGATATCTCTCATTTCCTATTAACAGAAAAGTTTCTCTTATTTATTAAGGGTATGAAAAATTCAATTCAAGGACTCAATAATATGATGGATTAATATAGAAAATGGAGTATTATAATCCTCAATTTAGGTACGATCCATGTTTATAATTCATTGAAATTCATTTTTTGGACATACATAGCTGACAGAAGAGTTGCTTGACATCACTAAAGTGATATTTCTAATGTAGTACCAAGGTTACTATGAAATTCATATAGGAATGGATTTAATGGGAGGTATTTGAAGATAAATCTATATTATCTAGATTTATTAAATGAATATAGTTATATTAGATACACATCCTGATTAAGGAGGATACTAGGGAAAATCATCTTTGGAAAAATCGTCAAGGGTATCTATAAATTCTCTATGACCATTCATGATAGATAATGGGGTGAGGTGATATTTTTTTTGGTTTTATAATTGGTATGTATATCCATTTCTCTTCCTTGGGTGTTCATTTTTATATATATCTTTCCAATTAGCTAATAAGAATCCATTTTTTCAAATTTTGTGCTTAATAATGATTTAAAATCATTATTTCCAAGAATTGTATCATCAAATGATCCCAACATTCATAGGTATACTCCATATGATTCAGGTTCTATCAGTGATTTAGAGTTTTTTATACTAACACATGTGATATATAAAGGGTTTTGTTATAGTATAAAAACAATTAATAGAACATGTGAAAATGATTAAAATCCTATTTTTAGGATATCCCATGCTTGATATATGAAACCTTCTTAAGAAACAGAAATAAAGACCTATTGTAAATATGGAATACATTTCACTGAAGAGTGTCTACTACCCTTGATCATAATTTTTTGTGTTTGATATAGAATAATTAAGTTGAAAAGAAAATCATCCCAGCTTTTTTGGTATCTATAGTCTATGTTGAATCATGAAATGTTCATTTGGGATTATTATTTCATTAACAAGGTGAAAGCATATTATATGAAAATAAATATGAATAAATAGATATTTTCTCTATTGGGAGGTTCGGACATGCCTGAATCAGTAGCACAAACATACCACTACCATCTCATGGTAGAGTTTATATAAGTCACAAGGACATTCCTTGGGTAGACACATTTACTTATGCATTTATAACACAGGATTAAATTTCATTATTGGTTCATGTATCATATACATGAATGTCATTCCTCAAAAATATTTCATGTAAATATGAAAAAAAATCTTTTGATGATATATTTTAAGTGATTTGAACTATTCAAACATTAACATTATTAAATAATTGACTATTCATATGATCAAAGGTATAATCATGCATGAAATGTTATTTCATGCATGCATCTCAAAATACCATGCACTTGATATATCTATACATCATATAATGGTTATAGATTTTGGGTATATCTCTACTAATCTCCCACTTTCACTAAATCCTAATAGACATTATGTCATTTCACCTTATATTGTATCGTGTATACTAACTTGTGAAACCATATCCAAATATCCTTTTGGATAACTTGAAAAAACAGTTTTCTAAGACTATAAAAATTTCACCTTGTATTATATAATATGTAATACCTTGTGAACACCTGTTGAATACTTTTGTGTTAACTCTAAAACACTTTTAGAGTAACTATATGAGTCAAAATCAATCATGATTCATTAAAAAACAAATTGCTACCATACAATACTTTATTTCATTGACTAAACATACAAATATCTAGATATATATATATATATAAATATATATATATATATTTGATAAGCCTCTTTCAAAGAATCAACGCTACTCAAACTATAAAGAGATAGGGTGTGGTATCTATCAAACACATGTATATCTATACCAATATCCACCAATCTACATTATATGAAAATTTAAATTCTCATATTTTTCCTTTTTTTAAGACATCAGGTGACCATGGGATAAAAATTTGTCAATCTGATATAGATAACTCATATGTTCTTGATTCTAGAGGTATAGACTGGACTTATTGATGAATATATCACATGTCATTCATCCTTTTAGATAATCACATCATGTGTACCTTATCTAGATATATATATATATATATATATAATATACGTATGGACTCACACTCCTATAGTCAATATCAATCAAGGGCCCTAATTTCATACTCATCAAATGATAGGACAACCCTTATCTTGGTTAAGCCCCAACTGATGACATGATCATAAAAATACCAAACCACCCCTGTATTAGAAAAGTTAATATATATAATTTCATAATATATCAAAGTATATAGGTTCTAATTCTAGGTATCTCACCCACCACATGTATTAGGGACTCGAATATAATCCATGCACCCCTAAAATATCAAATACATATATATGACACTCCATGTTGTATACTTAATGGGTCATCCAAGGCAAACAAAGAAGCTTATTCTTTATCTTGTGTCTCATGATAAAATTCTATATCCCTATACAAGAATACTACTCATGATAACCTTAACATTTCATCCTAAACTATAATAATCTAGGATGAACATCATTTAGGGATAAACTCAAATTCATACTTTGAGAGGTCATTTATTATTTCCCTTTATGAAATGTATATTAATATATATATATATATCCAATATAAAATAATGATAAAAGTGAGGTTTTTGTTTTAAAATTATAAATTTTAATATTCTAAAACTCTTTAAGAATATTTAACAAACCCAACATAAGAACTAGATGATTATATCATATATGTAAAATCATAGATCTGCCAAATGTTTATTATACTTTATGGTTTTGTTAACACATTACATCATATGTAATCTATATCATATCTCTATGAGACCATCTGATAAAACTCTCCCACTAAAATATTTTGTGGGAAACATCTATAAATTAATCATTTTAGAATAATGGTGAGACTTAGGAATCATATTCATAACAATTAGACTTATTGAACATATTCAAACTTATTAACTTCACACAATCAAATTCTATGATGTTAACTGTTTTTCTATTTAGAACTCTTTATAAGTTCATCATCATCATCCTCAAAACCCTATTCTATCAAAAAAATATTAACATAATGTAACTACTTAAATTATTGTTAACTGGTCCACCTAAACTCTTTTAGGATAAAGTGACAAACACATTAACTTAAGATTTATTTTTTCCTTTAATTTTTAATTTTCAACATATGTATGACCAAAAATACACCCACTAGCCACATAGACACTATATTCTTTTTATAATGTCAAGCTAATATACACAAACCATTTTTTGTTAGGAAAGACCAATTATTTCATTTTAGTAGGAATATTTAACTAATAAAATATAGTTTCCATATTATATATTTTATTCTATGTGTTTTAAACCTTTTCATCTTAAAATAAATCATTATTAAAATGTACCACTAATGTTTTTTGGGAACACATTCAAATATATTTTAAAAAAATTTGAAAACCCCTTTATCCATTTATTATTCTCAAAACATGTTATAGACATTGATAAATCCTAAACAGTGTGTATGCATTTAATCATCTCATATGTGTTCATAAAAACTCTTTTTAATCAAAAAAGTTCTCAGATTATAAAAGATAAATGACATGAAGATAGACATTTTTTACATTGATTCATTTGATCTTGATAAAATCCTTTACATTAAAATATTTTATATAGTAACTATATACTAAGTCTCATGAATAAAAACTAAAATATTGATCAACTATTCATTTTATTTTTAACTTCTTTATATTTACAAATCTTTGTAAAATATGCATTCAATTTCACATGCCTTTAAAAATGAATAATTTATTTCAATAAAATTAAAATCTAATATAGACATTCCATGGAGTTTCCTAAACTCCTTCTAGTGTATCTTAGATTATATAATCAAATTGAATTATTACTATTCCTTACTAACAACCCAAGGTTTCAATGACCTTTATTGGATTCTTAAAGAAACATTGTTGAACTTTTAAACCAACTTTTATTCCCCCAATTTTAACTTTTACCTACTTGTATTGTCAATAAAACACATTAGAAACTAGAAATCAGATGTAGTGTTCATATATATTCCCATCATTTTGATAATATTGGGTAAAATTCATTAAATTCAATAATATTATTGTAACATTAATATATATAACAATAGGATAAATTCCTTAACCAGAACAATCCATTTTAGTCTCCACTTAAATCATGTTATAAAACTGAACAAATTATAAATATGTGTATCAAAAAGAACTTAACTCATTTTATTAAACAATAATTATTTTAGTTATATTCTTATGATCTAAATGATATAAAATAAACATTTTATTATAAATTCAACCAAGATTAATGTATCCTTGTGGTCAATGAAGCAACTCATTTTCCCCATTACATAAAATAAAACATCAAGATCCAGTTATTTCTCAAATTATAGTCTTGTGTATATTTGGAAATCATAAATTTTATATCATATATCTTTGCGAATATTATAATTTAATTCCTATCTAGTAAAATTTTAAGCAAACCATTAGTCTCATCAATTCATCAATATATTCAGTAATATTAAATATAATCTTACATACCTAATCATATTGAGTATATGAAACTAAAATTCCTAAATAATTTGACATACCCAAAAAAATTGAGTGCATGATTGGAGTCTAATATTCCTTTGGTCATTTTTCATCTAATTCCTTTGAAAACATTAATAATTTACTTTATTCATCCATAAGCATCTAGATTCATTTTTTAAACAACATCATGACTTGGTTACTATGGAAGGAACTATTTAGACACATAATATTTTCATTAAAAACATTTCTTAAATGATTAATATTTCTTGGGAACTTTTCTTAAGTTATAAATATTAAGAGTATCTTATTTTTTTTTCTCCTAATAAAAAATTGATCACAATGTTTAGATTAATGATGATAATTTTAACTACAAAATAATATTTTATCAGATGAGTATCATGTATTATTAACCATTTAATAGATAATTTTATTAAATGGTCACCCACTAAAATGATGACCCCTTTTTGAAAAACACATTATATTTATTAGTGGAAAAAATACATATTTCAATAAGAAATGAGTCCAATGTGGAATTTATCTCACCGCATAGTTATTTAGGTAGTGTATCAACCTTATCATATCAAATGTAACACTTGGATGGTTGAGCGGGAAACCCTTTGTCTAATCCATAATATGGATTAACTCAACTCTATTCCATTGGAATCCAAATCAAATTATGGTATCTCAACTAGTTTAACCCAAAAAAAGTGCAAAGAACATGATAAAAAAATGCAGGTTCATCTAGTGATGGAATGACCTACCCAAGGTTGATCTACTTCCACTCATCCTTTCTTTCCTTACTTAAGATAATCTCATGTTACCTAGCTATAGAATGACCTTCCTGGTTGAATGATCTAGGTCTTGAAAAGTATAATTTTGGAATAAATATAACACTAAGTATTTGAAAAGAATTTTAATATCAGAACATTATCTCATGTTATTCCTTTTTTATATATTCATGATTCTATTAATTGTTTTTTGGAAACATATTCCCTCCACTAAATCAATATTCTCAAACCATATGGATGTATAACTCTTTACACAACCCACAGGTTTATGTTACTCAACCAAAAATAAAATCCAAATATATTCATACATATCCAAATGTATCATAATAATAGGGTACATGAACACTTCATATAAATTTATATATTTATATTAAATTGATAATCCCCTCATGATAAATCATAGAATGATTGATAGCCAACCCCATTCACTTTACTAGACTAGGAACAAACGTCCATGTAAGTAGGAATTCTAAATCAAAGTCCCTCTACCTGGGAAAACTTTACTCAATAGATAATCCAATTCATTGTATATCTAACACCAAATATGAAAAAAAACTATATTCAAAAATTATGATAAAGATAATAACATCAATTACAAAACTAGGTCAAGGTAGGAAAAAAAATAAATTCATTATGGAATCATTCCAAGCATGAAAATTCAAGGCTCTGTCCTAGATCCAATTTAATATTTTAAACTAAATTATAAACAATATTTGATTACATAAACAATTTAATAAACATGAATATAACATGGACTATCCTTTTAAATAAATAAAAAAATAAAATATTTAAACATGAGGTAAGGATTTATAAATAATTTATAACAAAAATTTAATTATAAACATTTTATAATTTTTTCTCTGGAATTATGGATATTATGTAATTTTGGATATAAACATTTTATATCCATTCCAATATGAACTCTTTCATATTTAACGTTATATTGAATTTATATTTGAAATATATGATATTATAGGAATTATAAACAAATTTCAATTAAATTTCTATTATATAACAATTTTACATGATCTAAATATTATATACTTACTCATTATTTAATCTTTCATCTTATCAATCATCAAATCACTTTTGGTGTGGATTAAATAATATCCAAATAATTCCCCGCTTTATTTTTAACAATTCAAAATAATTAATTATTAGCAATTCATAATGCAAATATAAACATTTTTTGTCTTATTTAATAAGTTATAAATTTTATAAATTATAACTTATGATTTATTAATAAAACCATTTATCTCAATATCATAAGTTATTCCATATAATCTTGTTAAAAGTTTTTTCAAATATTAAAATTTAATATTTGGAGATAAAATGTTTCATAAAAAATTAATTCTTTATAAAAAATATAATTAATTAATTTATAAACCTTTTATAAATTAATATATCCTAAAATTCCTTTTATAGTGATTTATAAACATTTTATAAACAATTAAAATCATTTTATAGGTTAAAGATATTTTTTAATGATTTTTAACAATTTTTCTATTTTCCCCTACATAGGAACCCATTCATGTGTAAGGGTAAGGAGGAAATAACCCTTATGAAGTGCCTTGTATATAGATAATACCTTTAAGTACATATTACCCTTATGTGAGCTATAACATTACTCTTATATAGACCACTCCATGTAAGGGTAGGTCCAGATGACCCTTACATAAAACATTTTTGTGTAAGAGTAATCTATGTTGACCCTTATGTGAACCTATTCACATTATGATAAGTCATCAGTTCCTTTTATGTGACCACTCACATATAGGTATCACCATGGTTACAATTACACAATTGATCTATGTAAGGGTAGTGAATCATTTACATTTACACAACCCATTTGTATAACAGAAACACCTCAGTTACCTTTACATAGATATTTTATATAAGGGTAAACCATTTTGAAATCCAAACTTCTAGAATACAAAATATTACTCTGTGTTTTTAGTTTATTATTTATTTCAATGCTTTATTTAAAAAATATAAATCATGGGTTCCCTATGATACCATTGAATGTTTTTTTTATAATCGAATAACAATTATTATAACATTAAGAAGTTATTAAACCCCTATTTAAATTATATCTAATGATATATTTATGAAACCTATAAATGAAACTAAAATGAATAAGTATAGTAATTATTTATTGACTTACAGAAAAGTGTGTCTACTACTCTTGATCATCATTTGATGCATTTGATGTCGATCACTAAAGTAGAAAATATTATTTCCACTTCTATTGGAATCCCTGGGAAATGATAAATTTTCCAATGTTTGGATGGGACTACTCTTCCATTCATGATATTCTTTCATCCTATATGAAAATAAAGAAGATTAATATATCTTTTGTGTATATAGAGGTTCGTCTAAGAATGAACTAGTCACACACACATTCCATTTTCATCACATTATAGTGTTTATATAAGCCACAAGGAAATTCTTTGGGAATTCTGATTTACTTATAAATTCATAACACATGAATAAATGTCTTGGTTGGTTCATACATCATATATATGAATGTGATTCCTCCCAAAAAATTATATAAATATGAAATGATTTCATTTAATGATAGCTTTTAAGTTTTTTGAACTATTCAAATATTTTCAATCTTAAATAAATAACTATTCATAAAATAAAAGGTAGTATAATGCATGAAATATCATTTCATGCTTGCATCCTGAAATATCATGCATTCGATATAGTCATGCATTATATAACAAAAAAATCTTTAGGGAATATCTTGTTCATAGTAAGCCTTTGATGAATGAGCTAAACTGATATGGCATAAATGTATACCTATCAAGTTCAAATTTTTTGTTTGGTAGGTTCATAACCTTTAAGTCCCCATTAAATTTTGGTAAAAGAAAAAGGTATTAAAATTTCCTCGAAATTTTTCTTCCATGACAACCTCAAAAAAGAAACTATGACTCATATTTTTAAGGGGAGTGAGAAAAAAAGATTTTATATCTTTTGGGACAGTGCACAATGATCATAGTTCAACTAGGATCTCTATATTTATTTTTTTCATCTTGGTTTCTAAACATTTATGGATCTATAATAGAAATAAAACCTCATAATATATATTTTTCTCATTACTAGACCATCTATAAATCCCACAATGCATCTGGACATGATAAGATATGGTGAAATCTTCCAATTTTGAACATCAATATATTTTGTCTTATTTGTAAACATGAATAATTGATCAAACATAAGGAAATATATCCCTTCATCTGGAATATCCTCCCTCAATATCATTTAGTCTTAGAAGGAGGATATGAGACATTTGGAGGTAAATTGTTGCATTTGGAAGCTCCTAGGATAAGATTCAAGCTGAATATGAAAAGAGAATGCATCCAACACATCATGCAGAGATGAGGAATCATTCATGATTCTAAGTGATATATTTTGAAAACTTTTTTTATTTTTATGTGAAAGGTAACTCTCTCATTGTGAAGTCATGGGATTTGGTTAACGGACTCAACTTATGAAATATTTATAAATTTTTCATAACAATGGTTGAAATCGAATTTGTATTGGTGGCTATTTTTTATGCCATTAACCTACACATTGGACCATAGATATAATATCCTTACCTTTTCTAGAAATTTATTGGGATTTTTTTCAAGTATGATTTTTTATTCTTTTTTTTATTAAATTTTTTGGGTTTAATATTGGATGTGTTTGGGTGAAATATTGAGAAAAATGGAAGGAAGAAGGGCATTGAACGGTTGGCGTATGGTTTTCTCAAACTATATGCTTAGCATATTAAACCGTATGGACCCAAACAGAGAGGATTAATATGGTTGGTGCACAGTTTTTCAAACGGTGTTCCCTCTTAAGAGAAACCATGAACCCCCCCAAGAAGTGGTTCCTAGTTAAGGTGAATGATTTGGAAAACAATGTGCCCCTTACCAGGAAACAGTGTTTGGGTTTTTAATTAACACAGAAAAATTATTTTAAAATTTCTGGCCCCAACATGTTAACACTTAATCATCCCTAGCTCAACCCTAAATATTCACTCTTATTTTTTGAGGATCTCAGAAGAATTATCTGGGCTTCTAACTAATGTGGCCTTATTTTTTCATTGTTTTCCACATATTTTTAATTAATTTTTAATGATTTAATTAATAATTTTTTCACTTTTTAATAAATAAATGTACTTTTTATTTTTATAATTAAATTTTTTAATTATTCATTTTTTATAAATAATTATGTATTTTTAGTCATTCAAATAATTAATTTAATCTAAAAAAAATTTCTAATATAATTATTTCTTACTTAGTTGAGTTAATTTAAATATGATCGACTTTTAAATAATATTAAAATTTTATTAATTAATCATTTGATCATTTTTATTTTCATCTTTCTGTCATAGTTCTTAATTTATTACTTTTTCCAGTAATTTAGATTCATTAGAATAAACAAACAATATTAATATTTATGTTCAGTTATTTAGTTTGTTTTTAATATATGTTAAGAATTTAAATAATCTAATGAGTTTTAAATTTTAAGTATTCATTCAGTTATTTTATTTATTAGTCTAGTTTTTAAAAAAAATTAATTTCATGTATACAGATAAATTTTTTAAGTAACCAATAAGTGTCAGTGAGACATAGAATAATTGTTGGTGACTCATTGAGTCACCAACACAATTATTTTTTTCACTCACTAACATCTCTTTAATCATGTTATTTAACATTTTTTTAACTTTAATATTTTATCAATACAATTTAATTTTAATTTAGTTTATTAATTTAAGTGTTTTTAATTAATAATTTAACTTTGTAATTATAATGATAAATTTTAATTATTCAATAACCCAATTTTTATTTATCAGTTAACTTATTTTAGTATTAGTTTCATTTTTTTATAATTTTTTGTTCTTTATTAATTAATCAATTAATTAATTTAATTAATTTAAGTGTTAGTTTTAGATTCATTTAATTAATTTAATTTAAGTTATTGTTTTGTAGTCATTTTTTTTACTCACTGATGCAAGTTTTTATTTCATGACGTTGACGTCGGTTTCTCAGTCTTCTACTGGTGCATTTTCCTGCATACCATTTTTCCTTTGTGTTATCAGTAGCACATGACCTACCGATACGCATCCCCTATTTCCCCTCACACAAATATTATTGTCCCTATATTTGTGTTCTATAGACACTGCATCGGTCTCTCAGCCTACTGTTGACGCTCTTCCAGCATCGGTCTCTCTGTCACGGGACACCACTACCTCCACTTCCTATTCATGCTGGTGACGGTTTCACCTTAATCTTCACACACTGACATTGATTGCCTAGTTCCTCCCCTTGCATCCTATTCCCACGCAATCCATCACACCAACACGAAACACTTAATTATAGATAGAATACTTAAGATCTGAACAAGATTTTGTTGAATCAATTCAACCCATATAAAAACTTAAGAAATTAGAAACTCAAATTCAAGCCTAACTCACTCCTCATCTTGAGGAGATCGTTCCAGTTTTGTACTACTAAAGCTTCTTGAAGGGGCGTTGTCGACATTGTCAAACATCATCATTGGGTCATCATCACCTCTGTCCAACCAAGATTCACCAGACATCTTGGAGAATCCAACATTCATTTTTGTTTCACCATGCGAGCAGCAGATGGCCGCTGCTGCTTTGAGGGATTGTTAGAGTATGCCGCATGAGGATCTTAGCAGGGCCATTTCCCTGAGTTATCATCACTAAGGGGATGTCATACCACCATGTATGAGTCATACCCCCACCATCACAAACCGAGCAAGATGAGGTTGCAGGTATTTTATCAAAGGAAGAACCAGCGAAATCCCTAACCACGACCCTTGCGTAGTGTGATTTGGGGGATTGGGGAATAAAGATATATTAAAAACAAAACAAAAACAAACATAAAAAACTAAAATAAAAACTCTATTTAAAAAATATATAAAACAAATTAAAATATAATAAAAAAAATAAATAATAATTATAAAATAGAATTATATAAATTTAATTAAATAAAAAATATACTAAAATAAAATAATATTAATAAATTATAGAGTAAATTAAAATAAATAATTATGAACTATTAACATTTATAATTATAGTTTATATAATTTAACTTTTTAAATTAAAAAATTATAGTTATAATAAAAAAATTATTAATCAAAATAAAATAATTCAATCATTTTAAATAAATAATAATTTAATTTAAAAATATAATAATGTTATATAACTAATTACTAATAATTATTATTAGAATTGTCATATATTAAATATTATTCTTAAAATTTAATCTAATTATAAATTAAATAACTTAATTAAATAATAACATTTTATAATCCAAAAATAATATTTTAATGTAATTAAAATAATAAATTTAATAGTTAATAATTATTAATTAATGTAATTTTTAGACTAAATAAATAAAATTTCTAAATAAAATTTATATTAATTAATAAATAATAACTTTTAAATAAGTTATTTAACTTTAATAATAATAATCCATTGTTTATTATCGTGTTTTTAACAGTTTATAACTTTTCTTTTCTTTCTTTTCTATATAGGTACATTCAAAAACACAAAAGGCATCCAGATTAAAGTTCAACTAACTGTCGAAAGTTAGTTACATGGGTTTTTCTCAAACGACGCGTGATTCACCAAAAAAATGCATGTGTGCGGTAAAAAATTAAATAATTGGTTTTAGTCGGTGGAAGGAAGTAGTGACATGCAGAGTATAACAACAGATTTAAAAGAAAGTAATAGGAGGGATAAAGACTCTCATTCGAATTTTAGAACATGAACTTTTAGAGAGTTCATATTCCTGGGACATATCAGAGCAGTACCAGAGACTTGGAGTTGCAGGATCCAGAAACAATAAATGACCTTCATCTTTAGAGTGATGATATTTTTCCTATGTTTTATCATTTTACATTTTCATTGTTGCTATAAAATTGAATATGATCAAGAATAATTTATTATGTTCGAGAGTTTTGAACTATTATTGGTTCATATTTCTTCTTCTTCTTCATTTAAAATTCTTTTTTACAAGAATCAGATTCTATTGGCAAGATTGAATCTAGTTCTTAAACATCTAATTGAATTTTTCACCTTCTTTAAAATAACCTCTTAATCAATTCTCTTCCTTCAAGATCAATCATTGAGGTAATTCATCAAATATTCAATTCAAAATCATCATAAACTTTCAGTGAGATAGATTTATGTTGATATCTTTTAATCAATTTACTTACTGAAGGTTCTTGAAGTGGTGAGATTCAAAACATTTAGAGCAGTGTGTTAAATATTTAGCAAGGAAGAATTAACTAACATTTTGGAGGTGTGACTTCAATAAAATGAAGAATATAATTTTAATCCAATTGAGTTCAATTCTCTTGAGCAATCATTATGATCAACCCCAAATACACCTGTTTACAAATTCTATTTTCTTTAGATTTCAATATTAATTTTAAATGTTTCACTTTTAGTTCAGTAGATAGGTAATTTTCAAAAGTTGTTCCATTATGTTTTCATTTTATAAAACAAAATATAAAAAAAATATAAAAAATGTTCACTCCCTCCATTACTGACAATAGTGGAGTTTATTTTCAATAAATCCTTAAAACACTTACCTTCCTTGTGGTTCTACCTTGCACCATTTTACTAGTGTATAAATAATAAATATTATTTTGAGGTCCATGACAACCTCCATCCACATAAAAAAATTTCGTCACTTTTAGGGATGACATGCACTGAGTGTTTAAGGTTTTTTAAATAAAAAAATATAAAAAACACAAAATAATAATTTTAAAAAAAAAGATTTTGAAGGCCTAAATTTTTACAGAATTCCTTATTGTGTCCGTTGTGGTTGTTATGGGCACATTACTTGGAAGTGTGTCTATAACCAGCCATAAAATCTTAACAACCTTTTAGATAATGAACAAAATTTTGAGTCTAATCCTGACTTTTTAGCAAATTGTTGCCAATTTTTATCAATGCTAGATGATATGGAGAATATGTAGAACACTTTTTTAAACCAAAACCATTAAATAAAAGTTATATATTATCAATATCAATATCAAAAACTATAAAGGTTAGAAATAATTCTCATAAAATTACTGAAATGTGTTAAATAACTGGAAGAAATTTAAATGAGTGAAAAGGAAAATGTTTTAAAAAAAATGAAAATCAAGTTGAAGAAGATAGTGATTCTGAAATTGGGAAACAACACTTTTATTCTGAATAATCTGAATTTGATGAACTAAAATTTGAAATAACCAACATGTTAAATAAATAAAATAACACTAAATATCCCATTAATAACTCCAAACAAGTTGAGTTGGAAAATTTTGAAAAAGAAGTAAAGAAAATTGAAAAATAAAACCCAAATCTCATTACGTTTCTTACTTTTGAAAAAACTCACTATTTTAGAATCTTTAAAGAGGAAATCACTCAGGTTGAATAAAAATTTGAAATTTAAAACCTAAATGTTTAAAACCCTTCACTAAACCATACTAAAATCTTAAAAAAAATCACCTAAACATTATATTGGGAACACATTAGAAGAGAACATTAAATTATAAATCTCAGAATTTGAAATTTTTGAACCTAAACTAAAAAATACTCTTCCCAATTTTGAAAGTTCAAAACCAAATATCTCTGAAATGATATTGGATGAAGTTTTTGAAGGCATGATTTTTGAAAAAAGGATAACCCGTGAACTTTCACTTCCCTTTTCTCAAAATGATTATTTTTCTGAAACTTTGTGTAGTGAAATTGAAAATATTGTAGATATAAATGGGGATAAATTTTTATATTTTAATAACCTAGAAACTTAATTTATTGGAGATGAGTTGAACATTTTTCCTCTGTACTGAACTTTTAAGAAAAATCAACAACCTTTGATTTTGAAAATGAACTCTTTGAATGTGAACTTGAAGTAGAGGTTGAACACACACTAGATTATGGATGAAAAATTGATTTGTTATAAGAAGTATATGTTGAGTGTAAGTTAACTAATGAGGATCTTTTATAAGAGATTTAAAATATTTTCAAACATGAATCTTTGAATGGTTAAATAAATCATCTTTCCCGTTTTTCACCTCCATCCTCAAATGATTATGGTGAATAAGACCATCTATATTCTGATAGTAGTTTAGTAGGGGAGATACACTAGATTTCCAATGTTCATGATTCTATTCATCACATTATTGATCCCCTTCTCGAACCTACTATTCATAACTCACCCACAAGAACCCTTGTTTTCGAATCTGTTAATGTTGAGGATAAGATATATAGTTCTGAGGACAATGTTACACCCTTAGTAGCACCTAATTCATTGTTATCTCATCTTAAAAATGTTAATTCTGTCAATTAGGAAATTGTTCTAGAAGTTGATAGCATCATGCCCTCAACTGTTAAATGGTGCTACTTAGGGGTTATTTCAAGCTATGGGAGTTTAGTTTCAATTTTCATAACCTCGTGATCCCATAAACCTCATTTCTATATTATAAACAATTTGTCCCAACATATGTGGTGGTTCCTATTAAGGAAACCACATCCACCTAGTGACTATGATTAGTTTTAGGTGAGTCCAGCTAGGGACTATAAATCTAGCACTGCATGGAAGGCAACCCATTATTTTATTTTCTTTCAATAAAAAAAATATATATATATTCTAACTGAAGACTAAACATTTAGTGCTTCATGTAAGTCAACCCATGGTACTTATTTTTTCATTATTATTCTTGCTTTGTGTTTGAATAAAAAGTTGTTTGTTGCTGCCTTTTCTCTATACTTTCTATAGATTTATGTCTTAGTCTTCCTACTCTATGATTTTTTGGATGATACTAATTGGTTTAATTGAAGATTGGAATTCCCATAATCATTTTTAGACAATATTTTAGTTAGGGAAGTTCTTTCATTTTTACTTTTGTATTCATTTTTCTTCTCCTTATTTATTTAAGAAAAAAATCATTGCTATGTAATTATTTCATAGTTCACAGTGAGTCATTGAGTTGTTCTTACACTTGATTCTATGTTACACTATTAACAGTGAGTCATCTCAATGGTGAATCACTGATAAACTACTAACTGTGAATTAGTGACTTCTTCTTTAGAAACAAATTCTGCATGGATGTGAAAAAAATTTCTTGTACTAAAAATTCTACTACATGACTTAATCTGTTTAAAAATTTGATGCATGTTATGTAACATTGAAAAGTGAGTTTTCTAGTTTGACATTGCTGGAAATTTTCTGCATGTGCTGGAGTGTTAAAATAATTTGAATGTTTCTCCTCGCTGGAAGTTGAATTTTTTATATATTAAAATCACATAAATGTATTAAACTATGTGTGTGGGAGGTGCATGATGCTTGGTTGTTATCATTTTGAATCTTCCTTAAGTTGGGGTTTTTAGCATGTGTTTTTCTGCTTTATTGAACATCCAATTGAACCCAATCTATTTAACTTGCTACACCCAATTAAATGTACACTCACTAGTTACATGATACTTTTGAACTGTATTGAAATTTTATTTACTAGCCTCAATAGCATGTAAACCTAATATAAAATTATTTATTGTGGAAAACAATTGTCTGTGAACTTCATTAATAACATTTTTATACATTTCATAAATCTACTCCATTGGAAATCAACTTTGAACTTTAGTTGTTAAATTTTTCTTCTCCAGATTTGAATTCACATATGGGTAAAAGTTGGGTTTTAAGTGAGGGGGAGGGGGTCAATTCATAAGTTCAGTTAAACTATTCTTATTGAAAATCCCATCAAAATCCCACTTCTTAATGGTCAAAAAAATCAAAAAATTTAAAACAATTTAGGTTGTACACTACACTCAAATGAGTCTTTCCTTAGGATGATGCTTGATTTGTAGATACGATTTGTGTTGGATGTGAAATCTATGAGGATGGAAGATTTTTGAGTAAATATATTTAGTTATTTAATGAAAATTTAGTTTAGGGACTAATTTTGAGAGTGATATGGGTAACATTTTTGTGGAGTTATGATTATAACCCTTAGAACATGAAGTTTGAAATTTTATCATAGGGGCCTCATTCTTCTTTTAATTTATAAAAAATAATCACCTTAGTGAACTAATATGAATGGTTTTCATATAAATATTTTGAAACTAGATTAATTTGGGCATTTGGTACCCCATGGTGAATCTATGTGGACTTAGATGCTGGGTGTGTTTCTATTTACTATAATCCCTCTATACACTTTGAATAAGTGCATTGCACAGTGCTTAGCACATGATATATGTATTTGGAAAATTGAATAAAGTGTCTAGGGTCAAAAATGAGTTCATTAAGGTGATGTTAATGATAAAATCCAAATGACAAGATGACATTTGGTTTATATGGGAGTCATTTAGGTTGTATCAATAAGGTGATTCAAAAAAAATATTTATTTTTGGATCCTAGGTGATGTTTAAAGTACAAAGTTCCTTTTGTTAAGTTTTTAATTCCATATTTATTTAACCTTTTATCACTCTTGGAATTAGAACATGAGCTTAGATTGAAATGAGTCACTAAAAGAATCATTATGAGGTAGGACATCTTCATAAGTGGATGATTCTTTACTCTTTTAACTACCTTTTAGTATTTGATTTAAGGAAAGACTTTATTTGAAAACATCTTTTCATCATTTAATTTCTTAAGCCTAATCTCAGTTTAGTCCTCTCTTTTAAGTGTCATACTTATTACATCTTGAGCTGAGAAATATTAATCACACCTCTCTTTTTCAAAGATAATAAAACATGAGATTATTTGAGGAAACCCATTTTTTAAGTGTGGGTGAATTTGATGTAGCCTTATTTTTACACAGTTTAACACATATTTTTAATTAATTTTTAATGATTTAATTAATTATTTTTGTACTTGTTATTAAAGAAATGTATTATTGTATTTTTATAATTAAATTAATTAATTATTCAATTTTTATAAATAATTATGTATTTTTAGTCTTTAAAAAAACTATTTTAATCAAACAAACTTTTCTAAAATAATTTTTTCTTATTTAGTTATGTTAATTTAAATATTCTCAACTTTTAAATAATGTGGAATTTTATTAATTAATCATTTGATCATTTTTATTTTTATCTTTCTATCTTAGTTTTTAATGTAATACTTTATCCTGTAATTTAGATTCATTAAAATAAATTAACTTTATTAAAAAAATTAATTATTTTGTTAGTTTTTAATATATGTTAAGAATTTAAATTATATAATGAGTTATTAATTTTATGTATTCATTTAGTTATTTTACTAAATAATTAATTTTTTTAAAACTTTAATTTCATGTATGTAGATAAATTCTTTAAGTAACCAAAAACTGTCAGTAAGACATACATCAACTGTCGGTGACTCATTGAGTCACCCACACAATTATTTTTTTCACTCACTGATGTCACTTTAATCAAGTTATTTAATATCTTTTTAACTGTAATATTTTATCAATACAGTTTAATTTTAATTCAATTTATTGATTTAAGTATTTTTAATTAATAATTTAACTTTATAATTATAATTCTTAATTCTAATTTAATCAATAACCCAGTTTTTGTTTATCAGTTAACTTATTTTAGTATCGGTTTAATTTTTTTATAGTTTTGTATTTTTTTTTATTAATTAAATAGTTAATTAATTTAATTAAGTTAAGTTTTATTTTTAGATTAATTTAATTAATTTAATTTAAGTTATTATTTTTTAGTCCTTTTTTTGACTCACCGACATTAGTTTATATTTCATGACATCGGTGTCGATTTCTAATTCTACTACCAATGCATTTTCCAGCATTCCTTTTCTCTTTTTTGGTATCGGTAGTACATGGCCTACCGATACCCATCCCCTATTTTCCCTCACACTAATATTGACATTCCTCTATTTGTTTTCTATTGACATTGTGTCAGTCTCTCAGCCTACTACCGATGCTCCTCCGGCATTGTTCTCTCCACCGCACAACACCACTACCTCTAATCCCTAGTTGTGTCAGTGATGGTTTCACCTCAATCTTCACACACCGACACCGATAGCCCAGTTCCTCCCCTATACCCTATGCCTTCGCGATCCATCACACCAACGTGAAACACACAATTGGTAATAAGACATTTTAGATCTGAACTAGAGTTTTTTTAGTAAATTTAACCAATGTCAAAAATTAAGAAATCAGAAACTCAAATTCTAGCCTAACTCACTCTTCATCTTGAGGAGCTTGTTCCAGTTTTGTACTGCTGAATCCGTTTGAAGGGGTGCTGCCTCAAACCACCACCATTTTCGAACTTAATCATTGAGTCTTCTTCCCTTATATCTGGCCAAGATTACATACACCGCTTGGAGAAGCTGACGTTCTCCACCATCTCATCATGCGAGCTGAAGATGGTTGTCACTGCTTTGAGGAACTATTGGAGTCTGCCGCATGAGGAGATAAGGAAGGTGTAGGATTGAAATAGTGTATGTAGATGCTCAATTACAAGAGTGAGGTGATTTTTAGGCTTAAAAATTTCAATTTTAACCTTATGTAAAATTATGTTTAACAAGGTTAAACAAGGTAAATTCACAAACCCTCTTTTGTTCTTAATAATGAAACAAACTTTCTTATGGTCTAGAAATATGAATCTAGAAAAGAAGCTTAAGAACTATTTTCTTTGAGAAAGATTCTACCTTAAAGCGTATATAATCTTATTTATCATAGAAAGTAAATCACAAGAAATTATAAGAAAGCATAAGAAAGTTATACTTTCTTTATTTATCAAAATACAATGGAAATAAAAATTTGAAATAATAACAAGTAGCAAGTAGGAAATATTTTAACCCAAAGAGTAGGGTATCAAACAACCTTGTATAAATGTCCCATGATTTATACTTTCAAAAAATTCTATCTTTACCACACCAAGGTAAGCCCTCAATAATAATATCAGAGTTTGTCTTTCTATCCCGGCAAGCCATTGATCTTTAAGGTAGTTAGCACCTCTGTCTTCCTATCCCCAGAATCCCTCGAATGTACTCATCAAAAATCGGATTATCACTAAGAAAGATGAACAAGATGTTAATGGTTGAATAAGGTGTTCATAAAACGTACAAGTCATGAGAGTCTTTATCTCCCTAAAAATCAATGCACAACATGTAATCTCTAAGATCCTCAGATGATAGATGGATCAATAATGAGACCGTTCAAATGGGCTCCTATTTATAGGAAAAACTTAAGCAGTCAGCTCCCTCCTCTAATGGTCATATTTTTTCATGAATCTCAGAGGGACCTATACATGTTTCACTCAACCAACGGTTAGTTAGAACAAATTGTACAACATCATTTTATAGTTACAAAATCATGTGTAAGGGAAATGAAGTAACTTAACTAAATCTGAATATCAGGAATATAAGGAAAATATAGTTTAGAATCTATTTATATGAACAATTGAATTATAGAAATATAAATATTCAGATTCTCTTTTACAAATAATTTAGAGTATTAATTCTATAGATTTCAATGTTTGAATTATGAGGAATTCAGTGTCTAAATTGTGTGGAATTCAAAGTCTGAATTCTGAGGAATTTGGAGTCTAAATTCTGAGAAATTTGGAGTCTGAATTCTGAATAATTTGGATTCTGGATTATGAATAATTCAGAGTCTAAAAATATCAAGACTTGGTATCTTAAATAACTATAAGATTCTGAGTTTTTTTAATAAGGATCTGAAATTTGGACTTAGAAAAAATAGACTTTGTTTTCAGAAGACTTGGAATAAAACATCAAAAACCAAGGTAAGGTTAAAAGTTTACTTAGAGAAAGGAAATTTTCATTAAGAAAACAATTCTTATAGAAAAATAATTTTCCTTAAGAAAATGTGTTTGTGATTTTTAAAACATATAGGAATTGAAAGTCATAAGAAACCTTATTGACTCAATAATCTCCCCATTTTTGGAAATCACAAATACCCTTATGAAAGAGAATATATATAATAAGGATTTTTGTTTTAAGTTATAAAATAAATACTTATCTCCCTTTACTTATGTGTTATGATGAATACGACTAACTCCCCCTTAGGTTTTGGAATCCCTAAAGATCTTATTCTTTTATTTCTTATAGAAGTGTATTTTTCTTACTCAAGAAAATATTCCTTAAGAAGACCCCTCCATACATAGACTCCCACTTCCATAGGGAATTATCTTATTTATACATAGTATTATTTTCATCATTATTTTCTCCCCCTTTTTGATTTTCAAAAATGAATAGAGAGAATGAAAAAAATGGTACCTAAAATATTAGAACATTACAAAACAAAACAAATAAAGGATAAATAAAATTTCATTATGATTGAAAAAATTGTTACAGGGTAAAAAATACAACAAAAGATTGGAATGATATGAAAATAATTCATCCTTATTTTCCATCGTCATTATCTTCCTCATGGTATCCTTAAACTTCTTGAGCTCTTTATGATCATCCTCAAACCACTTGAGCAACTATTCATGATCATGATTCTTCTTTTCTAGAGCCTTGATTTTTTAATCATGAGGCTTTAGGATTTCGACCTGAGACTTCACTACTTCTTCTTATTGATTTAAATTTCTTGAAACTCTTCCATAAGTTCCTTTTATCACTTCAAATTTAAAGTAATTGAATTTAACTTTCCATTCAGATCTTTATCCTCTTGCTTCCAGGATACTTTCTAAAGATTCAAATTTTCTGAAAAACATGTTGAAACGTTTTTTATTCTATCATCTGAATTATCAAAATAATCTGTTACTAAATCTTGGAATTCATCAAACATTATCATGTATTTAATATTTATTTTAAAACATTTATTTATTTACTTACATGATCTCATATGAACATCATAACTGTTATGAAATGTTTTGAAATTTTCCTCAAACTTGATGAATTTTTTCAAGAGCATGTTAGTCGAGTATGACTTCTGATTAATGGAGTGTTGAAGTAACTGACATCTTGAATCAATACTAGGGATAAAAGGTATTGTGTTCACTAACTTCTTCAAAGACTGAACAATGAAATCCTAGTCCATCAATGATGAAGATTCAGAATCTGGTTCCCTTTGCAGGAGATGATGCTTTTTCTATCTCTCCATCTTTTCTCTTGGATGATCCACCAACATCCTTCTTATATTTAAGAACCACGGATTTTTTAATGTATCAATAACCTCCTATTTTCCTTTATCCTTTTTGGAAAGAACCTTTTCAGCCCATGGAGACTCATTATCACTATCAGAGAGTTGGATTATCTTATATTCATCAACCTATTCTCTCTCAGCATCTTCCTTAACATCCTTGGGTTGGATGAAATCAGGTTTGATACTCTCATCATGAGTAGGTTTATCAACCTCTTTCTTTCCATCATCCTCTTCTCCTGGAGAAACATATTTTTTGACTTATCCAGGAAAATTCAGATTGAAAAATTGTCAGAATGAATTTCCATCTCATGATATTATTCTAATTTCTTTATCACATATTCACTTTCGTCTCCTTCTTCTTCTATTTCTTCTTCTATTTCATCTTATTGAACTATCTCTTATTCCACACCAGGTTCTGGAATTGAAAATTTCTTTCCCAGGGTTTCTACTAGTACTGGTTCTTGGAGAAAATATTTTGGTACTTAAATATGTTCAGATTCCTTTTCTATATCTTTGAGTAATTATTGGACAATTTCAACTTCTGAAAATTTATTCTTTATCTTCTTCTCATTTTTTTCCATTTAAGTTCATCAGCAACTTGAATTTTCAGGGCCTTTTCCTCAGCAGGATCTATCCCAAATCATGGATCTCCTTCTTTCTTCTTCTTATTCTAATCCCTCCATTTTTCTACAACTTAATGAGATGAAGTTTTTTTCTTTTTTGTCTTTGGTGGTGATGAATGGCATTCCAAAATAGTAGATTTTTCTTTTGTTTCTGGTTTCTTCTCTTTTCTTTTCTTCTGATACTTCTTAAAAGTTTATCATACTTTTACATTCTTAATAACATATTCAATATCACTCTCAGATAAGTCATAAAATTCTTTTGATTTGGTAAATAATTTGAATTTCTTTCTCCTTAGAGTGTCATCACTCAGTAACATGATCTTGAAGGTTTGGGTTTTAGAACTACAGGGAATTTTAAAGAATTCTAAGCATTACACTATGATATTTGATAGGATTACCGGATACATGATAATCTAAGGCTTTAGAGTTCCATTCTTAATGTTGGGTTTTGTGAGAAGAATGTACTTAACCAGGTTTACCTTTCTGAGGTTAACTAAAAAACCAAATAAAAAGATATCAATTTTTTTAAATAGTCCTTATCACCCTTTCTCAGAATAAATAAACCTTGTACCCACAAATCTAACATTCTAGAGTTTGTATTAAGGTGATTGATCTTCAATGATTTTATTCCTTTGAGTACAAGGCACTCAATTACCTTTTCTTCTCAAAACATCATGACTTAACTGGAAACTTGTGAGAGAGAAATATTACCTCACCAATATAAGGGATAACAAAAATATTTTCTTCCATATTGAAAGATATATAATAGGTTTTCCCAAATATTTTAAATGAAAACTTTTCCCTTCCACCTTCCTCATAAAAACATATTTTATCATATAATTCTATAAGCAAGTCGGGATAAACTAGATCCTGAGACTTTGTATTAGCAACACAAAAACTATCTCATCCATTTAACTTAATATTTTTCATAATCAATGAATTATGCTGGGAAAAGATGTTTGGGTCAACCAACATTTCCCTGTAGATTTTTCAATCCTTGATTTCCTTGGTCAAAGACATCAGTTTCTGTGGGGAAGCTTCCAGTGACATCCGGAGTGTAAGAAAACCTGGAAAACTAAACAGCCTATTTGAAGAGGAGTAGAGCTTCATTGCATGAAGTCTTGAAAACTAATGTTGGACATGGATTAGGGGTCATTTATAAAGGCTTTGAGGTGATGGTTAGAATTACAGATTTGATCTAACGTTTGAAATAAGCATGATCTGATCTGAGGGTTGTGATGAGTACTGAATAAGGATTTGGTAGGTTCTGATTTTTTGAGGTTTTAAGGAAAAAATAAAATTTAAGGAATGCGAATCTGATAGAATATTCATAAAACAAGATAAAAATACCAATAAAAAATGAAAATTTAAGTAAGGAAAAATAACATTAGGATTTCTTAGAAATAATTGTTAGTATAGATAGTGTTTTTTAACACCATAGATTCCAGAAAATTTTATTAAGGAAAGGAACATTTTTATTCTGAATTTTTGGAATTTTTAAAATTTAATTTTCAAAAAATTATTAAGAAAAAAAATTTGGGTTGAGAAATATTTGATTAAAAAATAGTTTTTGAAAATTTTAATTAAGAAATAAAAATAATTTAGGTTCTAAAAAATTAGTTAAGAAATAAAATTTGGGAAAACAATAAAGAAATATACTCCTCCTATGAAAAAGAGTTTCTTAATGTAAGGTGATAGGTTTCAAAAAAAATTAATATGGAATATTAACTTACAATTATCATTCCTAACTTTTTTTAAATGTATTCAAATCTATCAGAGGGTAAATATTTTTTAAAAACATCAGTAAGTTGATCTTACATTCCAATAAATTAAAGAATAATATCTCCTTTCAGTGTGTGATCCCTAAGAATGTGATTCTTAATATCTATGTGTTTTTCACGAGAGTTATGTGTAGGGTTTTTGTTTAGGTAAATGACACTTTTTTTATTACACAATGTTTGTGTTTTGGTAAAACTCATTCCATAGTTTGTGAGTGTGTGTTACATCCACAACACTTGAGCACAACAACTTCCAGCTGCTACATATTCAGCTTCAGCTGTGGAAAGTTATACTGAGTGTTTCTTCATGCATGACCAAGAAACTAATGAATATCCTTATAAATGACAAGTTGTGGATGTAATTTTTCTATATATTCTACATCCACCATAATCAGCATGTAAAAAACTTTTTAAAACAAAATCATTTCCAGAAGAATAGAAGAGTCATAAATCAATGGTTCCCTTTAAATAGAGAAAACGTATTTTCACTGCTTTTAAATGATATTCCTTTGGATTAGATTAATATCTCTCACATAAGAATACTGAATACATTAATTCTACATGCCTAGCTATTAATTATAATAAACTTCAAATCATACCTCTAAAAGATGTTTGATCTACTAGTTTCTCAGCTTCATCAAGATCAAGAGAATTTGAGGTACCGATTGGAGTGATTATAATTTTAGTGTTTTCATATCCGTACTTCTTAAGAAGATATTTAATATACTTATTTTGAGATATATAGGTTCTTTCTGGTTTTTCAGAAATTTGAAAACCTAGGAAAAATGTTAACTCCACCATCATTATTATTTCAAACTCAGATTTCATGAGATTCGCAAACGAATCAGTTAAAGACTTCTAAGTTGATCCAAATATAATGTCATTAACATATATTTGAACAATCAAAACATTTTTATTATCTTTATTTATAAAAATAATTGGATTAGTAGTTCCTTTAACATAATTGTTTTGTAACAAAAATCATGTAAGTCGGTCATACCAGGATCTAGGGGCTTGTTTAAGTCCATATAAAGATTTGGTAAGTTTGAAACATGTTCAGGATGTTTTGTATCTTCAAATCCAAGAGTTTGTTCGACATAAACATTCTCTTGAACATATCCATTAAGGAAATCACACTTCACATACATTTGAAAAAGTTTAAAACTCTATAAAGGCAAGTAAAATTCAAATAGATTCAAGTTTAGCTACTCGAGTATAGGTTTATTCATTGTCTATTCCTTGTTCTTAGTTATAGCCTTTAGCAACTAATCAAGCTTTATTTATTACTATGATTCCATTTTCATCACATTTATTTCTAAATCCCAATTTTACTCTAATTACATAAGTTCCTTGGTTCTTTTAATCAAGGTCTGGACTTTATTCATTTCAAATTCATTTAGCTCATCTTTCATGGATTTAATCCAATCATCATCATCTAAAGCTTCATCAGTGCTTTTTGGTTTTATTGGGAAAGGAATGATAGATGTTCTACTTCATTTCTTAAGGAAATTATAGTCCTTACTGGTTGATTTACATAACCAATGGTACTATTATTGGGATAATTCTTAAGAAACAACTTATTTGGGTTTTGTAAAACCTGTTCATCAATGTATGGTATAAAATATTCTAGGGTAAATACTTCAGAAACATTTTCTTAGAGATTTTTCTTATTATAGGAATATTATTTCAAAGGATGATAATCAATTTTGAAAACACATCCAAGAATGTTGGTTGAGGTTTTTTTGAAAAAAAGGATCAGCTTCATCAAATTTAATATGAACTGTTTCTTCAATAGTACAAGTATTTTTTTCAAACTCCATAATCTATAGAAGTAGTAGAATATCCTAAGAAAATCACTTCATCATATTTGGGTAAAAATTTATGTAAATTATATTTAGTATTTAAAGTGAATACTTTTAATCCAAATACTTTGAAGTATTAAATTTTAGGATTTAGACCAGTCCACAATTCATAATGTGTTTTGTTAAGAAAAGGTCTAATTAAAACTCTATTTATAGTATAACAAGCAGTACTAACAGCTTCATCCCAAAAATGTTTACTAATAGAATATTCACTCAACATGGTTCTATTTATCTCTTAAATAATTCAATTTCTTCATTCAAAAAAACCATTCTGTTGAGGATTTCTTGGAGTTGAGAAATTATGAGTAATGCCTTTCTAACTATAGAAAGTTTTAAAATCTGAATTTTTGAATTCTCCTCTATGGTCACTAAAAATAGTTATCAATGGAAGGTTTTTATCATTTTTAACTTGGGATCTAAAATTTTTGAAAGAAGAAAAAAATTCATATTTATTTTTTAGAAAATAAACCCATATAAATATGGTGTAATCATTAACTAAAACAAATACATTGTATTTTCCTATAATATTTCCTGTTTTTGATGGACCAAAAAGATCTATAGGCAGTAGCCATAATTAATCATAATTTGAGACTTCACCGATTGATTTAAAACATGATTTATGTTGATTTCTATATTGACAAGTATCCCAAACTTTTAAAGAATCAAATATAATCTCTAGTATATCCTTAATAAGTCTTTTCTTTGAGAGTTTTCTTAGGTTCCTATGGTTACAGTGTCCTGACCTACTATTCCATAACCAAGATTTATCTTCCATTGCACTAATTCAAGGTAGATCTTGGATCCTATGGTCTTCTAAGTTAAGTGTATAAACATTATCATGCCTTTGGGAAAAATATTAAACTCTTCCATGGAATTGTGTACTAAGAATTTATCATCCCTAAAATTCACAAGTTATCCTTTATCACATAATTGACTTATGATTATAAGGTTTTGCTTAACACCTTTAACAAATAAAAAATTTTAAATAAATATTTTTTCAAGAAGAACAAGGTTACCTATACCAAAAATTTCTCCTTGAGAATTATCTCCAAAAGTTACTTCTCCTCTTTTCATCTTGATAATATTTTTAAATAAGTTTTTTTTACCAGTCATATTTCAGGAACATCCACTATCCATGTACCATATATTTTTTTTGGTACTTTCTTTATTTTCCTAAAAATAAAAGAGTTAGACTTTCAAAATCCAAACATTCTTGGATCCAGAAATTTCAGAATGTAAAATCTTATGAATCCACATTTTCATAGAAAAAATAAGATTTATGAAAACCTAAAGATTGGATTTTATTTAAAGAACAATTTCTTTCCCAATGTCCACCACATTTATACTTGGTACAAAAAGAAGCACTTTGGGGAACAAAATAATTATTACTAAAAATTGGTTTTGAGTGAGTATAACCAAATCCAGAACAATTCCTAACAGGACGAGGTTATGAATACATTTCATCAAATTATTTCATTCCTGAAGTAAAATTTGACATAAGATTATTTCAATAAAAAATTTCATATGTTAGTTTAATGACCAAATTCATATCATCAAAGTCATTAGTTTTAGAACGTTATTTATCCTCTGAAACATTTTTCTTATAATTAACATTTTCAAGATTCCTATAAAGCTTATCCATCTTAGAATTAAATTCTTTAAGGTTTTTAGAAACACTTTCCAAATAAAGAGTTTTTTTATCAAGATCTTTATAGAGATATGATACTTCTTTAGTTAAAATAGATATTTTATAATTTTCTTTCTCTAACTTCTTTTTTATCTTAGAGTTATCATTTTCAAGTAATTTAGAAAATATAGAAACCTATTCAAATAAAGGTAAGGTATTATCTTCTAATTAAGAAGATTAATCATCTAAAAATTCATAATATTCTTTATTAGGAAAATTAGCATTTAAATAAATATTGTTTAAGGATTCATCATTTTGTTCCTTATTCATAAGACAATGATTTTTAATGCATACTCTGACAATAAGACCAATATTATTCTAACCATAAGATTCATATCCTAAAGATTCATCTGAAGAGTTACCACCACTAGCACTCCATGTTTCATTTTCTTTCTGGACTTTCCTAGCCTTATATTTATAATACTTCTTTCTATTTATTTTATAATATCTATCCTATCACGAACCAAGCCAGGTCGCCATCCGACCCAGTGCCCGACCCGGTCCGCGGCATGGCCCGAAGGGCATTCCCAATCCCCACGGGCTAGCACAAGTGCCCGGGTATCATAAGTAACAAGTGGGGACGTTTTACCCGTAATAAAAGATATAAAGACAACTAACAATATAAACCAAAAGAAACTGGAAACAAACAACTAAACATGCCCTTAAACAAGAAATAAACTCTAAGGTCTACAACTCGAACTAATAACTAAAAAGAAAAGACAAAAGTGGAAACTAAAACTCCGACTCAAACCTCCTGGAAAAAGAGAGGCCACATCAACACCACTCTGCATGCGAAGACCAATTGCAACCTGCATGAGGAGACCGAAAACAATCCGAACCACCATCACTGAGCACAATGTCACAACCTGGAATACACAAGAGACAAGGTCTACATACACCCAAAGGTGTATGCAGGGTGTGAGTGAAAGGCCCAGAAGGAAGACACCCAATAAAAACGTTTCATGCCACAACATCAAAAAGATAATTTAATATGCTTATTCAAAATTATAATTTTAAAATGCTTTTAAAGAAAACGTTTACAATATAAATTCTAAAAGAAAACACTAAAAAGAAATCATTTCACAAACACTATTTTAAGGAGGAAGAGAAAAAAATCCATTGTTGGCACACACACACATACACACAAGTGGTCCGCCATATGCCGACGGAAGGCACCAAGTCACGGATGGTAGAGCACTATGGGTAAGTCCCATAAGGTTAATCTAGCTCTAGTGGGACCCTTGAACCTTGTGTCTCGGTGAAACGTGGCTTAGAAGACCACAACCCTCAGAAAACGTGGTTTAGAAGGCCACTACCCTCAGTCGTCATATGTTTAGTTAGTGTTGCAATCGTCAATCCAGCTAAGTGAAATAGGGAAGATACCCATCCGGCTCACTAGAGCACTAGTTCCGGTCTGCACACCTAGATACCCAGGGTTCTCCCTTGTGCTCAATCAAGTCTCACGTTCACATAATGTATATCTCTTTCACATATCCCGAACCAAACAAGACATTACACATACTAGTCACTGCTTGCATACCCAAACACCATTTAAAAAAACACACACACACAAAAACCATTTTATAACATAGTTAGGATCACTTGTATGACTTGATAAACTATTTAAACAATTTGAAGAACATTTCTAAATAGAACAATAAGAGTTTTCACATGAGACATGCCCAGTTTCACATGTAAGAATCCCTTTAAAAACTTAACGTACATGTAATTATGTCAAACACAACTCCCACACTCCACATATAATTTAATAAGTGCAATTAAATTTTTTTAAAACAATTAAGATTACAAAGAAAAGGTATACATGAGAATTACAAACTCTATTTCATATAAGAACGTCGCTTTAAAACCAAAAGTACAACATATACAAACCAAAACATGTTTTCCCATTATTAAAACAATTTTCAATTTAATTCCAAAAGTATGCAACACATAAAACACCCCCAAAGTGACACATTTTCATTGAAAATATACATTTAATTACACAGACACCTCAAAGACCCCGAAAACGCATTTCACACCGACCAGATGACCCAAAAACCTTTTCCAAGCATGTTTGGAATCCCAAATACCACTCAAATAAACAATCGCTCAGTTTACAAAACATATCACATGTATACCATAAAACCTCACTTCAAAACCCACAAATCTTTACATGAAAAGAACATTTTAAAATCAATTGAACACTCAAATTTTCTAAAACCTCATTTGCACCATTTTCACAATTGATTAGACACTTTTAGAATTTACCACAACAAGGTCGGAATAAAAAAAACATAACCATTTCTAAAGAGAGTGCAATTTTCATCACGCACGCATGTCAAACAATTTTTAAAACGCATTTTCCACAACTTCTAAAACACAACCAATCATTTATACAACAACACTCATATAAAAAACAAAATCATACTATTTCAGAAATCCAATTTTCATCAAACGATCATGCCAAAACATTATAAACATAGATTTCACCATGCAATTAAATCATAGAACATATTAAATTAACTAAACAACCAAACTAAATTATCTAAAAGATTTCATGACATAGAACCACCTACCTTGGGTGTTAAAAACCCCAAAACCCGATGCGAAACTTCAATCGCATGCAATTCTCACCACAAATATCCTATATTAAACCAAGAAACAAGAATTGAAACCAAAAACACCTCACATAAAGAAGGATAAAAACCCTAGATATGAGGATGAGGGTTTACCTGGTGCGAAGAAGGAGAGGTGGCAACGCAAATAGGGTTCAACAGGGGTGGCGCGTGGCTGAGATAATACTACCGAGGGAGGTTATCCGTCGAGGTGAAGAAAGCAGGTCCGAACTGAGGGAGGCGGGGCATCGGTCGGGTGAAGAGGGAGAGATTCGGTGGTGAGGTGCAGCGTATAGGGGGTGCGGCGCGATTCTGATATGGCCAGGGCAGGGGGGTCATGACAGGCTGAGAGTGAGTCGGCAAGGGCTCTGCCGGGAGGGAAGGGAGGGAGGGTCGACGAGGGAGGTGGTGCGAGGAAGTGCAAGGGGATCTGGGGCGACGAATCAAGGACGTCGGAGGGGAGCGGCGCAGGAGGAGAACCGTGGAAAAAGGGGGGGCTTCGACGGGGAAAGAAAGAAAAACGGGGATAGGGGGAATTAGGTTTTGACGCAAGAGGAGGGAAAAGAAAATATAAATAAAAATAAATTAAAAAGAAAAATAAATAAAAACTAAAAACGAATATCAAAACCAATAATAATAATAATACTAATAATAATAGTTAACTTAATAATAATAATAATAATAAAAATAATAATAAAACTAAAACAAGAATAATAATAATAAATAAAATAACTTAATTGACATCATTAATATAAAAAAATAATAATACTCAATAATAATTAATAATATCCTCAAATAATAAAAATATACTTATTCTTATCATTAAACCAAAAATTCATTAAATTTTATAACATTTTTATTTTTATTATTTTATTTTTATTTTACCACTAATTTAATTTTATTTATTTATTTATTTATTCCTATTATTTAATTAGTCGCACATCGGGCAGGCGAGCAGGGGACCGAGTGAGGCCGCGCGGTGACCTAGGCGAGGCTGCATGTCTTTGACAGTGGCACGCTGAAACATTTTCGAGGCCAAAATGCTCATTTATCCTAGCAAAACCCTAGTCAAGCTCGGCCCCTATTTCATTTCAAAAGAATAATAACAATAAGAATAAGATAAAATTATAAGATGAAAATAGAAATTCAAAACATGACACAGCGCAAAAATCCAGGTGTGACAATTCTCCCCACCATAAAGATTTCCATCCCCGGAAATCCACAACTAAGGCTGAACCCCAAAGAAGAAATTGATACCCCACTAAGGTTCAAAGTGGATCCCAACAATCAACATGCGAAAAAAGGCAAAAGCATCATCCTCAGAGAAAGTAACTCAAATAAAAACCACATGAAACGTGAAAAAAAGGCTTTCTGATATGTGTCGCCCACCCCAAAGAGCTAGAAACGCCTCCAATTGACTGATTAAGGAAAGGGACTATCGCACCGGCGAAAACCAACTTCACAAGACGAAACATCTCAAGCTCTATTAAACAAAAACCACACTATTTGGATAGAATGAACAAACAAGGTCAAACCACATCCAAGGAATACTCTTATCACTTATCACCAAGACATATTTAGATACAGAACCAGAAGGTCATCATGGAGAATCCTGAGGGGCTACCCACCCTTAAGAACCTACCAATGCCCAAGGCGAGACTGGAAGACCGAAATGGGGAGGTCCGAGCGGACTCCCCGCCATTAAATAAAATTCCAGCACTGATTCATTCTAGAGACATTCTTGAGAGACCCAATGTGGGTCTCCCCACCATTAGAACTAACGGAAGGTATAATACTTTGAAAATTTCTCGATGGTGAACAAACACCCCACCAGAAGGGGAAGGGAGGGAGGGGCCAGATTACCGGGGCGTTAAAACCATAACCCAAAAACAAACCAGCATCTTCACGTCCCCAGATGAGCACTATTAAAATTTGAGACTGCTTAACCCAATATACCCCATAAAGACCACTAAAATCCATTATATCTGGTGGGATTTAACCCCCAAAACATTAAGGTAACGAGACGACCTCACCTTCGCATAGTCACGGAATCCTTAGGTTCCCAAATGGTTCGTTTGGAATGGAACAACTACAGGAAGTGATTTAAACTGCTTTGACTTTCAAAACTGATGATAGAACAAAGTTGGGGTCCCATACACTTCTGGGGTTCCTAACCATGTGTGAGCTTCACTCTGAGTCCTATGGATGGAGCCCTTATGTTTGAAGCATTTCTTTCCTCGCAGTCAGGTATTGAAGACTTCCGAGCGGAACTTCTCCTTTTTTTTGTGCCACATGAAATCATACTAAAATTGAGGAAACACCATCAGACACAACACACCATGACATCCAATTACTCTCACACTGAACATTCACTAAAATGAGAGATTAGATGGTACACGTGCATCACCCCTTGTCACACTGAATGAGAACCTGACACCACAAATCATCAACGAGCATGATCATTATTGTCGAGAGAAACATTACGCTGAGAAAGACTTTAAACCACATCTTGAACAACACGTGATTCCTGCAAACGACCATAGCAGCCTTATACAACTGGTTCTGCCATACTAGTAGCCTAACACGAACCATTTCTTAAATGAAACAAACCAAAGACCAGAGGTAATTTAGAACAATAGTCCTCACTAACAACTTAGGGTTGCTCCCACCTTTTCCCCACTGGAGCCTCCTTTACTGCTTCTAAACAACCATTAACTATCAGAGGGACCTCACGCTATAAGATGTCACCCAACCATGACCATTGCGGATGAAAAAAGTACTACAAGCCTTTCAAGACATTGGTCAACACCGATAACTCTGAACCGCCTTCACCCTTCCCTGCTGGAATTCCTTTCACCGTTTCAAGGGGGAACCTTCAGATGTAATGACATCAAACTTCATACTCGATGACTCAAACGAATCAAAGAGACTGAAACTCACTTCATCTCCCCTCACATATTTCATCCCACTGTGAGAGGATCCACTTAACCGGAAGGAAAAGGAAAAGACTTAGCACTATCACCCAAAAGGGAGAGTCCTTACTTTAATCAACAGGAGGGTCGGCCAACGGAGAACTATCTGTGGCCGCACGTCATTCACACATTAACTCTTTATTGGGGAATACACTAGCCAAGGAGAACTGTGGACCCAATCAAACTGGTCCAATGGCCAAGAAATATAGAAAGGGAACACTAAACATGTAGGGGGAACCACTGCAAGGGCTTCCTGAAATACATTTTGAAAAAAACCATTAACTACACGTTTGCACACCAACTCACGAATAAGAATTAAAACTCATTACACAAATCAGTCAAAAAGGATTCTCGGCTCAAAACGCCTCACATCCAACCTTTCAAAAATACAATTACACACCACACAATCACCGATTATTTAAAAACCCCAAATTTTCCTTTAACAAAACATTTTGAAAATAAGCAAAGCCAGTGGGTTGCACAAACACCAATGGTGTCCCATGGGCCTCGCACATGCATGTTCCTCTGCCACACCATCACCCACCTCATAACCATCCAGGAACTCATCTGTTCGTTCCATTAACCCTTTCTCTTTCTATATACACTCATGCACGTGGTTTCCCATGAGAACAGCAAGGATTAAAACCAAACCTTTCCATTTTTCAAAACCAAAACATCCAACCCACACTTTTCAAACCTCATACCTCATTTTATTTTTAAAGTTCTTTATTTCAAAACATTTTTTAAAACATTTTCCAAGACCAAATCATTTTTAATTAAAAACTAAATTTCTAAAATTCCAAAACTAAGAAACGAGGAATGGTGCAGGAGAAAAATAGTGTCAACGGGTGACGAGAACGTATGGTTGGCGACCATACGCCAATCATGCCACCGCGACAGAGGGTATTCTGGGACAGCGTCCCTGGCTCTGCATGGATTTCCAAACTTTGTGAGCTCACTGGGACCACTGACCCTACTCCTTTTTCATTTCCCCTAAACTAAATTAACCACACCGACCCAAGGTTTAGACAAACCTTAACTTGCTTTGGTAACTCGAGTCCCACCATGAGGTGTGCCGGCCAGGCACCATACTTGTAGCCAAGACGTCGAGTCTCGAAAACCTTAACTCCAGTCTACTGTGACTCTATCCCAAAAGGAAATGACCCAAGAGAGAAAACCTTGCCCTCTGATACCATTTTGTCATGAACCAGGCTGGGTCGCCATCCGACCCAGTGCCCGACCCAGTCCATGGCATGGCCCGAAGGGCGTTCCCGATCCCCACGGGTTGGCACAAGTTCTCGGGTATCATAAATAAAAAGTGGGAATGGTTTACCTGTAATAGAATATAGAAAGACAACTAACAATATAAACCAACTGAAATTGGAAACAAACAACTAAACATGCCCTTAAACCAGAAATAAACTCTCTGTTCTACAACTCGAACTAATAACTAAAAAGAAAAGAAAACAGTGGAAACTAAAACTATGACTCAAACCTCCTAGAAAAAGAGAGGCCACATCAACACCACTCTACATGCGAAGACCATTTGCAACCTGCATGAGGATACCGACAACAATCTGAACCACCATCACTGAGCACAATGTCACAACCTGGAATACACAAGAGACAAGGTCTAAATACACCCAAAGGTGTATGCAAGGAGTGAGAGAAAGGCCCAGTAGGAAGACACCCAATAAAAAGGTTCCATACCACAACATCAAAAAGATAATTTAATGTGCTTATTCCAAATTATACTTTTAAAATTATTTTAAAGAAAAAGTTTACAAGATAAATGCTAAAAGAAAACACTAAAAAGAACTCATTTCACAAACACGATTTTAAAGAGGAAGAGAAAAAAACCATTGTGGGCACACACACACATACTCACACACACACACACACACACGAGTGGTCCACCATATGTCGACGGAAGGCACCATTTCATGGATGGTAGAGCACTATGGGTAAATCACCTAAGGTTCATCTAGCTCGAGTGGGACCCTAGAACCTCGTGTCTCAGTGAAACGTGGATTAGAAGACCACGACCCTCAAAAAATGTGGCCTAGAAGGCCATGACCCTCAGTCATCATATGTTTAGTTAGTGTTTCAATCGTCAATCCAGCTAAATGAAACAGGGACAATACCCATCTGGCTCACTAGCACACTAGTTTTGGTCCGCCCACCTAGATACCCAAGGTTTTCCCTTGTTCTCAATCAAGTTTCACATTCACCTAATGTATATCGCTTTCACATATCCCGAACCAAACAAGAAATTACACATACAAGTCACCGCTTGCATACCCAAACACCATTTAAAAAAACAAATGCACACCAAAACAATTTTGTAACATAGTTTGGATCACATGAATGAATTGATAAACTATTTAAACAATTTGAATAACATTTATAAATAGAACATTAAGAGTATGCACATAAGACATGCCCTGTTTCACATGTAAGAATTCCTTTAAAGACTTAACACACACGTAATTCTGTCAAACACAACTCCCACACTCCACATATAATTTAATAAGTGCAATTAAAAATTTATAAAATACATAAGATTAGAAAGAAAAGGTTTACACGAGAAAGAAGAACTCGATTTCATATAATAACGTCGCTTTAAAACCAAAAGTAAATCATATACAAACCCAAACATGTTTTCCCATTGTTCAAACAATTTTCAATTTAATTCCAAAAGTACGAAACATGGAAAACACCCCCAAAGTGACTCATTTTCATTGAAAATCTCCATTTAATTACACATACACCTCAAAGACCCTAAAAACACATTTCACACCAACCAGACGACCCAAAAACCTTTTCCAACCATGTTTGGAATCCCAAATACCACTCAAATAAACAATCGCTCAGTTTACAAAACATATCACATTTATACCATAAAACCTCACTTCAAAACAAAAAATATATTTACATGAAAAGAAAATTTTAAAATCAATTGAACACTAAACTTTTCTAAAACCTCATTTTCACCATTTTCACAATTGATTAGACACTTTTAGAATTTACCACAATAAGTTCAAAATAAAAAAACATAACCATTTCTAAAGAGAGTGCAATTATCATCACGCACGCATGACAAACAATTTTTAAAATGCATTTCCACAACTTATAAAACACAACCAATCATTTATACAACAACACACATATAAACAACAAAAGAATACTATTTCAGAAATACTATATTCATCAAACGAGCATGCCAAAACATTATAAACATAGATCGCACCATGTAATTTAATCATAGAACATATTAAATTAACTAAACAACCAAAATAAATTATCTAAAAGATTTCAAGACATGGAACAACCTACCTTGGGTGTTGAAAATCCCAAAACCCGATGCGAAACTTCAATCGCATGAAATTCTCTCCACAAATATCCTAGATTAAACCAAAAAACACGAATGGAAAGAAAAAACACCTCATATAAACAAGGATAAAAACCCTAGATATGAGGATGAGGGTTTACCCAGTGCGAAGAATGAGAAGTGGAGATGCAAATAGGGTTCAACATGGGTGGCGTGTGGCTAAGAGAAGATTGGAGAGGGCAGTTGTCCGTCGAGGTGAAGAAGGCATGTCCGAACAGAGGGAGGAGGGGCATCGGCCGGGTGAAGAGGGAGAGATTCGGCGGCGAGGTGCAACATGTAGGGGGTGCGGCGTGATTCCAAGCTGGCCGAGGTAGGGGGGTCGCGATGGGCTGAGGGTGCGCCGACAAGGGCTCTGCCGAGAGGGGAGGGAGGGAGGGTCAGCGAGGGAGGCGGTGCGAGGCAGTGCAAGGGGAGCCGGGGTGACAGCTCAAGGACGTCGGAGGGGAGCGGCGCAGGAGGAAAACCATGGAAAGAGGGGGGGCTTCGACGGGGAAGGAAAGAAAGACAAGGAGAGGGGGAATTAGGTTTTGACGCAAGAGGAGGGAAAAGAAAAGATAAATAAAAAAATTAAAAAGAAAACTAAATAAAAACTAAAACCAATAATAATAATATTATTAATAATAATAATTAACATAATAATAATAATAATAATAATAATAATAAAATTAAAACAAGAATAATAATAGTAAATAAAATAACTTAATCGCCATCATTAATATAAATAATAATAATACTCAATAATAATTAATAATATCCTCAAATAATAAAAATATACTTATTCTTATCCTTAATACAAAAAATCATTAAATTTTATCACATTATTATTATTTTTATTTTATTTTTATTTTACCACTCATTTAATTTTATTTATTTATTATTAATTCCTTTTATTTAATTAGTCACACATCGAGCAGGCGATAGGGGAACCGAGCGAGGTTGCGCGGTGACCTAGGTGAGGCCTCACGTCTTCGACAACGGCGTGCTGAAACATTATTGTGGCCAAAACGCTCATTTATCATAGCAAAACCCTAGTCAGGATCAACCCATATTTCATATCAAAAGAATAATAACAATTAGAAGAAGATAAAATTATAAGATGAAAATAAAAATTCGAAACATGACGCAGCGCAAAAATCCGGGTGTAACATATCCTTTCTGTCTTTTCTATTAAACATAGGAAAATCAGATCTGATATGTATTTCTCTTTTATATTCATAATAGTTTACTACAGAATCTTTCTTTTCCTTTCAATCTCTCTTCTTATATTTGTAATAAAAAATATTATTTTCCAAAATCTGGTTCATCCTTCGAGAAAGATTGGATAATTCATTCTCTGAATGATCACTGTCACTTGATTCAAATATAACAATAGGTTTCTTTGTTATAGATCTAATTATTACCCTTTCCAGAGTCTTGGATTTAGATGTAGTAGTGAAAGATAAAATTCTATTAACATTCTTCTTTTTGTTGAAATCGACATCTCTCTTCATTATTGTTTCATTCTGAAGAAGAGTTCCAAATAACTCAGCAAGAGTAATGTTAGATACTTTTCATTTCTCATCAATAGATTTCATTTTATATTCCCACTCATTGGGAATGATAACAATTATCTTATCAAAAATAACATCATCATCAATACATTTCTCTCTCATATATTAAAGACTGTTGATAGTGGTCATAAACCATTTTTTGTACTTTGCAAACAGGTTCTCCATAAGGAAATAAGAATCCATGATATTCATCTCTTAACATAGATCTTCTAGTTTCTATCTCTTTAGAAGTTACAAAATTTGTAACTTCAAGTTTATTAAATATGTGATTGGTATATTCACAAGAATATATTTGACTATATATATATATATGGTCATAGAACACAACAAAGTATTGTGTACCTTGTAATTTAGTTGATATTCTTGTTTTTTCTCATTGGTGAAGGTTCTGACTTCCTTGTCCGGAATTTTTTTGTCTCCAGTGAGCAACAAAAAATAGTCTACTCTAGTGTTAATGAAAAAATTATTCATTCTATATCTCCAGTATTCATAATCATTACCATAAAATATTGGTGGTATGGTAGGATTAAGGTTGTTGATAGAACCAACATTCATACCTACCATTCTATAATAAATCACTTTTCCAAAAAACTTGTTAATAGTTAAAGTTTATAAACAAAGATAAAAATATTTAAGCAAAACTTGAACAATAAAATTTAAGAAAGAAGAATTTAGAACAAGGAAAAGTTGATTAAGAAAAATTATATGTTAGTATAATTATTTCAGAGATGATCCTCTAATGCTAATTATAGGATCAAAATAGTGTATATAGATGCTCAATTACAAGAGGTATGAATTGTAGGTTTAAAAACATTCACTTTTAACCTTAAGAAAAATTATGTTTAAAAATTTTAAACAATGTAAATACACAAACCCTGTTTTGTTCTTAATAATGAAACAAACTTGCATAGGGTCTAGAAATACGAATCTGGAAAAGAAGCTTAAGAACTATTTTCTTAGAGAGATATTCTACCATAAAGCGTATAGAATATTATTTATCAGGGTAAGTAATATACAAGAAAGTATAAAAAAGTTATACTTTATTTCTTTATCAAAATACAGTTGAAATAAAAATTCAAAACAAGAATATGTAACAAATAAGAAATCTTTTAACCCAAATGGTAGGGTATCCAAAAACCTTGGGTAAAGAACTCTTGATTTATACTTTCAATAAATTATATCTTACCCACACCAGGTTAATCCCTTGATAAGAATATCGGAGTCTGTATTGCTATCCCTACAAGCCTTAGATCTTTAATGTAGTCGTCACCTCTCTCTTCCTATCCCTGGAAGACCTTGATTGTACTTTTCAACAATCAAATTTGCACTAAGCAAGCTGAACCAGACATTCATAGTTGAATAATGTGTTCATAAAATTCACAAGGCACAAGAGTCTTTCTCACTCTAGAAATCGCTTCGTAGCATGTAATCTCTAGGATCATTAGTCGATAAATAGATCGATAGTGATCTCATTTGAATGATCTCTTATTTATAGGAAAACATTAATAGTCGGATCCCATCTCTAATGGTTATATTTTTCTTTAAATCACAGAGGGACCTATACACATGTCACTCAACCAATAGTTAGTTAGAAACAAATTGTATGAAATCATTTTGTAGTTAAAAAAGCATGTGTAAGAAAAATTAAGAAGCTTAACTAAATCTAGATATACATAATCTAAGGAAAATATAATTTGGAATCTCTTTATATGAAAAATTGAAATCAAGAAACATGAATATTTGGATTCTGTTTTACAAACAATTCAGAGTCTGAATTCTGAGGAATTTAGAGTCTGAATTAAGAGGAATTAGGCGTATGAATTCTGAGGAATTTAGTGTCTAAAAACAGAGAATTCATATTCTAAAAATAGTAAGACATGGTAGCTTAAGGAACTGCAAGATTCGGAGGTTTTGTATAAGGATCCTAATTTTAGACTTAGAAAAAAAAATAGAATTGGATTTGAGAAGACTTGGAAAAAACATTGAAAACCAAGGTAAGGGTAAAACTATCCTTAGAGAAAGGAAATTTTCCTTAAGAAAAAAATTCTTAGAGAAAAATAGTTTTCCTTAAGAAAATGTGTTTGTGATTTTCAAAACATAGAGGAATGAAAAAGTCATAATGAAACCTTTTTGACTCAAAACAAGGGCATTTCCATGAGTTATCGTCATAAAGGGGAAGTCATGTTGTTGTGGATGAGTCCTACTACCACTTTCATGAATCGAGAAATAGGGTTCCATGGGTCTTTTGTTGAAGGAAGAACCACTAAATTCCCTAACCCCCTTGTACAGTGTGATTTGGGGGGTTGGGGAAGAAAGATATATAAAAAAACAAAACAAAAAAACCTAAAAAACTAAAATAAAAACTTAATTTAAAAAAAATATAAAACAAAATTAATTATAATAATCATATAAATAATAATCATAAAATATAATTATATCAAACTAATTAAATTTAAAATATACTAAAATAAAATAATATTAATAACTTATAAAGTAAATTAAAATAAATAATTATGAATTATTAACTTCAATAATTAGAGTTTTTAAAATTTAACTTTTTAAATTAAATAATTATAATTAAAATAACAAAATTAATAAATAAAAGAAAATAATTCATTATTTTAAATAAATAATAATCTAATTTAAAAATATAATAATGTTATATAACTAATTAGTAATAATTTTTAGTGTAATTATCATATATTAAATATTATTCTTAAAATTTAATCTAATAATAAATTAAATAACTTAATTAAATAATAAAATTTTATAATCCTAAAATAATATTATAAGGTAATTAAAATAATTACTATAATAATTAATAATTAATGTAATGTTCGAACTGAATAAAGAAAACATTCAATTAAAATTTATATTAATTAATAACTTTTAAATAAGTAATTTAACTTTAATAATAATAATAAATTGTTTATTATTTTGTTTTTAACAGTTTTTAACTTTGCTTTGTTTTTATTTTCTATGCAGGTACATTCAAAAACCTAAAATTCATCCAGATTCAAGTTCAACTAACTGTCGAAAGTTAGTTACATGGGTTTTTTCTCAAACGACGTGTGATTCACAAAAAAATGCACGTGTGCGGTCAAAAATTGAAGAACTGGTTTTAGTCGATGGAAGAAAGCAATGACATGTAGAGTATAACAACATATTTAAAATATATCAGAAAAAGGATGGATGACTAATCACATTCAAATTTTATGACATGAACTTTTGGAGAGTGCATATTCCTGGGAGATTGGACAACAGTATTGGAGACTTGGAATTGCATGATCTAGCAGCAATACATTACCTTCATCTTTAGAGGGAGGATATTTCTTCCTCTGTTTTATCATTTTACATTGTAATTGTGGTTTTAAAATAGAATATGATCTAGGATAATTTCTTTTGTTTAAGGGTTTTGAACTATTATTGGTTCATATTTTTTCTTCTTCTTCAATAAAAATTCTTTTTACAAGAATCATATTCTATCAGCGATATTGAATCTGGTTACTAAACATCTAATTTAATTTTCACCTTCTTTCATATAACCTCTTAATCAATGTTCTTCTGATGACATCAATCATTTAGGTAATTCATAGAATCCTCAATTCAAAATCTTTAGAAACTTTTGGCGAGATAGATTTATATTGATATTATTTAATCAATTTGCTAACCGAAGGTTATTGAAGTGGAAAGCTTCAAAACATTCAGATCAGTTTGTTAAATCTTCTTGGTGATGAATAATTAACTAATCTTTTTGATGTGTGAATTCAATAAAATTAAGAATATACATTTAAGCCTGTTGAGTTCAAATCTCTTGAGCAATCGTTTTGGTCAATCCTCAGCACTCTTGTTTACATCTTCTGTCTTCTTTAGCTTTCACTGTTACTTTTAACTATTTCAATTTTAATTCATTAGATAGGAAATTTTCAAGATTTTTTCCATCCTATTTTCACTTTATAAAACTAAATATAAAAAAATATAGAAGAAATGTTCACTCCCTCCACTACTGACAAAAGTGGAGTTTATTTTCAATAATGCCTTAGAACACTTACTTACCTTCCCTATGGTTCGACCCTTCACAATTGGGCTAGTGTAGGATTAATAAATTTTATTTTGAGGGCCATGATGACCTATGACCACATGGTCAACCTCCATTATTCAGGATTCAAATCCCAAATTGAAGATATTCACCTCTTCCGATAAGTGAGTCTCATCCCAATTGGTTTCTCATCTACTTCCCATTCTTCTCCCATTATTAGAAGGTATTTTTTCCCATGTTAGGATTAGATCTAGATATAGTTTTGATAGATATTTTCTTGTTTGATCTTGGATCTGATATTTGAATCAAGATCTCATTCTTCGTTGGGATTAGGGCTTTTTTACTCAAATTAGAGAGTTCTATTGGTGAGTGTTGATTTTGAGGTAGGTCGTCTAAATTTAAAATCCCATAGTCTTGATTTCAAAGTCATGTAATTGCTGAATTTTTATTGACTGTTTAACAATTTAATTTCATAAATTTAATTAATTAATTTTTTTAATTAATAAATTTAGGGAATTATGTAATTGATATAATAATGGGGTTGTCGAATTGGAAAATTAATGGGTTTGTGAAATTTCACAATTTTTGGATTGGATTAATTAATTTTTGAATAAATTAATGGGATATTGGGATTGGTTAATTGTATTAATTAATTTTTGATCAAATCATTGTAGTGGGTAATTCTATGATTGGTGGAATATAATTAATTAATTTTTTAATTAAATAATGGATTGTCGAGAATGTGTAATTGAATTAGTTAATTATTTAATTAATTAATGAATTGTCATGATTGTGAAATTTGATTAACTAATTGGTGAATTAATTAATGAAACATTGGGATTGATTGAATTGCATTAATTAATTGTTGAATTAATTAATAAGTCAATTGTTGTGGTTGTGAAATTGATGGAGTTAAATTAATTAATTAATGAAATATTGTGATATTTTGATACATGTGGTATTGTGATACATGTGATATTATCATACATGTGATATATGTGATTGATTGATATATGAGTGTGAGACACATAATGATGCTCTAAATACCCATATAGTGTCAAGTGAATTCATGTGAATACTATTATATGCGATAGAGACTGATGCTCCAAATACCCATGGGGTGTGGGATTGGGACTGATGATCCAAATACCCATGGGGTGCTAGACACGACATTCCAAACCCATGAGATTAGTATTGGACTATGGTTCCAATAGGTTGTGATAATGAATTGAGATGAAATGAATAATGAAAGTCCATGTGTTATAATGAATTGAGAATTGAATATGTGATGGGGTTCAGACTCTAGCATGGGTTGAAGTAGGTATTGAGAGTTCAGATGTCCTTAGGAACCCGAGAGTTATGTGGTAAAATAAAGAATAATTAAATTAATGTAAACCATTTTGTTTATGACTTTAACGTTATTCTTTAAAAAAGTGCATACACTATTATTGACTGGATATTTATTTAGACACCATTGGTGGTGTCCTACTGAGTTTTACTCACACCCTACTCGGGATACCAGATATATACCTAAATAGATTTCATGGTTGCATTATAGTAAAAGGGAAAGAGTTATGTGTTAGATGGATAAGTTGGGATATAGCATGGATGAGGGAGCCATGCATGGTTTGGGACCCCCTTGGGAGTTTTTCAGTTTTTTAATTTATTTTGGGTTTTTCATATTGACACATGACATATATTTTCATGACATATGTACTATTTAGTTTTGGATATCGTATTTACTATTTTGGTTATCATGTGATATTATTCTTGTAATGGTTATATCATTTGGATATTGTTTATTTATATCCACTATTGTATTACTTTGATAAAGAGAGTAAGTATCCACATGATCGATATTAGACCATAAATACTATTTGGGAGCATCTGGAATATAGGGAGGCATGCCCGAGGTCATGTAGCAAACCAGCTCAGGTCACCGGTGTGTGTCACCTGGGTCGGGACATTACAAAGTGGTATTAGAGGAGTTTAATTTTATTTTCTGATGTCTTATTATTGAGGAAATGTATATAGGATACTATGAAGAATTATTCCTTGGTCATGACCTCTTAGAAAGGACTAGCTAACCCATTTTTAAGGGGAAACCCAAGTACCAAGGGTGGCATTATTGTTATTGATGTTTTTTTGTTATAGTTGAAAATTATTTCACAATGGGTGATGCACTTGTTGTGTGTTGTGATTATTTTTCCTGATATTTTATGATAATTAACTCATATACTGGCAAGGAATGAGAGTTGAGTATACATGTAACATTCTAGTCACTCAAGATTATTTTCTGAAATGCATCTTTTTAGGCATGTGCAAAAAATTACATGTTTTGAAATGAGCTGTTATGTGAAAGTTCCTTTATATTTTTTGTAAATTATAATTGAAAAATGTTTCTAACATGAATTAGTAAATTATAAATGATTAAGTATGTGAATAAATGTTTTTCTAATGTCACCTAAAAATGGAAATTAGTTTACTATTTTGTTAACCATGACCTGGATATAGGATGGTTAAGTGTCACGCCCTGACCCCAGAAGCCCAGAGCTAGTGCATTATTTTAATACATTGGCATGATTACAAGGAATCAAGTCCCGAAGGACCGATCAGTTTAGCAGTCTTGGAAAATATATTACATACATGAACTTTACATTACAATTTCTAACATAAAATACAACATAGATAATCCTTTGATAAGTCAATTATTTTTCTAGCTTAAACCTTCATATAAATCATTGTACACTTTTTGGAATCCTCGAAAAATAAAATATAAGAAAGGGGTGAGCTAGATGCTCAGTAAGGGTAAATAATTTAGTGGAAGATATAAAATTTTAAGGAAAGATGGTAATAAAAACAATAGCCTTTTTAAACATAATATTGAACATAATATGGAAAAAAATAAATCAAACATTTCCATATAAACATGCACATGGATATTCTACCAGTCGAATAAATGGTGAACGTGGAAATGAATCTCATCGTGTCGTGGAGATGGTAAGTCATATGTATGCATGAGCAAAGATATCATTATATTGATGGTGAAATCATATATAATTGTATGGTATATTATATATAAAAAATAATTAACATGTTATATTTATTATTTATATAAATTATACTCATTATTATACTCATCCAAATAATGAAGTGTTGAATAACAAACTACACTACAACGTGGAGATGGTAAGCCGTACGTACGCACGTATGGTGACTTTTTTATTAATAGGATGGATATAATAATGAATATGTTTTTATCATATTTATAATAACATCACAGTATGTAGAATCTACTAGAGTTACTATTTTGGTATGGAAATAACAACGAAGGAGGAAGTGGAAGAAGAAAAGAACATTGAAAGAGGTGATGAAACTATTACCTCTTCTTCGGGTGCTTCCTTTTGATTTGATCAAAAGGGATCCTTAGGTTTAATTTAGGGTAGTTGGGATGAAATTTGAGCAGGGGTTGGACAATCCAAATGGCTTTTGAGGTGTGATTTTTACAGAAGGGGAAGTACCCTTTTATAAGAGAGGTGAGGGTCACTTTAGGAAAAGATTAAAATATTAATTTATTATACAATCATATTTGGTTTCTAATGGCTCAAAAATAATTTAATTTGAGGCTAGGGTGGGTATAGGTCAAACAATTATCAACCAATATGATATATACATGTTTAGGTCACCATATTAACCTTATCTTTTAGATTTAACTCTTAGTTAAATAATTTAACTTTTACAATGTCTTCCTGTATTTTTATATTACATGGTTAATAAAATTACTATAAACATCCAATAAAACCTTAAGTGGTTCATTAATGAAATATATATCATTATATAAGTCCTTTTTATGAATCTTATATTTTTATGATTATTATATCATTTAATAATATAGTATTTTCTTTAAAAACTCATTTATGTCAATTTTGAAACTATTTGGTATTTGGTGTTTGTGAAAGTCATAAAAAGTTTATTACTTCAAAAAAAATACATTAAATAATCCCTAACATGTCATATTCACCTAGAAAATTCGTGGATATCATCAAAAGTCTCAATTCACATTTATTTTGATATTTATAATATAAATTATGTTAACATTTCATTAATAATGTAATTACTGCATCATCATTGTGTCATAAATAAATGTTATTATATAATGTTTAAAAATTATAAATAAAGTACCATTATGTATGAAATCTTTTTATATTTTTAATTAATATTTATATTTGAATTTATCTTATGTATAACCCTATATTACAAATGGTTTAGTTATTAAACTTTGAATTTAACACTTTTAACTCTTCTTTAAATAAAATAATAATAAATGTCATAATCTAATCCAAGTGGACCAAAAGGATTATATTTTATTCTTAAGGTTGATTTTGGGTGAAATACACTTATCCAATAGAATAAGCACTTGTGTTAGGGCAATTATAATATCATTTTTACCTTTAATTACCCTATTTACTTTTAACTGTGGTAAATAAAATTAAAAGTTAATATTCACAAAAAAATATTTTCATCCTATTGAACCACATTTTACTTACTTATGTCAACTATGTCTCTCATATTTTTGAAATTCAATTTATAGAAGTGGTGAAATTATGTTTTATGCAAATTTTCAAATTTGCATAGAAGGTAGGTAAAAGACGTTAAAAATTCAATAAAATTTTATATATCGATTCTTATTATAAAGTGACACCAATGAATTAAATTGAACTAATATAGGTATTATGTATCTATTTTTACTTTAAAATAAATTTAAGTAAAAATAATTATTATTTAAATAAAAGTCGGTTTTAAACATTAACGCAGTGTTTTTCATTATTCATCAAAAATTGAATGTTTTCAGAAAAATACCAAAAATTAACCATAAGATAATTTTGATATTACAAATCCAAAATAGATTTCTATTTTACCAAATTAAAAACATATTAGATGCATTAATTAATTTAAAATTAATTCTCGTTGTCAAAACTAGAAAGCGGGTTTTTAAGATTTAAAAACTATCAAAAGATTGACATTTGTTTATGTACAATTTAAATGTGAAATTACATCCAATGAACTATGTTATATTAAATGATAAAAATATAATATAATTATACTTTAAAACTTCTCAAATACAAAATTTAACACTATAAATTATTTCGATTAAAAAAGTTGTTTTTAATTAAAATTTTGTATTTTTCAATATTCATCAAAATATGGAAGTTATCAAAAAAGTACAAAAATTTTATCCAAACTAATTTTTTATGTCTCTCTAATAAAGAAGAATTTTATTTTGTGAAATATAATATATAAAAGTGTCAAATATTGGATTTAAAAAGGGTTCTCCATTAAAAGGCGATAAAATTGCATTTTCTGAAAAATGCTTCCTTTATCTGAAATATTGAATTTGTTTTTATATTATGTCTAATAAACACATAATATGTATCTTAAAATTTTATGCAATATATAAAATTCAAAATTCAGTTAATATTATTCATAACCGCTTTTGAATGGCTAGATTAGTAAGTCGTGGTGCGCTCGAACTCGGTGTTGCAAGTAGTGTAAACTATTAAATTAATTTAAAAACATAGCATACTATGAAATCCTAGGGTGTTACATTCTCCCCTCCTTCAATAAATGGCATCCTCACAATTTAAAATTGTTCATTTAAAATAAAAGGTTTAAAATAGAAAATACCTTTGTGAAAAATCCACATCATAAATATGGTTAATAAAATTTAGTCTTAATAAGAGGGAAAGGGAAATGAAAAAGTCACCTCTAAATTAGGGTTTCTAATAGGAGAATGTTGGAGAAAATTATAGGAATATAATTGGAGGAAAAACATAATTATTTATAGGGAGTGATTGAGGTCATCAATCACAAAAAAGTGTAAAATTGAGTCCCTGAAATCCATCAATCTATGATGATATAAAATATCATTAGTTCAAAAAAACATAAGGTATTAGGATAACATGTTTTTTGTTTTAAGATCCCTTTCCTATAGTTTAAGAATTAATTTCTTCATAGAATAAGAGAGAGAGAAATATATACTTGACAAGTAGAGTTTCATCCTTCAACTAATTTCTACCACAAACTCATCTTTCACTCCAAAAGATAATTAAATTCAAAAATATTCTATTTATCCTAATCGTATAGGGTTATACAAATAATGAATTTATAATTCAACTATAAGACTATTTAAAAAAACAACATTATACCTCGTGAGCTTGCCGGATGCGACGGGTTGTCACTCAACCTCCAGGTTGTACTTTTTATAAGAATCCAAAAATAATCTTAAGAAATGTTTTAACCTTATAAAATAGTATCCAATGTCCAACTTAATTCATTCCAACCTTTATACTTATCCAAAATACTTTTTTCCAAACTCAGAGTCCAAAATTTATAATGAAGTTAACCATAATGTAGATCTCTTTTTCCAAGTAATAACATGTGAATACATTCATCATGTATTCTCTTAAAACAAGGTAACACCTTGAATTACCATAAAACCTTATTGAATATGTTCATGCTCCATTATTCCTTATAGAATACTGTATATACACCTTATATCAAAAAATGTTGTAAACTCAAAAGATGATGGAATAAAAAAACAATTAATTAGTTCCAAGGTAGTCAATAATATCCAATATACTTTATCCAAATCAATTATATCTTATTCCAAAATCAATATCTCAGTTTCAGAAACATATTAAGGGTTATATTTCCCCCAACTATATATTTTCCAAAAAAAATTACTTGAAAAAGTGTCACTTCACTTGGTACCATTAAATCTCAATTCTTTAATGAAAACTTACTACTGTACAATCCTTATATACTTTATAATTATTATAACTTGAACATCATTAATATGATACTCAAATGACAAAACTATTTAATAATAAATAAAGAAAACTAATCATTCCTCTTCATTTGTGGTAGTATCATAACTTGATTATTATCCAATAGCATCATTTGGGGTATACTCTAATGACTGGGACATTGATTCATTTAGTGTCCCAACTCCTTGCAAATGAAGCATTGTACATTTACAACCTTTTTCTTACCCTTGAAATCACGAACGTGGTGTCCTTTTTCTTCGCACTTATAATAAACTCTCATTCCTTTCAATCACTTCTCATATTGATTCTTTCTGTAGTTATCACATATGGGAAAATCATTCTTTCCCTTCTTCCCTTTATCCATATATCTCTCTACCATCCTCTTCTTCTCTGGATTCCCTTCAAATCCATAGGACTCAGAGAATTCTTTACTTATCTTATTAACAGATGATATTATTTCCTCATATTATGATAATACTCATGAGGATATTTCCTTTTGAAATATTGGATTAATACCATGAAATATATGATCCTTCATACTCTTTGGGACATGTATATTGTTGGAATTCTCATTCCTTCTACTAGGCACCATTTCTAACTGACAACATAAACTAGGTTAGATCATATCATAATGTATAATAAAAAAACTAGAACAATTCTCAACATTAATTGAATATTTTCACACATCTAGTCTCATAATCATAAAAATAGTTATTTTTTTTGACATATTTACTCATAAATCCTTCATAATGGTTTGTAAATAAAATGTTAATTATCCTAAGCATATACCCCTGGAGTTTCAATACCAAGAGTGCATCAAGGATCATTCTTGTGTACCAAGATACCCCAGTTCATGCTCGAAACTCCTTGTTAGAGTTTTCACTCCTAGGTACATCTCTACCAGAGGAACCTCTACCAGTTTTTATCTATACATGGATGTATTTTCTTGGAAAACCCACATAATATTTACACTACCCAATTTTTTAGATGTTCTTCTATACTAATCCGGAAAGTCTATCTTAGGGTAATGTTCTCTAATCGGAATTTATCTAAATCAAGTTTACAAGGTTTGTACTAAACTTTCTCTGATACCAACGGTAACACCCTAACCACAAAATCTTGGAGATAGTGCGTTATTTTAATACATTGGCATGATTAAAAAGAATCAAGCACCTAAGGACCAATCAATTTAGCAGTCTTGTAAAATAAATTACATACATGAAATTTACATTACAATTTTTAACATAAAATATGAAATATCTAATCATTTGAGAATTCCATTATTCTCCTAACATAACCCTGCATATAAATCATATTACACTTCTTGGAATTATAGTAAAATAAAACATAATAAATGGGTGAGATCGTATGCTTAGTAAGGGTAAATAATTTAGGAGAAGCTATAAAATTTTAAGGCAATATGTGAAATAAAAACAACATCCTTTTTAAACATAATCTTGAACAAAATATGGCAAAAATAAATCAAATATTTTCATATAAACATGCACATAGATATTCTACCATTCGAATAATCACATGTAGTAACTAATTTCATAATGATGGAATGCCTAATGTCGGATATCATTACCACAAAGTCAAGGCCTCGTGCCAAGACTAGAAATAATATTTTGTCAAGGCCTTGTGCCAAGACACTAGTTTGTCTCATGAGACCTATAGATGCATCGAGGTGCTATAGTGGGCTCCACCCGTTACTTACTAAGTCCAATGCATTCCTCATATGAAAAGGTTGAAACATAACATAAACATTCATATTAAAACTAGCATATGAAATGTTAATATTTTAACCATAAACCACAAATGGTATAAAAATAACACATCCACAGTGAAACATATCATAACTCATTCAATACAATATGGAATATTGAATTATAATATATCAACCTAAATCAAGAATAATATCCAGTAAAAGATGTTGATATAGTTGGAAATGATCAGTAAAACTCTTTGAGTGAAATACCCCTTTTTCATGAAATCATTTAAAAGTCACACAATCTATAAAGGAAGACATTTAAAATATATTTTTTAATAAAATTTTCCCATACCAATTTGAAATTTTTTAAAGTAATTAACATTCTAAAACATTCATATCCATATAAATACATCCTTAAAACCATTTTGAAAACATGGACATTTATGAGAAATATTTAGAAGAATAAATATTTAAAACATTTAAAATGATGTTTTGGTTAAATGGTACCTTAAAAATAATACTTTTCAAAAATATTTTATGAAACAAGAAAATGGATAATAAATATGTCCCAGTAAGAACATACACATAAACAATCTCGGATAATAATGAGGTTTAGGAATTAACCCTTACCTTGTACTTTCCTTTAGTCGAGGGAACGTTTAACCTCATATATAATAACCATAGTATATTATTAAATTATACCAAAACCATATTAATATTTATTATATCATACATGATTCAATTATGAATTTATACTACTAATTTAATAATAATATCCATGTTAAATTAACATTTCGGGTAATAATCGCTTTCTTTATCATACGTGTTTTAACTTGTTATTCTTGATCGTATCACTTAGATCATGATTTAAATACTTCCATAATATAAAAAATAATTTATATATAATATATATTTAGAATATAAATATTTATAATTGATAAATATATGAAATGGAAAACACCGTTTATGGAGACGGTAGGTCGTACGTTAGCATAAACGTTGTTTCTGTTTTCATATCGTATTGAAGGGAAGTAAGTGAATGAGATGTATGTAAATACATACATATATACATATATATATATATGTATATATATATATATTTATAGTATCATTATTATGTCATATATTACATACTTATTAATAATTTACATTTTTATAATCATCGTTAAATGGTGAACGTGGAAATGAATCTCATCGCGTCATGGAGACGTTAAGCTGTATGTATGCACGAGCGATGATATCATTCTATTGATGGTGAAATTGTATATAATTGGATGTAATATTATATATAAAGAATAATTAAAATGTCATATTTATTATTTAAATAAATTATACTCATTATTATACTCATCTAAATAATGAAGTGTTGAATAACAAACTCCACCACAACGTGGAGACGGTAAGTCGTACGTACTCATGTATGGTGACTTTTTTATTCATATGATGGGTAGAATAATGAATATGGTTGTAACATATTTATAATAACATCAATGTATGTAGAAGCTATTGTATGTACGATTTTGGTATGGAAACAACAATGAAAGAGGAAGTGGAAGAAGAAAAGAATTTTGAATGAGGTGATAAAACTATTACCTCTTCTTCGGGTGCTTTCTTTTGATTTGATCAAAATGGAAACTTAGGTAGAATTATAATCAAATTAAGGCCTCTAGAATGAATTAATGATATTTGGAAGGACATTTTATCTATGTTTGGCTGTGCCAAATGGTTTTGGAGGTGTGATTTTGAGATAAGGGGAAGTACCCTTTTATAAGAGAGGTGAGGATTACTTTAGGAAATCTTAAAATATTAATTTATTATAAAATAATATTCGGTTTATAATGGATCCAAAAAATTTTAATTCGAGGCTAAGGTGGGGATTGGTCGAAAAAATCTCAACCAATAGGTTATAGAAAGGTTTAGGTCACCATATTAACCTTATTATTTAGATTTAACTCTTAGTTAAATAGTTTAACTTTTACAATGTCTTCTTGTTTTTTTATATTACATGGTTAATAAACATACTATAAAAAGCCAAGATAACCTCCAGTGGTTCATTAGTGACATATATATATCATTATAAAAGTCATTTTGCTGAAGCTTATATTTTTATGATTATTATATCATTTAATAATATAGCATTTTCTTTAAAAACTCATTAATGTCAATTTTGACACTATTTGATATTTGGGTTTTTTAAAAGTCATAAAAAGTTTATTAATTCAAAAAAATACATTAAATCATCCCTAAAATGTCATGTTCACCTAGAAAATTTTTGGATGTCATAAAAATACCCAATTCAAATTTATTTTAATATTTATAATATAAATTATTTTAATCTTTCATTAATAAGGTAATTATTGCATCATCATTGTGTCATAAAAAATGTTATTATTAAATGTCTAAAAATTATAAATAAACTACCATGATGTAGGAAATATTTATATCTTTTTAATGAATATTTATAGTTGAATTTATCTTTTTTATAACCCTATATTAAAAATGGGTTAGTTATTAAACTTTAAATTTAACACTTTTAACTCTTCTTTAAATAAAATAATAATAAATGTCCTAATCTAAACCAAGTGGACCAAAAGGATGATATTTTATTCTTAAGGTTGATTTTGTTCTAAATAAACTTATCCGATAGAATTAGCACATGTGTTAGGATAATTATAATATCATTTTTACCTTTAATTTCCTTATTTACTTTTAACTGTGGTAAATAAAATTCAAAAGTTACTATTCACCAAAAAAATATTTCCATTTTATTAAACCAATTTTTACTTACTGATTTCAATTCTGTCTCTCGTATCTTTCAAATTCATTTCATAGAAGCGGTAAAATCGCGTTTTATGCAAATTTGCAAATGTGCCTAGATTGTGGGTAAAAGATGATAAAAAAATCAATAAAATTTTATACATCTATTATTATTATAAAATGACTCCAATAAATTAAATTGAACTTATATAGGTATTATGTATCTATTTTTACATTAAAATAAATTTAAATAAAAATAATATTTATTTAACGACAAGTTGTTTTTAAATAATAATGTAGTGTTTTTCACTATTCATCAAAATTTGAATGTTTTCAGAAAAATACCAAAAATTTACCCTAAAATAATTTCAATATTTTGAATCCAAAAATGATTTGTATTTTACAAAATTAAAAACATATGAGTTTCATTAATTAATTTAAAATTAATTCTTGTTGTCAAAACCAGAAAGCTGGTTTTTAAGAATAAAAAACTATCAAAAGATTGACATGTGTTTATATAAAAGTTAAATGTAAAATTATTCCAATGAAATGAATTATATTAAATGATAAAAAATATAATCTAATTATGCTTTAAAACCACTAAAATTCATAATTTAACACTATAAATTATTTGAATTAAAAATTTTGTTTTCAATTAAAATTTTGTATTTTCCACTATTCATCAAAATATGAAACTTATTAGAAAAGTACCAAAAATTTATCCAAACTAAATTTTTATGTCTTTCTTCTGAAGAATAATTTTATTTTTTCAAATATAATATATAAAAGTGTCAATATTGTATTTAATAGGGGTTCTCCATTAAAAGGCGGTAAATTTGTATTTTCTAAAAATACATCCTTTATCTGAAAAATTGAATTTGTTCTTATATTATATATAAGAAACATATAATATGGATGTTAAAATTATATAGAATATATAAAATTTAAAATTCAGTTAATACTATTCATAACCGCTTTTGAATGGATAGTTTGGTAAGTTGTGGTGCGCTCGAACTCGGTGTTGCGTGTAGCACAAACTATTGAATTACTTTAAAGAGATAACGTACTATGAAATAATGGGGTGTTACATTAAGGGTAGTGAGAGCGCCTCAGTTTTTTCTATGTGGTGGGGTTGGGGAAATGACTTGTTATAGTCTATTTTAAATCCCCTTAAATGCTTTAAAGTTGTGTTATGTGTCCTAGGATTTGTTTTTAAAATTTTAGAGATATTCCTATATGATGATTCTTGTTGAGAGGAAAACAGGAGTTTATGGTTAGAAATGATCCTATTGAAGAGGAAATTGACACACTGATAGTGTCATGTAAGGAAGTGGGAGAGCAATTCTGAGATAAATTTTCTTAGTTCATGCATTTTATAGAAAGAGACCTAGTGTGGGTTTTGAAGAGTATGGCTAACCTTACTTGGAAGTTTTAGTTGCAATACCCTCTAAATTTTACCAGAGAGGGTGGATCTGAGGTAGCTGAGTTTTGGATTGAGTGCATCTATACTATATTTGACCACTTAGAGACTCATTCTGAGAAGAGTCAAATTGGATACTTACATGTTACGTGGTCAACAAATCTTTGGTGGGACATCTAGAATTGGGATGGAAAACTTGAAATTATGGAGTGGAAGGAGTTTTGGAGATGTTCTTGGGGAACTTTTATCTATAGACACTCACACGGGAGAGATTAGTTGAGTTTATTAGGTTGGATTAGGGTAGTATGTCCTATATGGACTATTCTAGATGCCTTATAGATTTGAAAAACTTTGTTCCAACATTCTTAAGTGAGTATGATATTGTAGAAAAGTGGTTTTAGGATGAGATTAAATTTTAAATTAAGTCCCAGGTGATTATCTTCAGTCCAAATAATTTTTTAGAAGTGTTGAATCAGGCTCCCATATTAGAGGGGAACCTGAAAGAGGCTTCTAGGGGAAGATTTGTGGTTTCTTATGGATGATCAGGAGGTATGAATTCTAATAGTATGAAGAATTATTATAAGATTGATATTTAGAAAGTGGGATCAGTTACAGAGGATCTTACCTGAGTGATTTTCCATTAGTGGTGTAAGTCGGGCCACTTTCGTAAACATTGTCCCTGACCACTGGTAGAGTTTTGAGCCTATGACATGATGGTTCATCTATAGATTTTCTAAAGTTACCTATGATTTATGTGTAATGATGGATCAACTAGGAAGAAAAAGAGTATGGTAATGAGATCTTTTGTTCCATATGAGTAGGGAAGTTATAGTTCTACTGGACCTGGCGGTAGAGGTAGTAGACACAGTGCTTCTGGGAATGATTTCCCTTGTCAGTAGAGTGGGGAGGATTAGGTGACTCATACAACATCACAAGGAATAGGGTAAGGATAATTTCATGTAGTTCAGCTTTCACTTATGGATATAAATCTTGGAAAATAGACAGTTAGTGGTACTATTCTCATAGCTTATATGATTTCTAGTGCCTTATTTGATACTCGGGTCTCTCATTATTTTATATCTGCATAACATTTTAATGGATTTAGCCTGGTGGTGGTTTTTATAACTGGGGTTATGATGATAAATACACCTTTGGTGGTATGGTCGGGTGACATCTATTTGTGCACGGGGTTTTCTCTCAAGGTTAGAGAGTATCACTTTATATAGGATCTTTACATCCTTAACATTTCATGATTTGAAATTATTTTGGGTATGGACTTGTTAGTATCATATTAATCTCACATAGATTATTACATCAAGAGAGTGGATTTCATGTCTATAGAGAGTGAAAATTATGTTCACCATGGAGAATGGGATATCAAGGTGGGTCATGCAGGGCCAGTTCACCAGAAAATGGGGGAGCTAACCATCAAAGTTGAAAGAATATTTTTAGACGATCAGGGTGTGAATCATGTTTTATTTCCACCCATAGTGGATAGGTTTCAGGATGTGTTTCCTAAATACTTCTCAAGGCTTCCACCTAAGAGAGATGTGGAATTTACCATTGATCTCATGTCTGGGGATGAGCCAATTTTAATTCCACCATACAGAATAGAACCAAAAGAGTTGTAAGATATCAAGAATCAGCTAGAGGAGTTTGAGGATAAAGGACTTATCTGACCAACTAAGTCACATTGGGGTTCTCTGGTCTTTTTTGCAATAAAGTTTGATAGGACCTTAATCTTCTATATTGATTACTAGAAGTTGAAACATATGATTGTGAAGAACTGGTATCCACTTTCATGTATTTATGATCTTTCTGCTCATTTAATGGGAGTTCGTGTCTTTTCTAAGATCAAATTGATATCGGGGTATCATCGTTTTAGAGTATGACCTTCTGATATATGAAGGACTTATTTTAGAATTAGGTATGTCTTATTTGAGTTCATTGTTATGCCATTTGGGTTGAAGAACTCTCCTATATTGTTTATGGAATTTATGAAAAGAATCTTCCATCCAGACCTATATCAGTTTGTGGTAATGTTTGTGGTTGACATCTTGGTGTACTCCAAGACTCATGATGATCATTCCCAACATCTTAAAATCATCATGAGTATAATAATATAGCATTGGCTATGTTCCAAGATATCTAAGAGTAATTGTTTGGATTGATCAGGCACACTTTTTGGGTCACATCATCTTAGATGAAGGTGTTTCAGTGGACCCAGAGAAGGTTTATGTAGTTTTTTCTAGAGAGAAGCCTGAGAATATTTTTGATATCTGTAGATTTCTGGGTTTGGAGGCATATTGTCAGAGGTTTATCTAGGACTTTTCAAGTTTGTAAGCACCACTTTCGAGCATGGACAAGAAGGAAGTAAATTTTTAATGGTATATATCTTATGATAATGCCTTCCCGGAGCTGAATAAGCAATTGAAAATAGCACTAATCTTGATCCTACCTAATCCAGAATAGGAGTATATCGTATTTTTTGAATCTTATGGAATAGGCTTTAGAGTAGTGTTGATGTAGGTAGATCAACTTGTGGTGTACTATTCTCATAATTTGAGTCCACGTTAATAGAACTACACTATTCATGACCTCGAATTAGCTGTTGTGGTTTATGATTTGAATTTTTTGTGGCATTATCTATTTAGATAAAGTTTTATGGAGTATAATGATCCAAAGAGTATAAAATACTTCTTTTCCCAATGAAATTTGAATCTTTGATAGTGAATTTGGGTTTAGTATATGAAATCATTTGATTTTGAGCATTCATATATGCCTAGAAAAGGAAACTAGGTTGTTGAGTCTTTAAGAAGAAAAAATAAGACTCAAACGGTTCAGGAATCTAGTTTAGATTATAAAATGTTGATTTTTTTTGGCTGAGATTCATGTTGTGGTTTAGGAGAGTCCTGAGAATATAAATCTCATATCATTTTTTAGTGAACTCTACACTTTTTAGATGGATCAGGGATAGGCAGTATGAGGATTTTGAATGTTCTACATTGAGGTAAATCCTTGAAGGTGGTAAGCCACCTTCAAACTAGATCACAGATGAGGACGAGACCATCTATGTAAGGAATTGATTTGTTATGCCTATGAGTATGCAGGAAGAGGAAATGCATGAATTTCAAGCCTCAAATTGGGTAGTGAATCTAGGAGTGACCAAAATATACCATGACCTATGGTGACTATTTTGGTGGTCGGGCATGAAAATTGAGATAACATAGTTCCTGGCATGATGCTACACCTATTAATAGCTAAAGTATGAACATGATGTTATTTGGGTGATTGTGAATCATTTTATGAATTTAGTGCATTTATTACTGGTATGGGAGACTTTATTAGTAGAACATGTTTGAAACTTCTACATTTGAGAGATAGTCTGCCTCCATGGAGTGCCATATACTATAGTATCAGACTGTGACTCATATTTTACTTTTCTATTATGTTAGGACTTGCCAAAGGTTCTTAGTACATAGGTATTATTGAGTACATCATTCCACCCCTAGAAAAAATTGGTAGTTGGAACATACTATTTAGGTTTTAGAGGATATACTTCGAGTTTTTGTTAGCTTTGGTGGAGTTCTCTTATAACAATAGTTATTAGGAAACTATTTAGATGGAACTATACAAGGATATTTATGGTAGGTCATGTCGATCACCTATATCTTGGATTGAGGCAGGTGAGTTAGAGTTTTTGGTATTTTGTCTCATATAGGATACATCAGACCAGGTTCATTTGATTTAGAAGCATATGGATATCGCTCATAGTAGACAGAAGTCTATGCAGATAGAAGATTAAAACCCCTAGAGTTTACCAAATGTGATCATGTATTCCTTTGGGTGTTTCCTAGACTGGGTTACTATAGGATATGGAGATAGGGAAAGTTAGTGACTAGATTTTTAGGATCATTTGAGGTTGTGGGAAGAATAGGGTTGATGGTGTATCAATTATCCCTTCTATATAGATACATTGGTATGCATGATATTTTTCATGTGTCAAAACTTTAGTGGTATCACTCTGACCCTTTTCGTGTGATCGATGTGGATTATGTTGAGCTTGAGGCTAATGTTTTCATTGAGGAGTATATGATATGTGTGTTGGATTTCAATGATAACGTGTTTTGGGGAAAAACCATTCCCATGGTTTTTGTATTGTGGAAATATGGATGTTTGCTGAAGGAAACGTTGGTAAAGAGAAGCAAATATGTGGGCTCAATGGACTGATCTTTTTGTATTGAAATCATATAGATTCTTGGGATTACAGCTCGAGGGAAATCTATTATAAGGTGGGTAGATTGTAAGATCTCAACCTTTTCTATAGATGTATTGTGCTTGATTTCAGGTACTCTTTTATTTTTTATTACTTTTTGTTTGTGTTTAATCTTTGGTGTGTTTGGGTAATGTTTTGAGAAAAATTGAAGGAATAGGGGAAATGTATGTTTGGCTCATAGTTTTCCCAAACCATGCGCCTGCCCAGAAAACCATGAAAACCCAAAAAAAGAGTATTTGCATGGATGATGAATGTGTTTTAAAACCATTAACCCTCCTTAGGGAAAACTTTCACCACCCCTCCCCCTAGAAGAGGCATGTGGTTAAGGAAAACAGTTTGGAAAATTGTGTGCCCCTATCCAGGAAATAGTGCATGAGTTTATAATTAACCAGAAAATTTGTTTTAAAATTTACCAACCTCTAATTTTAACACCTAATCAGACCTAGCTGGACAAAAAACTATCTATCTTATTTTTAAATCTCCTGGATGATTTCCTAGGGCTTATGACCTCCGTTATTCATAATTGTAATCCCGTATTGAAGATTTGTACCCCTCCTGGTATGTAAATCTCCTCCAGATTGGATTCTCATATCTTTCCTATTCTTCTTCCATTATTTGAATGGATGTTTTCCTCTATTGTTATTAGGTCTATATCTTGGTTTTATGGATCTTTTTTTGTTTGATCATGGATCTATAATTTGAATCAAGGTCTCATTCTTTGTCGTGATTAGGTTTTTTTCGCCAAAATTGGGGATTTCCATTGGTGATCATTCATCACCGATTTCGATGTAGGTGGTATAATTTTCAACTTCCATAGTCTTGATTTCAATTTTGTGTATCTAATTTTAGAATTTCTATGGAATTTTTAGTAATTTAATTTCTTAAATTGAATTAATTCTTTTAGGGAATTATGGAATTGATGGAATAATGGGATTATGGAATTGGTAAATTAACAGGCTTGAAAATTTTCACAATTATTTAATTAGATTAATAAATTTTTGAATTAATTAATAGGATATTTGGATTGTTTAATTGGATTAGTTAATTTTTTTTTAATTACTGGAGGTGTTGATTGTGCGATTGGTGGAATTGAATTAATTAATTGTTTTATTAATTAATGGATTCTTGAGAATGTGGAATTGAATTAATTAATTATTTAATTTATTAATGGATTTTTATGATTGGGAAATTGGATTAATTAATTAGTTAATTAATTAATGAAACATTAGAACCGATTTAATTGAATCAATTAATTGTTTAATTAATTAATTTGACAATTGTTGTGATTATGAAATTGATAGAGTTGTATTAATTAATTTATGAATTAATTAATGGAAGATTGTGATATTTTGATGCAAGTGGTATTGTGATACATTTGATATTGTGATACATGTGATATATTAGATTGATTGGTATATGATTGTGGGACATGGATTGATGATCCAAATACCTATAGAGTTCCAAGCACGTGAATGTGAATATTATTGTATGAGATAGGGACTGATGGTCCAAATACCCATGGGGTGTGGTATAGGGACTGATGCTCCTAATACCCATGGGGATATAGACGCGGCATTCTATGAAAATGATATTGGAAATGGACTATGGTTATAATTTTCCATGATAATGAATTGATATGAAATGGATAATGAAATCCCATGTGTTATAATGAATTGTGAATTACATAAGTGATACGGTTCAGACTACGGCATAAGATGAAGTAGGTATTGAGAGTTCAGGTGTCCTTGGGAACCTAAGAGTTTTGTGGTTAAATAAAGAGTAATTGAATAAATGAAAATTGTTTACTTTATTTTGTATACTTTATTCATTATACAACTGCATACATTTTTATTAATTGGATATTGTTTTAGACACCATTGGTGGTGGCCTAATGAGTTGTACTCACAGCTTACATGGTCTACCTGATTAGTACCCGAATATATTTCATGGTTATAAGATATGATAAGGGAAAGATCCATTTGTTAGATGGATGAGTCGGATGGATTAAGGATGAGGGAACCAGTTGTGGTTTAGGACCCACTTGGGAGCTGTTAGTGTCTTTATTATTTTGGGTTTTTCATTTTGACACTTTACATGTATTAGAATGACATATCTACTGTTTAGTTTTGGATATTGCATTTCCTTTTTTTCTCATCATGTGATATTGGTGTTATTCTAGTAATTGTTATATCATTTGGATATTTTTTATTTACTTCTATAATTGTATTTCTTTGATAAAGAGGTTATATTTTTTCCATGATCAATATTGGACCCCTGCTACTAGTTGAAGACCTCTAGCATTTGGAGAGGCGTGCTTGAGGTCACATAGTGAACCGGCTCATGGAACTGGTTTGCGGGACTCGAGTCTGGACATTACAATAGTGTACTATCTTAGATCCCACAGAAGTCTGCTTCAATAAGATTTAGAGATATAATATGCCTAGTGTGAGGGGAACATTATAACAGATAGTCTTTCTTCTAAATGTGTACAAGAAGAAATGTTTAGAATCTACTAACGAATTGGGTCCCTTCCCCCATGTTGTAGTGATATTATATATGGTAATGTCCTTAGGTTTAATCATTTTAGATCCCCTTAAACTTTGTTGTTAACGTTCTCATCCCTTAAAAAATTATCAATAAATGATCCATTTAGTGTGTGTGTGTAGGTGGGTGGGTATTTACTTATATATTTTTTCATGCCTTTGTGTGTGTGTGTGTGGCTATGTGTATGTGTGTCTGTGTGTATGTGTGTATGTGTGTATGTGTGTATGTCTGTATGTCTATATGTCTGTATGTCTGTATGTATGTATGTGTGTATGTGTGTATGTGTTTATATGTGTGCGTGTGTGTGTTTTTGTATGTGTGAATGTGTGTATGTGTGTATGTGTGTATGTTTGTATGTGTGTATATAATTATATATATATTTATTTATTTATATATAATTATATTTAAATATATATGCATTTATGTATATTTAAGTATATTTTTTTATTTTATATGTGTGTATGTGTATTTATAAATATTTATGTATATTTATATTTATTTATATTTATTTATATTTATTTATATTTATAAATATTTATATATTTTTTACATATTTATATTTATAAATATTTAAATATTTTTTGTCGGTATATATTTATATATGTTTATATATATAATTATATAAATTTATTTAAAATTATGTATATTTATATGTTTTTATATTTATATATATTTATATATATTCTTTGGCAACATATATACATTTATATTTATATGTGTTTATATATATATATATATTTATTTATTTATATATATTTACGTAAAAAATTATAATTATATATATTTGTGGATATTTATATGTGTTAATGTATATTTGTATATACTCACATATAATTATATTTATTATATAAAAATTTATATTATATACATAAATTTATGTATATTTATTTTAATTTATTTGTAGTTGTGTGTGGGTGTGTGTTTGTGTTCGTATATATGTATATTTTAAAGCATTTATATGCGTGTGTGTATATATATAAGTATATCAACTATTATGTCATTATAACTAATATACTATGAGCTTAGGTAAGTGTTAAGGTTGTTTGAATATGAGGAAGAGGGTGTGGGTTTAAATCCTAGCAGCCACCTTATGTGAAGTAATTAGTAAAGGTAATGGGTTAGGTTGGGCAGGGTGGTGGTATTGGGTCGACTAGGTTTCCTAGACCAATAAAAATATTTTTTAAAAAATATTTTTTTATTTTCCACTAAAAATTTTAAAATCACTACTAACTAATTCTTATTTTCAATTTTCTAGAAAAATATTATATTTGGTAAACATATACTAAACATTACAAATCATCTCTATAAAATTATTGTGAAATAATTCACAATGGTTTTCTAAATGTGTCAGGAAATATTCTATGACATTTTTAATGGTTTGTATTTTGAAAAATTATTGCAAATCATTTAGAGGTGGATTAAATCTATACTAAATTCTAGAAAACCCATAACTAAATGACATATCTGGCATAGTATTTATCGCTTAGGGAGTGATTTTGTAAGAACCAGGATCTCCATTTTAGGTACGGATCTTTATTTCAGGCTATTTTTTGGGGAAAATGGATATTTGAGAATTTTCTAAGTACACGACACATACTTAGGAGTACACGTCATGTACTTGGTTTCCATGTGTAGCCATGTACTAGCTATGTAACGGCCGAGTAAATAGCCGTGTAGGTGACATGGTAGACCGCCTAAAGCAGGGGGGCGATTGAGGCTAGTACACAGAGTATAAATTAAATGAACATGTCATGTACTTTTCTTTTTATATGATGAGTTGGAGAGGATCCACATATCATCTTCAGAAATATTTTCTTCTCCCCGTGTCTCATACAGGACAGCGATGAACGGTCTAGAGACTTGGATCTCCTCCTGTTCCTCTATCCAAGCTCCAACTGAGATGCATCTAGGTGCGTTGGATACCCACCGGGGAGTTCTCTCTTTCCCTAGAGTCTCTACTCTTAATTACTCTTCTCCTGTGGGTTATCGAGGTTTTATCATTTTTAACCTTTCTGTAGATCTACGTCATTTTAGGCCGATTCAAGGATCTGTGTTCAAATATAGTGATATCTCGACATCAAGGTATGTGGTTTGCTCTATTATCAGGTTTTCTTGGGATTATATATGCTAAATGTGTCGAATATCCTTGTTTAAGGTATTGTGTGTTATGTAATTTAACCCTATCTAAGACCTATTATGGAGTCTTTGATTGATAAAGGGTTATTGATTATGCATAAGGTTTATTAAGTTGATTATGGGTGAATTTCCCATGTTTGATTGATTATGGTCGTTGGGTCTAGAAAACATGTTAGGATTGATTTATTTTCCATGCCTAGTTTTGTTAGGATGGAGTTATTATTTATTGAGATGCATGTGTTTTTCATTGCGAAATTATGGCCAAGGGGAAATTACTATGAGAGCTTCCGGAGGTAGGGTCATTTATGTATAATTTTTAGTTATGTTGACCCAGTGTTATTGACTGTGAGAGCTAATGGGTGGTCATATACTAGAGGGATCAGACCATGAGAGCTACCCAGGGGGGTCATTATTAAATGAATGTTGGACCATAGTACATTGACTGTGAGAGATTCCACGATTTCATTAAATTTTATTGTTTCTATGAAGACCAAGAGGTGTATTGACCATGAGAGATACCTAGGTGGTCATTTGTAAATGTTTAGTGCTATGTGGGGCCAAATGGGTTAGACTGTGTGAGCTTTCCCAGAGGCTCATTACTTATTTATTTGATGATATATTAAACCAAAGGGGTTATAATGTGAGAACTTTTCTAGGGGGTTTCTTTTGTATGATTAAATGATTGTTACAATTCTGCCAAGACAAAGCACAGGCTTAGACATAGTCCTACTTGATTTTTAATATGGTATTTTGATATGTCTGTTTGTTATTATTATACGGGGGATACAGAAATTAGTCTATATCCCATGTTTTACATGATTAAATGGTTTTAATAATTAATAAATTCAAATGCATGTATTTGGAAACTATAGTATTGTTTACTTTTGAGCACTTCCAAGTTTATTGCTTCATTTTTCATATTTCTTGCTAAATATATTCACTGACAGTTAGGCATAGATATTTTGGTGGTTTACTACTGGGAATCATCTCACACCCTATTTGGGTCATGCTTTTGGACCCAAACTGATTATATGGTTTTAGTTATAGATAAGGGAAAACACCATTCTTCATCAGGTACTTGATTCTTGTTGGAGCTGGAGAACATGGGACCAAGTTTACTGTTTTCTGTACTTTGGTTTCAGTATTGTATTTTCAGCATTGTGACTTGTTTGGATGATTTTATAGATACATGTGACATGCATCATTTATTTATATATATGATGTAGTGTTTTATACTATCAGTATTCTATTTTTTTCTTCTGTTGTATGGTATTATTGCTTCCGCTAATATTTACTATTAGTTATTATATTGTGTATACTCTGCCAATGAGGGAATAGTTTCCCCATTATCATACATTGGCCCTCACTACTAGTTAGAAACCTCTGGAATTTGGCGAAATGCGCTTGAGGTCATGTGACTTACTGGGTATGAGGAACCTTTGGGCGGCACCCAAAACAGGAACCTTACAAAGCGGTATCAGAGGAGAGTTTCTTTTCTGATTTGTCTTACAGTTTAGAGCCTATATATAGGGATAAGAAGTAATAGGTAGTTAGTAATAAGTTGTGCCCAGGAGTTTCTAACCCGTGTACAGGGAAAAGCCAAGTTACCTTGAATATTGAAATTTTTCTAGTTTTTCAATTGTTATAGTTGATTTGATTTCACTGTTGGGTGATTCACTAGTTTCTTGTTGTTATAATTGATATTATTGAGGTTCTATTTCTGTTGCAACCCGATTATATAAGGGTATCCATCTCATGAATCATATAGAACCTTGATAGATATCACATTTCATGTATTCTTGTCAAGACATTTAGGGTGCATTACTGATTTCATGTTGTTATGATAGATATTGTCCTAGATATGCATCATATTGTGATAGTTGTCATGATATAATACCTGCTATTTTGATAGGTTATTGGAATATGTAAAGTTTCATTTTGATAGATGCCAAACTTTGGTCCCTGAGGTGTTATAGGCCCTCTTAGGTCAGAATTTGGTCAATCATGTTTGAACGTTAATTGATTTTTTACAATATATGATATGAATAAGGATACCAAACATTGATTCGCAGGAGTATGGGCTCTCACATGTCACAATTTTTTATACCTTGGACACAATTTTAAGTTTTTAAATGTTTTATAGAAGTTTCAAAGGCCTACTATCTATAAACCAAGACAACATGGCATGTGGTGTTATGAACACATGCCATGTGTTCTTCTATTCTGGAAGAAAAAAAATTTCTTAAGTACACACCATGTACTGGGAGTACACACTATATAGTGTTTAACAATGTGACTGACTATGTGAGTAGAGACATGGGTTTGGGAAACCTTCAGTATGACATGTTGTGTTTGTATTGTACACACAGTGTTGTAGAAAACTGTGTATTTTGACATGTAACCAATGACATGGGTGGAAGAAACTTAGGTTGGACACACCATTTATTGTTTATTCATGTCGTGTAAATTCAATAGTGTATATGGCCATGTGACTAACGAAACGGGTGGTTAGAATGTAAGTAGTACATGCCATGTCTAGGGTTAACACACCATATAGTTTTACCCAAAATAGAACCGTGTGGTTCGAGCCGTGTAGAGGAACCTAGTCCAGAGGGAAAAATCAAGTACACACCATGTCTTAGGAGGAACATGCCAAGTGTTTGGGTGTTACATGAACAGGTTTAGAAAAGGTACACATCATGTTGAAAGCTTAAGGAAACATGTCGTTTAGAGGTTATACACGTAGTGTACCCCTGTTTTGTAAAACTTGAATGTTTCTTCTCTTATTCCTTTCTTGCACTTCTAAGTTGTTGTCCTTGATAATCTTGTATTGAGGTGTGATATTGACAATGTATACTCATGCCACCAAGATATCATTCGGTTGTATGCTAGATATAGGGAAATGACCGGACACCAGAAATGGTAGATCAGGGACTACCAGCAGATCCTCCTATCATGCCCATCTTGGAACTAGGTGTTATACCAGACACAGGTGATGATACACAATTCTGTGAAGGATTTTTGAGGATGTTACAGACTTTCCAGGGAGTACTACTTCCTTCCCCAACTGTGGCAGAGTTGATGAGGGTGTTCAAGCAGTAGCATCCTCCCACTTTTTTTAGGGGATGGAGGACCACAAGGTGTAGCGACATGGTTAGAGGTCATGCTTACTATCTTCGAGCATCTGGAGACGCCTCCTGAGAGGAGGGTTAATATTATGATGTACATGCTATGTGATTCTACCATGATATGTTGGGGTGTTATCTCACAGGAAGGACTTCATCGTGATATGTCTTGGGAAGTGTTTCATAGGACCTTATATGACTACTTCTATTATGATACGTTGATAGAAAATCGAGCTTTATACTTCATGCATTTGGAGAAGGTCACTCTTTTAGTGATGGATTAATCATCTCATTTTATAGAGCTTTATTTCTTCACACCTATTCTGGGGGTGATGAGTAATCTTTGGTGAGGCGATTTGAGGATGGTCTTAGGTATGACATCTGATTGCAACTGAATGTCTTCAGGATGACTTCAGTGACTGCTATAGTGAACTAGTAACTGATTACTGAGTGCAATCTGAGGGAATTAGAAGCTCTGATCTAGGGAAGTTCAGCATCCAGGTCTGGTACTCCTTTAAAAGATAGTAGGAAGCATTGTAGGGAGTTTTCACGTGACATTTATTCAGGTAGCTAGGTGGTATGCTACCAATGCGGGAAGAGTGGGCATACGAGACCGCATTGCCTGAAGGATCTAGTAGACTTCCAATCTTGAAACAAGATGGACCATCTTTAGCATTGTTGCAGGATTCCCTCACCAATATCAGGTGATAGGGGATCAGTTATGACTCCATGCTCAGGAGTAGTACCACCAGTTTCTCATCAGGAACTAGAGTTTGTTATGTTGTTTAGGCCAAGGAGGTGGTCATAGTCATGGAAGCCAAACGACAGGCTTTCAGCGATATTAGGGTGGATTAGCTCGGGGTAGTCAAGTAGGGTCGTAGGGTCGTGGTACAATTCAGACTTTTGTAGTGGAGCAGACCTAGAAGGAGCAGAATCATGGACCCTCTATGATTACAGGTACGATTCTAGTTGCCTCCATTTTAGATTTTGATCTTTTTCATATAGGAACTTCCCATAGTTTCATATTTGTTGTTGTTTTGGAGAGTATTGGGATCTGTATCTTTACTTATGAGGATTTTATGATGATATAAACTTCGTTGGGGATTAGGACGGATCGTGTAAGTTAGTGAAAGGAGTTCCCTCTTGAGGTTGGTGGGTGTCACTTCTTATGGGACCTCTATGTCTTAGAGATGACAGGATTTGAGTTCATTCTCAGGATAGACTGGTTTATCACTTTCCAGGACTTTGTAGACTACTATCACAGTAGGGTGAGCTTCACGTCACCATAGGTTGGGTCTTTTATACACAAGGTTGAATGGGATGTACATGCGAGCAGAGTTGGACTCGATCATCATTGGTTGGGAGGAATTACAGTCCAGATTTGTAGTTTATTTTTGGATGAATAGGGGAATTCACCAATGGAATTTCCTCCATTAGTGGATTGTTTCATATATTTCTTTCCATATGACTTTTTAGTTTTACCTCCTGAGCAAGAGGAGGATTTCTCTATTGATCTTGTGATAGGAATGGAACTAGTGTTCATTCCTCCTTATAGGATGGCTACACCAGAGTTACAGGAGCTCAATAAACAGTTAGAGGAGTTGTATCCAAAGGGTTTAATCTGAACCAATACTTATCATTAGGGTTTTCCTTTCCTTTTTGGGAATAAGGAAGATGGTATGCTCAGGATTTGTGTGGATTATCAAAATATGAACCAGTTTACGGTTAAGAACCAATATCCCTTGTCGAGTATTGATTATTTATTTGATCAGATTCAAGGATCCTGGTTGTTCTTGAAGATTGAATTGATATTCAGTTATCATTATTTGTGAATTAGACCCTCATATATACCTCTTACATCCTTTCGTAGTAGGTATAGTCTATATGGGTATTTGGTTATGTCGTTCGATCTCACGAACATGCCAGCAGTTTTTATGGAACTGATGAACCGAGTGTTCCATCCTTACTTGGATTATTTTGTGGTAGTCTTCATAGAAGATAACTTGGTGTACTATTAAAATCGACACGACCATGTTATCCATCTAGAAATCATTTTGAGTACACTGAGAGAGAATCAGCTATATGCTATGCTCCGAAAATTCCACTTTTGGATGGACCATATTCACTTCATGGGTCAGGATATCTCAGAGACAGATGTATGAGTAGACCCATAGAAAGTGAGAGTGATAGTTTACTGGGAGAATCCAAAGAATGTATTTAAGTTATGGAGTTTTCTGGGGCTGGCTGGTTACTACAGGAGCTTTATAAAGGACTTTTCATGCTTATCAGCACCACTAACGGGCCTGACTAAGAAGGGTGCGAAGTAATTGTGAATAGATTCCTATGATCCATCCTTTCAGAAGATGAATGGGAGATTTCCATCAACACTGATATTGATTTTTCTAGAGCTGGGAAAGAGTTACACTATTTACTATGATGCATCAAGTATCAGGCTGGGAGTAGTGCTTATGCAAGGGGAAAGAGTTGTTGCATACGGGTCTCGGTAGTTGAAGCCACATGAGAGGAATTACCTGATGCACGATCTCGAGTTAGATGTAGGTGTGCATGATTTATTCTATTGGAGACATTTTCTTTTGGGAGAGAATTTTGGGGCATACACTGACCACAAAAGTGTCAATTATATCTTTACTCATCGTGATCTAAATTTAGGATATTGAAGGTGGGTAGAGTACCCTTAGTCTTTTGACTTTGTTCTTGCCTACACACCTTGTAAAGGCAACGTAGTGGCTAATGATTTGAGTAGTAGGACTCAGATATAGGTAGTTTAGGAGGCTACTAGTGATTGGAAGCTTATGGCTATGTTCTCTGAGATACATTTGGAGGTGCACGACAGATAGGGGAAAACGTTTCTTTCTCCTGTAGCTATTACCTCTACTCTTCTAGATCGAGTGGGAATGAGGTCACTATCAGATTCTAAAGGCCTAGTCCTATGGGAGAGTGTGTCAAGAGAGAACTCTACTCCTAGGTGGATCATAGGTGATGATGATATCTTTCATTTTCATTCACGCGTATAGGTGTCAGCAAACATATGTGAGGAGTTGATGCGAGATTTTCATTCCTTTGTTAGGGTAGTTCATCCTAGTGTCACCAAGATGTTTCGAGATCTACACCATCAGTGTTAGTGGCCAGTTATGAAGAGGGATGTTGATGGTTTTTTTATGATATGTTCCACCTGACAGAAGGTGAAGGCGGAGCATTAGTGACCAGCAGGGTTTTACAGTAGGTACCCATTCTCGAGTGGAAGTGGAATGATGTGGTGATGGATTTTTTGAGGGGGTTATGTGGTTTGGGTTGTTGTTGGAAGACTCATGAAGGGTTCACATTTCTTTTTGATTAAGTAAACCTTCAATGTTGATGTGGTTGGAAGGTTGTACATCTGAGAGATTGTATGTTTTCATGGGTTACGCATTCTATTGTTTCTGACAGGGATCCCCGGTTTACTTCTTGTGTCTGGAAGGGACTACAGAGGGCTTTGGGTACATAGGTACTTCTATGTACAACTTACCATCCTTAGACAGATGGTCAGTCCGAGCACACGATTCAGGTTTTGGAGGACATGCTTCGAGCATGCTTCCTGGATTTCAAGGGCTCTTAGGAGAGACACATACCCCTAGTGGAGTTTAACTACAATAAAAGTTTTTAGGAAACAATTAAGATGGATCCTAATGAGGATTTGTATGGTAGTCCATCCAAATCACCCCTATGTTGGTAGTAGGTAGAAGAGGTAGCTATGTTGGGACCTTGTCTTCTCCAGGAGACCACTGAGTAGGTGGAGTTGATTCGAAAGAGGATGGATACTGCATAGTCTTGTAAAAAATCTTATGTTGATCAATGGAGACAACCTCTAGAGTTCGAGGTCAGATATCAAGTTTTCTTATGTGTCACACTGAGGTTGGGACTGAAGAGGATCAGGAGAGAGGAGAAGATTTCACTATGATATGTCAGGCCATTTGAGGTTTTTAGAGAGAGTTGATCCAATTTCCTATTGATTGTAGTTACCTCATAGGTATTGGGCTATACACAACATCTTTCATGTTTCTCAGCTACGATGTTACTTTTCTGACCCATCTCATGTTTTCCAACCTAAGGAGGTTGAGTTGGAGGTGGATGCATCCTTCACGGAGCAACCTATTCGGATTGTGGATCCCAACATGAAGGTTCTCCATAGCTAGTATGTTCCTCTAGTATGGGTTTCATGGAAGAATGGGTGATTATAGGATGAGGCTTGGGAGAGGGAGGTCGACGTTCGATCACAGTGGCTAGAGTTGTTTGAAGTTTCTTCTTCACCACCCCTAGAAGGGAAATTTGGGGATGAATTTCATTAAGGGGGGAAGTTTGTAAGAACCTGAATCTTCATTTCAGGTATGGATCTTTATTTTGGGTTGTTTTTAGGGAAAAATGAAGATTTGAGAATTTTATAAGTACACAATGTGTACTTGGGAGTACATTCCATGAACCCAGTTGCCGCGTGTATCTATGTACGGGTTGTGTAATGGATGAGTACATGGCCATCTAGGTGACCCAGAATACTGCCTAAAGTGGGGGTCAGTTGAGAAAATTTGAGCTCCTCTCATTCCTCCATCTGAGATCCAATTGAGACACTTCCATGTGTATTGGATTCCCACTGGTGAGTTCTATATTTCCCTAGAGCCTCTCTTAATAATTCCTCTTTTCTCTTGGGTTATTGAGGGTAGATATTTTTTATCCTTTCTATAGATATAAATCATTTTAAGCTGATTCAAGGGTCATCATTCAACTATAGTGATCTCCCGACATCGAGGTAGGAGGTTTGTGCCTTTCTTGGGTTGCCTTTGGATTATATATGATAAACGCTCTAAATACCCATGTTTAGGGTATTGTGTGTTATGGAATTTAACCCTGTTTAAGATTTGTTATGGTGTTTTTGATTGAGAGAGGGTTACTGATTATGCATAAGGTTTATTTACTTGATTATGTATGTGTTTCCGTTATTTGATGGATTATTGTCTTTGGGTCTAGAAATAATGTTAGGCTTTCTCTTTTTCCATTCTTAGTGTTGTTAGGGTGGATTTATTATTTATTTGAGATGCATGTGTTTTACATTATGAAAGTATGGACCAGGGGAATTGACTGGGAGAGCTTCTCGATGTAGGGTCATTTATGTATAATTTGTAGTTATGTTTACCCAGAGGTATTGATTATGAGAGCTATTGGGTGGTCATCGGCTAGAGGGGTTATACCATGAGAGCTACCTAGAGGGTCATTATTAAATGAATTCTTGACCATGGGGAATTGACTGTGAGAGATACCAAGAGTTCATTACATTTTATTGTTTCTGTGAAGACCAAGAGGGGTATTGACCATGAGAGCATCCAAGGTGGTCATTTTTAAATGTTTGGTTCTATGTGGGACCAAAGGGGTTATACTGTATGAGCTTTCCCAGAGGTTCATTACTTATTTATTTGATGATTTGTTAAACTAGAGGGGTTAGACTGTGAGAAATTTCTGAGAGGGTTTCTTTTGGATGATTGAATGGTTTTTATGGGTCTTCCAAGCCAAAGCACAAGCTTGGAATCGGTCTTACTTGATTGTTTAGATAGTATTTTGAGACATTTATTTGTTATTATTGCATAGGGGATACAGATATTAGGCTATATCCCAAGGTTTACATGATTAAATGGTTTGAATAATTAATAATTTTAAATGAATGTAATTAGAAACTATAGGATTGTTTACTTTTAAGTACATACTAGTTTATTTCTTTATTTTTTATATTGCCTGCTATATATATTCACTGATAGTTAGGCACAAATATTTTGGTGGTTGCCTACTGATATTCGTCTCACACCCTATTTGGGTCATGCTTTTGGACCCAAATAGATTATATGGTTTTAGGTATAGATAAGGGAAAGCACCCTTCTTCATGAGGTACTTGATTGTTGTTGGAGCTGGAGAGCATGGGACCAAGCTGAGGCTTGCGATGATGTTGGAGTTTACTAATTTCTATACTTTGGTTTTAGTATTGTATTTAAAACATTATGACTTGTTTGGATTCTTTTCTAGATACATGTGATATGCATCATTTATCTAAATGTATATGGTTCAGTATTTTATACTATCAGTTTTTCATTTTTTACTTCTTTAGTATGGTATTACTACTTTCACTACTATTTACTATTTGTTATTCCACTATGTATACTATGACAATGTGGGCATAGTTTTCCCATTGTCAGACCTCGTCCCTCACTACTAGTCAGTAGCCTCTGGCATTTGGGTAAATGCACTTGAGGTCCTCTGACCAACCAGGTACAAGGCACCTTTGGGCGGAACCTGGAACCGGGACGTTATAGATTTATCCTTGATATCATAACCATACATTAATAAAAAGTATAAATTAATCATTTCAGTATAAATAACTCCACACAAAGTATATTACATTTCATAATAAACTATATCAGTGATATATTAGACGAATCCAACTATAAAAGTACAAATATATATATATATATACATGGTATGACCAAAATATTAAAAAAGGACCCAGCATACTATCCCTTGATCATACACACGTTAACTCAAAATTTCCATCATCATCAACCACTGTGATTTTTTTAAATATACTTTCCTTTACTTGTATCATGAGATACAAGTTTTTCACATCAACAAAAAGTTATTTTATAGGATATGAGAACAACAACATAGCAAGAGTTCACCCTTTACCATAATATTTTTTTATAATTTACTATGAATATATGTATCAATGTCTACATGATTAAGAATAAATTTACATGTAAATAATTGTAAACACACAAGTTAGGTCACCAAAAGCTTAATAGCCCACCATGACATCCAACCTTGTCTACTTTAGCTTATTCCATTTTAGTTTTTGAAACATATCTTAACATCATCTTTTCAAATGACATAAAGGGATAATGGAATCAGTCAAATAAACTCTCCTTACTTATTAATTAAGTGGATAATAAAATAATCAAATATATTAACCTTTCTCAATAGATAAGTGGGATAATGAGTTGAATCAGATAACCTTCCCTTTATTAAAATCTATAAGGGATAATGAAATAATGAGATAGCCACCCCTTTCTCAACAATAAAGAGGGATAATGAAATGAATCAGTTAAACTCCACTTTCAACAAATCAAATATGTATATTATCATAATCAAAGTATTTTCTTCCATTATTTCAATACCAAGGGAGAAATATAAGGTATTACAAATTCAATTTTTATATCAACAAAAAACCTTAAAATTATCAATGGAAAACCATATAATTATCATTGATATAAAAAAATTCTACCAAAGTGGATAAATTTTGAATTATATATTTTATTACATTGTTAATGAATCTACATATCTATGATGTTACATTATTATCATTCAATTCATATATGAATAGACCAATGGATATTTTAATATGTTTTGAGTGATGATGAAGAGTCTAATGAATGAGAAAATATAAAACCCCAAAATTTTGGAAGTGTATCGTGGAAAGGGGGAGCTTAAATAGTGAGATGTATCTTGGTTTTTATTATAGAGAACCTGAGTTAAATATATTTGTTGTTTTATCATAATTATTCATTAATATGATGGAAAAATATTGAGATACTATACTTGATAGTGGGAAAGGTCTTCTGGGATGATGTTACATCTTAATGTTCTTTGTGTAAATATGGAAGTAGCCTTTATATATGATGATTTTTTTTCATATCTTTTTTTGGATCAAATATATGTTTTTTTCAATGAATGAATCATTTTATTCTATAAATTTATGGAATATTAAAGAGTTAGCTATGATTGATGAAAAATAGTACTACTAAGCTGCAATGTTGAAGAGAAATCTATCCAAAAATATAAGAAGCTATTGAGAGTGGAATGTGTGAGGGTCCACACATTAAAAATATGATAATTTGTGATTTATTCCAATAATGAATAAGTGGATATTATTAATGGGGGAATGAGAAATTTTATCTACATTATTCAATTATCTCTTAGTTGTTAGCTATTTAATAGCTTAAGGAGACTTTATTATAGAGATATGAATATGGTTGGAGGTAACAAACCATAACTATATTATTAAGAATAAATTCTATTATATTAAATGAATTGTATCCATTGGATGATTACTGAATAATTCTGGATTTGAATCTAGATAAAAGTTTTAGTGAAATTTCCTTAACGTATTCAAATTTTAGGACTCATATGCTCCATGACATTGAAAATTATGTTGAATTTTTTTTGAATCATTCTGATAATTTACAAAGTTATTTGAGTTATTTTAAATATAATTTGTGTAATTTGAGTTACCATAATATTTTCTAAATCTATTAATAATTTATTTGAATATAATCTGGAATTTCATGTTTGATCTAGAATTTGGAAAATGCATTTTATGATGCATAAAAACAAATCTATGTGTAGACTAAAAATTTAGAAATTCATTTTTGTGTGTAAATTTTGTTTAAATAATATATAAATATCATTAGAAGTTCAATAAAAAATATTATAAAATTTATTTATTACATTAGATTCATTCAAATACAAGAGTATTATATTTTTTGATTTTCAAGTGGAAGTATATAAACAGATAAAATGTTCTAAAATATGTAAGAGTTAAAAAAATGTTACATATGAGTCTTTAGTTGGAGGGAATGAGGGATAATTCTATAATCTAGTTGGGATTCATAATAATAACTATTTTTTATTTTATACTCATTAGTGAGAGGAAATAAGGTAAAATATATAAACCTATGTGAGGTATGTACAATTCATATATAAGAGATATGATGATATTTCAAAAAGACAAAAGTTTATTTAATACATAAATTTCATGCTCACTAGAAAAAGGGTAAAGTCCCAAGTTTCACTAAAATATATTAGAGAAACCAGTTCTTATATAAATGATAACATGTGATACTTTAGGGTCCTTTATTTTGTGAAATTTCAAGTTTAGTATTTTTAAAATATAATTATAGAAGAAAACTCAAACAATTCCAAATATGTTCTTCAATAAATAAAATATGAAAATGATTCATTGTTGATTTTTATTTAAGTTGAATCTAGGAAAATGGGCTTTTCATCAGGGAGAATAACACACTATAAAGCTATCTTGGGATGAAATACAATTCAAATTTTCTTCTAATAGTTAAGATTTATTCACTCTATGATTGGATATTTCCTCAGTCCATTTTTTTAGAATCCAATTTATGGAAAAGTGGTATCCATACAAAAACATTCAAAATCCACCCACACAAACCCCACTTAGACTATCAACATACAGTATACTAACTCCAGAAACCACCGACACAAACCCCACTTAGACTATCAACATACAACATATTAACTTCAAATATCCAAATCCAACTTCATTTTAGAAAAACTCAAACCAAAAATAGCCACACCACATTTAAAGAAACCTTCGAAATTAAAATTTCAAAAAACAAGTCATCATCACCTATCTTGGTAAACAAGACATCTTGATTCATGTATCTACCTTGATTATCACTCTTATCACAACAACCACCTTATCCCAGAGATGCACCTCATGGCATGTACCCATTTTCTCATCAAATGAAATTGTCAGTGAGCTTCCACCGGCGTATGTCATCGTCATCGCTATTGAAATAAGATTTTTCATCTTTTCCATACTCGAAACAAGAAACATCACTCCATCATCAACTACTTTATCCAATTCTCGACACCAAACTACTAGTGTTGACATCACAGGATTAACACCATAGTCATCATCCTAGTATGAACACCACAGTTTACACAACATAATCATGGCCTGACTAAGATTGATTTAAACCATAACTGATGAATAAGTTGAAATCATCACCAAAAAAACCTCATTCATATCCACCACTATAGAATGAACACATTAATATTCATCAAAATCATGAAAAACATATCACGTGCAAATAAAAAACCTCTTCCAGATCCCACATCAAAAAACATTTGAGGAACCACCATTCCAGCTCAAACTCGAGGTGGAGTAGAGGACCTTGGGGCCAGGGCAGGGATAAGGGCAGTCGGTGCTTCCAAGAGATGACATCTCACCTAAACTAAAATCAAAAACCAAAACCACGATCATGTTGACACCATAGTGCTTGAAAATACCTCTACCATCACTCCTCTTATCCCAAAACCACTAAATAATCATCGCTCCAAATATGACCTAGATAGGCGTGATGTAATGTGAGGTCATGGAGGGAACAAAGTGGTCATGGGTTGTACCAACTAGCAACATTGGTATCAAAATCCACCTGTAACAAGACAACCAAAATCCACACCTCTGGAGATAATAAATCAGTGACGAATAAAGGTATCTAGAGGATATTAGAGAGAAAACCTAATACTACATTTTGGAAGACTTTTATGTATCGAAGAAATGGTGACGAAATCAATACAGTGTATATCAATGAGAAATAACCAGGTAACATTTATGAATAGGAAACCTATGTGTCAAATAGGAATTGTAGGAATGAAACCTTTCATGTTATATATTTATATCATAGATAATGATTCAGAGTAATATGAGAAGTAGAGGTAGGAGAAGTAGGAACCAAGTCCTTCTCTACAATATCCATATCTTATAACGATTAAGTGAGAGAAGAAGAAAAATATTTGAGAAAGACTAATGGATACCACTGTTATTTTTCTATTGTGTCAATACTTGAGGGAGACTAAAGTGAATAATTCTATCTATCCATATTCTATATAACATTTAAAGTCTTTATATCGTGAAGTGATCAATGTGCATACACTCTAATAGACTTTCCACTAACTATTCAATACTTTAGTAAAAGAAGAAGATCTAAAAATTTAATATATTGGAAGCTATATAAGTTTTTAAGATCTAGTAAATTAGGTAATTTAGAAGCATATTTAGTAAACTAAAGGGGTCTATATAAAGACAAAAATTGGGAGATTTAAATACCTATCATCATATAGAAGAGGATATTTGATAGATAGTCTATTGTATTCACTTGTATATAGTAGTTAATATATATATATATATATCTTAGTGAGAACAAAAAATATAAAGGATTTTGTATCCAAATTTGGACCAAACCTTGTAATAACCTTTTGGTGCCTACAAATATTTTATTTGGATGTATACAAGTAAGGATAAGAATTGATAAAAGAGTATATCAAGAATTTAATTGTCCATAGAGGATAATTTCTAATAATAAGAAATCATAAAATTTTCCTCTAATTCATTTCTCACCTCCCCCTTGTAGGGATATATTATACAAAAAATTAGCACTTAAATTAGCATCAGATATAATAAGGTTTCTTCGGATTAGATCTAAATTCATTCCTAGTTTTTCTATTAGATATACTAGAAGTATGGTTTTTAATAAAGTTTAAATTTTCTTAAAATGGAAATTTTATTTTCCACACCTAGTATAACAGACTAGATGTTTGGGAAGAACACCTAAAAAGAGGATGAAAAGAGTAGAAAAATAGTTAAATAAGTGTTGAAAGGAAAAAAATAGGTCACAACAGTACTTGAAGGTAATTAAATTGGTAAATCACATGATAAATCTATTAAGAATTATTCTTTTAATGAATCAATTCCAGATAGTGAATATGGCGGATCTGTTGAATTAATTAAAAACCTCTATTATGAGGTCAAGTACTGCTTGAAAAAAATCTTATTTAATTTTTCCCTCATATATTTGAGATTATATTAGTTAAAAATAATAAGAAAATACAGTTGGTTGTATATAGAAAAACTATGGGAAAATAATTACAACCAGAGTTATAAATGTATACCTCTCTCATCATTGGAGTCAAGGGCTAGCAGAAATATTTAAGGACTAATAAATAAAACTTCTCAATGGATTTTGATTCATTACATTGTAAAATTTATTATATTTCTCAAATTAATAAAAAATTATAATGGAAGATACATGATTTTGAATATAGTCAAAAATATTCCACTAGTGTTAGGGAAGCCTAATTGTAGATCAAAAAATAAATAATTAAATATATTGATAATTATTATCAATATGGTATCAAAAATAATGTGGATCAGATTGATATTCTAATAAAATAATGTGAATCTATAATTAAATTGATTGAATATTATACTAAATATAAAATTCTATGAGAATGATATCAAATCATAAAATTAAGAAATTGTTCAAGATAGGACTTCACAAACTGCTGAGAAAAATGAAAGATGCCATAAACATTATTGATTAAATCCCTATATTAAAAAAATCACATATATGAAAATAGGGGTTTGATATCATCCAATGGTCAACCTGCTTCAATATTATATAAAATTAACTCATGTATTAAAATGGGTTTTATGTGGTAATATTGGTTTATCTGTTAAGTACATGACACAAATCAAAATCTAGACAAAAATGGGTGAAAAAATGATATTAAATATTTCATTACTTTAATGGTGGATATAATAATATGTGATAATATTTTATCCCAAAATGGTTTACAAAATAAGGTTTTTGTAGCCAAAAAATATCAAGTTTCACAAGCTGATAATGTTGGAATACAAAGGAGTAAACAAAGGATCATTTGTTACTACTTATTTTTTGGAAGTTTTGACATTAGGATATTGAATTTTGGAATAATATGACCACTAATGAAGACTATGTAATCCCTATATTAGGGGGAATAAAATCTTAATAGAATATATATATAAAAAAATGGTGAGTATATCCATCAAGAATATATTTGGTTTCTTGAAAAATTTCTATAGAAATTTCAACATGGGTGTTCATTTTGATAATGAGTGCTAGTATAAACCTAAAAATAATAATTCATGTATTTATGGTAATATAAATAATTATTCCATGGGTCGTGTACAATATAAATCTATAAAACAAATAATTCCTATAAAGACCAATAAGGGTTCCATATTAAAGAGAAGAAGCTGAATGTATTGTAGAAGAAGAGTGCATACGATGAACCACAGTAAATAGGACATGTAAGAAATTGTTGATTAATTTAATCAAAATTAAAAATAATAATAAAATTAATCCAATATAGGAACAAAATGATTGTTTTAGTGGAATAAATAAATGATGAAGAATTCAAATTGCATGATCAGTTTCCAATGAATGGTAATCCAATGATTTTTATGAAAACGTGTATAAAATCAATAAATGTTTATCATATCCCTAAATAGTGAATTACTATTTTCCCTACACAATTGGAAATGAAAATAATGATGGATTAAGCATAATATAATACACATTTTGATAGTAAACAAGTAATTCCATATGAATAAGAACTAGAATTTCATGAGAGGTTTTCTAAAAAGGATGATCTGAGAGTTCTTAAGAATCATTATGGTGGATGAAAATAGCTTGGACACATTCCTAATAATTTCATGATAATGTTTTATAGATATAATAATATAATTAAAAAAGAAATATAAATCACCATTAACTACATATTATTTTCTATAAAATTTGAAAAATAATTTTCCACGCATAGATATAGGTGAAGGTGTAAGGCGTTACTGGATGATCATGTTTAAAAGATTATAGAATGAGCTAACTTGATGAGATGTTATGAAACTGGAACTGAATTTAAAATAATATCAAGGTTAATAATAATATATAAACCATGTTTCTCTCATTAAGTAGATGATAAAGAACACATTTTATTCCAAGTTATTTGTTTGATATTTTTCTCATGTAGGGAATTGGAGGTGATGCAAAAATAGGGAGAACGAGATCAATGTTATAATTCTATATATAAGTTAAAGACATCCATCATGGAGTGTTTAATGATTTATTACAAAATTTTCTAGTTGCATTATCTACTATGAAGATTGATGAATTGAATACCTTTGGGGATTTAAAAAATATAAATAAGATTCCATCATATCATTATTTCATGAAAATATGAAATTTATAGACTTTATTAATGATAAGTTATATCAGTGACTTTCACCATAATTGTTCTTAATTTAATCATTTCTAGTTTTAAAGGGTAAAATGTGTTTATCTATAATTAGGGAGAGAAATTATTTTACTTTAATTTTTTTTAATGTTTCTTTTAAATATGATGTATGTTTTTATTTGTAAAACTATTTGGATAGCCCTTGGAAAAAGAAATCTGAATTATTGTCACAAATTGGATTGCTTCATAAAAATCAATTCTGTCTAGATTAATCACTCTAGTATTATACAACAATATGGATTATATAGATATATAGTTTATTATTTTAAGTCTATTAATTAAGTGAAATGTGATTCTATCCTTATCCCAATTGACTTAAACTTATTATCTCAAAAAGGAGTAGGCTAAAGAATATATAATGGATTTTAAATTAAAAGGGGTTTGAAGATTAGTAAGATATTCCCTTTATTTTATACTTTTGTATTTATTCTCAATAATGGTGAGTTAAAATGACAACTACTTTAATTATGTTGATATTAGTATATGTAAATCAGTTAAATGTATTGATTACAAATCAAATGGGAAATATTCAAGAACCTAATGAATTATGGTGGTTTTATTTATTATTAATGGGTATTTAAATATTTTTTGGTTAATGATGAAGATCCCAATGAATGAGAGAATGTAAAACTCCTTGATTAGTGAAGAGTATCATTGAAAGGGGAGCTTTAGTAGTGAGATACAACATGGAAGTTACTATAGAGCAGATGATTCTAAGCTTCCCACCACTGTATCATGATGATTCATTAATATGGTGGAAAATGATTGATATAATACACTTAATAGTGTGAATGGTATGTCATTATAACATTTAAACATGATGTTCTCACTGAAATTAGATTCAAGGTAGCTTCCTTTACATATTATTATTTCTTTACTAATTTTTTCATTGATTACATACAAGTGTTGTTGGATAATGGAAATAGTGTCTACTAAAAAATTATAAAATATGAGAGAGGTGGTTTTGATTGATAGAGATTAAATCTTCCAATCTACTAGGATGAAGATAAAATTTGGATAATATGAGAAGATGTTTTTGGAATTGGAATGTTTGGGGGTTCACACATAAAAAATAAGATGATTGGATAGAAAGTCTAGTAACTCATAAATGATATGTTATTATAGATAAATAAATCATTACCTTTAATATATTTCAATTATGTTTGAGTTTCAATCTATTTAATAGATTATGAAGTTGTTATTAAATAAATATAGAGATATATGAAGGTATGAAAACCTCCTTGTATTATTAATCATTAAGGTTTCTATATTCTAAGAAGAGTGTCTATTGGATTATTTTTTGATGTCTATTATTGGAGATAGAGTAGAAGAGGTTGTAAACATTCATTAAATTACTCCAAGTTTATTATTTATATGATTCAAGACTTTGGAAATGAGTTTGAAGAGATTTGGAAACATTTTGATAATTTCCAAAGTCATTTGAGTCATATAAAGAGAATTGGTGTCAATAGAGATACTTTGATTATTCCTAAATAGATTCTAAATTTATTTAAAGAAGATCTAAAATTTCAAGTTGGAGATGAAAATAGAGAAGGGGATTTTATGATCCTTATAATTAACTATATGAATAGAAAAAAAATTATGAAATTCATTCTATTTGTAATGGTAGTTTGAAGAATACATAATGGAAATTCAAATTGTAGACCATAAAATTAATAAAGGATGGTCTTACATAATATTCATTATGATATATGCATATGATATTTTTTGGGACTCAAGAGGGAATATATCTAGGAAAAAAACCTTACCCAATACATAATAGTTATAAAATATTACGTATGAGTCTTCATTTAGAAGAAAATCTACTAAGTCCAAAATCTCATTGTGATACATAATAATAACTAATTATTACATAATAGTCATTAGGGAGAGGAAGTACATCAAAGGGATAAACTTCCATGAAGTTTTTGAGAGTAATCTGTCACGAGGAAAAGATTTGGAAAAAGAAAAAACCACATATAATACATAAATTTCATACTCACTAGAAAACTATTAAAGTCTCAAATTATATTAAAATAAATAAGAGTAATTGTTTTTTAATAAAGTTCAAAACATGATGTGTATGGGTTTTTCAGTCAGTGAAATTTCAAGTTAATGATTTTTGAAAAATAATTCCAAAATATATCTCTATCTATGCCAACATTTTTCTTCAAAAAACAAAATTTCACAATGAATCAAAAGGGATTTTGATTCAAGATGAATTAAGGAAAATTATCTTTGTGTTTGGAAGATAAAGAATGAATCATGAAGTAGTATTATGATGAAATATGATACAATTTGGTTCTACTATTTGAAATTCATTCATACTATAACAATATATACAATGATGAAATTACAAAAAAAAAATCTAAATAAGTTCATATCATGATGATGTCATGTAATACATGTTATTATCATGGAATGTTTTCCATATAGAGGTTGTTAATAGTTATAGATTTCATCAAGAAGTAAATTTTAGGATATTTATTGATATCACATTGAGTTTGAAATGTTGGGTCATTTGTATCGGTTTGATTGAGAATAAATAGTCAAGATATATTGTTGAACTACACTAATGACATGATCATACTACAAAAAATCAAGAATATTTAAATATTTAAATTTTGAAAAATTCTTAATGTGATTCTATGAAGTTATACAGATGAAGAATAAGAGAATAAAAATTAGAGAGAAAATGTGATAATATATTCATATAGATTTATGTGTATTGAAGAAAAGGTGAAGCAATTGATACTTTGAGTATCAAAAAAAGAGAACCCAGTTACATTCCAAAATACATAACTTTTACATTAAAGTAGAATAATAAGAGTAATACTACCATACCAGTGTCATATTTATTTCATAGAAGAGAATCCAAAATAATAAGGGAATATGGGGAAAGAGAAGTAGGAATCGTGTCTTAGACTATGATATTCATATCATAGAAGATAGAAGTTAGAGAAGAATAAGAAAATTTTAGAGAGACCATTAGGTACTACTAATATCTAATTGTTGTGTTGAGACTAGAAGATAATTTAATTTTGTAATTATAGCTATACAAGTTATTTATAAGATATGAAGGCTAGGTAATTTGAAGATGTCAACATGGATTCATTCTAGTATACTGACCTCTAGCTATTAAATATTTTGATTGAGGATGAATATTTTTTCATTTGTTACCACATAATCCAGAGCGTTTTTTGAGATCTCTCTCACTAGGAAGTTCTGAAGGAACTTTTCTAAACCTATGGGATCTAGTATACAGAACAAAATTGGTATATTTTAATAAATGTTGGGGAAAATAATAGTCTTTTTAGGAGAAAATCAATTGTATTCAATTGTGTAAAATTATGAGTATTTATTTCTTGATGGGATCCAAATATAGAAATGTTTACCTACTCACATTTGGATTGATCCTTTTAAAAAACATTTGTGACATGCAGATCCTTTATTTGGTTGTATACCAGAAGGGGTGAGAATTAAATAATGGGCTGATCAATACTTTAATTGATTATTGTCATTAATTTCTAAGAAGAATACTCCCTCTATTAAAACCTTATCTTCCTTAATATATAATATGAATAACGAAATAATTAGATAGTCTCCCATTTCTCATCATCCAGGAGGGATAATGAAATGAATAGTTTAACCTCCCCTTTCTCAAAATAAAATAGGTATTATAACATAATCATTGTATTGATTCCTCTTATTTCAATACCAAAGGATAAGTTTAATGTATTGAAAATTCCATTTTATATCAACAAAGAAATCATAACATGATCAATAGATAACCATATAATTATCACTGATATTATATAATTCCACCAAAGTGGATTAATTTTGAGTTATATATATAATTCCATTTTTATTCACTCCACATATCCTTTAAATTAAATTAATATCTTGGTATTCAAAAAAGACTCAAATTCCATGCTATCTTTTAATAAAATATATCGTTACTTGAAACTACACTATGATTTACCTATATTCTCATCCTTTAATTCATCCAAAACCTATAATTGGTACATTATCAATTTATCATAACATGTACATCTATTTCATACAATACCAATAATTTTTCAATAATTATAATTCAATCAATTATACTTAATAATCTATAAAAATAAACACGTAATAATTAACTATTATTGAATCTATAGTTTTACAAGTAATTGTATTTCCATTAGTATAATGTTAGTCTACTTATAGAATATATTCCAATGTAGTTGATTTACTATAGATTTCATTCCTTTAATTTTTTTAATGTTTATTCAAATTGACATGAGTCTGTTTATTGATGTCTATTCACTATGGGAAATGTGAAATTATCCTTATAATATTTACTTCTAATAATGATATATATATTATTAATATGAATTTGATAAAATATTATTTTACAAATTAATTATGGGGATTAAATTGGGGTATTTTTTATATGGAATTATGATTTTGAATTTTTTATAATCAATTATATAGACATAGAGTTTTTCTTGAATGTTGAGCATGTTTTATATGATAGTCCACCAAGGAATATATCAGAGTAAAAAAATAGAGTTTTGGTAGATGGAATGAAATTATCGTAGGGTGATGGGAATTATAATTAAGGGAATAGGGAGAATATTTCGAATTTATTTTGGGAGTTAGACATGCTAGATTAATTATGGGAATAACTAAAATAGATTATAAATTGAGGTGTGGCTCATTTCATTATCCTCTTAGATCACATTATTTAACATTCAATGGTGGTGAAAAGTTGGAAGAATGGTGATCAAAGGTTGAGGAATTAGTTTAATCATGATGAATACCAGGTGAATGGTTGATGAGTATGGTTGTATTTTTTGTCAATAAAAAATAAGGAATTAAAAGTAAATGTAAGGTGGATACCACTATGATTATTGATTAATAATGGAAAAATAAATATTGAAAGAGTTTGAGAAATAATCAAGAATATTGGGGATGATTATTGAATAATTTTTATGGATTCCTTAGATTTATTTAATGGAATTAGATGTCATGCTTGAAAAATTATCCATGTTTTTAAATTTGACTATTTTTGTACTAATATTAATGTTAAAGACATATTTCAAGGAGTCAAAATTGTTAGTATAATTTTGGAGAATAATAATAACATGAAATATTTTTTATTGCATGAGGATGAGGATGTGAGTAATTCCAAAAAATAATATATTCATACATTTATTATATGAAGAATACATGAGGGGTATATATGAGAGTTGATTGAAGTTAAAATTTATACTTATGTATTTCTATTTATTATTTATAATGGTGGCCTTATTAAAAAATAAAGGCCAACCCACAAGCCAGCCTAGGTCAGGCTCGACCAAGGATTTGTGGGACCTGGAGGTCAACCATGCCCAATAGAGCTAGCCTAGGCCATCCCATGGGTAATAGAGGAGTATGTGTAGGAATAGTTCCTACATATTGTCAGAGGTCCCATGTAAAATTCCCACAGAGATAAATTCTAGAAGGTGCATAGGTTGTGCCATAATTATATTGGGCCAAAGTACGTGGTGTGTGAAGGTGTGATAGGAGTTGATCCCATATAGCCAGTTCAAACGGTGATCATAAACTGATTTGATTGTAAAATGGATTGGTGTAGCTTTATAATTTTGATGTTGGATTCTTGATATCGCATACTATTCATAAAAAATTTAATAATACAAAAATATCATTGGATATCTGATTGTTCGGATCTGATCCATCCATTTGATTCCACGTCCTGCATATTCGAATTCCCCCATATTCTTCAACATTCTTATGATTAAGGTTATGATCGCATGAATGGAGAAAATAGCTATCAAAAGTGATCCAATAAAGGTAATGACATGTTTTTTATCATAATGATAACAAGAATGAAATTTATGTATTTCATGCATGAAATTGTCATGAATTTATTGCAATAATCTATCACAAGAACTAGAAACAATCGGATGATATTGTTATGTGATGATCTTAAGATCATGTGATAGAATAGAGATGATCAATGCTTCATTATGAGAACATGCGATGTATCATGATGTCATGAATACAATCAACATAACATCACATGATGATTATGGATCATTTGACAATAGGGAGACAACCATGAAGCTTTCACATGATGATAAATGTTTCTTCGGTCACAAGTCGATCCCATATTATGCAGGTATTTTCATGTTAATTATTCGGGATAATCAAGGGGATCTCCATCAAGGAATCACATGATAAATAAATTTATAATGATAGGTGATAACACAGATTATGTGATCATTATAGTTATATATAGAGAAGAAGAAATCTTCTGAATTCAATTGGATACTCGGAGATACTTGAGTGTTTGAATGGGTCGTTAGAATGCCTTAAAACTTTGAGATAAGTGGTTTCAACCATTAAATATAAACTAGGACTATATGAGAGTGTTCTCAATAAAAAATAAGGGAGATATCATTAAAATAGAGTACACATGTGATTCATTCCTGTGAAGGATAATAAGACCATGTGATTCCATCAAATGAAGGAGTATCTTGTGAAACACTCTAGTGCACATGAGCCTTAGCCCAGTTGGTGATGTCTCTTAAGTGAATCTAGGATAAATGGGATAAAATCCAAGCAGAGGCACAATTTCCAAGGGTACTATAGAAGTAATGTAGTAGGTACTGTACTGGGACTATGCAGTACTGTAGCAGGTATTGTTGCGGGAAGTGTAACAGGCATTGTTTGACACTGTAGAAGCCAAGAATTTTTCCCTGTTTGGACCTTCAAGCCACTAATTTGGTCCCCAAGTAATTTAAGGCCTTTGTGCCACCCAATAATTCAGGCCAGTAAGTTCTTCGGGCCACCTCAAGGCCTTCAGTCCACCTTAAGTGCAGATGCAAACCAGACAACCTACAAGGAACAAGCTCTATAGGAGGATGAGCAAGGAGCTTTCACCACAGCAGAAGCTACACATATTGAAATAATTAGAGGGTATGACACATTCCATCAGGACAAGCCTATGCATGCATGGGATATCCTATCCAAACAGTCATGCGAAGGTAGAGAGCTAATTTCCCGATGAAGATGCTGGGGAGGATCAGTTCCAAGTAGTTAGTTTGGGTTGCTTGTAATGTTTGAAGCCTATGGGAAATGAATTCCTCTAAGGCCTATGGGCCATGTAATACTTATGAGTATGGTCTTTTTAAGGGTTCCACCTCACCCCTTTAAAGGTTGATTATCAAAATCAATAAAAAACGAAGGCCTTCAGGCCATTGGATGGATGTGAAAAAATCTAGTTATGTGAATGTCATGAACCAAGCTAGGTTTTCATCCAAACTGGTGTACGAATCAGTTTGTGGCAAGGCCCGAAGTAAATTCCCTATCCCCATGGTTTTTCCTAAGTTCTAGAGTATCATAAATAAAGAGTGGTAATGATTTACCTGAATTTATATGCATGAAACAACCAATAATAATCCATAAACCAAATCTGAAAATTCAAACCAAAAATACCATAAATAATTTTTTAAATTGAGCAACAAGGATTAAGTCAATACCAAACAAGGCTATAAAAAAACTTAACCAAAATTCTATCACAAAAACCACCACATGGAAAGGGGGCACCACCCTCAATCCATCTCCACAACACCACACCAAGAAGAACCTCTAGAAACTTGAACCACCATCTCCAAAGGCCTTTCTCTTACCTGTGTCAAACATTATTGAGTCTACTTACACCCAAAGGTTTAAGTATAGTGTGAACCTAAGCCTAGTAGGATGACACAAAATATAGTATTACATGATATTAACATTTCAAGACAAATAGATTTCAATTTTTTTAAAAAAAATGAGATTCTAGTAACAATTTTAAGGAAAGAAAATTTAAATGAGAAATAACTTTAATGAAAGAAACTTTAAAGAAAAAACTCTTGATTCTAAAATTACCAACCAAACATAATGTATGTTGATTGTAAGTGAGCTATATCCAATAATAAATAGACATGGGAAGTACCCCTAGGCACTATCTAGAAATGGGACCCTAGATACCTCATATCTTAGGGAAATGTGGTGTAAAAAATCCAAGACAAAGAAAATTTTTCATGCATGAGCCACTAGAGAGGAGAAAATACAAAATTATAGTAGTCTCAAATCATCATCCATGTTTATTTAGTGTTTTTATTGTCAATCTTGTTAAGTGAAATCAATCTGTATCCACTTATGAATCACTAGTAAACTAGTCCTATTCTTCCCACCTAGATACTCGGGCTTAACTTTTGTGATCAGTCAAGTTTCACATGTCACTTAACACCACATGTACATTTCATCAACCAAAAAAGGAATTAGACATAACATGCCACCACTTGCACACCCATATTCCATTTTAAAATCATACACACACAAAAACCTTTTCCATTTTTTTTAACTCTTACTTAATTTATTAAATCTTCAAAATATTTTATAAAACAATTTCAAGAAGCACTACAAAGATTTTACACATAAAATGCAGCCAAAATCCTCTTTTAAAATTAACTACACACCAAATCCATATCAAAACATTATTTTCGTCCCTGACATAATTTAATAAACCAATTTCACAACTTATATAACACTACCAAGTGACACAATCCGGTTTTACATAAGGAACATGCCCAATTTCACATAGAAATGCCATTTTAAAATCAAACACAAATTTAATCCAATCAAAAACCAATTTCTCTCTATTAAAAATAATTAAATAACATTCTAACTTAATCATGGAAGCAAAATAAATTCACCAAATAATGTTTATGCATGGAACCACCTAACTTTGGTGTAGAAATCCCCAAAAATCGGTGTGAATCTCCAACCACACCTCAACTGCACCACAAGAAAGAAAAAAACAGACCCTAATCATGAAGATGAAACCCATAAACTCAAGATTAAACCCTAATAATGAAACCCTAGATTCTAAAAAATCAAAACCCCAAGAAAAGATGGATGAAACCCTAAAAAGAAGGAAGAAAAAAGTAAGAAACCTGCTTACTTGAAGAATATTGAAGTTTCCCCACCAAATCCCATTCAAAAATGGGTGTACAAGGGAGTTTGAGGGAGAAATGAGGCATCATTTGGCTAAAAATCCCGAGTGGGGAAGAAGATTGGTGGAAATATGATTAAATCTAAAAAGGGAAAAATTGTAAAAAACCATTTTTAATGAGATGGATAGTGCGCACGGTTAGTCCGCACAGTTTAATAAGTCGTGCGGCAAACCATTACACACTCTGTATCCATATGCATAGTTCTAGTCTTGGGAGCATGGTTGTGTGGTGGAAATATGGTAGGTTATGTCTCCAACCACATGGTTTACACTAACCATGCTCCAATCATGCACCTGGGTCTACCCACCCAAAACCTCCATTTTTCTCCAAAATTCAAAAGGGAACCTAGGGGGGAAATATACCAAAAATAAATAGGAAAAATACCTAAAAAGAAATACATATATGTGATAGAAAATTATAAGAGGAGACACCATGAACAAACATTTGTCTCATGATGTAGTACTTGTAGAGAACTTGTGTCACATGAAAGACACCTCATAGACACACCTCTTGTCACAAAAAATATAAGAAGCATCTCGTGTGATCATGTATGATTTTATCATTAAAATGAAAGAAAAATTAATCCATAGATGGACCAATAGGTTACAAAAATCAATGTATAAGTCACTTTTAGACACCTCCACATATACAGAATAACTCACAGAAACAAAAATTGTCACATGATGGAACCTGCATATAGTTCATTGGTTATGAAAATCATATACACAAAGGTGATTATATATTGTGGGATATCTTCAGGTGAAGGGGGAGTAGCACCCACAATCCTTTCAAAACTTTTTTTACCACAGTGTGCTTAAAGGAGGACACACTACATGAACCCTTTCTGGAAACGAAAAAGAGAAAGAATAAAAAGGTTTCATGAAACCCATGCATGATGACATGCATACATGAAGGAAATGACCAGAAAAAAAATGCATTCATGCATATTTAAATTCATGCATACATAAAAAAAATACTATCTTGAGTAAATATACAAAAGAAAATATATTAAAGTTTAGATATCATATTAAATAATAAATTCATAATTATTTTGTGAAGGAGTTTATATAGTGAGTATGTTGTGTATGAAGTTTGAGAAAGAAACATGTGATATGATTTTCTTGAATAGTTTATGGAAAACCTGAGACTGAATCTGGAAAGAATATCACAGGAGATAGTATCTGAGTTGAAGGTGTGGTGATATTTTTCAAGTACCATCTTGCATAAATATTGAATAAGGTTTTGTGCACTACTTGCTCACATTTATTGAGGCTTAGAACCTCATTAAAAGGATTATCCACTAGAAAATTTGATTATTGGGAAAGAATAAAACCTGAATTGTGTTGACATATTCTTTAGTTGATCATTTTGAAAAGATATTGAGTTGGAGTGGGCATTGTATCTTACATTTATTAAATATTATTAAGCTTATGTGCGTGGAAAATTGTTGATACAGTATAAGTATAATACCTATGTTGAAGAAAAAGTTTATTCAGTTGATGCAATGAGATCCAACGCAGTAGAAAGATCTTGTTTAGAGTTTTTATTGATTATGTTTGAAGAACTAGTTGTTCCTTTATAAATAATGTCATTGAAGACTGGTGGTACCAATATAAATAACACCACTCACTTAAGAATGTTGATTTTTTATTTCTTGAAAAATTTGATGTGAGTTATAATTTTCAACAATTGTTATATTTTATTCATTGAAATTACCACACATTTTAGTTCAATCCCCCGGTTGATAGTAGTTTTTGTTTAATTTTTGAAATTAGAACTTAATTAGAAAATTGTCTTTAAATATAGAGTTTCTCTTTGAATTATTAAGGGTGATTTTAATTTTAGATAAATATTTCACTAAGAAAAAAATATGAACTTTTGTAGGTTGGAAAATTAAAAAGGTCTTGAGTGACCATGACATCCACTGTCATTATGCTTACCATAGGTACTGACCATATTCTTCCCCTTCATGAACCTAATGTCACACAGTAGGAATGGAGATGGTGCCTTCAAATTATTTCAAGCACTAATCATGGTAACATTTCATCCTTACCAGACCATAGTCTCACAGTAATTATAAATACCTTGAGTTTCATTAGCTAACTATGTTTTGAAAAATTCCACTAAGGAAAAAACAGAGGACCCCATGAACAAAGTTCATTTACCATTCCACTATTCTCATGGTAGGAATACCTACCATGATCCCTTACTTTTCAACCACCATCTCATGGTTGTCAAACTAATCATGTCCTTCATGGTATTCATGCTTACCAAAAGATTTACCCACCTGACCTACAATTCCTATACCTTCTAAGCTACCATTACATACTCCAATAATCTACTTCCCCTAAAGATAAAGATCCCTCTTGAGTAACGCATAAAGGAAATTTAAGGATAGGGTGCTGATCCAAAAGTCACCACCACCATTTATCTTCCACCCTAAGGACCTACCCGTTAGTCGAATATTTTACTACAATCACTAGATTTGAGATGATGATAGAGTGAATTCACTTTACCAAGGTAATCATAGAAGTACTCCACTCCAATATAGGTGCCTATTTGACTAAGGTTGAGATCCAGCTGAGCACAACACGTGTGAAGCTACCCTACCTACACAACCTCTAAGGGATCACTAGAATTAGACTCTACATACAGGATATTTCTTTTGTTGACACTACAACTGCATGAAAAATGACTAGGTTCCCATATATATGAAATAAAGGAGAAGTTTCAAAGTATGTTTTTGAGATGCTCCCTCACCATTAAAAAAAAATCCTATTGTGGGTATAAGTTTCAAGAATGAGGTAACAAAGAAAATCCATTCTACTAAAAAACTATAGCACCACTGAAAAATAAATGAGGCTTATTCATTGGATAAGGATAGGTAAATATGAATTGTAGAAACTAATAGAGTGATGTCTCGTGGATAAAAATAATTTTTTCCAAGTGATGCCTAAAATAATGAGGCCCAAAATTATAAGACTAATCCCATTTTTCTTTACCCACTACTGTGAAACATGGGATCACTCCACCCTTAAAAAGATACTAGGTTGGATCATAGAAAAGCACTGAGGCCTTATAGAATTCATCCAAATCCTAATTCTAGATGTGTTTTATCCATATTGAAGAAAGTAAACCTACTCTATTCCCAAATTAAACATTCCTTAATTATATTAAAAAACACATGCCCCTCATGTGGAGAAATCCACAGAATCTAAGGATACATCTATATAAACAGATAACTACTCATAAGAGAAATAGAGACTCTTAAATTGGGAGAAGGGAGAAAATGTACCATGTATGGTTTCCTCAATAACCACTGACCATGACTCTTATATTTTAATTTCTTGTTGTAAAACTCCAATGATGGAACACTAGACCCTTTGTGGTTCAGCCAAAAAGAATCCCATCATCTCCCATGTTGATGAATTATAATCTTTAAATTCTATTACTAACTCAACTATAAATTTTAATGGTTTTTAAGTAGATGTTTCTTCTAGTTTTATCTTTTATGTTATTTTTTTCATTTCACACACAAGAAAATTAGATTAAGTCCACTACATGAGATAACAGATAGTATGGTAATTCAAGGGTGAATGGGTGTAACCAAACCAAAATCTAGGAAAGGGTAGGAAATATAGTGATCATCGTATTTCTCTATCTAAAAATAAATTCTGGATGCAAGTAATCAGTTCTATTAAATTGATTAGAGGGTGATTAGAATCCAAATAAATAATGATTCAATAGGTGAATGAGGGAATAATCCAAGGTTTTTTCATTGATTCCATAATTGATTTAAAACCAACCATGTTTACCTACTATATCTTTAAAAAGTAAGCCCACAAAACAATATTTCAACATGTGACATTATATTTTTAAAATACAATCTGAGTCCCACTTTCACTACACATATATTGGGTTTAAAAAAAATTCTAAGCACCGTGTGAGAGGTTCTCCTCAAACCTGGTTCCATTGCTAAGGATTCTAATGTTTTCTTAAAAAAATTAAAAAAGTGTTTTCAAATTACATATCTAGTTCTTCTAACCTCACTGGATTTTATCTAGAGGTTGAGTGAACTATTTTGGAAAGACTCAAAACTTTAAGAAACATGTAACAATAGGAAAGATAGTATGTCACCATTCTCTTAGTTGACACTCCCCCTCAATTTCATCCTCCTCAAAATCTATAATAGAAATTGAATATATGGAAAGAAATGAAGCTCAAGTTAATAGGACTTTGAGATAAATTTGTTAAATTAATTTCAATATTAACAACTAAAAATTATAATAAAATTATCAAAAAGACTGTGAACTCAAAAATGGAGTGATTAGAATACTATTTAATTTTCATGGGATATCTGCTAAAGAACCCAATAGGAACTTAGGATAATTTAAATAATTTTTCAATATATTTAGAAATAGATTAGTCACTAAGGCTCAAATCAGATATATTTATTTTCTATTCTCACTTTAAGGAGCATCCAATAATTTTATCTATAATCTACAACTTGGAGAATTCAACTCATGGAAGGAGATACAGAATATGTTCCTCTGTAAATTATTTCCTTCCTTAAGGAGTGCTCGACATAAAAAGGAAATGTATAGATTCAAAAAAGAATCTATAGAGACTCTATATGAGTTCTAGGAGTGGTTCAAGAAACTAACCATATCCTTTCTACATCATCCATTTTAATAACATCACTTCTTGTTATTTTTCTACCAAGTATTCATGGATAACAACCCAAACCTACTTGATGCTTATTTAGGAGGTGCATCAATTGATAAGTCACCAATAGAGGTAAGATAACTCATTAAAATGGTATCACAAAATTCCTAATTGTTTCATACCATAAATTCAATGAGAGGAGTATGTTAGGTAAAAATATCTAACTCACCATTGTTAGAAAACAAAATTAAAGAAATAACATCCATTATGAGAAAACAAGTTGTGAATAAAGTAAAAAAATTGTCAACTGCAACACCCACAAGGGCCTTCTAACTATGATATTCCAAAGGAAATTTTACAAATGGATACCCTTGAGTTCAAGGAATTGAATTTTGTTATGACATGTTCTAGAGAAAATTCTAGAACCAATAAACTGGAAACCAAGGATTTAGATAATTTCCCACTAACCAATTTGGAGTTAAGAGCTAGAGGACTCAAAGAACACTATTTCAATAGACTTATCAAAAACTTTTTAACCCCCCTCTATTCCAGATATAGAATTTTCATCCATCTATTATCTACCAAAAAGGACAACCATAATAACCTGGCATGAATTGCATGTTGAGAATGATAATAGAATCTCAAAAATAATCAAAACACCACCCTCGCCACTCATGTTTCATAATAAAAATAATTAAAAGTAAAATTCAGACAGATCATGACCACCCTCAATAATATGGTAAATCATGGCTCAAGTAATTTTCCTACAAAGAAAATTAAAAACACAAAGGGAAATGTTATTTTCATTAAATTGAGTAGTGGAAAAGAAGAGGAATATAGCAAATGATTCCACTTAGAAATTGAAAATATAAGTAAAAAAATTGTCAAGAATCCTCGTCAGGAAAAGAACCTAATGAGGAGGTAGGTAAAGAACCATTAAAAGATAAAAAAACATAGAATATCTACAACAAACCCAACCTTATTTACCTATAATAATGTAATAACCAAGGAGGAATCACTACATCAAGAGATGTTGGAAGTCTTCAAATAAGTGGGAATCAATATCCCCTTACAAGAAACCATTCTCCATATTCATAGTTATCAAAAATTCATTTAAGTACGTTTGTACTGGTAGAAGTATATTAAAAGTAAATGAAGTGGTAAAACTAGGTAAGAATTATTCTACTTTTATTACCACTTAAATCCCACAAAAAAACACGATCCATATACTTTTTCTATTCCCTACACAATTGGTGAGCTTGATTTTTAAAATTCACTGTGTGACTTACGAGATTAAATTAATGTAATTCATTATTCCATTTATTATTATTTTACATATTAGAGAATATAAACCCACCAATGTGGTTGTAAAAAATTCTAAAAATCCACTACATATCTGATAGGTGCTCTTGAGGATGTCCAAGAAAGTGTACATGGTTACCCATTCTCGTCCGACTTCTACAATTTCAACATAGAAGAAGGAAAAGGTAATGATCATTCTCCCATTATTATAGGAATACTCTATCTAAAGGCTATTAAAACATTCAAAAAAATTATAAATGAACCCTTTATATGAAATTTGTGGAGGATACAGTAGATTTTATCATTCTTGATTCAATGAAATGTCCACTAGAATAGCATTTTGTTTTCACCTTAAAATATTTTGAACTCCCCTATTTCTCTAGGGAGAAAATTGAATGTTTGATTACATAATTAAACTAGTAGAATTTTTGGAAACACCAAACCTAATGAAAAAAAAATATTTTTAAAAATGAACTCAATCTAGAGAACATTTCAACTATTGATAAAATTGAAGAAATTGATGGGAATTATTTTGATTAATTACTAAAATCTAACACTAATATTTCTTACTTAAATGAACAAGTGTATAGAATTGAGAATAGTGAAATGAAAACATCTCTAGAAAACCACCCTAAATTAAAATTAAGGGTTCTACCATCAAACATAAAATATGTATTTTTAAAATTGGATAAGAAATTTTTAATCATAATTTCGAACAACTTAGAACCTAACCATGAAAACCAACTATTAAAAATCCATAAAAATAATGTTAATTCTATATGATGGACATTATGAGATATTCCAGAAATTATCCCTACCACCTGTATGCACAAACTTTTGTTGCAAGAAGGATCCAAGTTAGTTTGAAAACCCTCAAGAAGGCTGTCACGACCCATCCTCGGGGCCCGTGTCGTGAGTACCCCAAGCCCGCCATCCATAGGCTAGGGGCTGGGGACTAGCACCAAAGGCATAAATCCTGATGAAAAGGGAATTCATTGCCTTTATAAAGTAAAAAAACACCACAGAGTACGCAAGCTGAGTAAACACTATGTAAATTGAGTATAAAAGTAAGTGATGTAAAGTAAATGGGCCAGAATACAAACCCAACTGAAAGTAAAGTACAACTGAAATGAAAGTAAAACAACTGGAAAGTAAAGCAGCGAGTCCGAGCTGTCCTCTGGAAATCCCACCTGAAGGGTGGGTAGAGATAGTCTCCTCTGCTCCTCGGCTCCAGTCGTCCGCTCCGAGCCCGTCCCATCTAGTGATCCACCTCCAGGTACCATCCAACTCCATAAGCTCCCACCCCAATCAGCGTTGTCCGTCGTCTGCATCCAACACAACATAGTGTGGGTATAGCCCATGTAGGGGTGAGTATACGCTACTCAGTAGGGAACCCGAGACCCCCGAAGGTCTCCCAGAATCCACGAAGGATAAACCACAAAGGAATGATACAATCACGAAGTAACAACCAAATCTACTTAGATATATGCCCATACATATCCCTAAGTCATCAATTCCAGTTCGACTCCAACATCCGAGCCCAAGTTCGATCTATTCCACACAGGAAAGCACAATCCAATCCACCCAGGATAACACAACCCAATCCACACAGGATAACAAAACAATCATATCGAAGATAGTGATTGAAAGTCAAGACTCATCTCACCCAGGTATACACTTAATAAGGTGATAGAGATGATCAGATGTTGCCACTGATTCATCTAAGCTGTCGGACCCACATAGGATACAAGACCAGCTAAGCTGTCGGACCCACAAAGGATACAAGACCAGCTACTCTATCGGACCCACATAGGATACAAGTACAGAGTCAAATACTGTCAAACCCACATAGGATACAAGAACTATAGTCAGGTACTTCCAGACCCACATGGGATACAAGAATAGTAATCATCGTCGTCGAACTCACGGAGGATTCCAGTATGGTCGTTGTCGCTACCGAACCCACAGAGGATCCTAGTACAGTCGTCATCATCATCGCAGTCACAGCCAGCTCTAGGGTTCCCGCACACAACATGCTCGATTCTGGGAGGGTCCGCTCCATGAGCCAAGGGGGGTCGATACATCAAATGACACAAATTCCGGAGTTAATATATCCCAAAGTTCCATATCGTCAATAGGAACTCAACGCGATAGACGGTGCGTCAATCGGACGCCCGGTCTGAGAGTTATTGGCATTTTTGTCTGAGGGGCCTGGTTGGTTTTTAAGCTAAAACCAACTTGACCCTACTCCAGCTGTGTGAAAACCTCTAGTGGAGTAATCCAAATGAACCGTATCACTAAGAGGAATCCAACAAAGTCTACGGCATGTCAATCGGACGTTCGGAACTCAAGTTATAAGCGTTTCCGCTCCGATGGCCCAGTTGGTTTCATGTTCGAACCAACCCGTCCATACCCAAAGTTCTCCAAAACCTTATGTGTAATATATCTAAACGACCATCTCCATCCAAGGATCACTATGCAACTGACGCTGCATCAATAGGAGGTCTGTATCCCAGGTTATGGGCGTTTGAAAGGATCTGTCCGGAAATAGGGGGTCTGGGCCCGGTCTGACCTGGCCCAATACCCCCTGGGTCGGCCCGAACCAGGTCGACCCGTCCTAGGTCCGGGTCCGGCACGTTAGGGCGCGGCCCGGCTCGGCGCGGGCACCCGCGCCCTGAGCAGACGCGGAAGGGGGGCACTGCCCCCCTCATTTTGAAACGGCGGACCCCACGTGGGGGGCCCGCCCTTGCCACCTGCCGGGGGTTACAACCCCCGGTCTTCTGAAATCCGTCCAGCCGTAATGGCCGGCCGGTGTGCAGCCGTGGAACCATCTGGTCCCGCCTCCTGGAGTTTCGGTGGCTGTCAGGTCCGGCCACCCTCCTCTGCACCGCCGCGGCCTAAGGTCGCGGCCCTTGTCCGACTGGCGCGTCGTGACGGCGCCGCGGCCCACCCCGGTCGCGGCCCTCCATGGTGATCTGGCGCGGCGCGATGGCGCTACGCCCCTCTACCGCAGCCAGACTCCAGCTGCGGCCTCTTTTGGCCTCAATGGTGCGGCACGACAGTGCCGCGCTCCTTCGCCGCAACCCACTCCAGCCGCGGTTCCCTCATTTCTGCGCGGTGCGACGGCATCACGTCGCCTCCATTTCGAGCCACGAAGATAATCAACAACAAAATGGGAGGAGGTTCAGCTGTGTTCGTGCAGTATGAACTCCTCCATTATTTTGATAACAAGCAGACAAGAACGAGTAATCACAACCACAAATAAAGGGCAAATTTAATTGATTAAATTTGAACTTAACCCCTACTTCAAAGAAGTTGACGAACGATGAGCGTTGCGGAAAACAGCGTCGCGGGGTGGGGCTCCGTATACGTTGACGGAGGTCATCCGTGGAGGAAGTGGTGTCTCCCTTTCTTTTATGTGGAGTGATGATGGAACGACGTTTCGGTGTTCTTCGCGTTCTTCAAGGAGGAAGATGAAAGGCATGACGGCGTTCTTCCTCGAGGTAGAGATATTCTTCGTCGGGAAGATGAAGTTCTTCAAAACTTAGAGTATTCTCTACAAAATCTCCACACAAAGAAACAACAAAAATAAAATAAGTCTTTTGTCTTATTTTATTACTCATGCCAACACTTTTCAAAATTAAAAATTTGAACTCACTTAATTAATTAGACTTGTGTTGTCAAATTAATTAGGTGTTTAGTTGGCATGCATTTATGTGGAAGAGTTACATAACTCAAGTGGAGGAGGTTAGAGAATTTGAAGGGGCGGGGCTCGTTTGGACCCCACCTCACTAATATCCTATCAAGATGAGTTATAAATTTAGTGGGTCCCACCCCAACTCCCACACATGGGGTTTAACCACTTATAAGTGAAATAAAATTTGTAGCACAATTTTATTTCTCTTATACTTAATACACAATTTTTAACAACTCTTCCCAAGAAAACGCAACTCCAGCAAAGGTCATCTTAAGAAATTATCGGTGCTTCGGTTTCATCAGTGCCCTCGTATATCAATTCCGAGCTCCAGTTCAAAAGTTAGAAAAACCCGCTCATTCGTTCACTGAACGTACCCAAGCTAAACTTCAAAAATTGATTCCGGGCACACCGAGCCTCGGAATCAGGCGCCGTCAGAAACTGCATACTCATAAAATCTCAAAGAAATTAAGAAAAAAATTTCCTTGAAATTTACGGGTATTTACATTACTACCACCCCATGGATTTACATCCCTGTAAAGATACATCACAAACTAGGAAAACAAATGTGGGTACTGAGCTCGTATCTGAGCCTCCCGCTCCCAAGTGCTCTCATGGAGGTTCCCGTGCTGCCAACTGATGCGTACTAGAGGAATCGTCTGCCCACATAGGACCTACTCCTGTCGATCATCGATCTCCACCAGGACCTCATCAAAAGTCTCCCTGTCATCAATTTCCATCTCCCCATGGTCGATGATATGCGTCAGGTCATGCACGTATCCTCTCAGCTGAGATACGTGGAAGATGTCGTGCACCCGGTGCAACTGAGGTGGTAGAGCCAGGTGATAAGCCACCTCGCCTATCTAGATAAGAACATGGAATGGTCCGATGAAGCATGGAGATAACTTGCTGCCCCAGCCAAATCTCCGTAAACCACGCTGAGGTGAGACCTGTAAGAAAACGTGGTCGCCATCCTCGAACTCAAGTGGTCTCCGCCTCCTGTCAGAATAAGACTTATGTCAGCTCTGAGCTATCCTCATCCACTTCTGGATGACCTGGAGCTTCTCTGTCATGGCCTGGATCATCTATGGTCCCACAAGTGTTGACTCCCCAGGGTCTGTCCAGCACAGAGGTGATCTACAAGGTCGGTCGTACAATGCCTCATATGGTGCTATCTTGATGGTGGAGTGGTAGTTGTTATTGTACGCTAACTCCACCAAAGGTAGGTGATCCTCCCAGCTACGACCAAAGTCAAGGACACAAGCACTGAGCATGTCCTCGAGAATCTGAATGGTCCTCTCCGTGGGACCATCCGTCTGAGGGTGAAAGGCAGTGCTCAGGCGTAGTTGTGTCCCAGAAGCCTCCTGAAAACCCTTCCAAAGCTGGGAAGTAAAGAGAGCATCCCGATCAGAGAAGATAGATGATGGAACATCATGTAGCCGTACGATCTCCTGAATGTAGAGGCGTCTCAAGCTCTCCATTTAGCCCTGTTCTCTGATGGGTAAGAAGTGGGCCGACATGGTGAGTCGGTCGACGATCACCCAAATGGAGTCACGTCCTCTGGAAGTATGTGGAAGTCCAGTCACGAAATCCATAGATATCTTGTCCCACTTCCACTCTGGGACCTCCAAGGGCTTTACCAAGCCCGCTGGTACCTGGTGCTCCACCTTTACTTGATGGAAGGTGAGGCATCGAGAAACCAACTCTACCACAGCCTTCTTCATACCCGGCCACCAGTGTTGTCGTCTGAGATCCTGGTACATCTTCGCTACCCCTGGATGTACCGCTAATGGGGAAGTATGAAACTCTCTCAGCACATCCTCCTGTAATGCAGCAGGTGCCATGGTACGTCCTCTGAAAAGGATGATGTGGTCTCCTCCTATAAAAAAACCATCAATCGCCTTTCCTGTGGAAATCTGTGCACGTCGCGTCTCACAGTCAATGTCCCCACACTGTACCTCTCTGGCCCGTAGAAGAAGTGGAGGTGTGACTGTGAGCGACTGAAGGAAGGCTTCCCCATCTCTATCTATGAAGGATATCTGCAATGTGGCTAGCTGCTCTGTCCCCTCTCCAAGTAGTTGAATGTCCGTCCTCCTGCTGAGTGCATCAGCTACTACGTTCCCCTTTCCAAAAGTATAGACTATCTGAAAGTCATAGTCCTGGAGGAACTCAAGCCATCGCCATTGTCTCAGGTTCAGGTCCTTCTGTCAGAAGATGTACCTGAGACTCTGGTGGTCATATTAGACTGTAAAGCACTAGCCCATCAGATAGTGTCGCCACATCTTCAGAGCGAAGACCACTGCTGCTAACTCCAGGTCATGGGTAGCGTAGTTCTGCTCATGTTGCCTCAACTGTCGTGATCCATAGGCGATCACTACCCGCTCCTGCATCAGGACACACCCGAGTCCGGTCCCTGATGCATCGCAGTAGACTATGTACCCTACTCCCTCCTCTAGTAGCCTCAAGATGGGTGCACTGGTCAATCTTTGTCTCGGCTCTTGAAAGCACTGCTGACATCTATCTGAACACACGAAGGGTTTACCCTTCTTCGCCAAAGCTGAAAATGGTGCTACAACTATGGATAAGTCTGGCACAAATCTCTGGTAGTACCCAGCCAAACCTAGGAAACTCCGCACCTCCGTCAAGCTCCTGGGTGGATCCCAAGCTAGCACTGCCTCGATCTTCGCAGGATCCACTGAAACTCCCGCCTCAGAGATGACGTGTCCCAAGAAGTGGACCTCACGTATCCAGAACTGAAAATTCGAGAGCTTACCATAAAGCTGGTGCTCTTGGAGTGTGTCCAGTACAACCTGCAAGTGGTAGTTGTGCTCCTCCTCAGTAGTCGAGTATATCAATATGGCGTCGATGAAGACTATGAAAAATTGATCAAGATAAGGCTGGAAGATCTTGTTCATGAGACTCATGAACACTGCTAGAGCATTGGTTACGCCGAAAGGCATAACCCAGAACTCATAGTGTCCATACAGACACCTGAAAGTCGTCTTCTGCACATCCTCATCCCGAAATCTGAGCTGATGATAGCCTGAACTGAGGTCTATCTTTGAGAACCATCATGCTCCCCTAAGCTGATCGAAGAGGTCGTCAATCCTTGGAAGCAGATACTTGTTCTTCACAGTCACCTAGTTTAGGCGATGGTAGTCGACACACAGTCGTAAGCTCTCATCCGCCTTCTTGGCGAACAAAATCGGGGAAGCCCAGGGTGAAACACTGGGTCGAATGAATCCCTTGCCCTGAAAGTCCGCCAACTATACCCGTATCTCTCAAAGCTCAGAGGGAGCCATCCGATATGCTGGAGTAGATATCGGGTCTGTCCCGGGGTACAGGTCAATGTAGAAGTCTACCTCTCTATGAGGAGGTAGTCCTGGAACTTCATCAGAAAAAACGTCTGCATACTGATCCACTACTACAGGAAAACTCGGACTCCGCACATCCACTGCTCCTAGGACGAGGCCAGCCAACTGATGAGTGATCGGCTGTCCCCTCCTCTACTTGAGTCCATCCTGCGCTGCAAAGGCTCCCTTCTCACCAGTGAAGGTGAACCTGCTCCCATCGGTGCAGACACACCGCACCTTGTGCCTAATACAGTCGATCTGAGCATGGACTGTAGATAACCAATCCATGCCCAAGATGACATCGTAAGGCCTCAACGCCACTACAAGAAGATCCTAGTCGAAGCTCTCGCCTCCTAGAGTAAGCTCACACTGCCAGCACCAGTGTGTAATTGTCAAGTCTGCTCTCGTAGGAGTCTTTAGCCGTAAGGATCGAACCAACGGCTTCGTTGGAATCTCCGAGCTCCAAAAAAGGGCAGTGGAAATGAAAGAATGAATCGCTCCTGTGTCTATAAGAATTGCAGCAAGGGTGGAGTAGACAGAGATAGTACCTCGAATCATCTCTGGTGCACCGTGGTCGTAGGCCTCCGCTGCCTGAAGCTGAGCCTGCCTCTGTCCGCCAGCTCCTTGTGGTCGGGGTGGACCTCCTAGTGGTGGTGGTGGTAGAGCCTCAAAGCATCGCCCACCACCTGCTGCTCGGCAAGCCCATCTGCCTCGTCCGCCTGCTCCCTGCGGACCGCCACGGTTGAACCTCTGCCTCTGTTTGCATGGTCCCTCAACTGTCTTCTTCTCCTCTGTATGGAGAGTTGGGAAGTCATGATCCTTGTGGCCCTGTCCGCCGCATGCATAGCACTGTCTTCTCCTCATAAGGATGGCTGTCCGTCGTGTGCCCCGCACCTCTGAGCCAGTTTCCTGAGGTCATTTGCCTGATGGTCTGGTCCACTTGGACCCCTATGACATCCATCGATTTCCAGCTGCAGAAGTCTCTTCTACATTCCGCTCTGTGGTAGGTCTCACTGCTGGTGTAGGCTCAGCAAGAAATCTCTCCACAAGAAGGACTCGCTCCAGTACTCCTGACTGCGTCGGAAGGCTGAGGAAGATCATCGATGCCCGGATCTCATGCCTCAGTCCCTGCTCAAAGGTCCGGGCCCAGAAGAATGGGTCTCGTACCATATCCATGGAATAGCGCGGTAGATTGGTAAATCTCGCCGAGTACTGGTCTACCGTCATGCTACCCTGCCGCAGTTGTAGTAGCTCCTAAATGCGCACCGCACAGAGGGTGGCCTAAACGAACACTGAGCGGAAGAGGCTCTCGAAGTCCGACCAAAGAAGAGATGTCTCGTCATGCACCTAGAGCATTAGTCTCCACATATACCTACTTCCACGTGCAGGAGACTCGCTGCAAGGATCCCCATGAGGTCAGCTGGTGTCCCTACTAACCTGAAAACTCGTAAAACAGCCTCCAGCCAATCCCCGGCTGCTTGAGGTTCCGTCTCCCCGTGGAACCTGGGAGGTCTCTGATGCTGAAACTCTTGAATTGCACTAAGGTGATGTTCACCCTCAGCTGTTGGGGCTGGTGGCATCGGTGGCTCGGCGGGTAGAGGTACCTCTGGTGCCTCCACTGTAATAGGGCCCTGCACCGAGGCCTCGTTGCTCGGTGGGCTGTCATCTCGCACAAAGCTCGGAACCCTAGCTGGTTGTCATCGTGGGGCCATCCTGAAAAGCGATAGGTGCGCCACGGTCAATACAGTATACCTAGTGAGCTGACACGAAGTAATCACAAAGAAAACTTTTGAAACACACATGCAATCAATGTTTTTGTGCACTGAGTCGTAAATCAGAAGTCAGGGCCCTAGTATATGGATATGTCAGCCACCGCACCAACACTGGACTCCCTAGACAGATAACCACACTCAATACCCTTAACATTATTGCTTCACATAGAGGAAAGGTCAGAGTCTGGAGTTCTATGGTAGAACAGAACTCCTCTGATACCAATTTGTCACGACCCATCCTCGGGGCCTGTGTCGTGACTACCCCAAGCCCACCTTCCATAGGCCAGGGGCTGGAAACTAGCACCAAAGGCATAAATCATGATGAAAAGGGAAGGAATTTCCTTTATAAAGTAAACAAACACCACAAAGTACGCAAGATGAGTAAACACTAATTAAACTGAGTACAAAAGTAAGTGTTGTAAAGTAAATGGGCCAGAATACAAACCCAACTAAAAGTAAAGTACAACTGAAATGAAAGTATAGCAACTGGAAGGTAAAGTAGCGAGTCCAAGCCATCCTATGGAAATCCCACCTGAAGGGTGGGTATAGATAGTCTCCTGTACTCCTCGGCTCTAGCCTTCCTCTCTGAGCACGTCTCGTCCAGTGATCCACCTCCAGGTACCGTCCAGCTCCACGAGCTCCCACATCAATTAGCGATATCCGTCGTCTGCCTCCAACACAACGTAGTGCGGGCATATCCCGTGCAGGGGTGAGTATACGCTACTCAGTAGGGACCCCGAGACCCCCAAAGGTCTCCCAGAATCCACGAAGGATAAACCACAAAGGAATGATACAATCATGAAGTAACAACCAACTCTACTTAGGTATATTCCCAAACATATACCTAAGTCATAAATTCCAGTTCGGCTCCAACATCCGAGCCCAAGTTCGATCTATTCCACACAGGAAAGCACAATCTAATCCACACAGGATAACACAACCCAATCCACACAGGATTGAAAAACAATCATATCAAAGATAGTGATTGAAAGTCAAGACTCAGCTCACCCAGGTATACACTTCGTAAGGTGATAGAGATGATCAGATGTAGCCACTGATTCATCTAAGCTGTCGGACCCACATAGGATACAAGACCAGCTAATCCGTTAGACCCACAAAGGATACAAGACCAGCTACTCTGTCGGAACCACATAGGATACAAGTACAAAGTCAAATACTAACGGACCCACATAGGATACAAGAATAGTATTCAAGTACTACCGGACCCACATAAGATACAAGAACAGTAGTCATCGCCGTCAAACCCACGGAGGATTCCAGTACGGTCATCGTCACTGCCAAACCCACGGAGGATCTCAGTACAGTCGTCATCGTCGTCGCAGTCGCAGCCAGCTCTAGGCTTCCCGCACACAGCATGCTCGATTCCGGGAGGGTCCGCTCCACGAGCCAAGGGGGTTCAACAAATCAACTAACACGAAGTCTGGATTTGATGTATCCCAAAGTTCCATCTCGTCAATAGGAACTCAACGCGACAGACGGCGCGTCAATCGAACTCCCGGTCTGAGAATTATTGGCTTTTTCGTCCCAGGGGCCCGGTTGGTTTTTAAGATAAAACCAACCTGACCATACTCCAGCTGTGTCCAAACCTTGAGCATATTAATCCAAAAGAACCTTCTCACACTACTGGAAAGATGATCTTTCCCAACACTTCTATACCAACGGTTTGTAAAAACCGTTGGTATAGCTACCCTTTCCCAACGGTTCACCAAAACCGTTGGGAAAGGGTCCCCTTTCCATCCCCTTTCCCAACGGTTCACCAAAACCATTGGGAAAGGGTCCTCTTTCCCAACGGTTAACCAAAAGCGTTGGGAAAGGGTCCTCTTTCCCAACGGTTAACCAAAACCGTTGGGAAAGGGTCCCCTTTCCCTCCCCTTTCCCAACGGTTCATCAAAACCGTTGGGAAAGGGTCCTCTTTCCCAACGGTTCACCAAAACCATTGGGAAAGGGTCCCTCTTTCCCTCCCCTTTCCCAACGGTTCATCAAAACCGTTGGGAAAGGGTCCCTTTTCCCAACGGTTCACCAAAACCGTTGGGAAAGGGTCCTCTTTCCCTCCCCTTTCCCAACGGTTCATCAAAACCGTTGGGAAAGAGAGGGTATAATTTCAACCTTCGGCAAACTAAAGTTAAACCTATACCAACGGTTTGGAAAACCGTTGGGAAAGGGCTTTCCCAACGGTTTTCCAAACCGTTGGGATAGATTCTTTAATTTTTTTCCAGGCCTTCTAACCAAGAACATTATATAAATAAAAATTTTAAATAATTATGATAATACATATATATATTTATGAAATTATGTTTACAAAGTGATGTTAGGTTAGTGGTTAAGTCGTTCGATTATAAACGAGGGGTCCTGGGATCAAATCCCAGCGGATGTTTTATTTTTTGGAATTTATATACCAACGGTTCCATTACCGTTGGTATAGATTTCATATTACCTATACCAACGGTTTTTTGAAAACCGTTGGTATAGACCTATCGCAACGGCTTACTTGGCTACGGTTCTCCAAACCGTTGGTATAGGCTATACCAACGGTTTGGAGGCCTATACCAACGGTTCCAAACCGTTGGTAAAGGTTAGTTTTCCAGTAGTGTCACTAAGAGTAATCCAACAAAGTTGACGGCACGTCAATCGGACATCTGGAGCTCAAGTTATAAGCATTTCAGCTCCGAGGGCCCAGTTGGTTTCATGTTCGAACCAACCCGGCTATGCCCAAAGTTCTCTGAAACCTAGAGTGTAATATACCAAAACGACTGTCTCAATCCAAGGATCGCTACGCAACTGACTATGTGTCGATCGGAGGTCTGTAACCCAATTTATGGGCGTTTTAATGGATCTGTACGGAAATAGGGGGTCTGGGCCCGGTCCGACCCGACCCCATACCCGCTGGGTCGGCCCGAACCGGGTCAACCCGTCCCGAGTCCGGGTCCGGCCCATTAGAGTGCGACCCAGTCCGGCCCGGCGCGGGGGCCAGCGCACTGAGCGGACGCGGAAGGGGGGCGCTTCCCCCCTCATTTTGAAACGGCGGCCCCCACTTGGGGGGCCCGTCCTTGCCACCTGCCGGGGGTTACGACCCCCGGTCTTCCGAAATCCGGCCGGCCATAATGGTCGGCCGGTGTGTAGACGCGGAACCAGCTTGTCCCGCGTCCTGGAGCGCCGGCGGCTGGCGGGTCCGGCTGCCCTCCTCTGCACTGTCGTGGCCTAAGGTCGCGGCCCTTGTCTGACTGGCGCGGTGTGACGGCGCCGCGCCCCTCCGCCGCGGCTCGGCTTCGGCCGTGGCCTCTTTCGACCTCAACGGCGTGGCGCGATGGTGCCGTGCTCCTTCGTTGTGGCCCGCTCCGGCCGCGGTTCCCTCATTTCCGCACGGTGCGACAGCACCGTGTCGCCTCCATTTCGAGCCATGAAGATAATCAACAACAAAAGGGGAGGAGGTTCGGCCATGTTCGTGCGGTCCGAACTCCTCTGTTATTTTGATAACATGCGGCCAAGAACGAGTAATAACAACGACAAATAAAGTTAAAATTTAATTGATTAAATTTGAACTTAACCCCTACTTCAAAGAAGTTGAAAAACGATGAGCGTTGCGGAAAATAGCGTCACGGGGTGAGGATCTGTATATGTTGGCAAAGGTCGTTCATGGAGGAAGCGGTGTCTCCCTTTCTTTGACTTAGACTGAAGATGGAATGGCGTGTCGGTGTTGTTCGCGTTCTTCAAGGAGGAATATGAAAGGTGTGACGGCGTTCTTCCTCGAGGTAGAGATGTTCTTCACTGGGAAGATGAATTTCTTCAAAACTTAGAGTATTCTATCCAAAATCTCCACACAATGAAACAACAAAAATAAAATAAGGCTTTTTCCTTATTTTATTACTCATTCCAACACTTTTCAAATTTCAAAAGTTGAACTCACATAATTAATTAGACTTGTGTTGTCAAATTAATTAGGTGTTTAGTTCGCATGCATTTATGTGGAAGAGTTACATAACTCAAGTGCAGGGGGTTAGAGAATTTGAAGGGGTGGGGATCGTGTGGGCCCCACCTCACTAATATCCTATCAAGAAGAGTTAGAAATTTAGTGGGTCCCACCCCAACTCCCACACATGGGGTTTAACCACTTATAAGTGAAATAAAATTTGTAGCACAATTTTATTTCTCTTATACTTAATCCACAATTTTTAACAACTCTTCCCAAGCAAACGCAACTCCAGTAAAGGTCATCTTAAACAATTACCAGTGTTGTGGTTTCATCGGTGCCCTCAGATTTCAATTCTGAACTCCGGTTCAAAAGTTAAAAAAACTCACTCGTTCGTTCACTGAACATACCTGAGCTAAACTTTGGAAATTGATTCCAGGCACAGCGGGCCTCGTAATCACGCGCCGTCAGAAACTGTGTAGTCGTAAAATCCCAAAGAAATTAAGAAAAAAAATTCTTTAAATTTAGAGGTCTTTACAAAGGCTCAACCAAACCTCCTATTGGTAGAAAAAAAATTAGAGAGACTCTTAAAATCTGAAATAATATGTCACATATTAAACTCCTAATGGGTGAGCCCCATTAAATTTTTTCCCAAGATAACTAGTTACACAGTTATAATGAAGGGAAATAATGAATCGGTACCCATCAGAATCTAGAATAGTTTGATAATTTGTATCATTTATAAGATATTAAACTATGTAACTAGGAAAGACCATTTCCCCATACCCTTTGTATACCAAATGCTTTAAAGACTAGCTGAGAAAGGATATTATTATTTCCTTCTTAGTTTTTTTAGATATTTTCAATTTCCAATAACTCCCTATGACCAATACAGGGACACCTTCACATGCCCCTTAGGTATATTTTTCTACCAACAGATGCCTTATGGTCTCTAAAATTCCATAGGTACCTTTCAACGCTACAAGGTAATTATATTCTTATAATTGATTGAGAGTTGTTTATAGGTATTCCCTGATGACTTCACTATGTATGGGAATTGATTTTAAAATTGTTCAGAGGTTTGGGAAAAGGTTTTACAAAGATGTATTGATAAACTAATGGTTTTTAATTTTGAAAACAATTCCATTTTAGGGTGGAAAAATAAAATATTTGGGTCCATTTAATTTATAAATAATGAATTAATTTTCTTAAACACAAAGTTGATGTCATTTCAAAAATACCTTACCCCACCACTGTTTGGAACATTAGATCATTTTGGAGCCATGTTAGATTTTATAGATGGTTTATAAGGGAATTTAGAAAATTTTCTTTTACTCTACCTAACTTTCCCAAGAAAGAAAATGATTTTTTATTCTACGATTCATAATAGACAACCTTTGATAAATTTAAAGAATATTTATCCACCACCACCATCATCTTCCCACCAAATTGGGCTCACCCCTATGAGATAGCGTGTGATTCTTCCAATAGATCAGTCAGGTTCATGGTAACCCAAAATATTGATATGATTCCATGACTGATAGCCTATATTTTACAAACTGTGGACACTAAAAAGAATAACTAGACAAAAATAGAAAAGGATTTTTTTCTATTATTATATATTTAGAAAAAATCATTCTTATCTTTTAGGAAGTAAATTATTTTTTTATTCTAATCATGAAGTCTTAAGATTTATAATCATGAAGACTGATGCAAATCCCATATTGGTAATATGGGTGTTGTTTCTACATGAGTTTGAACTTGAGATTAAGGAAAATGAGGGCTCCAAAAATATAGTGGCTAATCACATGAGCAGTATGGCTCACACTACTAAGGTAGAACCAATCACAAAGACCAATCAGGATGATTATTTACATGAAGAGAAATTATATAGCATATACCAATTATCCTTGTATGGTGATATAGTAAATTTTATAGTCACAACAATGTTACATTGTCTTTTCTCTAAGCATCAAACTTCTAAAATAAATTTGAGTCAAGACACTATTTTGGAAGACCATTATTAATAGAATATGAGTAATGACCAACTCATTAGAAGATGAATTTCTAAGGAGGAAATAAATTCTATATTTTATTTTTTTCCGTACTCTTTCATGTGGAGGCAATTTTGGAAATCATTGAAATTCTAGAAAAAATATGTAAGTTAGATTGTTTTGGCCTTCTAAATTTAAAAATTCTTATTAATTTTGTAAAAAAATCCAAAAATGCTAGTTTACTTGTGGGATTGTCAAAAGACACGAAATTACCCAAAAACCGTTGAGTTTTTTTTTTGAAATATTTGATATCTAGGTAATTGAATTCATATTTCACCTCCTATATCATTCCAATTTTTCTATATATATTTTTCAATAGACTATGTGTGTCAATGGATTGAGAATAAATCCACTCTGGCCAATGTCTCAAAAACTATAATTGAATTTCTAAAATTAAACATATTTTGTAGGTTTAGAATACCTTGAGCTATAATCATTGACTAAGGAATCCATTTATACCACAAGAACATGGATTCCCTCATGAAAAAATATGGAGTACACCATAAAACCCCCACTTCATACCACCCATATACAAATAGACTCGAAGAGATATCTAACAAATAAGTCAAAAGAATCTTTGAAAATAAAGTACAACCCATATTAAAGGGTTAGAGTTAGAAGATAGAAGATGAAATATGGTTATAAAATGCTTCATATAATACCCCATTAGGTATGTCTCCTTATCGGATTATTTATGGTAAACATTTTCACTTTCTTATTGAGATACATCACAAGGTCTAATGGGATATCAAATGAGTAAACATGTAGTTTAGCAAGACTATAAAATAAAGGAAACTATAATTAGTGGATCTTAAAGAATTGAGGAGTGAGGCATATAAGATATCTCTACTTTAAAATAATAAAACCAAATATTCCCATGAAAATTCGGTCTATAAAAGAGAATTTTAAGTTAGAGATAAAGTCCTATTATTTTCATCAAGGATAAATCTTCTCCCATGTAACCATCATTCCAAATAGAATGGACCATATAGAGTAACTAATACTTTTCCTTTTGGTGAAGTTTATATTTAAAGATAATATTCAAATAATCCATTCAAGGTGAATGGATACAAACTAAATAAGTACCTAGAGGAATTTTGGAAATAAACTTTAGAAGAGTACAGACTCCTCTATATAGTTGAAAAATAAGTTCTGATAGGTTTCCTCTTTCCATTATTTGGTTCTAGATGTTTATTTTATTTTAAAATATATTTTTTAAACAAATTCATACATGAATTAAACTAGGATATTATTATAACCATGTGTAGGGGGTGAGATAATCTAGAATATATAAATAAATAAAAATATTTTCCCTCAGAACATACTTCTCAACATCACTCTTCTTGTATAGTATTATGTTTTGATTTTTCACCAATTTCTTAACCTCATTGCTACCTAGCTATATCTGAAAATACCATTCACAATTTGAGTAATTCTAGGGATTTAAGACTGTAATACATTAAGTTATTTCTGAGTGATCATGTCACTATTTTATGTAGGTCTGGTCTTAGAACAATGGTTTATAGTTTGAGTGAAAATATATGTGTGGAATCAATTTTATAACTTTAATTTAGTGGATTTTTAAAAAATTTCTAAAGTAACTTTACTATTGAGAGAAAAAATACATGAGGGATCCAACTTAAATGAAAATGATATAAGTCCCTTCAACCTGGAATACAAATGGGAAATTGATAACCTGCAAATGGATCTATGATACAAGAATACTGGGTGTGTTTTTGTAATTAAACAATCTATCTCAATAAGTGTTATATATAGTGCTTTGCACACAATTATGGATGAGAACAATAAATTTCAAAATGTCCTTATTATAAATGATTCCATTTAGGTGAGGGGATTATTGAACCCATGTAATGAGGGTCACTTGACTTATAACCCTTTCAATTAATTTGTTTCAATAATGTGAAAAATGAAACTTTGGTTTGACTAAACTTGATAGAGGTATAAATGGATGTCTTTGTTGTTGAAATTTTTATTCCACTTAAATATAATTTGACCCACTATTGAATTAAATCATTGATTAAATTAAAGTAATGTAGTGTATTGATTCACATATGAGACAAGATAACTTTTATAGTTAATAGGCCCCTGTTTACTTCTTCCCTGGTTATTAAATTTATATATAATAAGGTTGAACATTTTTTTGGAAAAATTGAATTCAGTGATAATATTTAATGGGAGTGAAATAGTATAAGTGTGGGGTAGTTATGTGTGAAGCACTTTTCAACATTTACTACCTTTTATTCATTGAAAATAACAAAAATTGTAGTTCAATTCCTGGGTTGATAGTATTTTTTGTTGAAATTTTTAAATTATAAATTAATTAGAAAATTAGATTTAAATATTATATTTCTTTTTGAATTATTAAGGTGCATTTTAATTTTATAGAAATATATCACTACGAAAAAATATAAACTTTTTCTAAGTTGGAAAATTACAAAGTTCGGGAGTGACGAAGACAACCACGATCACTATGCTTACCATGGGTACTAACCATATGTTTCTCCAATGTGAATTTAATATCACATAGTAGGCATGGTTACTATGACTACAACTTACCACAATAACTAATCATCGTCATCATCCCACCTTACCACATCATTGTCTCATGGTAAGTCTACCTACCGTGAGTTATATCAACTAACTATGTGCTCAAAAATTCTATAATGGAAGAGATAGCTGACTGTATGAACACAATTCATTTACCATGCCACTATTCTCATGGTAGGAATACCTACCATGATCCCTTCCTTTTCATCTACTATCTCACAAATAGAATAGTGACTTTGACCTTCATGGTAAGCATTCTTACCATAAGATTTACCCACAAACCCTACCATGCCTCTACCTTCTAATCATCAATTACAAACCCTAATCATCCACTTCCCCTAAATAAAAATATCCCCCTTGACTGGAACTTGAAGTAGGTTTAGGGACATGGTGTTACTTAAAAAGTCACCACCACTATTTATCTTCTACACTAAGGAGAAACAGGATTCCACCTGCCCTGTCGGTTCCACCTATTACTTACACCCATGGATTTAAGATAATGATGGAATAAAGTCACTTTACTAGGAGAATAATAGTAGTACTCCTCTCTAATCTGGTCTCTTCTTTGACTAAGGATGGGATCAAGCTAAGTGAAAGATGAGTGAATTCCCCCTTCCTTCATAGCTTCTGAGGGATCTCCAGAATCCCACTTTGTCACAAAGAAAATTTCTTCTTGTCAACAACAAAGCTGCATGAAAAAGTACTAGGCTCTATCTACATGAAATTACAGAGTAGTATTGAACTATTTTTTTAAGAATCTCCCTTTTCATTAATTAGATCGACTAGCGAGTGTAAGTTTTGATTGTGAGGTAAATAAGAAATCCATTCTGTTAAGAAGATGCAACACCACTGAAAAAGAAATGGATGGCCTTTACCGGCTGATGATTGGTGAATCTAAGTTACAGATACTAAAAGAGTGACATATTTTCCTTTACCTACTACTTCAGAGCATGGGATTACTCCACCCTCAAAAAGATACTTTTCTAGATCATGAAAGAGAAATTATGCCTTATAGAATTCATCCAGGCCCACATTCTTGATTTGTGTCATCCATCCAGTAGAAAATTAACCTAATCCCTACTTAAAGTAGACATTACTACATTCTATAAAAAATTTCATTCCTCTCATTTGGAGAAAACCATAGAATCATATCATCCATCTATGTAATTAGATCACTACTCAAAATATAAAGAGATACTCTTGGACTATGAGAAGGGATGAATCTTACTTTGGAAGGTCTCCTCAATCACCACCATCTGTGACTCTTATATTTTCAATTATTACTAAAAACCTCTAATTATGGAACACTAAAGCCTTTTTGGTTCGTCCAAAGAGAAACCCCTCACCCCCCCTATTAATTAATTTTGATCTTTCAATGCTATTGCTGACTCCTCTATAGAATTTAATGGTTTTTTTAGTTGATGTTTCTTTGGATTATATCTTTTAAGTTCTTCATCTTATTTTCTAAATTATATACATATCCACTTAGTTTAATTCCACTAAATGTGATATAATAAATTATAGTTTTTCAAGTGTGAATGGGGGTATCCACACACTAGGCCGGATAGGGAAGGAAATACAGGGATCTTTGTACTTCTCTATCTAAACTAAAATTTCCTAATGTAAGTAAATAGTTTGATTCAATTGATGAGAGGGTGATTATAAACCAAATGAAAAATGATTCAATGGGTGAATGAGGGAAAAATATAATTTTGGACTATTACATCCTTAATTTATTTTAAAACTAACCAAGTATACTTAATTTCTATTTAAAAAGTGAACCCACAAAAAAATATTTCAACACACACAAGACTATCTTCTCTGGAGACAATATGATTCCCAATTTTACCGTATATCTCCTAGGTTAAAAAAAATTGATGAGAACCTCAAGAGAGGTGGTTATCACTGTTTTATTCCAATTATAGATGTTTTTAATCTCTAAAAATTTATAGTGATAATTAAATCTTTGAAATAACCATAGGTTGATAACAGAAAGGATTAGTTCATTATACCAAAACTTTTAAAAGTATTTGTGTGTTGTTTTTTAATTTATTATATAAATTTCATGTGCATGTTATTATTGAGAGTATAAAATAGATCCATTCCACATAAACAATGTAGAGGTTCTAGAAAAGAAATTAAAATTTAGTAAAAATTTAGGTACACTGATTAACCCCCCCCCCCTCTTAGTGACCTTACATGATCCATTTGGGAACTACAAGTAGTATGATAGTGTAGGAATACATATAATTTGATAAATGTTTATATACCTAGTTGGTTTTACAAGGTTTATATAATATGAATATTTGAAGTTGATACTGAATTAACTCAAGTGGAAAATTTATTTTCCACTCCTATTGAATAATACATGAAGGTATCTACCATGAAATTTAAAATACAAAGAAGAGGGAAGAAAATAGATTGTAAAAAATATCAATGAAATAAGAGAAATATTAGTTCTCCTTTATCAAATCAATTAACAATGATCCTTTTTAGGAAACTAGCTAAATGTGTGGAGAGTATGAGGAAGATGAGTCTATTAAAATTATTGAAGACTAATATTGTCAATTTGAAATATATATCAATAATTTTCATATAGAATCTATTTTCATATACATTTTTATTTCATGTAACCTTTTGATAAAATAGAATATCTTGAAGAAGAAATCAATAAATAGGAGGATTCCCTTGGTAATAAATTTAAAAGTTTCATTGTTTTAATAAAACTCATCGAAGAAAATGAAGAATATGTGACTCTTTTCAATAAAAGGATTTCAATAATTGAAGAATAATTTAAATGGATTTCTTATGACATAACATTAAATAAAGATGTTTTTGGTGAATTAATTCATGAAATTGAAACATTGTTAAAATTTTCTATGAATATTATAAATGTTCATCTTGAAGAAAAAATATGTAAGGTCAAAGTGCTTTTCATGTAAATGGAAGAAAATACCAAGATTCATGACTAATATATTTAGAATATCCATTATCTATAAGAATAACATAAAGATATTATCAGTGTAAAGGAATATTAATTGTAAGGAAAGTCTAGACGAATCAAATACCTTGACAAATTTTTGAATAAATGTAGAAAACATCATTATTATTAGATTAATAAAATGAAAAGTGTATGGGAAGGTAGGTGTACGTTAGTTAAAAATTATAAGTTTTCCTTCAAAATTATATTTATTGAACTAGATATTGAATTGATAAATTAGAAGGAGACACATTTTGGAACTTACCAATTTGTTGAGAAGAAGAAATATACTACCCAAACATATAAAGATATTCAAACCTCAAAAAGGGGTGTTTATATATAAATTTTTTATGAGACTCATGTCTATAAAGATACACTTATTGGTGTAAATAATAAATCAAGATCATATCTTGATCAAACTTCTTCTAGATCATGGAAGAAGGTATTTCACAACCCATTTAATTCAGTTTAAACTAATGTGTTCTCATCTATTAGTGTGGGTTCAAAGCTAAAATTTGGGAAGATATGGGTTGATACAATTGATAATAAATCCACCAAAACACTAAAGTTGGATACAAGAAAGATCAATAAAATTAACTCTAAAAATGATTCCTAAAATAAGAAAAGACAATCCTATAAACAAAATAGTACTAAATCTATCTAGAATTATACCACAAGTAAAAAAGGAGGTTTTTTGGATACTGTTGGTGCTACTGGAAGTTTGGACATCCAGATACTAAAATTTAGAAAAACATAAGAATGTATGAGAACTAATGAAGTACTATATTCAGGGGTATTAGATCTGAAAAAATAAAGAAACATACTAAATATAATCTTATTCGATAGAAGAAAATGAATCTGTACACTAAAAATAGATGCAAATGTATTGAATATTTATTTCATAACTGCAATATATGGGTTAATTAAGATGAAGAGTACTAGTATTCACCATCCAGGTCCAACTCATATGCTAATGATAATAGAATAACACAACCTAGATATAAGTAGGTCATAAAGAGAAGGAAATTAATTCCTTATGAGATAAATTGGTGATAAAAGATGTTCAACATAAGAAAAGTACTAAACAAACCACTCATAATTAGTTAAAGAAGATTGATTCCAATGATTTAATATCAATGATGAAATTATTCTTCTATTATATAAAGAGAGTTCATACCATGGACCAATGAAAAATAGTACACGGATATAAATGGAAGCAATATAATATCAAGTATAGAATTAATCCATGAGAGAAACCAGAAGATAGGATTGGTTGAAGATATTCCTAAAGTAGATTTTGACAAGCTACCTAAGAAAGTTAAATAAAAAACATTAAATAATCCATGTGGTAGCTCCATAGTATAATATGTTAATAAGGAATTCTTAATCATTTTCCAAAACAAATATAAGCTTCTAGAGAAATGAAAAAAGATGAATATGAAGCACTATCTAGATAAAAGGCAATAAGAAAATGGATAATTCTATATAGAGAAGAATTTGAATTTCATGAGCGGTTTTCAAGAAAGGACAACTCTAGTGTCTCAAAAAATTGTTTGGAAGGTGAAACTATAGTAGATATAATGCAATAAATTGTATCATTATTCTACCTAATCAGAAAGTGATGCTAAAGATAATAAAATAAGCATTAGGGGAATCTATCTCACTACTGGAAGATGTGAAGATAAATAATCCACATAAGATATAGGTGAATGGTAGTAAAGAGTCCATATGGTAAAATAAATCTCAAAATTTAAAATTTATAGCAGACACGGGCATGAAGAGTACCTAAAATTTTAGATCTATAATGAAAGGAGTTTCTGGTTTGAAAGAAAATTCTCAACCCTACTGCACTTACTAAGAATCTCATAAGTGTTTCACCTTATTCCCTTACTTATTGTGTAGTTTTCTATGAACCAATATTTTAGGGAATCGAGGGTGAATTTAATTATAATGAGGATAACTAAATGAAAAATTTGGAACAAAAAAAGTTGAAATGACTATTAAAGATCTCATAAAAACTTGAATTGCTTTTAAATTGTGAATCTTCAGTGTGGTCATCTTGAATATTATCTGATAAAATTATCGACTATGTAAAATCAAGAGAGTGATTCCATTAAATTGGGGGATATAAAAGATTTAATATCAAGGATTTTTCCATGTATATTTGAAATATTATATCATCTTTACTAAATTTGAAAATGGAGGTATCCCAGTAATATGTCTTTCCCTTATATTGATTGTTTCAAATATGTGCATAATGCGGGATTTTTTTATGAGTAAGCTCGTGTAAAGGAGAATAAAATTATATTTTCACTTTAAATTTAGGATTTTTTTGCTAAAGTATGCAGGAAAATATGTTTCTTGATAAATTTGATTTATAAAACCCTAATTTTGAAAAATAAGTAAGTTCTGAGCATGATATCACATGCATAGTTTATAATGGATAGATTAGATAATCTTGGTGTTATATCTCTTATTTTCTACACCGGGTAATCCCATGTTGACTTAGATTATACCAAATAAAGGTTCTTTTCTAAGATAACTATATAGCACTATCCTTATTTCATAAAAAGGAAAAGTGATTTCAAAATTCATTGAAACGTGGAAGAATGAGAAAAACCTAGGCATTAATCCTTTGCATTTATTATCAATAAGGGGTAGAAGATACTTTGAGTTTATTTAGGTAAATGGTATTGACAATAAATCCAAAGGGGATTTAAAATCTTATATGGATGGTTGATGAGTATGGATGTATTTTTTTTCAATATATAAGATTAAATCAAAAGTATATGTATGATGAAGTCCTCTATGGTTACTGATTAATCATAGAAAGGAAATGATGTAAAGATTTTGATAAATATTAAATAAGGCTAGAGATTATACTTGGAGAATTTGTATGGATTCCTTAGATTAATTTATTAGCATTAGACTTCATTCTTTAATAGTTCTTAATGTTTTTAAATATGATGATTTTTGGGATGATCTTAATGTCAAAGACATTTTTCGAGGAGGAAACATTATTTAGAACAATATTGGAAAAGAATAAGACAATGAAATATCTCTTTTTGCATGAGGATGAGGATATAAATAATGTTATGAAATAATATATTCATATATTTTTTGTACAAATAATAATCCATAGGTATATTTGAGAATGGATTGAAGTTAAAATTTATACTTAGATATTTCTAAATATTATATAAAATGGTGGCCTTATTAAAAAATAAAATCCAACCCACAAGCCATCCTAGGTTAGGCTTGACTAAGGCTCTATGGGACCTAGAGGTCAACCATGCTAAGGGATCCAGCCCATGGGTGGAAGAGGAGTGTGGGAAGTCATAATGCTCATATATTACGGGGGTCCAATGTATAAGACTTGTATAGAGTGTTCCCATAAGGAGCATAGGTTGGGACATAATCCCACTAGGTAAAATTACATAGTGTGTAAAGGTGTGATGGGTATTGATCCCTCAAAGGAAGCTCAAATGGTGAGTATAAATAGATTGTCCTACAAAGCGGAGAGCTTTCTCTTTTCAATTTTGATGTAGGATGTTGGATGTTGTGTATTGTTCATCCATCTTTTAATAATAAGAAAATAAAAATGGAATTATGATTATGCTAATGTGATACATCCATTTTATTCAGCACCATGAATATTTGAATATCCTAATCATATTCAACCTTCATATAATGAATTTTCTACTCAGATGAACGGAGACAATGGCTATCTCAAGTAATCCTTCAAAGGGAACAAAAAATGCTTGATCATACTGAGCACATGCATACAATCAATGTCTAGTATGAATGTGATTTTCATGAAGTTGTCGCAAGAAACTGTCATGATAAATAGTGACTATCTCATTATGTCATCATGTGATGATCTTAATATCATGTAATAAAATGGTTATTATTAATGAACCATCATGAGAACATGTGACGTCACATGATGGCATGCAGACAATCACCGTGACATTACATGTGGATCATGGATCATGAAATAGTAGGGAGAAAAAAAATGAATTTATCTCATGAATATGAACATATCTTTTATTTTAAGATAGTTGCCTATTTTTCAAGTATTATGACATCAATTATTTGAGATTATCTAGAGGATCTCCATCAGGGAATTTCATGATCAATGAAGTGATCATTTGAAGAAATCACAAAATCATGTGATAATTTTAGTGATTCATGGAGAAGTTGAAAGATTTATAATTTAATGAGATAAATTAATATAATTGGTAATTTGAATGATTCCATGGAATAATTTAAAATTTTGAGATAGGAAGTGTAAAATCATCTATATAAAATGATCCTCGACAAAGTGTGTGTTCTACTGAATAATAAGGGAGCTCTCATGACAACAGAGTACACATGTGATTCATTCATATGAATGAGAAGATGACTATGTGATTCCATCATGTGAATGAGTATCCTATAAACCACTCTGGTTATATGAATGGAAGGAGGAGACACTTTGGAAAAAAAATCTGTCTATAAAGCAGTACCTGCAGACAGTCTATGTCACATGAAAACACTTCATGGACACACCTCTTGTCATTGAAAACTGAATGAGTATCCATAATGATCCCAAATGATTTGATCATGCAAATGATGTAAGAATAATCCATATATAGCCTTATTGATTATGTAAATAAAAATAGGAGAAACCTGTAAAAACCTCTTGTGATGTGAAGGAACTCACAGACACACAACCTTTTCACATGAAGGAACCCAAAGATAATGCTTTAGTCACACAAATCATATACAAAAATTTAGTGTTATATCATGTGATATATTAAAATAAAGGAGGAGTATCACCCATTATCCTTTCAAGGCATTTGTGAGAATAGTGTTCTTAAAGGAGGAAACACCACATGAGCCCTTGTTGGGAATCTGCAGAAGGAGGAAGACAAAGGTTTCATGAAACCCATGCATGCTTACTTGTATAAGTGAAGAAAATTGGAAGAGTAAAAATGAATCCATGAATACATAAGTAAAACCTCACATGAATAAATATCCCAAATGAAATAAATATAATTTGAGTTCACACATAAAATAAAATATTAAAAATTATTATATTCAAGGGTTTAAATAGTGTGTATGTCATGCATGAGGATGAGAAAGACACATGTAATATTCTTTTCATGAAAAGTGTGTAGTAAACTCAATACTGAATTCAAGAAGAATATTAGAAGATAATATACCTGATTTGATAGTGTATTGAGATTGTGAAAGTACCATCATGCATAAATACTGAAGAATGTTCTATGAACCACTTACACACATCGATTGTGGTCAGGAACTCCACTAATAAAAAGAGTATCCACCCAACCATTTAATTATTAAGGATGAATAAAATCTATAGTGTGTTGATATATTCTCCAATTGACCATTCTAAAAAAATAATGATTTGGAGTGTAAATTTTATCTTCTATATCACTGGGCTAAAATTCATAGATTATTGTTGATACAATATCAGTTGAAGACCTCAGTTGAAGCGTAAGTTTATCCAGTTGATGAAAATAAATCCAGGTAAATATAGTTATATTTTTCAAATTTTTTATTTATTATCATTGAATAACTAGTGGTTATAATATAAAAAAATCATTTAAGACTGGTGGTACCAGTATAAAGAACGCTGCTGACTTAGGGATATTGATTGTTTCCTTCCTGAAAATTTTTATTTTAATTCTAGGCAATTGTAATCATGGAAATTTTATAGTGATAAGAGAATATATGAAACAACCACATGTTAATCAAGGAAAGGATTGGGTATTTTAACTAAACATTGTAAAAATATTTATGTGGTGTGGTTTCTTTTATTGTATGTATCGCATGTGTATGTGATTAGTAAGAGAACACAACAAATCCATTCTTCTTTAATGGGTCATGGGTTTGAGAGTATAAGGGAATAATTCAAAAGAAAGTAAAATTCAGTAAAAAGTTGGGTACACTAATTCACCCCCCCCCCCCTCTTTTTGTCCCTGTATGATTCATCTTGGCTCTACAAATGAAGCTATGTTTAATGAATTATTCTTAAAAAAATTTAATAAATATTCAATGTTCTTGATAATGTGTTAATGTTTCAGAATTAATATTTTTTATATTTTCATTTATATGGTGTTAATTTAAGATTTATCAAATTTTTGATGGGTTCATGCCAAATATCATGGTGACCTTCAAAATAATGGATTTTTTATCCTATTACCCTTATCATTATAAACATTAATACCATGAATTGTTCATGGAATGTTCCATTTTTTATCTGGTTAATTCCACTTTCTAGAACAATTGCACTCAAATATAGAAAGATACATATGGTTTTTGTGATTCTTCTATCATAGGATACAAAAAATGATATTTTTAAAACTCTAAAGGAAGGTAACATAGTTAAAAACCTAGGTCAACTCTCAAATAAACTATCTTGAATGACTATTATTATTATTCACTTATAATTTTTTTATATTCTTATAAAAAGGGAAAATGTGATAAATTTTTTTAAGTTTTCTATGATAAATACTAAAATCAAGTGTAAAAAAGAAACTGATAATATTTTTGAGAAAATAATAGTCATACATAGGTGAATTACAAGGTGAACTCTATTATTTTACTTATTAAATATTATTCAATTTAAATCTTCACTTAGTGGCCCAACTCAATAACACTCATCGAGTCAAGACATGATTTTTTACTCTTAAAAAAATCAAAACACTATGATCCTTGAGTGTAGGGGACCTTGTATCCTCCTATGTGAACTAGTTTAGACCATATAACAATCATAGAGTGATTTAGTGATGCCTTGAATCCCACTACATGAAAAATCCTCAATTAATATATCTGTTTTTTTAGAATTGGATTCATAACTAGTATGACTTGAATACAAATGTATGTGATCATTCAACAATCCCTCTATAAAGAACCATGTACATTGTTTTATAAGTGATCTAGAATGGAGAGTTTCATGAACCAACCCGAGTTTTCCCTCCATTGGACACCCAAACTATCTTGTGACATTGCCCGAAGGGAATTCCCAATCCCCACAAGCTAAAACAAGTGCCTTTGAATCAGTGAATAACCACCTAGGAATTATTTCACCCAAAACCTTAATTAAAAAATTAGTGGAAAGAAAATAATTTCCCAGAATTACCCATCTATACATAAGATGTCCACTCCATAGAAAATAAATAATCAACAACCTAACATCAAAACAAGGAAAATATTGAAACAGAAATGAGAACTAAAAACCTCCTTCACACTTATAACACCCCCTCATTTAAGGAAAATATTCCCACCTCCAATATATCTACTTCACCCAATAGCAACTATAGTTTCCCTCTACCTATAGAATAATGTAAAATCCTATATGGAAAAAGAGATAAAAATGAACTAAAATAAAACTATCTACAAACCTACGTGTCCCCTTGTGACTATAAAATTTACCGCCAAACTAAATAATCCCACCACCCCATGTGTGAGTATAAAATATAGGTTGAAACCTGCAACTAAAAATGATAGAGATATAGGTGTGATAATAAAAATTCACTATAGGAATTCCAGATTAGAAATCATGCCCTATGACTTACCTTTTAAGAGAGAACCATTTAAGGAATATTTGAAAATATTAATATATAAAAATAAGTTTTTCAATTTCCTATCAAAATAAGAAACAGTCTAATGCTTTAGAAAAAAATTCCTTCTTTTATTTCCAAAAAAATTAATGATTAGTGATTTTCCAATAATCATTTTATATGAATGAACAAGTTATAAAAGTAAGATTCTCAGTGATAAAGCATGGAAATAAAAGTCATGTCATTAGGTGCTACAAAAAATGGGATATAAAGTATGTTTTCTTATCATTTTAAACATGAAAAATTAGACAAAGTAAAGATCATTTGAAATATTGTACCCTAGAAATAGGAGTAAATGAGAGTAATCAACATGGTAAATCCTTCATGTAGTTAGGTTAGTGGGGTTTTAAGTAGGACGTATCTGAGTGATCAAGCCTGTAATTATCTTATACATGATCCATTGGGGGGACCCAAGGGCCAATAGTAATAATATATATCACATGTTTAGTCAGTGGTATATCATAATCCTGCTAGTGAGATCAGGTTGAGGACCTGTCGGAACACTAACTGGTAGTCCTAACCCACCCACCTTGGTACTCAGGATTCCCATGTTCCATGATAATAACCGAAATACATAAGGTATGTTTTTTAGAAAAACCATGCATAAATCATTTAACTAATAAAATAAAGCATGCAACAACACCTCACCTCCCTCCACCACTAATGTGAATCCCATTTTCTTAGAAAAATTCTAATATGCCAATCATATAAAACCCAAGTACAATAAATAAATAACATTATGGGATTATATTGGAGTATATCCTAATTTTCAAAAATATTTATAAATTTCCAACTGAGCCTTAGTTTTTTTATTAATCGATATTTATCATTTTGGAAACCACTTTTTATACCATATATTTCACGATCCAAAACTATTTATCTCACAAAAACACATATACACCTTGATATATATATATAATCATCCCCTTATTAAAATATACATATTCCAATATCTATGAGTGATGATGTACAAAGAGGGCATGTATATATGAATCTATATAAGTATATATGAATTAATCAAATTGAAGTAAAACAATGATTAGAAATCACTTAGAGAATATTTAGAAAACAAAAACATGCCATTAGTATTTTATGAAAAAATAGGTCAAAAGACCAAAACACCATTTCTATTTCCAATTAACTTGGTATAAATCAGTTTTAAAACCAACTAAACATTTAAGGTTTTTTACATTTCAATACCCCCTTGTAAATAAGTTTTAACAAATGAAACCCATGCCAAAAGTTTAATGAAAATATAGAAAACCAATTAGAAACAATTTCCAAGAACCACAACCACTTTAAATAGCATATACACTTTATATAATAATGAAAACACACTTTAAAACAATAAATTTATAATATTTTTTAAATTAAATACTTGGACATAGGGTAACATACCTCAAACCAAATAAGAACTTGTTGACTTTGACAATGGTGGCTCAAATCCACCTCAAGGAGGTCCAATGAACTCTAGGAAAATTTGGGAAATATAAAAGTCAAAAAATTACTAATTAAAATTGGGCCAACTAAAAAGAGTGGGAGAAAATCTACCGAAAAGAATTAGATAATTCATTTCCTGCAATGGTCATGGATAGAACATTCCTCAATCAAACCCCACAAACCATTGGAACCAAAAACATACAAAAAATAACCCCAAAATTTGGTTAGGGTTCATCCATGGCATGTACACCATAAGGGGGAGAAAATAATCAATGAAAACATAATGATAATAAGTAGTATAATATATTGTAGGAGTATAAAATCCAACCTAATATGATTGAACGAAGAATCAGAGAAGGAAACCTCCAAACAAATTACAAGAAGAGGAGTGGGAGGTAATGTGGATAAGATCGCCTCTAGGTATGGTGTTGAGTTAATGGGAGGGTGATAGGATGAACCCTTTTTAGGGTTTTATCTCATTCAGGTAATAATGGGTATTTTAAAATTTTAACCCCTCTAGACACATTACATGGTTTGATCACACGTTTGGCTAAACCATGTACCAATTGTGCGCCATATATTGGACCTCGAGAACACTATACATGGTCAATCCACATAGATTTTAAAACTATGCATAAATAAAATGATTGGTTATACTAAAACACAGTGGATTCTATTTGGTTTTTTTCGTAGTTACAGCATGGTTTGACTAATCATGCACCTTAATCACATGGCATCCCTCACATTCCTAAAAACATTCATTTTCAAGAAAACAAATCCACCTCAAAAGTGAGGAAAATAAATATAGATCCAAAATAAATAAAAATTAAAATAGTTTCAGGTTGGGGTGTAAAAATTATCCCCTCCATGACACTTTATAACCCTAGAAAAAAAATTATTGGTGAAGATAAGGACAAGAATACACTAGTATCCATGAAAAGACTCTAAAATCTAAGGACCATGAACCAACACTCATTTTCCTTACCAAACCCAAAACCTAAAAATCCCAAAAATAGGCCAAGGGATCATCCAAAAAATTCAAACCAACATTCAATGAGATAGTTATCTAGACCAAGGAACTCAACCATCAAATGAAAAAATGAAAATAGAAATAAAATATAATATCTGTAAATAAGGAACACCCCACCCCCTAAAATATAAATTAGCATGGAAAAACATTATATTCTACCTAAGATATCCATGATAATATTTCAAATTACCCATAATCATTTCCAAACAATAGCTATGATCAGGTTTGATTTGGTCAGGGATAAAGAATTACCCAATCAAGGAAGCTTGAAGAACAAGTTCACTATGAGCACCTTCCTTGGTGGCCTCTCCACCATATTAGGTCTCTAGTAAAACATTGATTTCCCAATAAGGAATAACTAATTAATTCTAATGAGATCCAAAATCTATGAGAAATGATGCATTGAATGATAAACACTACCACTTCCCAAAATCAAAATCTAGAATTCCCCAGAAATGAATTTTTTTTGAAACCAGAATTCTTCAATGAATCCTAGAAAATGAAATCTATAAATTTTCTCCTTTTAAATCATTTTCAAAACCAAATAATTTAATTAATGGATATATTTTAAATCACCCATTTTCAAAACTAAGTTTCCAAATCCTTAAAATAGGGTTTTTGTTACAAGGCCCACAAAAATATCTCTCTAAAATGTTTACCCATCACAGAAGTCCACGTTTTAAAATTATAAACCGACTTTAACCACTTAACACCATTTTAAAACACTCACTTAAAATTTTAAAATATTAAAACATTACTTGAAAAATATTTTAAAATTAATAACCCTTTCTCAAACTTTAGTCAAAGCTCAATTGACTAATAACACACAAGATAAACTTACTAAAGAGGGACTAGTGATGTGCATGAATTGACCACATGTCTTGGTGGTCCATGTGTCAACCATAATTCTTTCATTGAGAGTAACACAAAACCATGTATGTGAGCTTCACATAGGTTACCAATTTGGGTGATATCACCATGTTATACTAGATCAACTCCCATTTCATACCAAAATAAAATCACAAAATCAAAATCCAAATTCCAACAACCCCTGGTAACTCATGTATTGTCATGATTGGTGGTGATTTGTCACCGACCCGTGAATTACCTCTAGATCCCTAATGGTCCTATCTTTATCTACCTAAGATCCCAAATAATAAGGTCTACCTTAATAAATCCATGGTTCTTATGGAAAAAGGGGTCTAGATCCTATTATGATACCATTTTTTCATGAACCAACACAATTCACCCCTCTATCGGATGCCCAAACTCACTCATGAAAAGTCCTAAACGGTTCATTTGATCCCCAAGGGATAGAAAAAGTTACTATTTATCAATTAATCACCACCTGGAAATGATTTCATCCATAAAAATTAATTAAATAATATGAATAAAGTAAATAAAGTTCTAGAATGACATGTTTTTATATCGTACATCCATTCTAGATAAAATTAAAAAATAGTAACCTACCATAAAAACTAGTAAAACTATGAAATAAAAGTAGGTACCAAATACCTCCCTCACCCTCTGAACACCCTCTACTATAAGAAAAATATTCCCACCTTCAATGGATTCTTTTCCCATTAAAAACTATAGTTAACATCTATCCATATAAAATAATAAAATCCTATATGGCAATAATAATAAAAATTAACTAAAATAAAACTAACTAAAAACATACCTTTCCACTTAAGACTATACATTTCACTTCCTAACTAAAGAATCCAACAACCTAAGGGTGATAATAAAGGATAGTCCAAAACCTAGAACTGAAAAAGTATAGAGATATATGTGTTAGCATAAAATTAACTTGTAAGGATGCCAAAATTGAAACCACACCCTATACCATACCTTTAAATAGATAACCATTTCAAGATAGTTTTATAATATCAATATATGAAAATAATTTTTTCCATTACCTTTCAAAAAAAGTAACAAACTAATACTTCAAAAAAATCTATTTCCTTCTTCGATTTCAAAAACCATTTTCCAAAGGATTATTGATTTTTCAATAATGTTTTTATAAGAAATAATGACTTGAAAATGTAAGAGTATCAGTGAGTAATAATGGAATTGAAAATCATAACATCAGGTGATTCAAAATAGAGGGAGATAAAGTCTTCTTTTATCATCTTAAACATGTAGTGGAAACTAATAAAATATCATTTGAAATAAAATACCTTTTAAAAAAAGTAAATGTGATCGGGAACCATGGGTAATCCCTCAAGTAGCTTGATTAGTGGGGTTCTAGGTACCTCAGATCTTAGTGATAAATCCTATAACTTTCTTGTGCATGATCCATTGGGAAGGATGAAACTAAGGTTAAAAGTAACAATTTATATATCATGTTTAGTTAGTTTTTTATCATAGTCATGATAGTAACACTGGTTTGAGGCCTTGTCTATGCGGTTTGTTCTTCCAAAACATAGTGGTTGCCACATGGTTACTACACTGTTTGAATAATTGTGTTCTTTAACCATGTGACATGGATCACATGCCCAAAAACTCTCATTTTCAAGACAAAATACACCCAAGGATAGAGGAAAATAAATATAACTTAAAAATAAATAAAAAATTAAATATATTTGGTTTGGGGTCTAATAGAGAGGAATTTAATTATAAGTAATAGAATAAAATATGTTATTTAATAATGTCACGACCAGACCCATTGGGACCCTCCTGGCCAGCGATAATCTGAGTGTGACTACCCCAAGCCTACCTCCAATAGGTCGGGGGATAGAGACCAGTGTTTGGTAGGTCTATCATAAAAATGGGAGGAATTTTATTAATGTACTTATACACTAAACACACTTCTCCATTCTCATACATTGCTGAAATGTAAAATGAAATAATTGATACCAATGAATGCATTACATATATACCACAATTAGAGTATGAAAAAAGTAATGAAAGTGATAAAAGGGTCAAATAGAAGCCCAAAAAAACTAAAAAGGATTCCAAACAGCTCAAATGGAGGGGGACTACTATCAAATGAAACACCCATTAAACACCTCAATTGATATCACCTAATCTAAGCTCCTCCAACTCCCATTCCTCCAAGGACACCATAAAATGGCATATCATCTATATAAGACACGATATGTGTGGAAAAATACCATTAAGGGTATGTATAATAATATCTACTAAGACACCCCAAAATCACTAATCATAAATCATCAAGAGTAGTTAGCTCAATAATAGAAATGTTAACAAGATAAGAGACATATCAATAATGAAAAATACAGATATACTCATAACAAAAAACTGGTGTTAAGGGGGGTTTAACTAAGACCTCTATTCATAGGATTCTACTTGAGGCTTCTAGGTAATTCTATTTTGGGAGGCCTCTCTCCATGATCTATGTTATCACTAATGAAAATCAACTAAGAGGTCATGCTCATTGGGAATCGCCAACATGTACTCCCTATATCTCTAAAGATCTCATTTTCTAGGTAGGGGATCACACCCAGGGTCATTGGGGGACACCAAAAACCCTACTAGATTGAACTTTTATATAGTAGATCGATGCTATTTGCATGGTGTTCATGTCAATAACATGAACCCCACCTAGGAATGATAGAGTATTCCACCCTGGACTCACAAAGGGATACACTAAACTCTATCTGATATTAAACCCAAAACAAAGATTAAAATTCTATGAAGCGGATGTAATAATACACTATACTTTCATGGTAAATTACTTAAGGTGTCACACTTAATTGAACCTGGTGTAAATTGAAGAAATGAAGGGCTCCAAATACCCTCAGATAGAGTACACATCATGTACTGGGAGGTAGATGTCATTTCTTTCCAAACCCTATTCCACCCATCCCTTTATATCTCACATTGAATGTAATTATATAAATACATGACATGTCATCTCTGGATACACAGCATGTAGAGGTCAGATCATGCTCTTTTCATTCCATTTTCTTATACCCGTAAACACCTAGTTGTGATTGTGTACTTCAGGTTGTGCCCATGTACTGGGTCTTGTCCAAGTATCAGATCATACCCACCTACTATACTTATTCTCAGGTTCCTATTCATGTCTATCCACATTAAATCCTATAGTACATGCTAAGATACTAGCCATGGGATACACAGTTTGTGAAACATGTCACAAAGTGTGTGATCCTTAACTTTCTGTGAAAACCCTTGTTTTGTAGCCAGGGGGACCACAAGGCATGTATCTCCTTATTAAACATTGGGTAATATAGTATTTTCATAAAACCATGGTTTCTTCATGTGTATGTTTGTTCATCTATCGCATTCAGATCTACTTCCAATCTCTCCTGAATATTTTGGATCTCATCTGGCCGATCATTTTCATCACCAAAGATTCGATTATAGTTGTCCAAACTAATCAGGAAACCATCATCATGACCCATATTATTGTCATATGAAAACTCGTGAAGAACAGGAATCACCAGAATGATCCAGTCAACCTCTGATCTTTCTCCATCATCAACACACCTCGATCATGAACTACACCTACAGTACCAATACTTTTAAAAAAAATGGTTGTATAATGATCGAATACCTGGTATTCATCAAACCATGGTCCAAATAAATTTCCTATAATGAATGTGTGAATAAATGGGGGAGAAAATAACAAACCAAAAAATAAGGAATGAACAACATATTTTGTTCAGGTTTTCCTCGACTCGTTACTGTTAGAATGAAAAAAAATAACCAAATAAATATCCATCAAATAAACCCTAAAATAAATCAATCATTGATGTGTGAATCGATTATTGCAAGAGGAATTGATCTGTGTTCAACAAGAGATATAAAAATAGAATAAATACACATAAATCAAATGCCCTGCCTAGATTTTGGATCATCCATTGATGAAGAATGATATTATATTGTAGTGTTTGGTGAAAACCATGAACTCAGTTGGTCTAGATGAACCTTGTGATAACGATATGATCCACCTATCTATTTTTTCCACTAATTATCTCCTCCAATTATCTCTCTCAATTATTAGAGCTATGAGGATAACCCTATGAATTATACAAAAAAGTGTATTAATAAAATATATTTAGGTTTTTATATTTAATTAAAAAATAATTTATTTAATTCTTTTATTGATGATGAAGCTCAAGCCCGATGCTCGATGCTAACAAAGATTATATTTTGCCTAGGGTTAAACCCAAGTTTCAGACTCAACAGCGGTCCCAAATTTCTAATATAAAACTCTTTTTAGGAGTTAATAAACTAAATAAGGAAAGCTACATGAGCATGACATTAATATATTTAATATTTTGGTAATATCAATAGTAGGATCCTAGGGCCTTTAAATCTATCACCGTCTTAGCTATTGACTCTGAAAATATTTCTAGATATATTTCAAATATTTTCTTGGAAAAAACAAATACATTACATTGTTCCCAACTTAGGGATTTTTTCCTAAAAAAAGTACTACTCAAAAAGGTCTAGGTATTAAGATCATATTTGGGTCTCCCTCTCCCTGGTTCATTCCTGAATATTCTCAAGATTCCATCAGACATTTACCAAATGAATTTATCTTCCATAGATGATATTATCCTATTGATACTTGATCTCCAATAGGTACACTGCAAAGGACACTTCATCCATGATGTCCAGCTCACCCCAAATGATAACATGTGATAGGTCATTCACATACCTCATTAGCTTCAATACAAGGAATAATTCATGTTCCCAATCTAACTTTGGTGGTAGGGCTAAGCAGTACACTACCACACCAACCCTATGTAGTATCTGGATAGGTCCTATGAATCTCATATATAAATTTCCACCCCGACCAAATATCCAAAATCAACATTGTGGTGAGGCCTTCAGGAACACATGGTTTCTCTCTATGAACTCCAAAGTCATATTTTTTTGGTCTGTATAGGACTATGATGGCTCTATATGGTTCACATCCACTCTTGGATGATCTTCATCCTCTCTATTGTAGATTACACCAACTATGATCCCATGAGTGATAAATATCCTATATCATTCCAATATGGTGGTTACCTAAAAGGTCACCCATACAAGGACTTGAATAGTTCCATACCAATGATGGAATAGTATCTGTTGATGTATAAAAAATATGATAGGGGTAATTAATCCTCTCAATTGTGGCCAAAGTCTAACATGAAATCTTGCATCATGTCCTCAAGAACCTGAATGGACTGCTCAGTATGGCCATTGGTCTAGGGGTGACATGTCATGTTCAAATCTAACTGAGTCTCAAAGGATTCCAACAATCCTATCCATAGTCATGATATAAAGCAAGCAACATGGTCTGAAATGATCATTGAGGGAATTCTGTATAGACAAACTATATACTGCAAATAAAGGAATCTCAAACTCTCTATTTAACTCTACTCTCTAATAGCTATGAAGTGGGATGACTTGGTGAGTTAGTCTAAGAACATCCAGATAGAATGATTTCCTATGGATATATGTGGTAACACCATCATAAAGTCCATATATAACCTATCCCACTTCCACTCTATCACCTCAATGGGATAATCCAATATGGTTGTAACATAGTGTTCAACCTTTTATTATTGAAAACTGAGGTCATAAGATACATACTATGCAACTAACTTCTTTATGTATGGATACCAAAACTGACAGTGGAGATCCTTTTACATATTTACCACACCTAGATGTTCTGCTAAAAGGGATTTATGGAACTCCATAACCACATCCTCCAACAACGTCACTGGTACCATAGTTCGTCCTCTTAAAAGGATGACATGCTCCCCACCTTCAAAAAATCAATCAGGAGAATTTCCAATGGATATCTGAGTATTCAAGGTCTCAAAGATAGTATCTCCATGATAATACTCCCTATAATTCTAAGTAGTGGGGTATCAACCATTGATTAAAGATATGTTGTAGCCTCTTTTTCCACTAAGGAAAACTAAAGTGAGGTTGATGACTATGAATCTTTGGTCAATAACTGCAAGTAAGATCTCTTATTGAGAGAATATACCACAATGTTCATATTCCTAGGACTATAGACTATACTATTTTCATAATACAAGAGTATCACTATCCATCACATCTGTCTCAAGTTATGATCCTTTTGAGAGAAGATATACTCGAGACTCTTATGGTCAGATTCGATGATAAATTGCTCGCCCTTAAGGTAGTTTATCTACATATTCACGGTGAAGACTACCACTGCCAACTCTATCTTGTGGTTTGTGTAGTTCTTCTCATGCGGACTCAACTATCATGAACCATAAGTGATCACATCCTTCCTCTACCTCAAAACAAAACAAATTCTGGTCCCTGAGGCATTATTGAACACTATATACTCAACACCCTCTAATGGAAATCTCAAAATGGAGGCACTCATAAATATCTACCTAAACATATGAAAGGCCTACTAGAACCTCTCCATCCATAGGAAAGGATGACCATTTTAGGTCAAATAAATCAAAGGTTCTGGTATCCTAGAGAAATCAATTATGAATCTTCAGTATTATCTTACCAACCTAAGGAAGCTCTTCCCCACCATCATGTTCTTGGGTGGATCCCAAGCTAATATTGTCTTGAACTTCAAAGGTTCCACTGCTACACCATCATCCAAGAAAAAATGTCCTAGAAAGTGGACCTCTTAAATCCAGAACTAACAATTAGAGATATTTCCATAAATATGGTGCTCTCATAGTATATTTAGGATCATCATCAAGTTTCTTTCATTCTCCTCCTCAGAATCCAAGTACACTAATATATCATTAATGAGGACCACCATGAACCGATGTTAGAATGGCCAAAAGATCTCGGTCATGAGTCCCAGAAAAATTAATAGATCATTTTTCATGCTGATAGGAATCACCAAGTACTCATAGTAACCATATTGACATCATAATTTCATCTTTTTTATATCATTTTCATGTACTTGGAGTTAGTGATAGCTTGATCTAAGTTCAATCTTTGAGAACCATTGTAGTCCTATCAACTGATTGAAGAGGTTTTCGTTCATAAATATTAGATACATATTCTTCATGTTCACGTGTTTCAATTTCCAATAATCCATACACAACCTCAAGATCTATTCCACCTTCTTGGTGAATAACACTTGGTTTTCCTACAAGAAAACATTGGGTCTCACAAAGCCCTTCCTCGGAAATTTCTCCAATTTCACCCTCATATCTCAAATATTTATAGGATCCATCTGATATGTTGGCGTATATATAAAGTCTTCCTAAGGTGTAATTTAATATAGAGGTATATCTCATGGTGGGGAATTAATTTTGGAACATCCTCATAAAATACATACTTATACTCCACCCCATAGTAGGAAACTAAAATCCTACATCATCCACTAATTCAAGGGAAATACAATCCAACTGGTTAGTAATTGGTTGTATCCTCATATGCATTAGCACATCATACTCTATCATAGTGTTTTTATCACCTATGAATCAAAGCCTCTATCCTTCACCACGAACATACTAGATCCTCTACTAGAAACAGTCAATATGGGCCTGAAATATAGATATTTATTCCATACATAGGCTAAAATCATAAGGAAGCATTTCTTCTACAAAGAAATACCATAAGAAACTCTCTCCTCTTTGAGTCATATCACACTATCAATAGAATTGTTTGATCACTGATTCACCTATGGTAGGTGTCACTAAGCATAAGGGTCATGCTAAGGACTAAACCAAAATATCTAAGTCTCTAAATAGATAAGTGGAAAGAAAATAGTGGCTCTCACCTAAGTTTATCTGTTTTGTATCTAAATTTGAGAATAAAAAAAGTATACCTGAAATAATTCAAGGATATATGGTACATTTCTTTTACATTTTACCTTTAGTACATATGTTTTATAATATATTTTTTTCTCTAATACAATTGAATTTAATGTTATATCCTTTGATACGTTTCTGATTATTTTGAAATTATAATATCATAAGTTTTGATTATCAAAAAGGGGGAGATTATTGACCTCACCTGTTTTGATAATCCCAATTATGTTTTCACATACTTTGATAATCCCAAATAATGTTTATCTATATATTAATTCTTTCAATCAATGACATTTTATCATCAATTTGATGATAATATTAAAATAATCTTTGAAATATGTTAATCAATGTTTATCCATGTTTATATGAATTTTGAAATAATTCTAACTCAATCGGATATGTTTTTCATAAAGAAGATAAGTGTTAAGTCACTGGTATGCTTATAGCTACTAATACAGATCTACCGGTACTTAGTCTACCGATAGACATAGTCACCGATAAGTTGAGCTACCGATAGAAGCTGAGCTACCAATAGAACAAATCTACTGGTATGCATAAGTCTACTGGTATACACATAATCACTGGTACAGAATGAAGCTACCGATACAAAGTTTATCGATACAGACCGTCACGAATACAAAAGAGCCACTGTTACAAGCGAGCAACTGATAGACCAAAGAGCTACAGATAGGAGTCACTAGTATATAGAGCTACCGATAGAAGGAGTCACCGGTATATAGAGCTACTGATACACAGATTAACAGCTACAGATACAAGGAGCTACCAGTACAAGATCAAAGATCTACTGATAGGAGCTCACTGCTATACAAAGTCCACCGTTATATATCTACCGATGGAAATATACTGATGAAAGACTTACCAGTAAATACTTCCTAAACTCTACTTTTGTAAATATTATTTATTTATTAATAAATAGTCATATTTGATGATTTTAATGAAACTAATGTTATTTAATGACAGTTGTTGTCATGTCAGGGAACCGTACCTAGTACCCATGAAAAGGTAATCATTCCCATTTGCTGGAGCTGAAAGATATATAAGGAAGGACAAAGGCTGGACATATAGACGTGCACAAAAAAGGGAAAAAGACTACTAAAAAGTGGTGCATACAGAAATAATACATCCATACTCAAAGCACACTGGACATGCACGAAGCAAGAGGAGAACACAAGTTTCACCTTAGTCAAGGGGTGAAGAGCTACCACGAGCTCTTCATGCACTCAAGCTGATCAAACTGAACTTGAAGAAACTGACACTCTATTTTTCAGACAAAAACTAGAGAAAGACACAGAAGCATTTCGGACAAATCAAAAGGACTCCAGATCTGCACTTCAAATCACTAGAGAATTATAAAACTCATATCTACTCTCTTAGTTATTCTTTTATTTACATTTTGTGTCGTGTGTATACTTTGTATATTTCATACACACACTGTCTCTTGTGCTAAGTTGGAGGATTTCTAAATCCTCACACAAACCTTATATAACTCTCTTCCATCCCACTGTGGATAGTGGTAGAGGTCAAGTAAGACCTGGACAGCCTGTGAGTTGTTGTTTTGTTTTCCCACGAAGAGCTGTGGTAGAGGTCTTAGTACCTGGATAGTCTTTGCACTGTTGTTTACCCTGATCCAGGGTGTGGATCAAATTTATATAATTTTTTTGAGAGGACTAAGTCTCGGCTTGAGACTGAACCTCTTGGTTACATCTGTTGTGCATCTTTGATTAGTTCTAAAGTATACTATATATTTTATATTCCTCTGCTAATTACTTTGAAATACAATTTGTTTTAAAGTTACTTTGATAGTTAAATTAGCAAGTTTTTATACTTATTGTGAACTAGTAAGTTAGTTTCAAAAGTTAATTTAATCTCTTGATTAAATTAACTGAGGCCTAATCAATCTTTGAGAAAATAATTGAACTTTTACAATCTGTATAAATTCACTACAGTTTAACTTGTTTTTAATATAGGGAGATTTTAATAGAAATATTTTTAACAGAAATTTTAATTGGAACTCAATTCACCCCCCCCCCCCTTCTTGAGTATCCACTCTGACCAACAAAAACCACATCATATCTTGTAGGCCACTACGGAGCCCACCATCCCATTCTAGGTAGATAACTACTCAAGATAGGCTACTCAAAATCCTGAATCCAATCCCCAATGAAGAAGATGTGAAAGGGGTGTGTTCCTCCCAAAAAGTACTACATGGTATGTAATGGGGTCAAAAAATCATGTGACCCCACCTGAACAACCCACCAAGTCCTCTGAATGCATGGCTTGGCTAGGCATGTTTGCGTACATGGCATGTATAGGTTGTACACGATGTTTCTTACCTCACCAGAGCCCCCGGTCATTTTCTTCCTCTATACGGCTCAGCCAGTAGTGTCTCACATAGTGTGCACCCCTGGTATATGGAATGTCCCAAAAAAAGGTCCCCTTGGACATGTCTCTTTCCCATGAATGTGTCTGACACACCGGGTCTATTTACATTGTATGTGTAGTTCTATACGGCCATGTCCCCTCACACGAATTCCTTAGCCATGTCCTCTGGTCACACAACCTGGGGTCACTACACGGTGTGTAACCCTGGTACACATAGTGTAGTACCCAAAATTTATCTTCCAGAATGGGAAGAATATAGGGAATGTCTCACTGGAATACATGACCTGTGATCGGGAATTCTGAGAGGAACTTCCCTACAAGTCATCCAAATCACCCCGGTTTCCCCCAAAATCTGCATATCGACCCTCAAGGGAAATATAGAAATCCTAATAGGGATATATAAAGATCAAAACAATTCATTTAAATGGTATTAGTAATTAAAACTCAAATCTTACTACCTCTTTGTGAAATTCCAAAGCTTCGGGTCCAAAGCAATGCTCAAGAACCGATGTAGAATGATCCGAGAGCGATCTCCATCAAGATCAGAGATTGGTGTGGCCTCTTCTCCTTGGATCCACCTTAGTTTTTTCTACCACACTAAAGGGGGATTATAGGGTTGTTCCTACTCTATTTCATGTACACCAAGGTTGTGGGGGTTATTGATTTAATTTTATTAAATCAATTACTCCCATTTAACTCCCTGTCACCATGTTGCCTCTAGCCGAACACCCAGCACCGACATATTTTATGTTGCGCCTAGGGAAAATGTTATATTCTAAACTCAACCATGATCTTAAAATTATTATTTGAGACTCCACTAAATAGTTATTCCACATTTTAAAAAAACTACATGCATGTGAAAAAATATATTTAATTTGTTTTATATCACTACACTTAGGCTCCCTGAGCCCTATGATCCTACACAAACTAAGTTCCTAACTTTGAAAACATTATAATAAATATTAAAAAGTCTTAGAGGTCAAAAACTAAGTCACTAAATACTCACCACCTTATGAATTTTTGTCCCTAAAAATAGAAACCCTAAGTTCAAGAGAAAGAAATTGAGTATTCTACTTGGACTCCCATGCTAGAGACCTCACCAAGGGTTCTCATGCTGCTTACAAGAATGCAGTAAAGGGAACCACAAGGGCCAAACCACACCCACATTCATCTTAAACCAAGTCAACAATGTGATACTAGTGGCACATGTCTCCTCAAATAGAAGGTTAGGAAAACACCAAGCACCATGGTCCATCTACAATCATAGGGCCTAGCAGTACAACACCTCACTAACTTGACACAAAATAGTAGTTCTCATCCACCCATGCATGAAATACATCACATCCTCCTCAAACATCTCTCATAAAAAATCTAACAATGAGCACACGATGGTACCAATTAAAAAATCAGGGCTACCTAAGTGTAAACACTAGGTTTTACCATGACCACTTTATATGAACCTCAGACCACCACATTCACAAGTGTCAACTCAACTAAGCAAGGATGGTAGGTAACCAAACCACACTAAGGAAAACATCATAGGTCCTAACTATGCTATTATGTAATAGTTATATGTGAGGAACCCCCTCCACCAGGGCCCCCATGTATACGGGTTGAGGAGAAAGGATCCACTGTAAATGCCAAATCTTGCTCTAACACTCATAACAAAACCAAGACCCAACCACCCAAGTCTAAGGAAATTATCCACCAAACCTTGAGACTATCTATTTTGTGTGGCAATGACTCACCAACATTGTGTTAATATCATCACAAAAATGTGTCTTGATGGGGAAATCATCCCTCTTTTTCATGATCTATAAGCTACATCAAACAACACAAATATAGGGTTCCACCGATACCCCATGTCTTCCTTGAAAAAACTCGAGCAAGAAGTGACAAGAAAATAGTACCTTACAATAGTTTATATAAATACTAATGTTGAAAGTATAAGGGACACAGTTCATACCTCTATTCATCCTTATATCATCTAGGTTACATGCCTATATGACCTGTAGTTATCCTCAACCCCATCCTTTATCTCCCTGAGCCTAGTCTGAATCACCTATGGGTGGTGGTGGCAATACCTAGAACTGGCTGCCACCTCTTGTTGTTCTCCCAGCTCCTCCAACACATCCTCCATCATGAAGAACTCCCTACTCCAAATGATGCCTCTACTAGGGTGGTCCATCAACTCTCATCCTCCTAGTAGCATGGTGGGTCATAAAATCTTTATCAAGATATCCCTATTCATCATAACTGTAGAATCACCTCTCCTATGGCTGACCGGTTCTCAGTGGGGATCTTACACTATAGACCTATGTGTCTGAGTCTGGCCATGGGTTTCCTCCTACACCATGATCTTCTCGACTAACATATTCTAGCAGCTATAGATGTCTTGGCCTCATGACAACTTCTTCCAACCACATATTTCCATCCTTCCATCAAGAACCTCCCTACTATAAGATCTTGCTCTAATACCCCTGCATAAGAGGGAAGGCGCAAGGAGACCATACCTGCTATGAGGCCCTACTAAAAGGTATGAGATCTAAATAAAGGGTCTAAATCTATATCTAGAGAGTATAATAAAAGGTTTTTAAACCTTATCAAGTACTCTTTTTCAGTCATTCTACCCATCAAAATCTAAAAAATCTCCAAGATATGCACTGATCCTAAAATGGATGGATAGAAATCTTCCTTGAAGAGACTCTCAAACTCTACCCAAGTGAGTGTCACCTCATCATGGTTTTTCTTCACCAGAGTACACCATCTCCCAGATGAATCCTGCAGAAGTATCTCCTCTAGGAAAATCATTTGATCAAAAAAATTCCTCATAAGAATAAAAACACATGTGACTAACTCAATCCAGTCATTAGCTTCCTAGGGGTCTAGATCACCTTGATACCTCAGAGGTAGCTGTATTTAAAACTCATGTAGTGTACCCAGCCTGAACGCATCATTGTCCAGAACTACCGGTACAACCTGCTGCTCAGCGAGTGGTGGATTAACTTACAGACCACCCGAAGGTACAACCTTGGTACCAGTGCCCTATAATGAAACTTCTTCACTTGGAGGATCATCGAAAAAATACCACTATAGAACCCTATTTGGATGTAAATGCGGTGGAATTAAAAAATAGAATCAATACACCCCATGGTCAAAGAGTATATATGGGGACATGAATCAACAAAAATAGAAAAAACCACAACCCAATCCTATATGATGTATGTACCAAACTTTCCTTGCGACCAGTGTCCTAATGTACAAAGTTGAAAAGTAGGTTATCAAAGTCATAGTGAATTTTTACATTGGTTTATTCCCCAAAAATAGAGTCCCTGGCCCTAGATACATACTTGAAAAAATTTAATAATGTCGATATGCAACCCAAACCATGCTCACTGCACTACGATCCCAAAGTGGAAACCTGCTCTGATACCACTCTATCACAACCCGAACCAATGGGGATCGATCCACTAACACCCAAATCCTACCTCCAATAGGCTAAGGGTGGTGTCTATCACTGAGTAGGAATATCACAAAAATGGGAAGCCTTTTCCTAAGGTACCTATACACATACACCCACAAACAACTCCATTCAATAGTGCAAAGATAATATAAATTGAAAAAAAATGAATGTATACATCTATCCCACAACTAGTGTACAATAGAAGTACTGAAAGCATAAAAGGGAAAAATACATGTCCACCAAATACTATAAAATAATCCAACCTTCTTGGATGGAGGGGATCACTATCAAATGAAACTTTTGGAAAGCTCCTCATCCATGCTCCGATGAACACCTCGGTCAGTCTAGTCCACTAAGCTCGGTTTTCATCAGGTTCTATTGGGAATCTATTGAAATGAATGTGGTATGTACAAGACAAAACTTGTGTAGGAATATCCCATTTATGTGTGAGTATAACAATACTCAGTTGGCACCCGAAAACAAAAAAAGAAAATAAAGCAACTGAAAGACAAAATTCTACTCAACCCATCCAGAGGGAACCCAAATGAGAGGGAAAATACATCTACAACGTCCTCAACTATGAATGGATAGTCAAATAAGTCCATAAGGTGTGTCAACCAAGGACTCCCTGAATCACCTAGATATACTCATCATAGGATCTAAGTCTCATGAAGTTCCAACCTCTTATCCATTTATAGGATTCTACTAGTGGCTCTAAAGGCAACACATGTTAAGTAAAACATACTCCCTGATCTCATCCATACCAGATGGTACTCATTTGAGAGATAAACTTCATCAAGAACAAACCCACCATCCCTAATGGTACGTTAGAGATAACACTCTCTATTGGTAATAGCTCACTATGTCTAACTCTAGTACCCACCACTCGATTTCCAAACATTGTTGTCTTGCACCCTATGTGATCTCATAAGAACCCAAATGGAGAGGCCCACACCTTACCAATACATAAATTTGAGGGAGTACTACTAAAAACATGCACCTTGTGAATTATCTATAAATAGAGATAGAGGAGGGACCCACACCTCACTGCTACCTTATATCTGAGGGAGTACTAGATCCTACCCACACTACAAAACCATAGAATTACATGTAAAATGATGCATGAACCTCACTATATTGAGGTATCACTAACTCTTAACCAGGTGTTATACACAACAATGGAGGTGATACTACTCATAAATGTGCTCCTCAACTGAGGAATCTCCTACTCTAATGTAGGACCTTTTCCATATCACTACTCGAAGATGGGGGAGTAAAACTTCATAGATTGAGGACCTACACCCTAACACAGTAGGGGAGTACTAATCTACATATGAGGACCCACACCCTGGTACAATAGTGGAGTGCCACTTAATAGATAGTGGAACCACACCCTATAATGATAAGTGAGTACCACTCTTTGGTTAGGGGACCCATGCTCTGGTATGATAGGGGAGTATTGCTCTACTAGTACGATCACTATAGGGGACCTGCACCCTGACATGGAAGGGGTGTACCGACCCCAATCTATAGCACTAATACCTTGGTATAATATAGGATTACCACTCTATCAGAACATAACATATAGAGGACCTGAAACCTAGAATGAAAAGGGAGTTTTGACTCCAAGGATAGAGGACTCGCACCATAGTATGAAAGTTGAGTAACCACTCTATCTATACGCCACATATGAAGGAACCACACCCTAACATGGTAGGGGAGTACTAACTACTTTGATAGGGGACCTACACCCTAGTAAAATAGGGGAGTACCTACTCTATCAATCCAAAGAGTATGGAGGGTCTTCACCCTATTATGATCGAGGGATCTGTCCATCTATACAAATGATATGGAACTCCGATCCAGTAGGGGAGTTTCGAACCTAGAAGAAATTCTTTGTGATTAGAGTACCCTCTCCCTATTAAAAGGGGAGTCTTATATCTACATAACTAAGAGGTATGGGAAACCCTCACCCTGACATGAAAGGGGATTACTAGTCCTAGCATTTTTCTAGTAAACCTAAGAAAACCCTTATGTCAGTCGAGCATCTCTCAATGGAGCTTCATGCTCATGATGCTGCATTATGAAACACATCCATATTTAGGGGAATAATTCCCTCTTATGGCAAGGGAGCATCTCTTTTCTGTCCTAAATATTCTATGGTACCCGCATCTTGAGATGTTAGTGAAGGGTTGTGACCCCGACAACAACCTAGTGATCTACTCTAATAACTTCCCATAGTCCAACACCACTACTAAATCATCATGATAAAATCTCTCCATATAATATATTATAGTCCACTATGGAGGACACAATAACTTTTTACATAGAAAATTACTCAGTATAGGATACTCACAAGCCTGAATCTGAGCCCCAAGCAACTATATATGAAAATCCAAAGTTCCTCCCAAAAAGGACTACACTGCGCGTAAGGGTTCGTCCGGTGTGTATCCCCACTTGAACACCAAAATATGTCCTCTAAATACATGTATTGGATAGAAATGTGGGTGTACATGGTGTGTAAAGGCTTTACACAGGGTTTCTTTCTTCACCCAAGCCCCCAGCCTTATTCTTCCTCCACACTGATCGACCAGTCGTGTCTCACACACGATGTGTACTCCTGGTACATGATGTGTTCTAAGAAACCATCCCCCTAGGTCATGTATGTTGACAATGATTGTATCTAGAACACCATTTTTTTGTACTTTGTCTGTTTAGTTCTACATAGTCATTCCCCCTCACACAGCTTCCCTAACCATGTCCCTTGGAAACATGACTTAGGGTCACTACACAGCGTGTTACCCCGGTACACGGTGAGTAGTCCCCAAAATTCATCTTCTATTGATGGGAAGAACACATAGTCTGTCTCACTAGACTACACGTCATGTGATCAATAATTATGATGATAATTTCCCTGTGAACTTCCCAAATCACCCTGGTTTCCCCAGAAACCTATAGATCGACCCTTAAGAGGTCTCTAGCAATCATAATAGAGATATAAAAAGATCAAACCAATGTATTTAAAGGGGATCAGTACTTAAAACTAAAATCTATTGACCTAATGGTGAAATGAATAATATTGGGGTCTAAAACAATGCTCAGGAGACATTCCAACATGATCTAGGAGAGATCTCCATCAAGATCGGAGATCGACAATGACTCTTCTCCTTGGATTCACCTCAGTTTTGTCTGTCACACGAAAGGGGGAGAGAGGGATAAAAATTCTCTCTATCATGAATAAAAGGGGGGGTAGGGTTATTAATTTAATTTTATTAAATAAATAACTACCATTTGACTCCCCACTGCCAACTTTATTCCAAACGAACACCTAGAACTGACAGATTTTATGTCGTTCTTAGGGAAAATACCACATTATGAACTCCACCACGGTCTCAGAATTATGATCCAAGAATTTTCTTGGGTTTTATTACAAATTTAAAAATAAAATATTTGTGTGTAATGATATATATTTAATATTTTTAATTTCACTACACCTAGACATTTTGGGCCCTGGGATCCCACGCCAACTCAGTGCCTGGATTTGGAAATATTCTTAGAAATATTCCAATGTCTTATAGGTCAAAAACTAAGTCACTATAGAGGAACAAAGATTAAGATCCATCAGAATAAGATTAAATCATGAAAACCATTTAAGACATTGTAAATGGTGACACTTTATCCCAAATTTATAAGCATGATCCAAAGTGTCACATTGTCTTATGTGTGCCTCATTGTACCCAAGAGTTTCTTGACTAATGGTGAAGGAATAAAATATATATTATGGATATTATTCCCTTGATATCAAGTAACCATTTATAAAGTTAATATTAAAAGAAAAGTTAAAAAATAAACCAATAGCTTTGAATCACAATGTTGAACCAACTTGACAAAAAATCATTTTATATCAAAAAAGTACATGGTAATCATGCATCTATCTAAAGTGGATACCCATAGGTTTTAGATCAATATATAAAATATTCAAAAGAATAAAATATTTTACATGAAAAAATAATAAAATAATCCCATAGTATGTCTCAATCCATTCATACCCCACTCTACCAGCTTAAGCACCCAATATAGGGCCTTTCTCCTTGGTTAGATACCTAACAATAATGTTTTGAAACACACTGAGATGATCATGTAGGGTTTATGTAACAAAACACAGTAGGAAACCACCATCAAATCAAAATAATAAGTGCAGAATATATAATTGAATGGATTCATTGAATATAAATAAGTAAATATTAATAAAAAATGCACCCATGTTTGGTCATCATGAATTAACTAAGTCACAAAGAACCCCGAAAGTACATGATATTGTCAATGATGGGAGGTGTAATTAATCGTGTACCAAAACCATATCTTATACCATAGGAAGTGATTTGAGGGGGTATAAAATAGTTGATCTCTAACATATGTTGAACCATCCCCTTAGGGTAAGGTCCAATAGCCTTGTTTCAAACACATTTAACTCATAGAAAGTAGTTTGAAAAGGGAATAACATAAATAACCTCTCGTGATATTCAAATCAGAACCTCCTCTATGGTAAGGATACATAGATCAGTCATATATATACTAAGAATATCAGGGAATAGTATGAAGAGGTCATAACCTAGAAAACTTCTCATGTGAACTGGACCATTTTCCACCGTAAAGGTAAGGTACCATAGATAAATCTATTATAAATCATCACATAATATGAAATTGAGTCCCCAAACCCACACCAGTAAGGTAAAAAAACATGCTATAAAAATCTATCCCATATCATAATCATAATTAGAATATCCCTTTTTATAACATAACTCATCTAAATACAAGCCTCTATTTCTAGGTATTCTCACTTATCAACACCTTCACATTTGATGGAGGACAACACTTATACCCATATTCTAAGATACAAGGTCACTTTAATAATAATAAAGGAAAAAACTCACTTTATACCTAATAATAATATGTGGATATTACTATTCAATGACACCATACCCACAATGGTTCATTATACCTAGATTCAACACCCATCTCTACCATCCCAATGATAAATTCTATTAATGAGGACCCTCATGGGAACCAAAATACCTCAAAGAGAAACCCATTAAATCACATGTGAATGTGAAAACAATTTAAATAATTCATACCTCATACATTGGGGAGCCGTCATGACAAACCATGATACTTCATCCAAGCATAATCCATTAAATCAATAAATTCATACAAAAACCCTTAGAATTTGGTTTTTTATATGGAGTAAGGAGAAATAGAGTGAAAAATAGTACTAATGGATAAAATGGAGTGACACTTACTAAAATGAAACTGATAAAATTGGTGTGGATTAATTATAGAATGAAATAAGTGTACAGATACTCTTGGAAGACAAGGAGAACCCCAAAGCTAGGTTAATGTTGAGTGGTAATTAGGGAGAATGGAAGAAGGAAATTAAAGAATTTAAAGAGGAAATGACCAAAATACCCTATAAAAAACTAGTAAATATACCAAGGAGTAGATGGCTAGCCTATACTTAGTACATGGTGCACCACCAACAACTAGATACACCCCTACTGGCGAGCAGTGGGGCACCTAGCCCAAAAGGGAATCCACCCAGCTCAATAGGTTCTTTTTTAATATGCACTAGGTACCCAATTCCTTCTTACTTAATTTTTAATAATTAATAATTAATACCTATATATGAATCACTCTTTAACAACAATACTATCTAAATAGACTCTAAACTAACCATGAATAAATAATTTAAATCTAAAAAGTGATCCATAAATTCATACCTAAAATTTTAGGGTCATTATAATCCTTCTCCTAAGGGTATCGCATCCCCAAGGAGAATATCTTGGAATCCTTGTAAAGTATATCTCACCACTATCATAATACATCAATCTCCTTATCTTATGTATCTTCTTAGATACAACTATTTTTCCACAATAATCAAAAAAAATTGCACATTATTTCCTCATAACACCTTCTTTCTTTAGTCCAAAATACGTACTAGCACTCCACAATGGATGTATCTACCTCTAAATAAATGTCATGAATTCTAGTTATATGGGAAGGTAATTTATCAAAATTCCAAATTCATGACACATCAAACATGTATTACATGACAGGGTGTCATAGAAGGAGAACTAATTTGTAAGACTCTATCTTGACCTTCTCTATAATCTCAAACAAACTAACAAACTGCATCACCTGATCTCCCTAATTCCATGGACGTCAATGACCCAACCAAAATGATACCTATAACAATATTTGATCCCCTATTTCAAGATATATGTTTTATCACCTATTATTATTATCCAATGAGTTTATAATCAATTTATCCCTCTCAATAGCCTCTTTAACCAATCTTATCCTGAAAACTGCTAATTCACCCACCTCTAATAATAATAGGGATGAGTGGAATGGATAACCATAAAAATAAACAATGGTATGAATCTATATAAAATCCTAAAAACTATTATTGTATATAAACTTGACTAATTATATATGGATATCCAATACTCTATCAAAATCTAACATACATACCAAGAGCATATCATCTTGAAAATGGATCACCCTCTCAAACTACTAATTTATCTCTTATGATATGTTATACTCTTCTATTATTAATATCCTAATGATCTCATCAATATATATGAGAAATGGGATGTAAAATGGTTATCCTGGTCTAATATAATTATCATAGGCACTACTTAAATCCATACTATTTCCCACACAAGAATCTTTCCCAAATCATATAATGTTTGGGTCTCTTAAGTATGCAAGATATAAATAACCGTAGTAAATGAATATACCATGACATATATTGTATTAAGACCCCTTGTAATACTTGGGAGACTTATTAAAAATTTCATGGTCACCTCATCAAACTTTCACACTAGCACTAGAAGGGGATGAAGTAACCTTCCCAATCACTAATCTTCTTATATTATCATCTAACAAGTTATGGAATGTGCTAAAAAAATTGATATACACTTCCTTATACTAAGACATAAAAATTAGCACCTAATATCATGGTACATATTATTCATCCAAAGTTTTACCACCCAATGTGAGGTGTGGGATTCTAACTTTAACTCCTCCCTCATAAATATAGGAAAAACCACCCTATCAGGGATATAAAACACCATATCCACATCCTAAGACTATATTGGGACTAGTTAATCTCCCATGAGAAGTTATTAGATCCTAATATAATCTTAATAATACTCTATACCAACCACTACATAATCCACAATCAAGGAATAAATAGTTAAGGGGTAAAATCTCAAGACCACCTACCCCACTCTCATGTCAAGACACCACTCACTAAATGATTTCATCAACTTCCACTCCTTACAAGATTCTAAAAACTTCTGGTCCTATGTATTTTTATTTAAATAATATACCAAATATTTCCCTTACTAAGGAATAAGAAATCTGAAAATTAAATTTATATAGGTACTCAACACAATTCTTTTGTCATAGGTTTATATACCTCTTGGAGAATACATATCACAAGATCTTGTTATCAGTGTAGATGATAAACCACTCATTGAATAGGTAATATAGCCAATACTTTAGGTCATGGACCATGATCACTAACTCTAAATAATGGGTGGGGTAGTTTAACTTGTAATTTTATGGTTTATGAGACACATAAGTGATTATTTGATCTCCATATAGAAGAAAATATATAAAAATGATGATATAGGAATTATAATATATAGTATAACACTTACTTGGGAATGACATAATAAGAGTTAAATAAAATGTAAATAATTACCTAAACTCTTGAATGGAAACCTCTCACTAATCTATATACTCAAACCTCACACCCTTCTTGTTATTTCATGTCATAGGCATTCCCATTCATGAAAACTCTTGAATGAACCATCTGTAATTGTCAAATGGGAAAAAAACTCTTAATATCAAAAACATCCCCAGTAGTTTCCAAAGATTTCACTACCTATAAATTATATATATAAATATAAATTAACACATGAAATAGAAATTTCTAAATTAATATCACTTACATAATCCAAAAATGATTCTATAAGTACTTAGTATAAAGCTAATGTGCACAAAAAATAATTAGTATGATATACTTGTGCTTGACATGAAACTACCAAAACCATGATTGTACCAAAATATCTTCAATAAAATCCATGATATAGGATTCAAAGTAGTGGTGGAAAATATGATTCATGAGATACATGAATTCCAGTGATGTATTTGTAACATCAAATGAAATAAAAAGATACTCATATATCACAGACCTACTTTGAAACACCATCTTTTGAATATCATCCACCCTAAACTAAAACATATAATATCTTTATTTTCAATAAATATTATAGAACCATGGAACTCAATATAAATAATCAATCATATCATTTATTTGAGGTAATGGATGTATATTTTTCATAATAACATGGTTCATCTTTCAGTAATCTACACACAATCTCAATCTAGAACAACCTTCTTAGAAAACAAATAAACACCGCGTATGGGGGAACTTTTATGGATAAAACCTTTCACCTCCTTTATATTGCACCTTCAACTCTCTCATCTCATCTAGTTCCATATGATAAGAGAGAATTGATATACGCTCCACACCTGACATAATATTGATCATAAATTAGATCTCCCTATTAAGAGATAAACATGATAAATCATCGATAAACATATATTGAATGTAACACCCCTATATTTTAAAATATATTCCTCTTTAAATAAATTTTATTTCTTTTATATCTTTTATTAGATAAAACACCTAGTTTAAACGAACTGCAAAATATAATCCAAATGTTATTATTAAATGTGGAAATTATCATCTAGTCATTAAATTATTGATTATAAATTGGAATAATTAAATTATGAAAATTATATGGTTTACACATGTATAAAATAAATTCATTGGTCATAAATTTATTATAAATGAAAATAAAAATCATTTCAAAGTAAAAGAAATGTTTTTCTAAAAAAATATTTTTATTCATGTAATGATTTTTTATCTTAATAAATTAAATTAATAACTATTTATAAATGAATTTAAGTAAATTTATAAATTATATATGCAATAAAATGTTTTTTTATTCATATATTATTTTCTAAATCTTGGGATAAGAATAAATCTAGTTTTATTCTTAAAAATGTATTTTTCTAAAAAGCAGCTCGGTCATGTTTTACAACTTTATTTTAAAATTATTTTTTTTTCACGTTTAGAAAATTTATTTGAAAAAAATGAACTTAATTATTTAAATCATAATTTCAAAATTATCATTGAATGAATATTTTATAATTTTTGGAAAATATTTTTTTTAAAAAATTGTTAAAAATACTATTTTTTATTGAAAACTTCCTTTTCGGTTAAGAATTTAAAAAGTTGAATTTTGGTTTGAAATTATTTAAAAATTAAATTAGTTTAATTATATTATTATTAATCTAATTTATTTTATTTTAATCAATTTTATTTTCAATTTTTATATAAAAACATTTTATACTTAACAAAACATTTTCTTTGGAAAACTGCATGTTCATCATGCTTGTGAGTTTAATTTTAAATTAAATTATACCAATTTTTTGAATTGAATTTTATCAAATAGATAATAAACTTTTTATAATAATAATTAATATTATTTAATAAGTTTAACTTAATTGTTTTCATAATAAATAGTAAATGTAGTGAAAATTAATTATCGCAGTTATGGTTAACATAGGGTTTTGCGCGTTATATGTACCTATGTTAAAATTAATTTTACACACACATAAAACTTTTATTTTGATAATTTATATTTCATATATATAATTATTCATTCTAAATTATATAATAATTCTCAATTATTTTTAGGATTAAAGGACAAATCACTTTGGTAAATAAAAAAAATAGTTACCAAGGTGAAAACTAAAATGGAAAATGTCAGTAAACTTAGAGGATAAACGAATAAAATGTTTAAAACGTGTTTATTTTTTTATTGTAGGTGTGGATCAAACTTAAATTCTGTATATTAAATTATTTATTGATTTTTGAGGCACTTGGGTTGAGATTGACTTCCCATTATTGAATAGTTTTAGGTATTTACAAAAAAATCCATTCCTCAATTATAAAAGGAAACTCACTCCCCTGACATATTCACACCTATTAAGACATTTATTTCAAAAAAAACCTACCAAAATATCTCCCCAGAATCCATAGAAACATTCTAGATCTTATTTTTATCCCAAATTACCTACCCTAGGGTCCTCAATAAGAGATTCAATGGATGTTTTTCTAAGCAAAGGTAATTGTCTTCACTAAACTCTTTCCTTTCTACTTCTTCTATTACCAACTCCATTAATGTATTAATAATTAAAATATAATAACACCAGTATATAAAATATACTGATATGTTATTATGTTTATTTCATAACTTATATCCATCTCATCTCCCATCAAATGGAAAATTAAACCATCGGACTACCGCCTCGCGAACCAGGGTAATTTATTTTTCATCCCCACCTCTCACGACTTGATGTAATGATGTATTTTATATATATATATAATTTATGATTTAAATATACTTATATAATTATAATATCATATCTACCTTCTAACCTTCCAATCCTTTGGAAAACGATAACATTTCTCATGTGTACGTGTGGACTACCGCCTCCACGAAATGATGTGATTCTTTTTTCATTTTATTTCCTCATGGATTGTAATAAAGATAAATTTAATAAAAATATATTATTTATATAATATAATAATTATTATTTAAATTTTAATTATTATTTACCATTATTTTGTTTCCTTCATTGAAGAAATGAAAACATCGTTCATGCATATATATGGCCTACCATCTCTATGAACTGTGTAATTCATTTTTCAAAATATAATTTGACTGATCAATCTAAATATGTATATAATGAATATATAATATATTTAAATAATAATTAAAATTATAAATATAATTTAACCATGATTAAAGTACAAGGTTTGATACTACCAGACCAAAAAAATGAAAAACGAAGCAATTATTACCGTAAATAAGGATTTTAACAAAGAATTGTTACTAAATAAGTGATAAAATAATATAAGTAAATAATATATGGTATGATATATATTATTATGGTTTTATAATATATTTATAACATAAATATATTTGTTATCAAATACTCTCAAACATGCATGAAATAATTTGGACCTGAGGTAAGGGATTCTATCTCAACTATTCTTCATTAAGTGTATTTAATTATTATGCACCTAATATATTTTATATGGTTTATATACTTCTATTTTACATATTATATCATGAATAATTAATAATTTATATTATTTTAGGTTTCATTTCAAATTATTTCATCCAAGGGGATTTGACTTGAAAATTACCATGTGGAAAGTTTTTCATAACACAATTTTATTTTATTAGATCATGTCACTTATTCATTGATTATATTATGTCAATATTCTATTAAAAATGGATTTTTTTTATTTATATTATATTTAAACTTTTTTTATTTATATTTGATACACATAATCACTTCATTGATTAGTTCTCAATTCAATGTTATGATCAATGTAAAGGTTCTTTATCTCAAATTATCTTCTGTGGGGCGTATGTTATGTTATAAACCTATCTTATTTTATGAGGTGTATCTACTACCCATTTTATATGATACAACATGATTAAATTTATATTCATTTTATTTAAAGACTCATTTGAATTTATTTATTTCATGGGTATTATGATTCAAAAGATACCAATTATTTCACAATGTCATCATTATTCAAGAGTGTTTATGTTCAAGTATCCATTTGGGTAATTATTTGAAATTTAAATCATTAAAAAAAATTATTTTATTCAAATATAGTTATTTTTTAAAATTATATTTTTTCAATAATTTTCCTCTTTTAAGTACTCAAAATATCAAAAAAATAAGAAAACAAACTTTATTTCTTCTTTAGTTGTGAATATTTTATTCCATGTACATGTTTTCTAAAAAAAATTCAGGAATGGTTATAATATTCTTCTATTATTTATTAAATAAATTTATACCCATGCTTAACTTTTTAAAAAATGTTTTAAATTGAAATTTTTTTTCATTTTCCTAACAAGTTAATTTTTTAATCTTTATAGAAAATGATACATCAATATTTTTTAGCATATTCAGAATGAATTTAATTCATCACCATCATGACTACTCATTACTATGATATTTCCTTTAAAATTTTCCAGGATTATTTTTAAATAAATATTTTTTATAATATTATAGAAATTTTTAGTTTTTAAAAGTTATTTTAAATTTGATTAGTTTATTTTTCTCAAGAATGTTTTTAATAACATTTTATGGTATTTATATTCATCAATAACAACAATCCTTATTTTATATATACTCAATTGGGGATATGTTATAATGATACCATCCTTATTATTCCTCTATATGGTTTATAATTAGTTTGACTGGGGATGTACTATTTTGATACCATTCACTATATTACTATGTATGGTTTATGATTATGTTTATTGATTGGGGAAATTATTAACGTTTCATGCACTAATTTTGTGATATGAATGCTTACATTGATTATGATTCACCCCTTTTATACGAGGAATATATTGGACTTAGAAAGTGACTCATGGGGCACGCTATATCCCTTTGATTCATAAATAGGTCTCATGAGACAAACTAGCATGGGTATTTGGATGAGGCCTTACCCATTTATATAATATGTATTTTCAAAAGATCTTGAAAATATGTTTATGATGTCTAAAATTAGGAATTAATTAATTATGAGATTATTTATTGATTTCCATGTGATTATTTGATTAGTTACAATATCCATGGATAAGTTTAAATATGATGTGATTATTTGTATAAAATTATTTTATCATTATTTATTTTTATAATTTTATTCTTCATGTTTAAGTTATCGATTGAATTCCATGTGTTTTTTGTTATTTACCAGGACATTTTGATTGTGAATTGTATATTCATAATAGATTCCAATGTATTCATACCCATACTAAGAAATTGAGGTCACCCATTTCTTATCCTACCTTTTATTAGGATTCTAGAAATTGTATTATTATTCATTTATAGGAATATCCAAAATTTAATAATGGTGTTCTCAAATAAAATACAATGTTTTATTTTAATTTTAAAATATAATGTGAATTTCAAGTATGTATTTCTTTTTTCCAGTTTGCTAAACTATTATATCCTCTGGTATGTGATTTATTATATCTAGTACCAATGTAATAAAGTAAACACCGACTATATGATACTAGGTTCAGGTATTTATAGTTGGTATTGGATAAATTTTATTAGAAACCTTTGGAACTAGATTTAGGAAAACATAGATTATAGAACATATCCCAATGGCTGGATTTGAGGATAAGTCTAATTATTGGATAACATCCTAAAGTATTCATATGGTATATATTATGTGGTTTTAATATAAATACATCCCATCCTGGATACTAAAAGTATATGTGGATCTATAGTAGTTTTACCTAGGGGTAATATCTCTTAAAAGGTCATATTTGGATATTCTTCAATCATCGCATGAGGCATGACAATGAACCATATTATACACCAAGTTTGACATTATTCTGGGATAGAGGAAAATACCATAAATCATAAATCTCATAATAATACTTAAAAAACATAAAACCATAAACATACATCCTATAAAATTAATCCCACTACTTATAAGCTTGAATGTCCACTATACAGGTGCTTTCTAGACACATGCATATCTTCCAATATGAGTTTTAACATTCTTATATCAAACTTATCAATCCCCAAGTAAATAAATAAAAAAACAGGGTTCTGATTCTATTTTTTTAATTACCTAGATATAATCATTGGGTTCATATTAAAGCACTACATAGACTTAAGTGTGCCTCCCCATATGAAAAATTTATTTGACTAAATCTTATGGGTTGAACCATACAATAAGGAAGCTATTCCATCGATATCAAGTAACCATCAATAACATAAATATTATAAGTAGTTATAGATAATAAACTAATTAATTGAAATCATAGTGGTGTGCCATCCAAATTAACAACATCATTTTCTATAATATAATATTTCATAGGAGATATACATCTAGTAAAAAGATGATCTACGTAGGTAGAAAATAAATATTCATAATAATAAAAAAAATATATAATATATACACACAACCAAAAAAGTTATACTAGAGTATGTATTGTTATTAGCTTCATCTATACCCCACTCTACCTAATCAAGGGCCCAATATTGGTCCCTTTCCTTTGGAAATATCACTAAAAAATAATAATACACATGCACTATGATTCCCGTGTACAGTGTGAGTAATAAAACCTAATAGGACTCTTCTAATGAATCTTTATCATAAATATATTATATATATGTGAGTTGATGACTGATTTAAAAGTAACTTTTTTATTTATAAAACATTTTAAGGGGAAAAATTGAGAAATCGCACAGTATAACCAAATAATTAACAAAAAGAGACTGTAGAATAATAAAAGGAATGTTTAAGATGCCTCAAATCATTATCGCTAAACAATTTACAAGGGATATTAGCTACTTGATCACCTGGATCATCCTTTATGAGGTCTTCAAAATGATCTTTCAGATAATCCCATGATTTTATGTATTCCACTTTGTTGATCTTCCCCTCGTTGAAGCCTATTATTAGGATATGATCTTGCTTGTCAGTCTAAGCACATTGCTTGCTATTAGTGTCCATTTTGAGTGTTCTTCCCACCATTTTATCATCACCCTCCTGTGTGTCCTTAATCGTGAGAAATTCCTCCAACATTTCTTCACTAAAGTTCATTAACAGCTCCAGATTATTCTCTATGCCCATAACTTCCTCTTTTTATTGACAATTAATGATTTATATGAAAGGAACTGCCTCAATGACAACAGCAATCACCCGGTCATGGGAATCCAAAACCTTGGGATCATCTGCACTCGCCTTGTCTTTCGTCAATTTCAAATATCTACTCTCTATTGGAAGGGAAAAATAGGAATAATCTTCTTGAACCTTCTTGCTACCTTTTTTACCCTTCCACCTCCTTTGATTAAGACGATCTTAACCATGAATATCATCATTACTGTCTCCCAAGAGTTGGAAATATTGGTCATCGTTGGATACCTCTCTGATTTCACCTTCTGCCTCATTCGAATCATTCGGACCGGCTGCTTCCACCTCTTGTTCTGTCCTGTCAGGATCCTGACTCTTAAAGAGGTTTTTAAGCTTTAGGACTAGAGAGTCCCTTATCAAACTTACCCCCTGACTGCATTTGAATCATTTGTAATCCTCTCATGTTATTGGGATCCAAATCTTTCTAAGGATCCTTGAGTTTATGAACTTATGAAAAATAAATAAATAACAAGAAATTTTGAACCCTTGTTGGGTAATTTTGCACATACTAGGACTCTGTGAAACCATGACATCCTTAATGTAGTAAATGTTGGATGGAGGAAGTCATTGAGTATCAACACCATCTCAAATATCACAAAAAGTGATATTGTTGGGGAATACGATATTTGAACCCTCATACATGAAAAATTATTCCCTTGGGGTAAGGTCTTGTATCTAGGTTTTGTATCTATTTATCTCATGCAAAGTGTTATGTGGAGAGCATAACATACCCAGTCTCTTGGGTAAGCTAAACCAACACCTCCTCAGGGTTTAGGTCACATGGATGGTTAATTCATAAAAAAATAATCATAAGAAATAGTTTTACGAGTAAATAATAGACCCAACCTATCATTTGATCCAAACCAGCATCCTCATTAGAGGTAATTTCCCATCTCTAGATACTTAAAAACACAAAAAAAATATTTATCATAGTCACAAAAACCAAAACCCAAACCACTATGGTCAATTCAATCTATTAAATTTCATCCCATATCAAAATCCCCAAGATAATGACCGTTTTTACATACCTTAACTCATCTAAAATAATCCCCATCAAACTATCCATTCCCACTCCATAGCAACTTTACATTTTATGGAGGAAAACATGCATACCCATAAACTATGCAATAAGGTCACCCAAACCATAACATGGATATTAATTTAATTATTTCTAATAATACTATAAAGAAACCCCTATACCAAGACACCATAACCACTAGGGGTCATTATACCCATCTACCACACCCATATCTATATTCTTAAGGATCAATTCCATTAACTCAAACCCATCCAATCACTTAAATACCTTATGAAAAATAACATTGTGAATACACACTCAAATCTATGCATAACCGCCCATATAATCATATATGAATTCTAAAACATGGTAAGGAAATCCAGCCTCAAACTTTAGGGATTTGAATCACTAATAAATTATATTTGATCCAACCCCAATCCCCATAATACCTTAATTTATACATAAACCATTAGAGTTAGGAATTTGAGATGGATGATGGTGAAATAATAAAAAAAAACTAGCACTAAAATAAATAATATATCTATATTTACAAAAACATAACCAATATAACTAGAAAGGATTTGTTCATGTAAGAATAAATGGTATAGAATATCTTAAAATCCAAGGAGAACCCCAAAATCAAGTTCTATTCATGTGGGAGTCAATGGAGAAAGAAGAAAATAGATAAAAGTGAAAATTATATAAAATCCCTTAAAACCTAGTAAGTAGACAACCATGTATCTTTTGGGACTATACCAGGTACCCAATGCTTCACTGGACACCAGGTATACTCTCATCAATTTGATTGTGGGTCTCTGAACTCTATATTGATTATGTCTAGTTCACTAGGTACCCAGGGACTTGGTATTGAGTACATGGTTCCCTCATACATCATATTTACCATGGTACCTCGATACCCATCTCTGAACCAATATCAAACCATGATATAAGATAAAAACCCTAAATTTTCCAAGTATAAATAATTTAAAAGAAAAAACCATCCATGAATTCATTATTAAAATGTGAGGGTCCAAATATTAATGCATGATCTGAAAGAAAAAGAAAGATATAATTGAAATTAAAATCAAATGAATTAAATTTTATAATATGATAAAATATTTTTATGTGGTATAATATACAATATAAAAAGGAATATAGGTGCATAATATAAATAATTTCTCAAAGAAAGGAAATTGAGATGAAAAATCCTTTAAAATTTAATAACTTGTAAAGTATGAAAAGATAAAAGAGATTTTATTAAATTGAAATTAAAATGTCAAAAAAAATATTTAAAAATATTTATATATATAAGAGTTGAAAATACATGATAAAATAAAATATATACACTAAATTTAAATTTTAAATATTAAGCTTTTAAATTTAGAAAATGATAAGGAAGAATTTTTTTTAGTAATTTATTTAATTTTAAAATGGATATAAAATAAAAGGTGATAGTAATATGGAATATAAAAAAATTATCCATAATATAGGTTATTTAATAAATTTTAAATAAAGGATATATAAAATTTATCAATTAAGATATACAATAGATAAGTAATCTCAATCACAAGAGAAATGATTGAGAAAATGAATACTTATGAAGATAGAATTCTATGTATTAACCATAAAATTAATTAAGAGAAGAATATATCAGTACATAAATATTAAAAAATTACCATAAGATAATAAATATAATATTTTAGATTTAATTTATATATAAATCATTCAATGTAATATTTTATGTAGAATCTCTAAAATAAGAGGAGATATCAAATCAAAACCCCTTATAAAAAAATGTAAGATATGAATGAAGAATCAATGAGGGATATAAAGATATAAGTAATAAACCAAAAATAAAGAAAATAAAATATTTAATAAACTAAATACATTTTATATTATTCATATAAGGGATCATTTTCAATAATAAATGATAGATGAAAAAGAATGAGGAATCCGTATTGTAGTTTATATTATTCCTTGCATGTTTTGACATACCAATCTCATCCATAGTTCCTTATTCATAATTAAATCATCTCTATAATATTCAAGAGGCTATAATCATAATTATATAATGATTTATGATGTTCCATTTTCAATTCATTGATGTTTCGGGTATGGTTTACAAAGATAAAATCCATTATACTCTTGTTTCTGTAATTTTAAAAAACATAAGGTTTTATTTAAAAAAAATAAAACATTATATATTATCACTCTAGAGCTATAAAAAATTTAGTACTATATTAATATCATTAATTAATATTAATTATGTTTTCCTAACAATCCGTGATAAAAAAATTATAGCACCGTCTATATGGGTGGTTAAACTAACCCAAAGATGATAATGTTATCGTAAATAGATGAGTATGAATATAAAGTGATTGTAAAATTATAAAACAAAATATATAATAAAAATTATATTATATATATGATATAATTTATTAATAAAATACCAAAATAAATAGTATATGAATATAAATGAAAATGGTAGATAAGAATATTTTTCTTTCAAAGAAGAAATCATATATTCTATTGGATGTCTTCTTAGTTTTCATGGATTTGGGGTTTCCCATTATGAATAGAACATAAAAAAAATTATAAGGTATGAAATGGATATATAATATGGGAATATTTTATCAAGGAATCAAAATTTTAGGTGTGGTTTGCAAGGGTTGGTGGTGGGGTCCTTTAATAGTTGAGTTTGAGTGGCATTTCCATAAATACTCATTCCTTAATATATAAGGAATGTAATTTCTCAAGTAAAATGAAAAAAATAGACTTGTTATAAGGATGGATTTTGAATTACCCCAAATAAATAATAATTTATTAGTTTTATTGATCTTTTATGACATTAGTACTTATTTTTACCATTTTACCTTGTTTAACTCTTTACCATAGTAACTCTCTTATCACATTGTTTACATATTTTTTTCTAAAAAATGAACTTGACCTTATTAAAAAAATTAAAATAATAATTATAAATATTGAATTCATATTATTGAATTTAACTTCTAAAATTGATTAACAACAATTTTAAAATTAAAATGCATAGCGAATAAAAATATTTTAAAAAATATTTATTTTATATATTAATTGATTTTTTTCTTATTTCTTGATAATAAATAATCATTCTATAATTTTTAATAATTTTTTTTAAATATAAAAAAAATAAATTTAATTTAATTTAATCCACTAAATATAATATATATATCTTCTAAATAAATGCATATGATATATAATAAAACAATATGTTTAAATAAAACGTATTTTTGTCCATGAATAATAAAATTTTAATTCAATGTAAAAATCATTAGTATCCCTGGAGGGCGCCTCATTATCTAGGACTTCTCTTAGGATCTTGGCTCAGTATTTTCCTCCTCCTAGGTTTTCCTCTCTCCTCAACGATTATTGGTTCTTCTAATTCGATTTCTCTCTCTCTCTCTAGTTCTATATCTCCTCTCCCTAACTCCATGAAATCCTTTCTCTGAATGTCATTCTGTGCTTTGGCCTCGAGTTCCACCACTCCTCTCTAAGTTGAATCAAGATTGATGGGCACACCGAGACTTTACGAGATAGATTTGTAGGTTTAGGGTCCTCTTGTAATTTCTTTTCTTCCTCATCTAGGGTTTCAGTCCTGGGTCCCTTTTAGAGTTTCATAATCTCACAGTTACGATCTTTAGTTGTCATTCACATTTATTTTTATTTTTTTTTCTGGTTCCTATTAGGGTTCCAACCCCTTTCCTTTTTCCTCGCTCTCGGTGGTTTATGGTGTTTTCTGTTGGGGGTCTTCAATGATGTTCTATTATATTCCCCTTTTTTCTTGTTCGATGAGTGTTGATTGGAGATGTGGTGATGAAATAGGGTGGAGTTTGTGTTGTGTTGAGGATGACTGTTGAGAATGTTTAACGAAGACAAGATGGAATCTGGTCAGGTTCTTCCTCAATTTGGATTCTTTTATAGATTTTTTTTAATGTGTTCTTCTTGGAGGAGTTTTGGGAGTATCGTCTCACGGTGTTGGAGGGTTTCGGTGGATTCTGACTAGAGTTCGCCGATGGTTTTGTGGCTTGGGTATGGTGATGATGGTCCATCATTGTGTCTATTTAATGAGGTTGATTCCAAGGTTTGATTTTTTTAGGATTTGATTTTGGTGTTCGTGTATCATTGGCTCGGGGTTTCCCCAGTTGGTGATGATGTTGGTTTTTCTATGGTGACGAAAATGGAATTGATGTTCATTATCATTGATGTTGTGATCATGGTTTGGAATGTTTGCTGGTAATGGGATGATAATGACATATTCCTAGTTGACTCGACGTGTTTTAGGGTGGTTCGGGCGACTCTTAGGATTTACGGTATTTTATTAGATTTGATCTTGTTTTTTGAATTTTGAATTTTGAATTTCCTCTCACTATTTTGTGTGATATTTTGAACTATTGGATGTTTGAAAATATGTTCAGTTTCCACTTTATTCATGAATGTAGTTTTATTAAATAATTAAAAAATGATTTATTGGATTCATTATAATTCCTTAATTATTTCTATGATTTTATTTATTTATTTTTATGTCAAATAAATTATTCATAATTCAAATATATAAATATATATTTCATATCAATATAAACTTTATGAATATAAAATACATACCAGTAATTCCAATTTGGTAATATTTTTACTAGTATTTTAGTTAAGTAACAACTAAATTACCCCAATTAAAATATATTAATTCATTCCTTCTAACTTCTTAAGTCACACATCGTATTACTTTAATTTTCATTTAGGAATTTATAAAAAATCCCTTAGTTCATAATAATTTTCCCCATTGTATCGTTATTTCATTTAATGGTGATACTCAAGCTTGAAAATGATCTATAATATTTCTTAATTTTAAAATATTATTCTTTACTATTTATTACCCTATTTTATTTTATACACTTTTAAGTGATTTAATCATTAATGGTATGTAATACATGATTTATTAATATTTTTTTACAGTATTCTATTATAAATGAATAAAGTCTTTCTTATTTTATGTGTATCATGTATGATTTATTTTCCAAATAAGTTTCTATTATAAAAAAACATCTAAATTAGGGAAATTAAATGAATTCTTAAATCTGGGATGTTACTTTCTTCTCCTCTTACAAATATCACCCTCTAAATTTTAAATTTTCTCACCCTAGTGAAAAAAATGTGAGGGTATCCTTAAAATAGGTATGATTATTGATATATATTTTATTGAGATTTAAAACTCAGTGTCTATGGTATAACTCATAAAGTATTTATTTCCGTCATAGTAGGAATACATTTGTATTTTCATTTTTCCCGCCCCCTCTTTTTCTATGAATTATTATTTTGAAGGTGATAAGATTTATACCTTTGAATGAAGCTATAGATAAATACCTTTCACCACTTCATTTTCATGATCCTATTTTCAATCAAATTACTAAAATAAAAAAGGTTGTTGTGATTCAATATAGTATCCTATAAAATCATAGTAAACCAGCATATTAATATTAAAAACTAATACTAAGATGTTTTATCATATGAAGACTTAATTAAAACCTATGAAACTTTTATATAAACTATTACACTATTTTTTCAATTTATGAATCCATTATTTCAACCTAGGTTTATATATGTTTTATCATTATGTTCTATAGAACCTAATATCCAAAAATAATGAAACCATACTCTGATAGAAATTTAATCACCCAAGACTCATACTTTTCGATCTTATGCTATAAATAAATAATTTATAGTTATAATATAATACAAAATAATATTACCTAAAAATGCATACATCATTTTACATGATTTCACATATCATCTCATTATTAAAACACTCTCTATAGACCCCAAGGTTTATTATCTTTGAATATTAGTTATAAGTTCATGTTATTTATCACTATAACTTCTACATATTTCTAAAAAACCCTCCACACAAGAATCGCACCCAGAAATATCAATACATAAATATTACTGCTGAAAAGGGTAAATAATGACCCATGTCCCAATTATAATGATACAAGATCTTAGATTGTCCTTTTGGATGGTTTTAGACTCATTTTAACTTTTAGTATTGATAGAGGGTTCCTTTTTTCTATTTAATTTTAAATTAAATTTGGGTTTCATTTGATGATTTTTTTACTATTTTTCGATGTGGTTTGAGACTTAGTAAAATATTTAGGAGCTCAGGTAGGCCTTAGGGATGTTCCACTTATATTTTAAAACTGAAAGTGATAATGTGCACTTGGTGATCCTGGTTTAGGAGGGGGTGACCACACTCTCATGATGTGGAAAATAAATTAGGTTTTTAAAGATGATTTATAGTTTGGGGTATAACCTGTATGATCTTTCAAGGAGTGTTGAAGGTTTATAGTATAAATTTTTAATGTATTTTATAAAACAAAACTAAAATAGGTAGTATTTTAATGATGTTTCAAAATAAAACAACTTAATAAAATAGTTTAATAGTTTAAAAATAGAAGATGTTTTGAGAAATATTTTAGTATAAGATCATTAGATCACTTTCAATGTGAGCAATTTATTTCTGCATACTTTCAAACATCCCACATACAAAAGAAATTGTGTCTTTTGGAATAAAATTAATATTTTTTCTTAATTCATAAACTAAAATATCTTGAGAATTTATTGATATATAATCATCACCACTAATTTTTGTTTATTATTGTGAATATATTTGACAATAATCAACACATATCTCTTCATTAACAAATTTTCTTGATTATTTTGAGGTAAACCGATTGTCCTTTTCTTTGGAGGAAATTTAAACCACCTTCTATTCTTCATCAAGAAAATATCTCTATTATTAAATGTTATTCTTGGAAGAAGTTATTATTTATATAAAAAATATATATTTCACACCTTCTTATTCAATTTATTTTTCCTTTTCATCAAGGTATTGTAATTGATTTAATTTTGATCTGAGACAAAATATTATTCACCAAAACTGAACTTTATTATTAATATAGGCTAGATACTCAAATATTAAAAAGAGAAAAACCTAGTGTAGAGAATCCATTAGAAATGAAACTATATTTGATACTAATTATTAGGAAAACTTTGTATTTATTCAACATTAATATGGGGTTAATTAGTGTTGGTTCAATTTTATCCAATTTGAACTTTTTTAACATTTTCTTCTTAGACTAGTTAAGACCGTGATCCTCTAATTATATTACCTTTACTCCATTTTTTATCACACATAGAAAGTGGAAAGTATATTTGAAAGGTTCTCCTTTAAATAAGAAAGGCTAATCCTTAGTTTAATTGAGAAATAATCAATGATCACACAACCCACTGGAAATAATCATGTGGGCTAAAAACAAGTAGGGTATAACCTCAAAACATATGTTTCATTATAGTCTCGTAGATAGTGATTTGGTATAAATTTTTTCATAGGCACCTCTAGTACCTTATGATGATTATTAGTGTGTTTTCTGGGTCTTATCCTTCCTCTCTTTATTTCATAGTATGATGAAAGTAATACTTATTCTTTTTTATATAAAATTGTGCACATAATATTCACATTAGAAAGTTTGAGTGTTGGTCCTAGTGTATTTGAATTACACTGGATTTTCTTCTCTTAATACCTTATTATTATTTCTTCTTCAGTGAAATATAGGCAACATTGGATATATTCTACACTCTTAAACTCTTTAGGATGTATATGAATGACTTAATTCATGTCTCTCTATTCTTCTTTGATACTAGAAAAACATTCTCTTTGGTTTCTATATCAAAACTTCAACTACATTTTTCTTCAAAAATATGAAATATATAGACATAATAATAATAATAATCACATCATAGGTTATCTTATCCTCTCTATATTCTTCAATATGATATTTAAAAACAATGTAAAAACATTATTTCAATTACTAAGTATAATAATAATTCAAATCAGCATAGATCATATACCTCTTCTGTCGACTAAATCTATAATTATTGGCCTCATTTTCTTCACATAAAAACCATATCATATTTAATTTTTCTATAACTACATGAACATGAAATAACTTCAGTGATCTTCTCCTTTCTGTATTTCTTACATGTTTAAATTCACAATACAGCATGAAATTAAACATTCAAACTCTTTTAGACTAATCCATAAATTTCGACATTTTATCTTCAATACATAATGAGATTAGATTAATTTAGATCATGGAAAATATATACACCTAGATAGTAATTTTTTGTTTATTTTTTTATTAAACATAATAATAATAAAAAGAAAAATAAGTCAACAATAGTGGGTGAAAGGGGTTGGATCCAACGTTGAATAGACATATTCTTCATTATTCTCAGGTTTTTAACTAATAATGGCTTGAATATTATTCTTTAATTTTTCTCTTATATATAAATTGTGGTTATGAACATACAAAAGATAAATCTCCCTTCATAAAAATAGATCCACCTCTTTTACAGTGAAGAGTAAATGAAAACACCCAATCAAGGCATTCACTATCTCAACACCTAGATCCATCATACGTTGTTTATCCATCAATCAACAGGGCACCACTGGTATGCTCTTTGAACTAAAATAGGGAGTTATAGAATATTTGATAAATTTAAGGATGCATTCACTCATTGGAGAGAGTAGTTAAATACCATCAATATGCTTCTCCCCAATTTGATACTACTTTAAAGATGGAATTTAGATTATAAATAAAGAACATGGTGCATATGTGATCACCCCTAGGGTCCCAGTACTTGGGTTAGTTATCCATGATTTGGAGTTTAATAGATCACATTATTCCTTGGATAATGGGTAAGAACATGAATAATTGGGGGAGAAAATAATAACACAACATAATTAACAAAAACACAGTGAGATTAGAATTTCGGAAAAGAAATTGTAGAAAAAGAATTATAAATAGGGTCGGTCAATTCCCAATATCCCCTACTAGAGAGGGTGAAAGATATTTATAGATTAAGTGAGGAAACATCTTATTCCCCCTCATATTCAATGTCAAGGTAAGCATTGGATGGATTCCACGTGTCCATCTTCGAAAGTTGAGGTCAATTATGCCTGGAGAATCTCTATTTCATTATTACACATTCATTTAGATTTGTTCCAATGGTTTGTGGTGGAATATTCACAAGATGAAAATTAGGTATGGAGAGAGATTGAGAACCGGGCTTGGAATTTGGATTCCATCAGTCCTTGGAATTTTAATTTGGGACTGGATGATAGAACTTCTGGGAGGCTGTCAGGTTTGCAGTAGAGGGTGCATCTGACAGCAATATATTCTCTAGCAATGGTGATGTGACAAGGCTTCATCGGTTCAAATTCATCTGTGGTGGCATGGTTTTATCCAACAATAGTGGTAGGATATGGAGATCAATGTTTGGGTGCTACTCCTCTGGTCCTCACAGGTGAGGGAGACACTTGGTGGTTTAGGAATCTTGGCCTAAACGGGGTCATGGTGAAGTGGGTTTGGGTATAGAGTAAAAGAAGTGGAAATGCATGGCATGGTAGAGGTGGCTTTATGGGTGAAACACATAGTAAAATGGGAAAATACTATGGTAAGTAGGTAATAGTTGGTGAAATGTCTATGATATGGTGACCTAAGAGGGGGCTCATGGTAGGTATTCCTACCCTGAGAGTTGTGGCATGGTCAATAGATTTTGCACATGCAGTCAGATATTTTTACCTTAGCGGTATTTTTTAATACACATGGACAGTTGATGGTATGCATGGTAGGTAGACTTACCATGAGACTATGGTGCGGTAAGGTGGGAAGGTGATCATGATATATGTGTATGGGAAGCATTGTGACTATGGCCCGATCACTTCCAACCTTTATAAATATTCAACCTACAGAACAAAAGTATTCACAATTTTTCTTAATTCAATATTTAATTCACTCTATAATTCAGTATGATACAATTCATTTCCTAGAATGGCTTCAAAATTTTTATCAAAATGTGAATGTATCAATAAAATTTAGTAATTGGTCACTAAAAATTAAATTCCAAATTCTCAAAAGTCACAAAAATTATTCTTTTAACTAGTATTTGAATTAAAATTATGGGTATTTTCAATGAATAAAATATAAAAATATGGAAATTTCTAGCTCACATCACTCCCCCATTCATAGACTATTTCACTCCTAGGAAATTTATCATTGAATTTAACTTTATTTAAAATTGAAAATAAAGATAGATCATCCTATATAAATTTAAAGTTAAAACCAATTGTTGAGACAAAACACATATTCATAAAAATTTATAAATATCATGCTTCATATGTGAATAAAATCACTACCTCATTTCAATTTAATCAAATTTTTAATTAAATATTTGATCAAATTATATTTAAGTGTAATTAAAGTTTTAAAAAAAAACACCACCATTTATCCCTCTTTCTTAAGTTTCCTCAAACCAAAGTTTTTATTTTCCAAATTAGGGAAACAACATAAATGAATGTGTTATAAGTCAATTTCACCTATTATTATGTGTTCAACATTACCCTCACCAAAATGGAATCATTTTTTACAAGGCCCTTTTGAAATTTATTTTTACCTAATCCTAATTTTATATAAATCAATGTGCATAGAACTTATTGAGACTACTTTATTTAATTACAGAAATACACCTAGTGGCCTTGTCTTAGAGATCCATTGTGGGTACCTAATTTCCCATTTTTATTTCAGGTTCAAATTAATTAAATCATTTTCATTGAAGTTGGATCCCTAAGGTGTTATGTCTTACAGAGGTTAAGTTACCTCAGATCAAGTTCTAAATTCCAATGACTTAAAGTTATAAGATTTATTCAACACAATATTTTTCACTCACACTCCATCTCCTAGTTCTAAAACCAAAATTCCATAAAGTCAGTTATTAAATCATTTATAAATCACTTAAATTATTAAAATTCAGAAGCAATTAATTGCTCAAGTCTAGAATGATATTTTGAAATTATGAGGGGTGTTAATGAAATTCAATAAAAGAATGGAAAATGAAAATAGAAACTATTCAAAGTTATATAAAATAATGTATTTATAGAACACATTTTTTTAATAAATAAAAATAGAAACCAAGATAAAGTATGTATAGATTAATAATTTGAGGGGGTTTGTTTTTTATTGTTATTTTAATTAAATAAAATAAAAAAATATAAAAAAATATTTACAATATTTAAAAACATACATGTTTTTATTTTTATTTTTTTGACATTTTTTATATATATTTACTACATACTTGAAGAAAATAGTCAGCTAAATATTTTTATTTACATTTTTTAAAACATTAACTAAAAATAATTATAAAACTACTCTTAATAGATTTAAGTATCTTTCCCTACACTTGTTTATCACTAACCATTTAAGTTCCAACAAATGCACAAAAAATGCAGTGAATAAATAGTGACAAAGTATTGATCCAACCTTGAAGTTATTGTTCGGTAGGTTCAAGGTAATCTCTCCCCTAGGTATGTTATTGGATAACCTTGATCTGGCCTCCTAGGTAATTTACATTTAGTGGAAACTACGAAAATAATGGATAAAACATTATAAAATGCTTATTAAAAGTTAAAGTGAAGAAAAAGGAAAATAATGGAGGGGATTATTGGGTAAAACACCCCAAGAGTTGTTTTAGTATGACTATCTATAGTTGGATAATCCTTTAATTATACCCAATACACATGAGGATGAAGTTTGTGTGATGAAAACAACCACATCCTTCTTCTTCCACGGCTCAACTCTACTTCTTCCTAGAGGTCCCCTTGGATAGAGTGCTTCAGGTCCAGCCCCTTAACAGTGTGGTGTATTTCATAAAGTGGGGGTTACACGATGAGGTATGGGGTTTCCTCTAGTTATTCCACACTTTTTTATGGATTATTTTCCACCCAATGGAAACTTCAATAATTATACTTGTAAATATTCATATAAAGGGGATATATTAAGTAATTTAAATTGAAAATAATTAAAACAAGGTAAGATCAAATTAAATTTTCTGCTTTCATATGCAACATCTTGTATTTATATATCTTCTTGATAATAATACACTAGGAATACATCCAATTTTTTAGTGCCTCCCCCTATTTGGTGTTCATATTGAGGTCGAGGGAGTGTTATCGTTACCATAGGTCCAGGGAATTATTCTTCTTCATCCACTTTCTATATTGGTTATATGAATTTATTCTCAATAAGATTATTTGTCAAGTTTGTTATAGGAAATCCATCCACTGGGGGTTATTCTTCCAGAGAAGATATGAGAAGATTGTAAAAGTATTACTCATATAGATATTCATGGTAAGGTTCATCCTCAATTTCCAACAGCTTTAATTACTCTTCAAAAGGGGCATATGATAGGTTCTTCATCTTCATCATCCAAGATAGGCATAAACTAGGATGAATTTGAAAAATTAAAATTAGGGAGATTAGTAGATAATTCATAGTGTACAAAATTAGAAATAAATGAGTTAAGTTCAGTGGTATCTCCCTTTTTAGTCTCATTATGTTGGTCTTTTCTAGGTATAATACCTCTTTAAAGTTGTCTTTTGTGGAGGGTGGTAATATTGGGAATTCTAGAATCTCTTTAAATTGTATTTAACCCACTTAATCATTTTCATCATCCTCTAGGGCCTATAAAAAATTTTGGATTCTACAATATCATTAATAGAAAGAGGTAAATTAGAAGACAGTTACTTTCCAATAAAATCATAAAAAATTAAAGTTTAAGAGAAATTATCCCTCAAGTATTGAAACACCATTTTTTCGATATACTAGATTTGGGATGATGTGTTCAAGGGTGAATATTGTAAGATCTTCTGATTCTAGAAAATTACCCTCCTCTTCTTGAATATCTTCTTTGTTAATTACTAAGGGTGCTAACTCTTCAACTTTTGCATCCTTTTCACCATAAGTTCTTGAAGGGAAGTGGATATTGGATCTTGCATGCATTTCAATTCTTTAATAATTTCTCTATGTTCCTCTAATTGTTGGTTCACTTAAAAATCCTTCAATATAGATGAGTATCTATAACTTTTCACCGGTGTAAGTTCATCTTTAGTTTGATGGTATGGGGGATGTTTTTTATGGTTTTTGGGTTCATTCATGCAGTATCTTCCATCCTCCCACCTATTGGTGTGTACTAAAGGTTATTGAAGTTGAATCCATTGAATTTTCATCTCTTAGGATTCATGTGGGACTATGCACTGGGTATATTGGTTAGGATCCATTAAAGAATGGTATTAATGGAATTCATATATCAATTTGATAAAAAATTGAAAAAATAAAACAAAAGAAAAGAAAAACAAGAAAAGGAAGAAAATAATATTTACAATCATGTTAAAGATTGTGGGAAATCAACCATTATCCCCGATAATGGCACCAAGTTGACCGCATGGTTGTCACGGGTCATGGACAATTGGAATTTATATTATACTCTTAATGTGTCATATTGGCTAACCATGGTTATCTCTTGAGGATAAAGGGTTGGGAGCCTCACTATCAAAGAACTTATGTATATTTATTTTGTTTTCTTAATTTTAGAGTTATACAGATAGTAATTGTTTTTTTAATTAATATTTATTAGGAAAAAATAAATATAAGTCAATAATAGTGGGTTAAATGGGTTAGGTCTAGGGTCAAACACACAAATTCTTAATTATTCTATGGTTCTTATATAAAAAAGGATTCAATATCATTCTTCAATTGTTCTCCTCTATCTAAATTGTGGTTATAAACATACACAAGAAAAATATCACCTCATACATCCAGTTCCACCTCCTCTGTAATGAAGTGGTGTTGAACACACCTGATCAATGAATTCATTTTCTCAACACCCAAATCCATCATATGTTGTTCATCCCTCCATCCACAATGTTCCACTAGTATGCACTATGAACTGAGAGAGGGAGGGAGAGAATATCTGATAAATTGTAGGATTTAATAGCTCATTAAAGAGAGAAGATGAATAACATAGATCTACTACTCCCCAATTTTCTAATACATCAAGGATATAAATCATATTATAAATAAATAACAGGGTTCCTATGTGATATCTCTTGGGGTCCTAGCCCTTGGGTTAGTTCACCATGATTTGGAATTTAAGAGATCGTGTTACAGTGCATAGAATTGGTAAGAACATGAATAATTGGGGGATAAAAGAATAATATAATAAAATTGACAAAAATAGAGTGAAATTATAATTTCGGAAAAGAAATTTCAGAATGAAAATTACAACTAGTGTCGGTCGATTTTGAATCTCTTCTACTGGAGAGGGTGAAATATATTTATAGATCATGTGAGGTAGAAAATTATTCCTCCTCATAGTCAGTGTCAAGGAAATCATTAGATGGATTCTACATTTCTAGCTCCATTGGTTCTTACCAATTATGTTAGGGGAGTCTCATTTTCATGATTGCGCGTGCATTTAGATTTGTTCAAGTGGTTCACGGTGGTAATTGCATGTGATATAAATTGGGGATAAATAGAGCTTGAGAACTAGGATTGTAATTTGGATTCCATTGGGCCTTGGAAACGGGTTTGGTCCTAGATAATATAAATTTATGGAGGTGTTCGGGCTTGTAGAAAATGTTGGATTGGACAGCAGTGTCTTCTCAAACAATGGTGGTGTGGTGAGACTTCAACAGTTGGGATTCATCCATGATGGTCTAGTTATCTCCCGCAATGGCGAAAGGAAGTGGAGCTAGACAACTAGGTTATAATCCTCCATCCTTCATTGGTGAGGTATTCACTTGGTGGTTTGAGAGTCTCAGTCAGAATGGGATCATGGAAAAGTGGGTGTGGGCATATGATAACAGAAGTAAAAAGGAATATCAGGGTGGAGGTGACAGTATGGGTGTTGCACATGGTAAGGTGGAAAATTATTGTGGTAACAAGGTCACAATAATTTTGTTGGCCATGAGATGGTGTCTTAATGGGGAGATCATGGTAGTATTCCTACCATGATAGTTGTGTCACAATCAATATATTTTTCTCATATAGCCAGTTGTTTTTTATTTTGAGGGATTTTTGAGTACACACATTTAACTGATAGTATTCACAGTAGGTAGACTTACCATGAGACTGTGGTGTAGTAAGGTGGATAGATGACCCTGATATATTATCATGGTGAGCATTGTGACCATGGCATGATCACTTCTAAACTTTGTAAATCATCAACCTTCATAACAAAAGGATTCACATTTTTTCTTAGTGTGGTATTTAATTCACTCTATAATTCAACATGAGATAATTTTTTTCCCAATATGGATTCAATATTTACATCAAAATATGAATTTATCAATAAAATTGAGTAATTTTACATTTAACAATTAAGTTAAAAATTCTCAAAAGTCATAAAAACTATTGTTTTTTCAGATATTTGAATTAGAATTAGGGGTATTTTCAATTAATAACATTTTAAAATATAGAAATTTCCAACTCATGTTAGTGGGTGGGGTTTATTACCACCTAGTTGTAATGTCTCATGTATTTTAGAGTTGTAATTTGGTTCATATCTTAGATTGAAATTTTAAATTTGGACTATGTTGAGGTTTCAAGGGTGTCCATATTATCTTAGACTCAGGGTTTGGGTTGTTGTAAACTTCTGGTATAGGTGGTGTTTAGAAGAATTATGAAGGTTATAGGTTCTTTCTAGGCATTATTTTCTATGAATAGGGAGTTTGATAATATTTTGGGATGTTTTTTCGTATATTTAGGATTTGTGATAGTTTTTCTAAAATTGTAAAACTCTCGTATATAAGGATCATGATGTGTTAGGGTCTTGTGTATATGGGTAACAGTATATAAGTGTAACCCTATGAGGGGATGGGAAAAATTGATAAGTCGATTCATAAAATTAACCTTGAGATTCATAAGATTAAATTATTTATACATAAAATTAATCCAAATGATAATTAAAAGTAACTTTGGGATTTCCATGAGCATGTCAGAGTAAGTATATGGAAAAGGGAATACGCAAGAGTAACTCCTTGATGCATTAGGTTTACCCTATGCTGTGGAATTTGGCTAAGTATGGGAGTCACCTTATGATATGTAAGTGTAAAATCCTAATATGTAAAGGTCATCTAGAGTTGGTCTAGAAAATGGTTAGGTGTAGGAACCCATTTTGATACATAATGGTCAATCAAAGGATGTGTAAGGGTAACTATGACATTTCCTATGATACGTAAGGATAACATTTTGATATGTAAAATTCATTTTATATATAAAGGTAAGACAATGATAAAGTATGGAATGTGTAAGGGTAACTTATTGATATATAAGTGTCATAAAAATTGATACATAAAGGTCCAATATATAAGGGTTCCATACATAATAATCCTATAGTTTCAAAAATTGAATATATAAACCATTCTCCATTTTTTCTAAATTAATAATTTATTTACTTATTAATTATAAAAGGTAAAAATTAGGCCATTTTAGCCAGAACATAGTGGAGTTCCTTAGATTCTTCTCTCATTCTTCTATATATCTCTAAAGTGATATTTTAATTTATTCATATAAGATCTTTGAACAATCTAAAGTGGAGAGTATCCAAAGTTAATACTATAACTTCATGTGTATTTTTATTTCATATTTCTCTCTACTAGCTCATTTATTATTAGAAATCCCAAATTCTAGGTATTTTGTTTGATTTTGTTGAATATTCCAGTTTGAATCGATTCATACCATGGTCTTCGATGAGTTGAATTTTATTAACTATAGGTAGATGGTTCCATTCTATTTCTAATAATATACATGTATTTATGTGATGAATAATAATTGGGTGTGGTTAGGGGAATGTTGGAGACTATAGATAGAAATTCATGTGGTTTTTTTATACATAAGAGATACCTAGGGGTATCCCTCTTTAGAAAATGATAATTTTATCTTGGTATAGATTGGCTTTCCTTATGGAGTTATTTGGAGGTTTTATAGGAACAATTCCTTGAGTTGTAAATAGGCAAATTATGAAATTTTATTGTTTACATAGTTCCTTGAGAACATGGTGGGCATAACATATGTGACTAGGGATGACGTTGATCACTAGGATTGGGCTGATGTGGTTTGTTGGTATGATGTGGATGGTTTTGACCATTTTTGTCAGTAGTAATGGAGGATCACTGGGTTTTGATCATAGAATATTGGTGATTCCACTCACTATGGGGGTAGAGGCCATTGGGTTCATGTGAAAACAATATAGGTTCCATAAAGTGGTTTTTACCACTAGTTTCTTTTTGTATCCAAAATCATTAAGTGGCATAGGATGGATGATGATGAGATTCATTGATACAGAGGGGGATACACTATAATTATCCATGGTTAGTTGTGTGTGAGGATATTGGATGAAAGTGAGATGCTCACCATAGTTGGTAGTTTGTGAGACCACTATATGAAAGTAGGATTCTCATCATATATATATATAGGATATTTTAGGGATGGGCGGAATTGGTAAAGTACAGGTGTCATCGTGTATTGGGTTTCAACTACCTATTATGTTGGAAATAGGTAAAGTGTTTGAAAGACCATGGTTTATGCGATATGGATCTAAATGTTCCATTGGTGGATCATTGCTGATTCAAAATAGTGATTCCATGTGACATAGAAATGGTTGTAAGGTTGATGTTACTTCTGTAATGATGGAATATAGATGAATTATTCCACTTGGATAGTGGTTGAGTAAGGTAAGACTTTCTCAGGTTTGTTGATAATGAGTGTAGGAGGTGTGTGGTGTGCCTTAATTTTCATTTATTATGACATTTATTCACCAATATATATATATATATATGGATATTATGTTGGGAAACCATTAGTGGTGACCTACTAAGTCAATACTCACACTTTTTGTGGGCCCTGTGAGATACATGAAGACTTTATATATCATGGAACATGTAAGGATATGAATTCATCATCTAAATACTATTGTATATAAGGGTTAATATGGGGTATAAGTTAGATATTATATTTTTTCAAATGGGATGGGTGGTTCCTTGATACTAAGCTGGTGGTTTATTTTGGTTAATTATGTTGTACATATGTGAACAACCTATGGGAAATACTGATTTTTCTTGTATGACTATCATGTAATTGTAGATGTTTAATTTTATTGTCATATATATATTATTGATTATTTTTTAATGTTATTTAAAAATTATTTTATTGTTTTTGTGTTATTTTTTCCATTTATATTTAAAGGGTATAATATCTTCACTATCACCCATTGACCCTAGTTGTTCATCAAAATCCTTTGGCATGTGAGGATGTGTGCCTAAGGTCTAATGGGACTTTAATCCAAATATTGTAGAGTGAGTTAAATCAAGATGTTAAAAAGTGATATCAAATAAATTTTTTATTATTATTTGGTTTATGGTAGATGGAGGTTTAGAAAGGTATTGGAACTTGAGAAGAATGTTGTGTTCTATTCTTTTCTAGCACAAGTGTGGATTGAAGTCCAAGTTACCATGGGAACTAGAATTATAGTTTTTAGTTCATGGTTATTATTGAGTTATTTGATTTGGATAAATGATTATTATTATTTTTTTGATTTATTATTTTGAATCTTGGCCTCAAGATTCAAAATTTCATACTCATGCATCATTTTAGGTAGATGGGGATCACATGATATATGTGGGTTTATTTTGATTACTATTTTGGTTTTGGTATGGAAAAGAGTTCAGTTTTTTAAAGTGTCAGTAACAACATATATGATATTTTCCAATATATATTCTTGGTGTAATTATACTCAGTCAGACCAGGTTTATGGTTATTAGTGTGAATAATTAAATAGACCTATGTGTGTGTGGTGTGTTTGTTATCTAGCCCTGACATGGATAGGTAAGGTCATGTGGCCATATATTGTGAGTCCTATGTGTGGTAGGGAAATATAAGGGCTATTGGGTCCCTTTTATTATTATAATATTTCTTATATATGTTATTTGAACTATTATATATTTATTTAGTATGGTATTTGATTCTTAGCAAGATTAGACAAAGAATTACTTTGTTGTAGCATTAGTAGGATAGAGATGGGGAGTCACTAAGGTGTGCATGGATGAGACCCCTGAGGCTCGAGGTGAACATGATATGTATACCAAAGTTATGAGGTAGGTAGGAAAGCCACAATGACTCATGAATCTAGGGTAGTGGTTGGAAGGGTATATCAGGTTTATCTTGGTATTACTTATATAGATCATTGGTTTGTGATTCTAGAGAGTTGATTCATCCATAGGATATTGAAATGGGATTTCCAGTCATAACACCCTCCTTTATTCTAGGGAGAGGATGGAACATAAGTGACAGGGTACTGGATTGATTTAGTGCATATGATCATTAATCAGATCAAGATTATATTGGAGTAGAGAGTGAAGTTGGTTGTGAGTGTGTGTGATATCCTGCATTATTGTGGGTTTTGATATTCATAGAAAAAAAATTGATCTATAGATGGGTTCATTCCTTGAATTGGGTTTTGGATTAGGAATCAAATAATTTTAACATATCAATAATATTTTTTTAGATGAGGAAAGAGTCATGGATGGTAGTTTGGGTGCTTGGTTTTTTATCAGATAAATTTTTGGAGTCCTTGCTTAAATTCTATTGTTTTTCTAGTTTTTTACACCATGACCCCTTGGTCGTTCCATGTAGTACAACAAAAATGGCTTCATGATTCTCAGAATTATGCATCATTACATGAGAGGAGTTATTGTATCCTAGAAGAAGTGACTTCACATTGATACTACTAGTCATTCCATAAAGATATTGAGGAAAAGGTATGTCCTCTTTACCTGGTTAGGTTCGCCCTGTAACCCTATTAGCCACACTATGAGTGAGGCCAATGTGGTTTTTTTAATAGGTAAAACTTATTTTTGGGCCATTCCCCTTCACATTTTAGGTAAAATCAGATGCATGGGGAGGACTATTTACTTAGATCCTCCCCCTCTCTTCCTCCCTTTAATCCCATATGGAGGGGTGGATTTTAGTGTGTTCTGATGGCATATCTGATGTGTGTTCTCCTCTCTATTCTTACATTCTTCCTTTTTTTCATTTTTATTGATTTTTTATGTCTGTAGGTTAGGTTTTTAGTGATGATATCACTAGAAAATGGTGAAATTATCCTAATTCAATGGGTCTTTCATGTTTCTAAGCAAGATGCGGTGTTGGGAGGTTGATTGTACACTGTTGGAAGTGGTTTTGGTGTAGAAAAGTCACATGTTGAGTTTTCCATTGATTATTACTCTTTGGTTTATATTAAATAATTAATTATCATTTTTATAATTAATTATTATGTCATCTGGTTTGAGATAGGAATTCATGTGGTGGTATGAGCATGAACGAGGTAGGGATGGTCTTGTCTGAGGCTTGGTGAATATTAGATAGGATAATAACTATGTTTTGGAGGTAGGTAGTCCCTTTAAAAACAAGATAATATTCCTATTTATACATGATTTATTATATTTATACATGTTTAATAATATATTTTAATTAGATAGGGACTGAGAGTCCCTTGGCTAAAAGAGATGGGATGGTGTTGGGATACTTATTCTTGGAATAAGTGCTCTTTAACATTTAAGTAAGTTGGGATGACCCAAGAAATATGTCGCCAAGGGTATAAGGTACCAATTAGGTTGTTGTGTGGCCTTGGGTAGGTCTTACGGTATGAGTGGTGATGTGGTATAGCCTCGGTTGGTTTTCTAGGGCTAGTGTGTAGGAATGAGAGGCTAGGGACTGAGTGATGATGAGCGAGATGATTATATGTCTTGTGAGTGACTAAGAACTCCATCCTAAGGTTGGAGATGAGTCTTGGTGTGTGAGGTGAGTAAGATAAGTCCTCTAAGACTTGACATGTGTCATTTATAGGGGTTCAATTTAAAGGATGGGTTGAGATATCTCCCCAATGAGATGTCATATGGTACCCAAATGTGGGTATTACAAATTTTTTAGGACTTTGCATCATGTTTCAATGAGGATAACCACCAGCCTCTTGGTGTATATGTTATATAAGACTAAGGGTTGTGGTGTCACTAAGGGGTGATGATCTCAAGATGTTATCAACTATTAGTGACTATGGCAGGTCTAGAGACCCTATTGGATGCTCATATGGTAGGGGTGACATGTGATTTAGTGAGGGGATAAGTCTCAAGCTACTTGTTCCTTGTGATGATTGGGTGAGATGTGTCAAGGTCTATAGTCCATATATGCTACTTCTTGTTTGTGTTTTTGTGTGCATGTGATAAGAGATAGACTCGGTGTATGAGAGGGATCCTGATGCCTAGCATCTCAATGAGTGAGCTAGTATTGATAGGATCAACATGATTGATATGGGATTTTATTGTACATTAATTCTAAGTATAAATTGAGTATGAATTCATGGCTTGAGACTAATTGGATTTACCCTGATTGAAAAGGTTTTTTCATAGACCTTTCCTTGAGTGAGAAGGTGTGGGTCGTGGTAGTGAACCACATATAGTGATAAGGGTAGGTTATAATGATATGTGAGTTGTGGATGATGGACCATACCTTGAGTGATATGGTAGTGGGTCCATATTTGGATGTATGTTTGTAACATATTCTTTCATGTAGTGGTTCGAGGTCTTAGATTTCGCCTTACCTTGATTCTTCGGGTGTGGCCTGGGTTGCGAGTGAAGTGGTATGAGGTAAGGAAATGAAGGAATTCAGGAATGGGGATAGAGAGGGTATGATAAAGTGTTGTGGTGTCATATTTAGCATATGATGAAATTATATACATGGATTCATGGTGACCTAGTTAACACATGACATCTGATGTGCTTATCTGACATGTTTATTTTTACCTTATGCATACACATATATAATAGTTTATACTAGGGGAACTTAGTGATACTCTATTGTGATGTATTTATTACAACCTTCATGGGATATATAGTGTTCATATAGACCTCATATATGTTTATAGGTCTGATTAAGATAAGTTTGGTGCATTGGGTAGGAGAAAATAAACTTGTATCGATAAACTAGAAGTGTATTGTGGCCCAAGGATGATAGTGGGGCTGGTGGGTGTGATTTTTTATCTTTATTTATTTTTTATATGGGATCACTCCAATGTGTTATCTATGTAAGTTTTTTATGATCGGGTGTCTGTATGCTTCCACATGGTACATTTTTTATTGCATTGTGTTTTTTTATGTATGCACTCTCTGATTATATACTGGATTTTTTTATTATTTATTTAATGTGTTTGAATCAAATTCAAGAGAATAGTGTCCCCATTATATGGATTGGTCCCTCTTTTATATTTAGTAACCTCAATTGTATGGGGATTTTTGATTGAGTATATGTAGAAACTTCATCCGAATGCATTTTTGAGTGGTCCATGGGATGAGGCATTACAAAATAGTATTAGATATTTTTTCTTGTCTTCCTATTTTCATAGATAGTAGATGAGTGGTCTAGGAATTTTTTAGATGTCATAATGGACCTTAGAACGATGTATTATAAACACCTTTTTGTGGAAATTCATGGATACCTAGGTTATGGGATTGATGTTTTTGGTTTTCGTTTTTATGGTTGATATTTTTTCTCAAAAATTGTATATTTATTGGTGGTTTCAATTTATGTTTTTATATCCTGACTCATTATCAAGAGGTTCATTTATATGCATCATATTTAATGTGTAGGATTTATATGAAATATGTGTGATTGTGTGTGATTGATTTCAATGATCGGGGTTTATTTCTTTAATGTTTCAATAACTACGTATACACTATTTTACCATATATACTTTTAGTGGAATTATAATCTTATTAACCATAGTATATTTTCTGGTGGTAGGTCATATGGTTATATGGTGAGTGTTCCCAAGAAATTATGATATAGTCCCTTCATAAGTGGCATATATAGTGACACTTAGTGGTTGGTATAGGCATAGAATGCATGAAGAATGATCTGAATATAGGAATGAATTACCTTAAGGATAGGGTTCAGTAACTTGAAGTGTCAAAAACAACATATATAGTGAATTCCCATATATCTTCTACGTAAAACTCTACTTAACTGACTTAGATTGTTAAATTAAAACCCTAAGGGGTTGTAGATAAATGCATTAATATTCCTTGGGCATAATACATATAGTACATACTGCTATTGAGGATGGGTTTTGATAGGGAAGGATTAGTCTGATGCCTGACCCTATTGGTTTTGGATGCACCTTCAATGGAATAGTGGGAGCATGGGTAAATGCATGTAGTTTTGGAGCGATGACTATGTGGTGGGTGATCATTTGGTTATCCTTAACATGAGTGATATTCCTTAGGCTATTGGTTTAGGTTTACCTTTATGAGGATCATGACCAATGGGTTGGGTACATGGGCCTAGGTTAGATGGGACATGACTCTTGTAACCATAATTCAGCTTGTGCGATTGGGTTTCACATAAGCATGCAGCTATTGAGTTTGGATAAGATAAAGTTGGATCCTAAAAAAGAACCAATGAGATAGTTCTCAAAGGTTATCTCTACCTTTAGAAGAGTAGAGTGAGCATTGGTATGGATTTTTTGAAAACTTTTTGGTGTAAGAAGGGTAGGTGGTCACAAGGTGTATGTGATTTCTAATTGTTTTATAGATTGGTAAATAGACTATATGTGGTTTTATTGAGAATTATTCAAGTTGTGGAAAAACATGAGTGGTGTTTTGGTATTAGTATGGTTTGTTTAATCTGATCGATCATGGAGGCTCATAGTTTCAGTCCTTATCAAGGGTTAATAGGATTGGTGAGAGTGGTGTTGGAACTCGTTTGGGTTTGTTCTTGAGGATTGGTGTAAGGAAATCCATACTGTGGTGATTTAACCAATGGTCATTAAAGGTTGTGACCTTCATTTTAGGTGAGTTTTCAATGAGTGTTAATTATATTATTCCTTATAATATAGGGGTGATTTTCAGTTAGTGTTTCATATTGGTTATCTGGTATGAGTGGCGTGGCCACATTCAGTCATTACGTCTAGTGAAGGATGGATCATGGTCCATGAAGAACATCATTTTGAATTAGATGGTTTATGATAACGATACTCCTATGATGTGGAGAATCTTATCAGTAATGGAGGTATGTTCCTCATATAGAATGGGTTTTGGAAATAGTGAGATTAGTTGGAGAGATAGTTGAGGGGATACCAAGAATCCGGTGTGGCGTAAGACTTATTGATATATGTTGCCTTAGGGAATACCAAATTAGAAATTTGGATGTAATGTTAGATGAGTTTGATATGTTATAATTGCGATTTAATTGGAGTTGAGGTGATCCAAAAGTGTGTCAGATTGAGGAATACATTGGTGCGCACAAAGATAGTATGGAATCTCATTTATTTTGTTGGTGTGGAGGTGTTGGTGAGAGTGGGTGATTAGTGATCCAGCCCAAGAGTTACACTAGGAGTCATATTCGAAAATCGGTGTGGGTGTTTGGTCTATTTTTTTAATGCCTCCATGGGTAAAGGTATCATGTTCAGTGATGTGATAGAATGTCAAAGGGTACAACCTAGTGTTTTCAAGATAGGTTGGCAAGAGGATGGTCAATCGGTGATCTTTCATGGGATTGGATTTGGTGATGTGGAAACCACATCGAGTTTGTCATTGGGCCTCTAGAAGAGCATTCTGATAGGATATTATTATAGTTGGGAGCACTGTGACATGGAATTGGCCATTGTGAGTGAAGTCTTAAGGTGGGGAGAACCATAATCCTTGGGGTGAGTTGGATGGAGACATCATGGTGTCCTTAGAGGTAGGGGTGTAGTTAAGAACCATCTTGGTATTGGATTTGGTGGCATGTGGGTGGCTTAGCTTCTAGTGAATTGTGAACTTTGGTGCTAAGATTCACTTTTTGGATGATCAATGGAAATTTGGGTATAGAAAATGGCTATTTGGTAATGAATTGATGATCATGGTAGGCCATGTTATCAGTAGAATGACTATCATGGATTCTTCGGGATGATAACAGTTATAGTGTGAAGTTTTTAACGTCCCACTTTGTTATGTGTTGTGAAATTTAGAGAAAATTATAATTTTTTATCTAGAGAATGGTTCCTTCGATGAGTTTTGATTCATATCATTAATTATATCATTGAAACATCTTCATCACCATCAAATTTGGATTTTCAAAAAAGTGCAGGCCCACAAATAGAAAGTGAGATACAACATGAAAACATGTAACAAAACCAACCAGACAATCAGGGAGGCCTAAAATAATATAGAACAAGAGAATATTCTTTCACAGGGGTCACCCCCTCAGTAGGTAGGTGTAGAGACCCAAAGCTTGATGTACATGGACATTACATTACTTTTTCGGAATATTTAGTACATAACAAAAACACACACACAAGGATCGTAATAGTTTAGTGTCTTTGGAAACTCGGAATATAATCTCCTAATCGTGGTGAAAGATCTTCAACATCTCCCCTAAAGATCTTCCTTTTTTTTACCTAAAACATTTATTTATATCCTGGGGAAAAGAAAACATTAAAGGTTGAGCTCAAATACTCAGTAAGGGTAAACAAAATAAATATCAATCACAACATTTTCATAAGAACATAACATTTTGGAAATCTTAACCTGCAAAAGAGAGCATAATTTCATAACATGGGATAAATCTTAGTAGTGAAATGAAATCCCAATAATCATAACTTAAAACATGAAACTTTGTGGCCTACACACATAATCATAGAGAATCATATCTTATTAGTCAAGACTCATTTCCAAGACTATCTTAGTGGACAAAGTCCATTTCTGAACCGAGTCACCCTCGTTTCAGTCCTGTTTCACTGAACCGGTATAACCTACCGTTCCAACCATGTCTATCTCATGAGATATAAAATCATTACCCAATGAATTGGAGGGAGATATAGGTCCCACCCATCTCATAATGATACCATTCTTATGTGTGCCACAAAATCATAAATCATACATCATTGCATAACCCATGTAATAAAAATGGGAATCTTTAAACATCATGACATCATAAAACAATTCATATAAGATAAAAGAATTCATAAAAATAATTCCATCACAACATAATCAAATCAATGTAATAATAGGGATAAAAAAACAGAACCCTTTATTATCTTAGATGGAAAATAATTTTGATAAAACACTTGAACTCCATTCTTGAGGAAAATATCCTTTCTACTTCAAAAACACTTTTCCTTTCTTAACATGTCATACAATTTTAAACTAAAATAAGTTGATTAAAAATAAACTTGAAAAATTGTAAAGGAAGCTTCTTGGAAATAATGTTTTAAAAATCCATTCATACCATATAAGTTAAAAAAACATTCTTCGTACTTTTGTCGGAAAAGTCAAAAAGTACCTCGTACGAAAAACGACAAAAGATTCCTTTCATATATTTTACTAAAAACTCACCGAAGGGTAAAATTGGATTTAAACAATTGTAGGTGGATGGAAATAATATTAAATATTTAGGAAACATGGATTTGGATGATAAAATACACCCTAGTAAATACTAAAGTATAAACAATCTCGGATAAAAATGAGATTGTGATATTTCCCTTACCTTAGGTCCGATTTGCTTCGTAAGTGTCCGAACCTCATGTATAATGATTTAAATAATGTCATTGACTTATTAAAGAATCATATTCATTGTTATGATATCATATATGGTTCACTTATGACTTTATATTACCCGTTCTTTTGTAAATTCCATGTTAAAGAGCGTTTTGGGTAAAATTGTTTCATTTGTCGTCCGTGTTTTGACTTGTAATTATTCATATGATTACTTAGATCATGATTACATAATTCCAGAATATAAAACATGATGTATATATATATATATATATATATTCATAATATACATATATATAATAAATCAGTAAATGGAAAGAAATACACCATTCATGGAGACGGTAGGTCGTACGTACGCATGAACGCTGTTTTCGTTTCCTTATTGAGTTGAACGGAATTAAGTAGATGACATACAAATATATACACATAAATACAGTATTGTTGTTATGTCATATATTTCTTGATTACTTATTATATATACTTTATAATCATTCATGAATGGTTTAAAGTGTAGAATGAATCTCATCGCGTCGTGGAGACGGTAGTCCGTACGTACGCACGAGCGATGATATCGTTCTCATGATCGTGGGACTGTATTGGAGTGTATGTATACTATTTAAGAATCAATATAACTTTAAAATAATAATATATAGTTATTATTTACACCATTATACCCATCCAAGTAAGGTGGTGGTGGAAAATAGATTACACCACGGCGCGGAGACGGTATTCCGTACGTACGCACGCGCGGTGATTTCGTTTTCCGTAGGATGGATAGATGGTGAAATAGGATTGTTTCATACTTATAATAACATATCATTATATGAGTGATACTGATGTTATTACTTCATAATGAAACAACCTAAGAAGAAGAAGTGGAAGAAGAAATAAAGGTGAGAGAATCGGTAACGGAAATTACCTCTTCTTTGAAGCGCCTCTTTGAGATCTCCTCTTACGGAACTAAAATTGGTCTTTGAGGAAGACCAGAACCTCTAGGATTTTTCTAGGGAAGTTTAGAGTAGAATTTGGCAGGGTTTGGACGAGCTTGAAGGCTCAAAGTTGTGTGAGGAAGAGAGGGAGGAGGTGCCCTTTTATAAGGGAGGAGAGGGGTACCTGTGGAATAACTAAAAATATTATTTAATTATAAAGTCAAGTTCGGTTTTAAATAGATCAAAATTGATTTATTTCAAGGCTAAGGTGGGGATGGGTCGAAATCCTCTCATACAATAGGATTTAGACAAGTTTAGGTTATTATTTTAACCTTATCAATTAGATTTAACTCTAAGTTAAATAATTTAACTTTTACCGTGTCTTTTTGTTTTCTTACACTATATGGTTAATAAACTTACTATATCAAGCCTAAAGAACCCCAAGTTGTTTATTATTAATATATATAATCTTATATAAGTCATTTGTCCGAACCTTGAATTTTAGGAATAAAATAACAATAAATAATATAATATTTGTTTTAAAAACTAATTTATGTCAATTTTGACACTATTTGGTACATGATTTTTATGAAATTCATAACAGAATGATAAGTTCGAACCAAATTACTTAAATCAACAATAACATGTCATATTAACCTATAAAATTAGTTTAAATCATAAAAAGTCTCAAATTACATTTATTTGGGCATTTATAACATCAATTATGTCTATATTTCATTAATAAGACAATTACTGCATCATCTTTGTGTCAAAATAAATGATAATTATTTAATCCCTAAAAATTATAAATAAATTCCTATGATGTAGATAATCGTATTATATTTCTGGAGACTATTCATGTTCGAAGTTTAATGAAGTTTATCACTAGCTTAAAATTATTATACATATAAGATTTAAGAAAGTGACATGTTGTCACATTCTTTGGTTTTAATAATAATTAAATTATTTTCATTGAAAAAATTTAATTAAATGAATATAAACCGACCCTTAGGTGATATGGGTCGACTTTTAGTCATCCAATATGATTTTTACATTTGTTAGGGTAATTTTAAAATATTATATTTACCCTTAATTACCCAATTTACCTTTAACAATGGTAAATAAAATTTACCGTAGTTACTATTCATAATTCCCAAAAATAAAAAGTAGCTTATTAAAATAATTTGGATCCACTGATTCCAAATATGGAATCCATTTTTCCAAATTCAATACACAAAAGTTGCAGAAATTAAATTAAAATTAATCCCGTTGTCGAAAGAAAACGGGTTTTCTTTAAAACATTGCAAAAGATTGAATTGATTTAACCTACGAATTCAAGGTAAAATCAGTACTAATGTCATACATTATATTAAATGGTAAAAATATATTCTATTTATACTTTAAAACCATTCAATATTATAATTTAACCACATAAGATATTACGATGAAAAAAGTTGTTTTTAATTAAAATATAGCATGTTTTTACTAATCATTAAAATATGAAAGTTATCGGAAAAATATCAAAACTTTGTCTAATGTAAATTTTTATATCCTGATTCAAAAGAGGAATTTTATTTCATCAAATTGAACTTATAAACATGTCAAAAACTAGATTTAAAGTGGGTGCGCCATCAAAAGGCGGCACAACTTCATTTTTTGAAAAATAATTATTTTACCCGAAAAATTTATTTTGTTCTTATACCATGTTCTAGAAAATGTGTAAGATGAATAATAATGTTATAAAATTCAAAATTTAGTTAATACTATTCATAACGGCTAGTTCATGACAATATTATAATAATATATCGTTGTTTATTAAAACCCGGTATTGCGTACAACACACGCTATCGAGGAAGGTCGCGATTGCGTGTAATGCAAGCCAAGTCAGGGTTGCGTGTTGTGAAAGAATCCTTCGTTGTTTCGTATAACAGAATCCAACCATATTTCATTTATACATTGAATATATATATATATATATACTCAATGTTGCGTAGAATAACTATTATCAAAATTGTGTGTAACACGATCCAAGAATAGTGTTGCGTATACTGCAAGCTAATACGGTGTTGCGTATAGCGCAAGCTAATCTTGGTGTAGAATACAACACAAGACATTAATGAAATTAAAATAATATTTTTCATAAAATCTCGGTGTGTTACATTCTACCCCCCTTAAAATGAATTTCGCCCTTGAAATTCATTGGGGTTATAAATGGTTTACTATTCGAAAGTTTCTTTAATCGAAACCCACATCGTAAAAAGGAATTCCAAAACCAATATTTAAAAACAAAAGTATGAAACGTAATGGTTACCCAAATAAACTAATCACTGGGTTTCCACATAGGTGGAAAATATGGATATGGAAGAGAAATCTAACCATCACGTTCTGATGGAGAGTGGTAGAGAACATGGCTATGGAAAAGCCAACAATCACAAATCCATAAATTTGTGACGATCTAAGGTACCATCTGATTAATCAGATATAAGAGCACTAGGACAACATTTTTGGTTTTCAAGATCGTTTCCCTAAAGTTGAAGAATTTGAATTAGAATAAATACTTACTTTATTTTGGTACAATATCACTGTTGTTCGTGCCTTGAACAATTTCCACTTCATCTCTTAAATAAATGAAGTTGAATTTGTTATTCGTGAAGTGTTAGCAGATCATGTGGTAGAATGACGGGTCATTCCATATGTCTCAAACAAAAGGTTAGCAAAAGTTATTAAATATAAGTCATTCTATAGTGAGATTAATCATATATGGTTCTTAAAATGGACTTATACTTCATATATCATACTTCTTAATATAATAAAACTAGTTTCTACTAAACAAGGACTTCCTGTAGGCTAGTGGTAGGCAATAAAGGTCAGTCGCACTTCGGTTGTGGGTTCGATTCCCACAGCCTTTTCCGACGCGATGGGTTGTCGCTCGTCCTGCAGGTTGTCCTTTTTCTAAAACTATATTACTACAACATCCCATCAATAATATCGAAAAAACTTCTATCATTAAATAATACTAACTTATGTCAAACATAATCCATTCCAATCTTTAGGCTTATCCATAATACTGCAGTCCACTCTCATAATATAGTGAAAATGATTACCAGAGATTTAATACCATCGTTGATCCCCATATATCATAAGATATGTCTTGTTGGTCACATTCCAAACATTCAAAGGCCTTAATCATGTATTCTCTTGAATACCCATTGAACCTTAGTTAAAACATGAATGCAGTTAAAAGTTAACACTTTCCACATACCATAATCCTCAAATTTCTATATACTCAAACCATGATATCACTTAGTCCTTATATCAATCATGAGCTCATAAATACTGTTAAACATTTCATTTTCTCGTTTTCCCTTCATTATGTGCATATCATCTTATTTCCAAAAATATCTGAATAACCTTTCATGGATACTGGTACCATTAATAATACACTTTCAAAACTCAAGGAAATACAACAGTGTAACAATCCTTAGATGTCTCTTTATTCCATAGTACCATGAGATTACCTATACAACATTACACATGATAAACATGTCATCATTCCACTACATTCTTAAACCATTGACTGAGCTTCAAAAATTCTTTCATCTCACATATCATTTTTAGTCTCTTCATCATCATCCACATAAATACTACCCATATGACCATGCTGATTCTCTTCATGATATTTTCCATTAGGGAATTGGTTTGCATAATTCCCGTACATTCCACATTTAAAACATCTAATCATTGTTGATGTCATTGCAATACCATTATCCTCATCCCTGGTGTTAACTGAACCTTTTCCTTTGCACTTACTGGCTTTGTGTCCTTCTCTTCCACACCCAAAGCATCTTCCAGTTCCTTTGAAACATTCTCCTTGATGCCTCTTCCCACATGATTTACATAGGGGAAATTGAACTTTATTTCTTCTATGATCATCATGAAACTCCATCTTTCTCTTATTAGCCGAGTCAGGAAACTTACCAAATTTTACTTTATTGATCATATTATGAGATTGCTGATTCGGCATAATAATGATTTTTGGACTTCCAAATCCCATTTCATTTGGTTTCTCATGAAGAATATCATTCCATTGTCCATCATATCCTCCATTATCGTGAATCATCTTGTTTCCAGCCATTTTCTAAAACCCAAAAAGAATAGTGTGAGAGGAAAAAATAATGCTAGAGAAAACAACATAGTAAAGTGGGAGTACCCTCAATATCTAACATCTTAGGTTAAATTCTTGGATCGTTAGATCAATTTTAGGACTATAAACAATATGTATACTTAACCTTAGAGACATCCCTAGACATACCTTAGAAATATCTCTAGGGATCTCACTAACGTTTTCGCATCCTAGTTTCCAAAGGTTGACTAAACCTTTCCTCTGATACCAACTATAGAGACCCAAATCTTGACATACATGGACATTACATTACTTTTGCGGAATATTTAGTACATAACAAAAACACACACACAAGGATTGTAATAGTTTAGTGTCTTTGGAAACTCGGAATATAATCTCCTAATCGTGGTGAAAGATCTTCAGCATCTCCCATAAAGATCTTCCTTTTTTTACCTAAAACATTTATTTATATCCTGGGGAAAAGAAAACATTAAAGGGTGAGCTCAAATACTCAGTAAGGGTAAACAAAAGAAATATCAATCACAACATTTTCATAAGAACATAACATTTTGGAAATCTTAACCTGCAAAAGAGAGCATAATTTCATAACATGGGATAAATCTTAGTAGTGAAATGAAATCCCAATAATCATAACTTAAAACATGAAACTTTGTGGCATACACACATAATCATAGAGAATCATATCTTATTAGTCAAGACTCATTTCCAAGACTATCTAAGTGGAAAAAGTCCATTTCTGAACCGAGTCACCCTCGTTTCAGTCCTGTTTCACTGAACCGGTATAACCTACCGTTCCAGTCATGTCTATCTCATGAGATATAAAATCATTACCCAATGCATTGGAGGGAGATATAGGTCCCACCCATCTCATAATGATACCATTCTTATATGTGCCACAAAATCATAAATCATACATCATTGCATAACCCATGTAATAAAAATGGGAATCTTTAAACATCGTGACATCATAAAACAATTCATATAAGATAAAAGAATTCATAAAAATAATTCCATCACAACATAATCAAATCAATGTAATAATAGGGATAAAAAAAACAGAACCCTTTATTATCTTAGATGGAAAATAATTTTGATAAAACACTTGAACTTCATTCTTGAGGAAAATATCATTTCTACTTCAAAACACTTTTCCTTTCTTAACATGTCATACAATTTTAAACTAAAATAAGTTGATTAAAAATAAACTTGAAAACTTTTAAAGGAAGCTTCTTGGAAATAATGTTTTAAAAATCCATTCATACCATATAAGTTAAAAAAAACATTCTTCGTACTTTTGTCGGAAAAGTCAAAAAGTACCTCGTACGAAAAACGACAAAAGATTCCTTTCATATCTTTTACTAAAAACTCACCGAAGGGTAAAATTGGATTTAAAAAATTTTAGGTGGATGGAAATAATATTACATATTTAGGAAACATGGATTTGGATGATAAAATACACCCCAGTAAATACTAAAGTATAAACAATCTCGAATAAAAATGAGATTGTGATATTTCCCTTACCTTAGGTCCGATTTGCTTCATAAGTGTCCGAACCTCCTGTATAATGATTTAAATAATGTCATTTACTTATTACAGAATCATATTCATTGTTATGATATCATATATGGTTCACGTATGACTTTATATTACCCGTTCTTTTGTAAATTCCATGTTAAAGAGCGTTTTGGGTAAAATTGTTTCATTTGTCGTCCGTGTTTTGACTTGTAATTATTCATATGATTACTTAGATCATGATTACATAATTCCATAATATAAAACATGATATATATATATATATATTCAGAATATACATATATATAATAAATCAGTAAATGGAAAGAAATACACCGTTCATGGAGACGGTAGGCCGTACGTACGCATGAACGCTGTTTTCGTTTCCTTATTGAGTTGAACGGAATTAAGTAGATGACATACATATATATACACATAAATCCAGTATCATTATTATGTCATATATTTCTTGATTACTTATTATATATACTTTATAATCATTCATGAATGGTTTAAAGTGGAGAATGAATCTCATCGCATCGTGGAGACGGTAGTCCGTACGTACGCACGAGCGATGATATCGTTCTCATGATCGTGGGACTGTATTGGAGTGTATGTATACTATTTAAGAATCAATATCACTTTAAAATAATAATATATAGTTATTATTTACACCATTATACCCATCCAAGTAAGGTGGTGGTGGAAAATAGATTACACCACGGCGTGGAGACGGTATTCCGTACGTACGCACGCGCGGTGATTTCGTTTTCCGTAGGATGGATAGATGGTGAAATAGGATTGTTTAATAATTATAATGAAATATTCGTATATTAGTGATACTGATGTTATTACTTAATAATGAAACAACCTAAGAAGAAGAAGTGGAATAAGAAATAAAGGTGAAGGAATCGGTAACGGAAATTACCTCTTCTTTGAAGCGCCTCTTTGAGATCTCCTCTTAGGGATCTAAAATTGGTCTTTGAGGAAGACCAGAACCTCTAGGATGTTTCTAGGGAAGTGGAGAATATAATTTTTCAGGGTTTGGCCGAGCTTGAAGTCTCAAATTTGTGTGAGGAAGAGAGGGAGGAGGTTCCCTTTTATAAGGGAGGAGAGGGGTACCTTTGGAATAACTAAAAATATTATTTAATTATAAAGTCAAGTTCGGTTTTAAATAGATAAAAATTGATTTATTTAGAGTCTAAGGTTGGGATGGGTCTAAATCCTCTCATCCAATAGGATTTAGACAAGTTTAGTTTATTATTTTAACCTTATCAATTAGATTTAACTCTAAGTTAAATAATTTAACTTTTACCGTGTCTTTTTGTTTTCTTACACTACATGGTTAATAAAATTACTATATCAAGCATAAAGAACCCCAAGTTGTTTATTATTAATATATATAATCTTATATAAGTCATTTGGCTGAACCTTTATTTTTAGGAATAAAATAACAATAAATAATATAATATTTGTTTTAAAAACTAATTTATGTCAATTTTGACACTATTTGGTACATGATTTTTATGAAATTCATAATAGAATGATAAGTTCAAAACAAGTTACTTAAATCAACAATACCATGTCATATTAACCTATAAAATTAGTTTAAATGATAAAAAGTCTCAAATTACATTTATTTGGGCATTTATAACATCAATTATGTCAATATTTCATTAATAAGACAATTACTGCATCATCTTTGTGTCATAATAAATGATAATTATTTAATCCCTAAAAATTCTAAATAAATTCCTATGATGTAGATAATTGTATTATATTTCTGGATATTATTCATTTTAGAAGTTTAATGAATTTTATCACTAGATTAAAATTATTATACATATAAGATTTAAGAAAGTGACATGTTGTCACATTCTTTGGTTTTAATAATAATTAAATTATTTTCATTGACAAAATTTAATTAAATGAATCTAATCCGACCCTTAGGTGATATGGGTAGACTTTTAGTCATCCAATAGGATTTTGACATTTTTTAGGGTAATTTTAAAATATTATATTTACCCTTAATTACCCAATTTACCTTTAACTATGGTAAATAAAATTTACCGTAGTTATTATTCATAATTCCCAAAAAAAAGTAGCTTATTAAAATAATTTGGATCCACTGATTCCAAATATGTAATCCATTTTTCTAAATTAAATACACAAAAGTTTCAGAAATTAAATTAAAATTAATCCCGTTGTCGAAAGAAAACGGGTTTTCTTTAAAACATTGCAAAAGATTGAATTGATTTAACCTACGAATTCAAGGTAAAATCAATACTAATGTCATACATTATATTAAATGATAAAAATATATTCTATTTATAATTTAAAACCATTCAATATTATAATTTAACCACATAATATATTACGATGAAAAAAGTTGTTTTTAATTAAAATATAGCGTGTTTTTACTATTCATTAAAATATGAAAGTTATCGGAAAAATATCAAAACTTTATCTAATGTAAATTTTTATATCCTGGTTCAAAAGAAAATTTTTATTTTGTCAAATTGAACTTATAAACATTTCAAAAACTAGATTTAAAGTGGGTGCGCCATCAAAAGGTGGCACAACTGCATTTTTTGAAAAATAATTATTTTACCCGAAAAAATTATTTTGTTCTTATCCCATGTTCTAGAAAATGTGTAAGATGAATAATAATGTTATAAAATTCAAAATTTAGTTAATAATATTCATAACGGCTAGTTCATGACAAAATTATAATAATATATCGTTGTTTATTAAAACCCGGTATTGCGTACAACACACGCTATCGAGGAAGGTCGGGATTGCGTGTAATGAAAGCCAAGTCAGGGTTGCGTGTTGTGAAAGAATCCTTCATTGTTTTGTATAACAGAATCCAACCATATTTCATTTATACATTGAATATATATATATATATACTCAATGTTGCGTAGAATAACTATTATCAAAATTGTGTGTAACACGATCCAAGAATAGTGTTGCGTATACTACAAGATAATACGGTGTTTCGTATAGCGCAATGTAATCTTGGTGTAGAATAAAACACAAGACATTAATGAAATTAAAATAATATTTTTCAAAAAATCTCGGGGTGTTACAGTAGGGATATCATTCTTGAAAATAAATAGATCCTTACTCTTTGTCCAACCATTGATTCAAGGAAGTCTGTATCTAGCATTGTAATATCTCAATGATATATTTTTTAATGATTAATTAATCCCATATGGTGTTTGGGTGCTTGATTGTGCATGAGATAAAGTTCTGAAGGCCATGATGAAATTATTTTTTTGTTGTGGTTCATGTTGTGACCCCTTGGTTTCACCATGAATAACTACAGTATGATTATTTATGACACGTAGCATGATTCATCATGTCATGAGAGGATGTGGCACCTCCACCCCTTGGAAATGAGACTTCGCACCACAACCAACCTTCATGTTGTGAAGATGTTGATTCAAGGTAATGGAATATTTTTTTAGGAAGGTTTTCACTATGACCCTCTCGGTCATTCCAAAAATAATTACTGGGTGGTTTCTTTTTAAAATAGGGTAGGCCGATTTAGGGGTCACCCCCCCCCCACTCACGTTTTAGGTTGAATCAAGCACATGATGGGGTCCATTTTTCCATTTCATACCGAATACTTCAGCCCTTTAATACTCCATGGTGGGGGATGGATTTTTGTGTGTTCTAGTGGAATATTCAAGTTATGTTATCCTCCTTATTCTTCTATTATTCCTTCATTTCATTTTCATTAATTTTTTATGCCTCTAGGTCGGGGTTTTGATGATGATTTCACTGGATCATGGTGAAATTTTCCTAATTCGATAGGTATTTTGTGTGGTCTAATGAGAGGAGGTCTGGGAGGGTTGATTATAGACATTTGGAAGTGGTTTCAATGTGGTGAATATGTATAGTGATTTTTTAACCAATTATTCCTCCTTTTTAAAATTAAATAATTAGTAATAATTTTTATAATTACTTATTAATGTTTTATAGTATGATATAGGATCTCGGGTGGTGGTATGATCTTATATGAGGCACTGATGGGCTTGGAAAAGGCTCAAAAGGTCATAGAGAGGATGGTAAGTCTTTCTTAAATGTATTTGGTCCCTTTAATACAAGATTATATTCCTAATTATGTATGATTTCTTATCTTTATACATGTTTTATGAGATCATGTAATAGTATATGATTCAATATTTCCTTGGGTAGAAGATATGAAATGGTTTTGGGCTTCCTATGCTTGAAATAAGTTATCTTTAGCACTTAAGTAAGTTAGGATTTCTCAGAAACTATGTCACCAAGGGGTGAAGGTGTTGGTTAGGTTCACATGAGTCCTTCCATTGGTCTTGTACGGGATATCCTAAGTTGGGTTCCTAGGGATAATGGGAAATCATGAGATGTTTTAGACAAAGAGATAATGAGAAATACTATCATATGAATCCTGAGTGATTGGTAACTCCCTCCTAAGGTTGGAGGGGAGTCTTAGTGTGTGAGGTGAGTAAGATAAGTTCTTTGAAACTTGATGTGTGTCATAAAGAGAAGTTGCCTCTAAAGGATGGTTTGAGATATCCCCTAGGAGATGTGATATGGGACCCATGTTTAGGTAGTGGGAACTATTAGAGACTTGGAATAGATTTTTAAAAAATATTAAAGTGATATAGATTGAGATAATTTCTAGGTAGTAGAAATAGAAGTGATGAGGGTTTTTGAAAAGGATGGGGACTAAACTATTTTGGTTTAGGTTATAAAATCCTATGGTCTATGGTTTCAATTATGGGTGATGATATTGAGATGTTATTGATGGGTAGAGACTGTAGCAATTCTGGAAGACCATAGTTGTCACATGGGTTGGTGGGATGAGATGTGATTTGGTGAAGGGATAGGTCCCAAGGGAATATCACCCTATAAATTTATGGTGATCTATGTGATAGGATTTGGTCCCTGTAATATTTTTATTGTGTGTAGTTTCATTTGATTGTGATATTTGTTAGACTCAGTGGGGGAGCGGGATCCTGAGGCCACACCCTACCATTAGTGACATGATGTTGGTAAGATCACCATGAGTGAGATAGAATCCTAATGTGCATGTAGTTTGGGAATAATTTGAATGAAAATGCATGGATCGAAACTAATTAACTTCACCTTGATTAAAAAGGTGTTTTCATATACCTTGCCTTGAGTGATAAGGCTTGGGTATTGGTATTTGACCACCTTTAGTGAGAAGGACGAGTTGTGAATAAATGTGAGACATGGATGATAGACCCTACCTTGAGTGATAAGGTATCATGTCAAGATTTGGATGTATGAATGAACATTGTTCCTTCAGGTAGTGGGTTGAGGTCTTGGATATAGCACTACCCTAATTCTTTTTTTTCGTTTGGGTTTTGGGTACAGTTTCATGAGGTACGACATCAATGGAATTTTGGAATGGGGAAAAAGCATGTATGATTTGGTGTCATAGTTTTCTGGTTAGAATATGATAACCAGATGTGCGTGGAGTTATGGTTGCCTTGTTATAACATGAAGTATGACACACTTATGTGAGATATTTATTTTCACATCATGTATACACATATATGATAGTGTATGTTAGAGTCACTTGGTGAGACCCTACTGAGATTTATTTCTCACGCCTTTTGTAGTCACTCTATTGCACATGTAAATATCATTCATATTAATAGGTCTGAACATGATAGATGTAGTGGATAAGGTGGGAGTATCTCAACTATTATTGAGATACAAGGAGTGTAATGTATCCTATGGATGGTATTAGTACTGGTGTGTGTTCCTTTTGTGTTCATTTTTTTATATGGTATTTTCTCCATGGGTGATCAATACATGTTTTGTATGACTGTGTGTCTGTATACTTATTCATGGTACATTTTATTATAATATTTTTTCTTATTTATTTGTGGTTACTATGATTATGCAATGGATTTTTTTGTCTAGTTACGTTGTGTATTTTTATCTAATTTGGGAAAATTGCCTCCCCATTGTTTAATTAAGGACCTCACTTCTAGTCAGTAGCCTCTAGTGTATGGTGAGTTATTCCTAAGGCCATGCAGTGACCATGACCCAAGGAACTCTTGTGTGTTCCATTATCCAAGGTATTACAATATATTCTTAGAGGTCTAATAAAACCCTAGTGGGGTGTATAGTTACAAGTAGGTGATCATGATGGGTGACTTAGATAGATTTTGAGGTGGTTCTCTTCAAGAATTTTTTTCCAAGATAGTGATGGTATATGGGGACCATGATTTTATGAACTTTGTGAAACGAGAGACTTCATTCATGTATTATACCATGAGATTCATGAACTCTTTTTTCTTTTCACTAAAACATTTGTGATGTGATATCACCATATTGTGGTGATATAAGGATGGTTTATGGAATTCTATTAAAGTATAAGTAAACATATTTAGGTTTCCCTTGTTTTCAAAGTTAGTGAATAAACCATTGATAGTAGAGTAGAGTTTGGTGGATTAGAATATATTGATCAAGATAGCGGTGTTAGAGATGATTGGTAGTGGTGCTTCAGGTAACCAGAATAAGAGGTATGAGGAGACCCAATAGAATATTCAAAGAAGTGTTCCAATGATGCCACTAAAAAGTGGGTCATTGATAATGTATTTACAATGTAAGAAGTTATAGAATATTCATTCCTATTTTTATTGACCACCAAATCACTATTAGACATATTACCAGATGGGATATCTAAAGAAATTTATTTATATGACCTTGTTGTTAGCTAAGGGTCATGGACTAGGTATAAATCAAGTGTATTTTATGGGACTGAAAGTGGTATCAGGGATGGGATTCATCAACATATGTTGTTCAAGGTAGTGGATGGGATAACTAGTAGTGGGGGAAGTAAACAACATTGAGTGTGAATCTATGGCGAGGATAGGAATTGTGTATTCATGCCTTGAGTCAGTTGCATGAAATCAAGCCAACTCTCCCAAAGCAGGTCGGGGAGCTCTTGATAGTCAAATATAGGATATGATCATGTTTGGTTTTGTTTTTTATATTGAGTATTTATGCATTATGTGCATATGTTATAAGTTTAATGATCATATGTTTGATAAAGAATGGGAATCAGATATGATGCATGATAATTATGGGATACGTTTGAATTGGGTAAAATATTGGAAGTTGGTATCATATGTTAGATTAAGTATGGATAGGTATGTCACCATTATCATACCAGTTAGAATGGTTGATATGAGATTAGGTAGGTGATTCCTATGGTGGGGATTTCCCATAGAAGGTATCGGTCTATCTAAGTTGGGTATCCAAGGTGACTAGGTAAGAGATGGGTTTGTTCAACACCATCTTGATGTTTTTAGAATGTAGTGAGTGGAACACTTAGGTTTTAGTAAGATTTGGTTAGTTCATGTCTTGAGATAGTTCTATGACAAGCTATCATGTGGTGGGGATGCTATAATGTATTAGTTATTTGGTATTGGTGATTCATTTCAGATCTTGGACTGGATTTATGAATTTGGAACCTATCAATGTTTCAATCGTGTTGGTGTAGGCCTAGAATTGAGTCTTAGGAGTTAGCACAGGCTTCGGTCCCCATTTGTTGTGAATTTATACTACAGATGGTTCTTGGAATAATTTTGAAAGCTATATGTGATTTTTGGGCCTAATTTTCTATAAATTTGGATTTTATGAGTATTATGGGATGATTTTGTGCATATTTCAGAGCTGTTTAAATTTTCGAAAATTTATGAAACTATCGTACATAAGTTCCATGATGCATAGGGATCATGATGTTAAATGTTCATTGCATGTAACAGTAACCCTATTAGGGTCGGGAAAATATATCTAAGTTGATACGTAAAAGTAACCTTTGGATGCATAAAAGTAAACTCTTTTTTATGTAAAAGTAACCTAGATGGTGTGTAAAATTAATTATGGAATTCCCCAAAGTATGTGGTATTAATTATAAGGTAAAGGGAATATATAAGAGTAACTAATTGACACATAAGGGTTACCTTGTGATGTGTAATTTTTCTAAGTATAGGATTTGATCTAGAAATTAGTTAGGTGAGGGAATCCATTTCGATATGTAAAGGTATATCAAAGGATAAAAAAGGGTAATAAGATTGTTCCCTATGATACATAAGGATAAACATTAAATATGTAAACATTTTTTGATGTTTAAAGGTAAAAAAATGGTAAATTATGGAATAAATAAGGGAATTATTTGATACATAAGGATGTTTTGGGGGTGATACATAAGGGTCCCATACATAAGGGATCTATATATAAGGGTCACAAAGTTGGTTAAAAATTGAATATGATAATATTTTTTTGATATTTTTATAAAATGACAGATAATTTATTTATTAAGTGTAAAGGGTAAAATTTTTCTATTTTGGATAGAAAAAAGTGGTGTACATTATATTTCTCCCTCATTCTCTTCTTCATCTCCAATGTGAGATCTTTATTATTTATTGTCAGATCTTAAAAATTTTATAATCAGGGAGTGGAAACTAGTAATACTACCAATCCATGTGCATATGTCTTTTGGATTTCTTTCCATTACTTCATGTCTTGCTCAAAATCCCTAATTTTGTGGTTTTTTCAAATTTTGGTGAATTTTCTAGTTATAGTTTAATCAAAACATGATATTTTATGAGTGTAGTCTAGTTAACTCTATATAGGTAGTTTCTATATATTTTCTATATTATACATGTGTTTATGTGATGTGCAATGAGTGGTTGTGTGTGTAGGGTCATGTAGGCGGCTGGGAATAGAACCACTTACGTTTATCATTGTTCATAAGAGATATCTTGGGGTAGTCACATGTGGAAAATGATGAGTTGGACTTGGTATGGATTAGATTACCTTATGGTGTATTTTGGGGGTTTCATAGGCATGATATCATTAGTTGAAAAGAAGTGGCTCAGGAAATGTGATAGTTGATTTGGTTCCTTGAAAATTTGGTGGGTGTAACCCATGTGATTGTGGGTGATGTTGATCACTGCGAATGGGGTGTTTTGGTTTATTGGTGTGATGCAGATGGTGTTGACCATTTCCATAGGTGGAAATGAGTTTTTTCAGCATGATATAGATGGGGTTGAAAATTATCATGTGTGGAAATGTGGTATTCTGGTGTGTTGTAGATAGTTTTCACCATTACAGTGGATACTAATCTAGGTTTACTGAAATGTGTCCATGGGATGTTGGTGATTCCACTCATCATAAGGGATGAGGTTTTTGGGGTCTTATGTGCACAGGATATGGCCCATGAGGTGGTTTTTGACACTATATTCTTGGTGGTATCCTCCTTAGTTAAGTGTCATGGGATGGATGATGATAATTTTCATCGATACATAGGGGGATACACCATATTTAGTTGTTGGTGTGTGAGGCCCTCAGATGGTAGTGGTATGCTCTCCAAAGTTGGTGGTGTGTGAGGCCACCAGATAGGAGTAGGACAATTGTTGTATCTATGGGATATGTTGGGGTATTTTGGGCCATACATTTTAAAGGATGAGTGTCTTTATGCCTTGGGTTTCTTTGTATTTATGAGATAGAAGTTGGTAAAGGTTTTGGAATACCATTGGTCTTGTGATATGTTTTTTATATTTATCATTGTAGTGTCATGGTTGATTTGGAGTAGTGATTCCATGTGACATAGAAATGGTTGGATGTCCTAGGGTACATCTAGTATAGGATACTGTGGATTCATCATTCTACTCTATCACTAGGTGAGGTACGTATAGGATCACTTGGGGATATTGAGAATGAGTGGGCAAGGTTGGGTGATGAGCCTTGGTTTCCATTTATTGTGCCTTATATACACTAGTATATGTGTAGGTATTAACTAAGTACTTTTTTAGTGGTGGACTACTAAGTTCATACTTATACTATAGAGAAAAAATCTAAACATAACATAAATAATACATTAATTTCATAATTTAAGTAATAAATCTCACAAATAGTTATATAACCCAAATAAAGAAAGGTTTAGTGTCATAGATATTAGATACATAAACATCTTATTTTACTACACTTGAAAACATTTATTCATAATCATGCTCCAATAGACCCTTATTTAGAAATATCCCATGATATAATAATTTTCATAACCTAGGGAATAGAAAAATAAGAAAGGGGTGATCTCAAATTCTCAATAAGGTAAAAACATATCAAAATGTTTCAAATTATAAAAATAAAGGAGAGCATGAGGAAGACATAAATATCTTAAAAAGAGATAATATGATCATAGATGATAATCATAAAACATGATATAGAAACATAAGATCATAACTATATTATCAAGGATGTGTAAAATTTATGACATGGTTAAAAATAATTATCAATAATCAAAAACATTTTAGTGTGATATAAAAGTGATGAATACTTTAAAAATAAAGAATAATCATAAAAAAAATTCATTTCATGGAAATTAAATTCATCTTGAAATTTTAATATAACTTGATAAAAAAATTGTAAATATGGAAAAACTGTAATAATATTATAACATGTGTGAGAAAACCCTTCATTCCCACACCAATGTGAAAAATTCATCGTGTCCAGGCCTGAAAATGCGAGTGAACCCAACATGCCAACAATATTGTGAACAAACGTATTATTTATTATCCCAAATATATTATGAGAGATAATATTAAACCTATTTATTTTAGGTCGATATAGTACCCCACCCATCATTATCCATACATATGTGTGCCACTTAAAATCAATCATAAGCATATCTTAATGAACCCATAGAAAAAAGTGAGAGTTTATTAAACCTTCCAAAAATAATACTTAACATAAACTTAAAGGATCACAGGATATAAAAAATATTATTTTACAATAGGAATCATATTATAACATTACATGGATGGTGATAAAAACATCACTTCATGAAAGAAAAGCCTTTGAGGGTAAATAGAAGTGAAAATATAAACGTTTTAACCAATCCTTTATAACATTGAAGTAAAATTTACTTTAAAAAATTATAAATATAAATAGAAATATTTTTAAAACATTAATTTAAATATTTCCAAATAAAATATCCTTTAAAATGTATAGAGGTTTTAAAAAAGGATAAGTGAAAATACTTCAAAAACATTTACTTTTAAAAGAAACTTTAATAATGGAGACTTGAAAAATACATAAATCTTTAAAAAAAATGAAGTGAAAAAACTTTTAAAATTTTAATTTGAAAAATAATATTTAATAATTTAACCTTTAAAATTACATGAGAATTATCAGAAAAAAATGTGAAGTGTTTTATAAAAAATTATTTTGAGAGGATGGGAAAATATTTTGAACATTTTGAAATAACCTTGTTGAAACCTGACATCATTAAAAGGATTATGAAACCATTATTTTTAAATGAATAAATTGGGGATTATAATTAGTGATATAAAATATTTGAGTATTTAAATATAAAGGATAACACTGGTGGGAATTAAAAACATGGATATGGTGGAAAAATCCATTTAAAGAAATAGAAATTATTCTTAACAAAAAAGAATTTTAAGGAAACATTAGAATATTCAAGGAAGAATACATTGGTGTGAAGAATGATTTATTGAAAAAATAAGGTTGGATTATATTCTAAAATATTAATATTTTATAATAGGTCAATCTTGAAAGACAATAGACAAAGAAGAGCGACTATAACTAAAGGATGAAAATTGATTTACAAAACCCCCTTACAACTTTAGTAATTTTATAATCAAAAATAATTGGAAGATTAAAAATCATATGGTTATAAAAATACTAGTAATTAAATCATGTATTATTTCTAACTAAATTTTTGGGAATTATATACATTATATAAATAATAAATTTGTGCATAACATTAAAACATGACTCAAGGAAGAGAAGTTGAGATGAAAAAACCCTTACATCGATTATAACTTCAGAATCAAAACCACATGAGAGGTATAAATTAAAATAAAAGATTTAATATCATGAAATATATTATAATCATGATAAAAATATGATAAATTGGAAGTATTTTCACCATTTAAATGATAACATGGTGTATGACATAAACATGTCTCAAAGATACGAGTTTGAGATGAAACCCCTTACCTTATTCCCTTTCTTAGTCAATGAAACTCTATAATCTTGTAAAAAACATATCTAACTTAATAATATATATCATAACCTTATTCATATATGTTAACTTTTATATCCCTCATTTATAATTATATATTATGAGTATATTGGTTAGTTGTAAATTATTTCAACCATCATGTGTTAATAACTTTAACCATTTTCACACATTTTATAATGTTGATGTAATTGCCCATAATTTGAAACCAATTTCACACTTAATATATAATTAAATATAGTTTAATATATATATATTATATTGATTTATAAATCTATTATATCATTCCATAAATTTTTTAGTTATGGTGCATGAAAATGGAGTCGTTGTAAGCTTGTTTTGGTTATATTAAAGAATGAACAAGATACTTTAATAATAAGTTAAATACTTAATATAATAATTAAATAAATATATACTAATAATTATTTTCTTATTATATTATAATATTATTATTATTTATGTTCTTTTATTTATACATGATTGATTTTTATACCATCATTCATGAAGGTGGTTAAACCCACCCAAACATTAACACGCTTTAACTCGATTAATGAGTATGGTAAATGAAGTGTTTATATTTAAATAATATCATTATAATAGAATCATAATGATTTTATTTTTATTTATTTATTATTTTGAACTATATTTTAATATATTTGGATAAACAATGAAAAACTATAAGAAAGATGAAAAAATGGTTCTTTATGGAGGCGGTAGTCTGCACACACTCACAATTAACGTTCCTTTGTTTTTTTAAAGTGGATGTAAATGAATAACTAAGGGTTTTACCATTAATATAAAAAAATTAATTTTTATAATGATAATTAATTCAACATATTATTATAGTGATAATATATTTTTAAGAGTCGGATTAAGAAGAAATACTTAGGAAGGAGAAAATACTTACGTTGAAGACTTTATTTTCCCTTGGAAGTCTCCTTGAAATTGATGGGCTTTGGCTAACTATGAGTGACCAAGGTATTATTTTTATAGGATATAATTTTAAGGAGAGTAAAAAATGGATATTTTTAAGTATTAACTATAATGAAAATAGTATCTTTAAGGGGTAGAAGTGGTATCCTATTATAATAGAAGAAATTTTTGCACTTTTGGAAACACTCGACATTTTTCAATAATTCCATGACACAATTCAATGTTTGATGGATAAAAAATGGAAAATAAGTGAATTTTGGATTATTTTTGGGTCGATAATGACTCAAAAAAGTGTTTACAACCCTTTTTTAAACATCTTATTAGGTTTTTACAATATAGTTGTTACATTTTACTATTTTTCTTTTAAACTAAGTGATTTTATATATTTTTTAAACATATAACACAACCCATATTAAAACTATAGGTGTGATATAAATAAATTTAACCTCTATTTAATCCAATTAAATTTCTAAATATTCTAAAATTAACTTTTAAATTAAAATAGATAATATCTAGAAAACCTGGTTTATTAGAAAAATAAAATTTTGATCATTATAGATTCTTAATCTTATTTAATACTGGTTACCAATTAAATGAGTGTTAATTTATTTACTTATTTGTTTATAAAAAAAATATTATATTCATTAATTAAAGTGTTTAATTTAATTAATTTTATATAAAATCCTTTATAGTAATAAAATAATAATTTTAAATTAATTTTTTCCCCATTGTCATGATAATGAGAATTAATATTAACAATATAAATATGATACCCAAAAATAAAATTCATCATAATAATTAATATAAAAATTATTATCTCAAATATAATAATCATTTTTTAAAATTATGTTTCTATGTCTAGGGAAATTACTCTTAACGTTAGCATATGTAACCTGTAAGAACTTTTTTTTAGAAAAGTATATTTTTAAACATGCAATTTATATATAGGATAAAATTATAAATATTATTGATTATAATGATATTAAGAAGATTATAATTTTTTTTAAATCATTATGTGACATTAAAATAAATACAGAACCTAATTTCCTCGTGTATAAATTTAATTAAATAAACAAATGAAAAATTATTTTCAAAAAATATTACTTGATTTTATAAAATGATATTCATGGAAATTATAAAGTGAAAAATTATTTTTAAATTGTTTATTTTACTTTAGAAATATATATTTTTATATAAAAATGGTTTTAATAACTTATAAGTCATATAAAAGTGACGGTATTAGAAAAATCATTATTTTTTACTATTTACTAATAAATCATTTATCTTAGAAAAATATAAAAAATATATCCTATACTAATTTTCATATGAGGAATTCAAAATTAAATTTTAATTTAAAATTTTAAATTCTAAAAATTTTAAATTTAAATTTTTACAAGAAAATATATATTATTAGGAAAATGGACTTTATTGAGAATAATATTTTCAATATTAACTCATATTAATTACTTTCCTTCTTAAGGTAATAAATATTAAGGATTTACCATATTAGTGTTTATTATAGCTTTATTAATAATGTATTATTAATATGCTTTTGTTATTTTACATTCATTGTATCATATGACACAAGTTGTAGAACATAGTATGTATTTTAAAGGATCCAAAATCTAGGTTTGTTACATTATGCCCACTTAAATAAATTGAATCCTCATAATTTAATTAGAATTTACTTACAAGATTAGATAAAGGTGGAGAAAATATTATCATGCCTCATGAAATTATCTATAATGAGATATAATCCTCAATATCATAGGTAAGACTAGTAAACACTTATTTTCTATAACCATTTCAATGAAATGTGTCTAATAACTAGGTATTAGGGCCCATGTTAAGGATTTAGTTTTCTTATTATATAATTCATAGTTGGACATACACTAATAGATATATATATTTTATTTGGAATGTGTTTTACCTATTCTAGGAATTAATGTGTAGTCTAAGTGAATATAGTCATTCTATTTCAAAAATTGAATAAATTTTTTTAAAGGATGGTATTTTGATTTTCACAGAGTTTATTTACACAAACACAATAATAATACCACTTAATATTTTCTTTAAAATATGAATCACTATGGGTGGTGAATTTATCTTTTTATAAAACATCCTAGATGTAATAGGGTTTATAGAACTAGAATACATCCACTAATTCAAGTTGGGGTAAGTAAAACCTAATTACCACTATCCTATTCTTTGATAGTAATTGAATATATTCTTTCTCTCTCACTGGGTGTAGAAGTTTATAGATTCCTACCATACTTAGAAATTTTTGGATTAGGGAATTAACTTAGATAATTCCTAATTTCTCTACACATAATACATTGAATTATTATCAGTTCCCTTGAATGAGTTCTATCTTCTTTCCTTGATTTAACTAAACCCTTTATTTTCCCTTAATATTTTGATGTTAAATGGCCTCATTTACCATAAGTAAATCATCTTATATTCCACTTTAGAAAATTTCATTGGTTCTTCTTTCCACATTTTTAAAATATACGAAATTGTATATTTTTCTCCTTTATCATCTCCATCACTTAATCTTTCATGAGGCTCTATATTCCTATTCTTTGGTGTGTTTAATACTTTAGAAATGTTCACATTATTATTCTTATTTCATGGAATCTGTTTTTTTATACTCATAAGGTTTCCCATTCCAAATCCTATTCTAATGGGGTTCTCATTAAGGTGATCTAAACATTGTCCCTCATACCCATGGTTTCCTTTATTTCTAGTATTTAATAATACCAAAAGGGATGATAGGAGTAACAAAAAATTAATAATACAGGGGAATTATCATAATCATGGAGGGAATTTCAACCTTAAAATGTCTTGTTATTTAACATTATCACATTACCCTATAGTTCCTTTAATTAAAACAATGTAATTTATAGTTTGACTTAGGTTAATTTAAGTAGGATTATCCTATGATTCTCAGCCTAATCCCTCAAAGTGACAAGGAAATAAATCCTTCATAGTGGTTCATAAAGATAATATGATCAAACAAAGCATATCCCTTGAGATTTGTAAACCAAGTGTGCAGTTATGACTCTTTATTATGCTCCAAGTGACAATCGATTTAATACCCAATCCTTACTTTTGAGGTTATTACCCCTAGGTTCATCTATCCCAGAGATTGAAACCACTTCTAGTATCCATGTCAAGATTTATTTCTAGGTAAAACTATCTAATCAAGACTTTATAAATACTTTATGATATCATTCTATACATTGACTCAACTTTAGAGTTTTTATTAAGGTTCCATATCCCCAATACCAAAGGTAACTAAACTAATCTACAAAAATAACTAAACTAATATAAAAAATAACTAAATCATTCTTTAATTATAACTATATCAGCACAAAATAAACATGACATAAATAATACATTAATCTCATTATTTAAATTATACATCTCATAATCAATCGCATAACCCAAATACCAAAAGGTTTAGTGTCTTGGATATTTTCTACATAAATTTTTTTCTACATTATAATCATTTATCCATAATCATGTTCCTCTATAACCATTTATATTCATCTCACATGATGTAATTATCTTCATAACATTGGTAATGGAAACATAATAAAGGGATGATCTTAAATGCTCAGTAAGGGAAAACATATCATAATGCGTGAGATCATAAACCTAAAGAGGATCATAATGAAGGAATAAATATATTATAAATATATCATAATACTATAGATGATAATTATAAAACTTTATAGAGAAACATAATATCATAACTAGACTATCAAAGATTCATAAAAGTTATGACTTGGCTCAAAATACCTATCAATAATCAAAAACATGTGAGCTTGATATAAAATTTTGGAAAAATTTAAAAACAAGGTATAATCATGAAAACATATCATTTTATGGAAAGTAAATGCATCTTGAAATTTTATAATAACTTGATAAACAACTTAAAAATGTTTCACAAGCATAATAATAGGAAAAAATATGTATTCAAACCCATTATTCCCATGTCTATGTAAATAAACTTATTATTTCCATGCCTCATAATGTGATCAAATCCATTATGCCCATGCCTATGTGAACAAACTCATTATGTCCATCCCTAAATATCTCATGAGATATAATCTTAAACTAATTCATTGGAGGGTGATATATTACCCCACCCAAAATCATCCATATAATACCCTGATATTTTAAAATAGAGCTACACTTGATAGCGAATACAACACACAACATTGAGTTTAAACGAACCCAAATATATTATTAAAATATTATTATTTTAAATTGGTCATTATAACATAGCCATTAAATTTGTATATATGAATATTAATAAACACATTTTTAAAATTAAGTGAGATTTATAAAAAATATATATTATAAAATAAGTACTTAATTCTTGGTAAAGTCATTATGGACATTGAAAATTACTTTTTTCTTAAAAACATATTTTATTTTATTTTTATGAATAAATAAGAAAATTAATTTTTACAAAATTAAGAAATTTTATTTGAAAAAATATACTTAGTTTTTGAAATCAACATGTCAAAAAAATATTAGGTTAAATTTTTGTAATTTTTCTAAAAAAATAATTTTTTAATGAATAGCGAAAATACTGGTTTTTATTGAAAACTACCTTTTTGTTTAACTCATTCATAAAGTTATACTTTTAAAAAAAATTAAAAAAAATAGTTAAATTATGTTATGATTAATCAAATTTTATTCATTAGAATCAGTTTCATGTTGAATTTTGATATAAAAAGTTTTTATACTTATGAAAACTTTTTTATTAGAAACTGTTTTTCCATCGAGTATATGGGTTTAATTTTATATTAAATTCTGACACTATTTTGAATTGAATTTATAAAAAATTATTACTTATTTTGAATTATTATAATTAATATTATTATATTTCACATGAGCCTCAGCCCGGTTGGTGAGGAATCCTTAAGTGCATCCAGGCGACCCAGGATAAACTCCAGCCAGAGGCTAATTTCTGGGGGTACTATAGCAGAACTGTAGTAGTACTGTAGAAGTACTATAGCTTATACTGTAGAATTACTAGAGTAGTACTATAGCTGGTACTATTTGGAACTATAGCAGTTGGGAATATTCCCCTGTTTGGGCCTTCGGACCACTGATTTGGTCCCTGAGTCCTTTAAGGCCTTTGGGCCACCCAGGCCTTACCTCAAGGCCTTCGGGCCACCTCAAGGCCTTCGGGCCACACTAAGTGCATATGAAAACCAGACAACCTACAGGGTACAAGCTCTAGAAGTAGGATGAGAAAGTATCGTTCACCATAGCAGATGCTAAATGGATTGCAAGAATGAGAGGGCATGGCACCTGCCATCGGGAAAAGCATGTGCATGCACGGGAAAGCCTAGCCGAACAGCCATATGAAGGTGGAGAGCTGATTTCACGATGAAGATACCGGGGAGGAGCAGATCCAAGTAGTTATTCTGGGTTGTATGTAATGTTTTAAGCCTACAGGTAAGGAATTCCTCTAAGGCCTACGGGCCATGTAATACTAACACCTACGGGCCTTGTAAGGGTTCCACCTCACCCCTTGAATGGTGGATTATCAAAAATCAATAAAAAATGAAGGTCTTCGAGCCATTGGAGTGGATAATTAATATTATATAATATGGTCAACTTAATTTTTTTTATAATGAATAGTAAAAATAGTAAAAATTAATTATCATGGTTAAGGTTAAAAAGGGGGTTACTGGGGGGTTAAAACTAAAAAGATAGGTAAAAATGACCTAAAAACATTTTAAAATCCTATTTACTGGAAATATTTATACCTTTTATCAAATAATATTCAATAATGATCCATTTTGGAGCCTTTTTCATGTATAAAACATGGGTATAACATTTTATTTTCAAAAATTCTAAATGTTTCCTCTCCCCTACTTATAAAAGAGAACACACTATCCCCTCATATATACACTTATAAATCCTTTTTATTTACCCACTACCTACCAAAATACATTCCTTTATTCCCTCCCCATGTCCTAGAGTCCTTGGTTTGATCATAAATCAAATATAGGGAAGCTTTAGTTATAATCCTAAAGTGGTGGTCTGAATAAGAGGTATTGTTCTTAATCGAGCATATTTGTTATATTTTTTCATAAATGTCATTAAAATATTAATAAATCATTCAGATATAATAAAATAATTATCTAACATAAAATTATTTTTTATTATGTTAATTAAATTACTTAAATCCATCTCATCTTCCATCAAATGGGAAACAAACCCGCCATTCATGTGTACGACGGACTAACACCTCACGAACCGATGTAATTTGTTTTCCATCATCACCGATCATAGATATTTATGAAGATAGATGTAATATTTATATATTATATTTAAGAAATAATAATAATTATGGAAAAATAATATATCATATACTTTCTTACCTTACGATCCATGAAAAATGATTACATCGTTCATGTGTACGGTGGACTACCACCTCGCCAAGCGATGTGATTAATTTTTTGTTACCACATCACATGGATGGTATATGTAAGTGAATTTAAATAAATAATATTATATTTATTATATTATTATCATTATTTAAATATAAAATAATACTTAACATCTCTCTATCATGATCATTGAAAAAGAAAACCATTACACATGCATACATACGACTTATCGTCTCCAAGATTGTAACATAGTTCATTTTTCATTACCATAATTGATGGTTATTTTTAAAATTATTATTTATATATAAAAATTATATTTATTTCATTATTATTTTTCTTGATATTATTTAATAATTAACCCTTTGACCATGGTCAGCACACTGATGACATTTTGAAATTATGAACCGATCATCCTCAAAACACCTGATGTGAACAAAACAGATTAAGTAATTAAATACATCATTAAAATAAATGAAGTAAATGGTTTTAGTATAATGTATTAAAACTATAAAATTTTATTAATAAAACAAATAATTGATATAGGTTTATTATACATGTGACAAAATACATACACAACAAATTTTGGACTCAAGGTAAGGGTTTCATCTCAAATTTTCCTTTTTTGGAGACACATGTTATTTGATGAACCTAATTTATTTTAAATAGTGTATATAATATCCCTTTACATATTATACTATTAATCCTTCATAATTCCTGATATTTTAAGTTACAATTCATTTACTTCGTTCATGTGAGTTATTATTTAAAATTTACCAAAGCGGTGAGGTTTTATGTTTCAATCTCATTTTAATCGAGATTGTTTATGATTTAATTTCCATCATAAGAAATTATTTTATCATTATCTAATAAAAACCATTTAATTTTTTATATCCTCTTTTTATTCATAAATTTTCAATTAATAGTACAATTTTTCTCTTTTTTTACCTAAAATTATTGATAAAATGTTTTTAATAAAATATTACTTTATTTATCTCTTTAGTTGAAAATACTTTTCCTCAAAATCCATTTTTTATAAAAAAAATTGATAATATTTTTAACATTATTCAAAAAAATATTAAATACATTTTTAACAATATTTTACTTTTTATAAAATGTTTTTAAAGTAATCTTCTCATTGTTTTTTAAATGAGGTACGTTTTAATCTTTTTTACAACAATATGAAAGGATTTTGTTTAAATTATACGACATGTATGGAATTACACACCATCAAAACCACTAGATTATTATAAGATTAATTTATAATTTTACTTGGTTATTTTTTTAAAAAAATCTATAATATTTTAGAAATTTATAAATTTTGAAAAAGTGATTTCAAAGTGAAAAGTGTATTTTCCTTAAGAAATATTCCATGAAATATTTTAATGAAATTTTCATGAATGGAAAACAAACTTTTATTTTATGGATTTATTATAAATTATGTATATATTAATCTCATATATATTATATCTTATTATCCATTACTTTAACGGTGTGATGCATTCCTTTTTTTATTTCTCAAATGCCTTAATTATGAAATTTCGTTTGATTATGATATGAGTAAAGATTATAAAACCCACTTTATTTCCATGGGTAATTATTATGTTATGCCTTATGATTTATTTCCTTTATATGGAACACAAAAATCATGAACATGTTATTATGGGTGCACCCTGATAGTGTTCCAATGCATTGGGTAAATATTTAGTCTTATGAGGAATCATGTTTGGGAATAGGGAGTAAACCTAGTCCATTGTGAGACTTTGTCCACCATGTGATATTGTCTTTGAAGTTATCTTTGACTCATGTTTATGTAATTTTAAATATTGATTCCATATTTCCAATTATTTTGTTATCTTATGATACCATTTTCTATTTTCTATTCTTCTATGTGATTACTAATGATCCTTCTATTTTATGCTATCATGTTATACCATTGACTCATAATTTATGCTTCCTTATTATGCTTATTCCCTTACTGGTATTTTTAGATCACCACTTTTATCTATATTCCTTAGGTTATCCCATGTAGTTTTAGTATATTAAAAGTATTTAGGATCTCATTAAGGAGAATAAAATAATGAAGTTTTATTTTAGTATCGATATGATGTATTGTGAACCTAGTATTCCAAATACATAAGGGCTCATTATCTTTAGGTTTTAACTAATGGATGTTTATGTTAAAAAACATGTAATAATATGTGTAAAAGGCTTTGGTCTCTATAGTTGGTATCAGAGAAAGGTATAGATTTTTTTGGACATTGGTATTATAAAACACTAGTGAAATCATTAGCGATAATACTAAACATAGTAAAACATCCCTAAGTTTTGGTAAAGTATAGAGTAAGTGGTTTCTAGAAAAATACATCTATATATGGATAATACAATTGGATGTGGATCTAGCACAGCTGTGCCAAGGATAATAACATCAAAAAGGGAGCATTGAACTAGTCTGTATCATCACCTCGTGCATGATAAGAGACCTTGCTACACACTAGGATAGACACTCCTAGTGAATATTCTTTTGGTAATCACAAACTCCTCACAAACCATTATGAAGGACTTGAACAGATTTTTAGGTTAGAAAACCTAATAGGAAATGTTAACATAGATAACATAGATTGAAACAAAGAGAACCATAAGTCTGGATATACTTATCATTTATATTTTATTCCTTCTATGTTTATAAGTTTCCATTTTGTATGTTAATTCATTCTCATCTTGTTTCCTTTATTCTTTTTAGTTAATGGAATAAAATAGGAGAAATAATTCCAACAAACAATGTGATAGAACTATAAAAAAATGACCTAATTAAAATGGGTTATAACCCCTTCTAAACACATTAGCGGTGTTTATAATGAACCACCATTAATGTGCTATCCTACTCTTATTAGATCCAATTTTAAAAAAATTCTGGTAAAATGATGCCTTATTTAGTGGTGGTTGTATTAAAGGGGTCTAAAACCCCCCTCTAATTTCATCACAGAATCTTAGTTTAGAATGGGTCTTAACCCCTGTAAACTATTCATCATATTAGAGGTAGTTGGGAATAGTCGCTAAATGGGTGGTATGTCAACATATTAGAGGTGGTTTACAAACCGCCTCCCATTCTAGTAACCCCCCTCCCCCTCCCCTTCAGTTTCACCCGGCCACCCGACCCCATCTTGTTCTGGTATCCCCCCTAGTCCTAGTGACACTCACGTGGATCTCAACTCATCCTATTCCAGTCTCTCCCCACCCAATCCCCCCCTCCATTTCTTCTCTCCACGTGAAACTCCTCCATTCACGTTGCAGTTTACCCAGAGAACTTTTAAAAAATTCGCCTGATAGTATTTGAAACTACTACCTCCAATATGTGCTTCAACTACATATACCACACGAGAAATTGTTTTTTGATGTTATATTTACACATTATTATATATATATATATATTATGAAGGTAATTAAAATAAATATTATTTGAATAAATATTTAAATTCATATACATATATAACCTACATATATATTTTTATAAATTAATATATACTTTTTTATATTATATATTTATGTATTTATATTATAATACTTTGTATTATATTGAATTTATATGTCTATATAAACTATATATTGTATATATGACTGAAAGTTCTTTTTTATTTTATTAAAACAACTTGAGGAAAAAAGAAAACAACAGACGAACAAATGGAGAAAACAATAGAGAACAAGAGATATGAAAGGGGCCATGGGGTCAAGGGGGTCAAAAGTAATATAAAATAAGTGTGTTAGCTCAAACTAGGTTAATGCACTCTGGTGCAAGAGATATGATGCCTGTGAAGCTCATACAAGGGTTGTCTTGGTCACTATAGGTGGCGAGAAAATCTGCAACCTTGTAATTCTATTTATGTTATGTATATACACATATATTTATATATTTTTAAATTTATTTATGTAAATTATTTATATACTTTAATACATATTTATATATTATATACATGTTTATTTATATAATAAATATAAACATTTATTTAATATATTTATATAATGTATTTCAATACATATATTTATTATTATGTACATTAATATATATTTATTTGTATAAATTTTATATCATATAATATTATTTATATATAATATAAAAGCATAAATATATTATTTTAAAATATATTTATTATTATTATAATATAAATTATAAAAACTACAAGCTTGAGTTTTTATATGACATGTTTTAAAAATAAATTATCTTTATGAATATACTTATATAATATGTTTATGCTTTTGTATTATATATAATTAATATTATATGAATACAATTTATAAAAATAAATATATATAAATATATATAAAATTATAAAATTATATTTATGTACACATATAAATACAATTAAATACATTAATATAATTGGAAATGTATAATATAATTAAATTATATATATATATATATATATATATATATTTACTAAATTAATTTATAATTAATTTGGTATACTGATATATATATATAATAATTATATAATATATATAAATTTATATATAATAAAATATTTATAATATAATATATATATAATATAAATATATATTTATATTTATATTTATATTTAATTCTTTCTATATTATATTTATTTGTATACATAATATAATATAAATGTATTTATACATAAATATACAGTAAAAATGTATTTAATATACTATATGTATAATATAAATCATAATATAAATATATAGTATTCATAAAACCATATATAAATTTTATATATTTGAATAAATATATTTATAATTACATTTATATTATGTATACCAATAATTATATATGTATGCATTTTTGTTTATACGTATAAGTATTTATTTAAATTATTTATATAATGCCTTTATGTGTGTGTGTGTGTGTGTTTATAATGCATTTAAATACATTTCTATAATGTGATTATGTAATACACAAACACATGCACACACACACATATATATTATAAAATTTACATTCATATGAGATTTATTTTTAAAAATAAATAAAAAATTAGAGGGGTTAAAAACCCTCTAATCAAATGGATTAGCGGTGGTTCATGAACCCTCTTTAATTTATTGAATTCAAGGGGGTTGAAAACCCCCTCTAATTTCATAAATTATAAGGGGTTCATAACCCCCTCTAAATTATTAAATTAGAGGGGGTTCAAACCCCCCTCTAATGTTATATATTATAGGGGGTTCAAAAACCCCTCTAATTTCATAAATTAGATGAGGTTAAGAATCCCCTCTAATATAAGTGATTAACGGCATTTCATGAATCCCTTATAATTTAAGTGATTAGAGGGGGTTATTAATCCCCACAATTTCCTTTAAAAAACCATGTTATATATATATATATATATCCTCTAATATCCGAACTAATATTATATAGAGAGAGAGAGAGAGAGTTCCTTTAAAATCCAACCGAACATATAATGGCACTAATTTTTAAATTAGTGGTGGTTTTGACACAACTGCCTCTAAAATCCAACCAAATGTTACAAAATAATGCTAAAAATTTTAGAGTGGGTGGTGAACTCCCTCTAAATTCGATGATTAGAGGGGTTTGTGCCTAAACCCCTTCTAAAAAACTAATGCAAATCTGCTGTTTTTTTTTGTAGTGTGGGTAATGTAATGATTTCCATAACAAGATGTATAACCTAATGGGAATTCTATAGTTGTAAATTTTTTGATCATACCAAATGATCTATCTTTAATTGTTATTAATACTTAGAAGATAGTTGAATTTCTAAACACATCAAAGAAGGTAAGGATGGAATCTCATGGAAGTTCAAGTGTTAATGATGAAAAAGAAAAGAAGATCCAATTTCTTATGTTTTAAAAATTTGGAAAGAGGAAACATGTAAAATAGATTAAAGGAACTATAAAATGATTTATGTGTTGAAAATTATGGAATAAATAACCTAGTTTCTGAATAAAAATAAAGATTTTGGTTAATAAGACATGAGGAAATAAAGTTTAACCTAAGGAACCATTAAAAGTTCAATGTCATAAATGTGGGGATCTTGTTAATTATCTGATTCAATTATCTAATCCAAGGATTAATTCTTAAGGTATTATGTTATGAAAATCATTTAAGTGGAAATATTAAAGTTTTTTATGTTGGAAATAAAGAATCACATTGTTTAAGTATTTTTTATCAATGGTATTCTAGTTATAAGAATCTTGAAACTTCTAAGGATTTTTATGTAGTAGTTTTTATTTAAGTATTTTCAAGAATATTTTGAATGATACTCATGAACTAGAAATAAGATTTAAGGTTATGGTGATATTTTATGAAAAAACACATGATTGAGGAAAATATACTCATTGGGATGTGCTTGATGCTGAGGTAATTGTACTAAATTAAAATTATTTGATCTTATGGAAAAGGATGAGTTGAATAGAAAACCAATGAGGTTAAAAAAAATTATCATATAACTAATTTAATTTTTGAATGTGTTCATCGTATTCTTGATAATTTTAAAGGACAAAGGTAAATTTTGAATAGATTATCACATTTATTTTCCCATATTTTTATAAAAAGGAAAACATGCATGTTGAGTAATAACTCATCGCATCTATCAATTTCATGGGGCTTGAACCCATTATCTAATTGTGATAAGAGTGTATCACTTACCACTGTTCTACTAGTTAGTATGAAATTTTTGTATTTAATAAATTTCATAGAAAAATTTTAAGTTTATTTTGGAGACATATTTTAGGATCAAAACTTTTTAATTTTTTTAGGATTTTGATATTATTAATGGTATTTTAGGAAATGTTTCATTAGGTTGAGTTTTATTTAACCCTTAGGTCTAATATTTTATTTAACATGAAATATTTTTAGTGAATAACACAATTAAATCTTTGAATGTGTATGTTATTTAGGATGCAGGGTTATTTAGTTATGGAATGATTTAAGTTGAAATTTGAATTTGGATATTAATATGAAGGTTTATTCATTTTCGTAATTATATTACATTTTTCTAACCATTATTGGTTTTGTATAATCTCTAAATAAAATAGGAATATATTGATATCATTTTTTAGAATCATGTGATCTGTTAGAAGTTAATTTTAGTGTTTCAGGCATAAAAATCATCTTGAATACTCATCATTTGGAGAAATAAATGAGATTGTGGTGAAAAGTGATTAATGGTTAAAATTGTAGTTTTCAAGTAATTTTATTTCCTTATTTTCATAATCTAGAGAGTAAAATGATCCCTTAACCTTAGGAAAGGAATTTAAAATAAAATTTTTATTCATTTTTGATAAATCGAAGGTATCATCCATCTTTAAAAAAATATAATGGTATCTCCTAAATGGATCTTCTTTCCAAATCCATTTTTTCACTTCCTAAAAAAAATTACTATGTGTAAACCTAGTTATGTTATGACCTTCGTATTTATCTTTCCCTCTTTTAAGAGAAAGTTTTATTAATCCTTTTTTACAATGTGGGTTTTCTGTAAGAAAACATTTTGAAGGTCAAACCCTTGATTAATGAGAAAAAATAAAAAATGTGAGGATAAAATTTATTTAAGGGGGTATAATGTAACTCCATAAAAAAAACTATTCTTGATAGTGTACACAATATGTAATATTGAGTTTAAATAAACCCATATATACTATTAAAATATTATTATTTAAACATGACCATTATAAAATAGATATTAAATTTCAAAATATAAATAGTAATAACCAAAATTTTAAAATTAAGTATGAAGGATAAAGAAAATATATTGATAAATAAGTACTTAATTCTTGGTAAAGTCATTATAGGCAACAAAAAATATTTTTTTCCCAAAATATGATTTTTATTGTTTGTGTGAACAAATAATAAAATTAATTTTTTCCAATTTTAGAAAACTTATTTGAAAAAATTAACTTCATTTTTTTTAATCAACATACTAAAATTATCCTAGTATAATTTTTATTTTTCAAAAAATTTTAATTTTTAATGAATACTGAAAAATATTGGTTTTCATTGAAATCTTCTTTTTATTTTAAATCATTTAAAAATTTATATTTTGTTTAAAATGTTTTAAAAGTAAAATTAGTTCATTTATTTAATTATTAATCCAATTTAGGTCATTTTAATCAATTTAATGCTGAATTTTGATATAAAAAATTTTATACTTATGAAAAAAAAATCATTGGAAACTATTTTTTTTCACATCTATAGGTTTTATTTTAAATTAAATTATACCTATGAATTGAATTTGTAAAAATATATTAAATATTTTGAATTATAATAATTAATAATATATAATAATTACAACTTAATTTTTTATCATAATTAATTGTAAAAATTGTAAAACTTAATTATCACGGATAAGGGTAAAATAGGTTTAATAGGGTATTAAAATAAAAATAGAAGGGTTAAAATGACCTAAAAACTTATCCAATGTAAAGACCCAGAAATTCCATGGAATTTTTTTTCTTAAATTCATGGGATTTTTACGAGTCTGTAAAAATTTACGGTGCTTGATTCCGAGGCTCGGTGTGCCCGGAATCAATTTCTGAAGTTTTGTTCGGGTACGTTCAGTAAACGTACAAGCGGAATTTTATAACTTTTGAACCGGTGATTGGAATTGAAATTTGAGGGCACCATTGAACTCACAGCATTGGTAATTTCTTAGAGAGACCTTCACCGTAGTTTCATTCTATCAAGAATGGAAGTTAGATTTGGGGATTTTTAATAAGTTAAATAAAAATAAGTATAGCATATTTTTATTTTGTGGTGGTTAAAACCTCCAAGAGGAGGTTAGTGGTAGTGGCCACCACACCATAACCTCCCATGAGAGGTTATGGTGGTGGGGCCCACCCGCACATAACCTCCCTTGGGAGGATATCCTTGGTGGGGCCCACGCAGGCTTTAAACCCCCTTTAACCCCCCATTTAGGTGGGAGAAAACTCTTCACCTTCCCCAATTAATTTAATGTGCCAACTCTCAAAATTAATTAATTGAACTCTTTCATTTAATTAATTGGAACCTTTTGAATTCTTTTGAATTCATGCCAATAATTAAATAATAGATGAAGCTATTATTTTATTTTTGGTTGGCATCTATTCATTTGGTGGAGCTTTGAGAGAGAACTTGGAGAACCCTTGGAGAATTATCTCTCAACGAAGAATGCAAAGAACGCCTCTTCATCCTCCACTGAAGAATAACGAACTCTTTCTTCGATCTTCGACCGAGCCCAAAGAAAAAGAGCTGACCACAAAGAACGCCGACGATGCTTCTTCCTCGGTCTCCTACCTTGAATGCTTCCCGACGTCGACGGAACGATGTCCGCCTTTACGCGACTTCATCAAAGTTTATCTTCATATGAGGTATGGGTCGGATTTTGAGTATGACTATATTCCCAAGTTCTTCTTTTTTTTAAAGAATGTGGATGTTTTCTTTTGCGGGTTGGGAATAATCTTTGCGGGAGGTTAGGGTTTGATGATATTCTTTTAAGTTCTTGTTGAGGTGCATGTTACCGCTCTAATGCGGAGGGTGCGGGCCAAACTAACATGGCCCGACCCCTCCACTATTCTTCTTGAATGGTGTGTTCATTGCGATGGAAGGTGGCGGATTTTCATTGTGGTGACGAATGGAGAACCCCCTTCGATCCACCAAGAAACCTCTTAGATGTGCCTCTAAAATGAGCTAAGGAGCTCCCCCAACCTCTGAAAAATCAGAAATCCCGCATGAGGCATGAGTGAGAGGAAGAATGAGGGAAAGATGGAAAATCCAGACTGGCCCAGGACTTAAAAACCTAATTTTATGTGGCCACACGGTTTGGGAAATCATGCGCCAATCGTGCGGTAGCCACTGTCCCACCTGGGGACTTCGCACGGCTTGGCCGCACGGTTTTTCAAACTGTGCCCCAACTATGCGGTTACTACTATCACACCTAGAGACTTTGCATAGCCTGGCTGCACGGTTTGTCAAACCCAGTGCCAACTGTTCTGTTGCTACTATCTCACCCAGAGACTTCACACGGCCTGACCGCACGGTTTGTTTAGACCATGCGCAAACCATGCGCCCTTGCACAAACCTCCATAACTTTGGCACCAGGCATCCATTTGACAAACCATCAGTGGCGCTGGAATCCTTGAAGCGAGACGGTGCATTGAGTATACCATACTAGAGATTTGGGTTGATATTTAGTATGGTCAGGTTAGATCGATCACAAATCCAACTGGACCCTAGAATGAAAATGTTAATAACTCACAGACCGGGCGTCTGATTGACATGTCGTCTATTTCATTGAGATCCTTATGACGAGGCAGACCTTTGAGAAACTTTTGCATGGTATTTTGTGACATTTGGAGTGTCAACCCATAGATCGTTGAGTAGATCCTCCCAAATACGAGCGAGCGGAGTACAAATACCTAGTAGCTGGTTGAGACCTGACGACTGCTGGCCTTTCAACTCAGAGTGTTTTGACTATCCTAGTAGGGGAGCGCCTCTATGTGAGCGCGACAGTCCCACAGTGGGGAGTGCCTCTGTGTGACGTGGTAGACCCATGGTACTCGGCAGGAGGAGTACCTCAGCAGGCTATAAGGGGGAACACCTCTATGTGAGCGTGGCAGACCCACAGTGGGGAGCACCTCTATGTGATGCAGCAGACCCACAGTACTCGATAGGTGGAGTACCAAATAAGTCCATAAAAGTGGGAAGTGCCTCTGTGTGATGTGGTAGGCCCACAGTACTCGATAGAGGAGTACACCATCTGCTGAGGTTCTGACAGTGTGACTAGGGTTTTTACTTGATACTACCCCCTAGAATAAAATCATGGTTTGAGCTGAGTTAGTGACATTTGTGTTTACCTCATAATTGAGATGGGTTACTAGATAACTTAGGTATATGTATGGAAATATACCTAAGTAAGGGTTATTCATTGTTTCTTTACTTTGTGGTTATCCTTGTTGGATATTGTGAGACCTTGAGGATCTCAGGGTCCCTACTAAGTATCATTATACTCACCCCTGCACGGGCTATGCCCGCACCTCGTTGTGTTGGATGAAGATGACAGACAGCGCTAACGGAGTTTAAGAGCACCAGGACTGGACGATACCCAGAGGTAGACCTTACGATGAGTCGGTACACAGAGGAGTCTGACAGATGTGGAGTTCTGAGGTGGTCATTTGTACCTACCCTTCAGGTAAGATCCATGGAGGACAATCCAGGAGCTGCTCTTTACCTTTCAGTTGTTTATCCCTTTTTCAGTTGTACTTGTACTTTACATTTGGTCTTGTATTTCCGGACACTTTTACTTTCAAACACACATTTTGTATATAGTTTTTGCTTAGTGTTTTACTTCTAGTTGTGTGCACTGATTGTGTGTGTTTACTTTTATAAAGGCAATGCCTTCCCATCTTAGGGAATTATGACTTTAGTGCTAGTCGCCACCCCCTGGCCTATGAAAGGTGGGCTTGGGGTAGTCACGTCACGGGTCCCGAGGATGGGTCGTGACAAACTGGTATCAGAGGAGTTGGTTCTACCACAGAACTTAGGACTTTGACATTTCTTTTTTATGAAGAAATAGTGTTAAGGGTAATAAGTGTGGTTTTCAGTTCAGGGAGTCCAGTGTTGGTGGGGGCGGCTGACGTATCAATACATCAGGACCCTGACTTCTAATTTCCGCCTCAGTGCATGAAAACACTGATTGTGTGTGTGTTTTCAAAAGTTTTCTTAAGTCAGCTCAACCAGGTCACCTCACCATGTATAATATTTTGACCGTGTCGCAACTATTTATTTCAGGATGCCTTCCAACAGATCCCCGAGAGTTATACGCTCTGATAGCCCACTGAGAAACAAGGCCTCAGTGTAGGGCCCTTTTCCAGCAGAGGCACCAGCGGTACTACTCCTTGTTGGGCCACTGATGCCACTAGCCCTAGCAGCAGATGATGCATGCCATTTGAGCATGTTGCGTGAGTTCTAAAGCCAGAGGCCACCCAGGTTCTGGGGAGAGATGGACCCACAGGCAGCTGAGGATTGGCTGGAGGCTGTGGTGAGAGTTTTCAGGCTAGTAGGGACACCAGAAGACTACATAGTGATCCTTGCTGCCAGTCTTCTTTTGGTAGCAGTAGGCATATGGTGGAGCCTGATGCTCCAGCTTCATGTCAAGACGACACTACTTTGGACAGACTTCGAGAGACTGTTCTGAGCAGAGTTTGTACCAGTCACCCTTCGAGTGGTGCGGATACAGGAGCTACTACATCTACAGCAAGGTAGCATGATTGTAGCTTTGTACTCAGTGAGGTTCACCGACCTCTCGCGCTACTCCACGGATATGGTACGAGACCCATTCTTTAGGGCCCGGACTTTTGAGCAGGGGCTCAGGAGAGATATCAGAGCCTCGATGATCTCCCTCAGCATCTCGACGCAGGCGGGGGTGTTAGAGAGAGCCCTCCTAGTGGAGAGTTTCCTTGCTGATTAGTCACCAGTAGCGAGACCCACTCCTAGTCGACATGTAGCGGTGTCTTTTATAGTTGGCAGTATATAGATGATTTAGAGGTCCAAGAGTACCATACCCATGGGTGGACGACCATAGGACTCAGGATCTCTTGTGCAGGGCACCCGGGGCAGTAACTTACCTTCCAAAAGTAGGCAGTGTTACTCATGCGGCAGGTAGGGTCACGTGGCTCGTGACTGTCCGACCCACCATTAATATGACCAGAAATCAGTTGAGGGACCTCCCAGGATGAGGGAGAGGTTCGATCAAGGTGGTCTGCAGGGCGTAGATGGACGTGGAAGAGGATATGGTCGAGCAGCTGGCGGTGGAAGATGTTACGAGTTGCTACCGCCACCACCACCAGGAGGACCACCCCGACCGTATAGAGATGGCGGACAGGGGAGAGCTCAGTTTCAGGCAGTTAAGGCATATGACCATGGTGCTCCAAAGATGATTCGAGGTAAGATCTATGTCTACTCCACCTTAGCTGCAGTTCTTATAGACATAGGTTTCATTCACTCTTTCATATCCACTGCCCTTGTTCGTAGCTTGGAGATTCCAACAGATTTGTTGGCTCGATCCTTATGGCTAGAAACTCCTACGGGAGAAGACTCGACGATTACGCATTGGTACCAGTAGTGTGAGATTACTCTAAGAGGCGAGGTATTCGGCTGGGATCTCCTCGTAGTGGCGTTGAGGCCTTACGACATCATCTTGAGTATGGACTGGTTATCTACAGTCCATGCTTAGATCGATTGTATTAGGCACAAAGTGTGGTGTGTCCGCACGGATGGGATCAGGTTCACCTTCACTGGAGAGAAGGAAACCTTTGCAGTGTAGGACGGACTTACTTGGAGGAGGGTGTAGCTGATCACTCACTAGTTGGATTGCCTTACCCTTGGATTAGTTGATGTGGAGAGTCTGATTTACCCTATAGTAGTAGACCAGTACGTGGATGTTTTCCCTGATGATGTTCTAGGACTACCTCCTCGCAGATAGGTGGACTTCTACATTGACCTGTACCCCGAGATGGAACTGATATCTACCCTAGAATATCGGATGTCTCCCTTTGAGCTTCATGAGCTGTAGTTATAGCTGGAGGACTTTCAAGGGAAACGATTCATCTGGCCTAGTGTTTCTCCCTGGGCAGCCCTGATTCTATTTTCCAAGAAGGCAGATGGGAGCTTGCGGCTTTATGTTGAATATCGTCACTGGAATCAGGTGACCATGAAGAACAAGTACCCAATCCCAAGTATTAACGACCTCCTTGATCATCTCAAGGGAGAACGATGGTTCTCGAAGATAGACCTCAGATCAGGCTATCATCAGGTTAGAGCTCAAGACGAGGATATACAGAAGACGGCCTTCAGATGTCGGTACAGCCACTATGAGTTCTTGGTTATGCCCTTTGGCGTAACCAATGCTCTAGCAGTGTTCATGTGTCTCATGAACGGGATCTTCTAGCCTTACCTCGATTACTTTGTCTTAGTATTCATCGAAAACAATCTGATCTACTCGACTAGTAAGGAGGAGCATGCCTACCATTTGCAGGTAGTACTGGACACACTCTGAGAGCACCAGCTTTATGGTAAGCTCTCAAAGTGATAGTTTTGGATTTGAGAGGTTCACTTCTTGGGACACGTCATCTATGAGGCTGGAGTTGAAGTGGATCCAGTGAAGATTGAGGTGGTACTTTCTTGGGAGCCACCCAAGAGTGTGATGGAGGTACGGAGTTTCCTGGGTTTGGATGGATACTACCAGAGATTCGTTCCATATTTCTCCAGAGTTGCAGCACCACTATTAGCCTTGATGAAGAAGGGGAAACCCTTCATGTGGTTGGAGAGATTCCAAAAGAGCTTTCAGGAGCTGAGGAAGAGGTTGACTAGTGCCCCCATCTTGAGGCTTCTATAGTAGGGCATTCGGTACGTAGTTTACTGCGATGCATCAAGGATCGTACTTGGGTGTGTCCTGATGTAGGAGCAAGAAGTGATCGCATATGGTTCTTTGTAGCTGAGAAAACATGAGAATAACTACGCTACCCATTACCTGGAGTTAGCAGTAGTGGTCTTCTCCTTGAATATGTGGCGGCACTATCTAATGGGAGAAGTTTTACCATGTACTCTGATCACAAGAGTCTCAGGTATATCTTCTCTCAGAAGGACATGAACCTGAGACATCGGTGTTGGCTTGAGTTCCTCCAGGACTATGAATTCGAGATAGTCTATAATCCTGGGAAGGGGAACGTTGTTGCATATGCTCTTAGTAGGAGATCTGGAATACAGCTGCTAGGAGAGGGGACAGAGCAGTTGGCTGCCTTACAGAAATCCTTTGTGGATAGGGATAGAGCAGCCTTTCTACAGTCTCTTACAGTCACTCCTCCACTTCTTCAGCGAGTCAGGGAGCTGCAGCATGGAGACGATGATTGTGAGACATGACATGCTCAGATTTCCATAGGTCAGGCACTTGATGGATTTTCGGAAGGTGGGAAGCACGTCATCCTCTTTATTGGACGTACCATGGTACCAGTTTCACTTCAGGAGGAAGTGTTGAGATAATTCCACACTTCCCCTCTAGCGGTACATCTAGGAGTGGTGAAGATATACCAGGACCTTCGGCGATAGCACTGGTGGCTAGGTATGAAGAAGGTAGTAGCGGAGTTTATCTCATGGTGCCACACTTGTCATCAAATGAAGGCGGAGCACCAGGTACCAGCAGGCTTGGTTCAGCCCTTAGAGGTCCCGGAGTGGAAGTGGGATGGTATATCCATAGACTTCATGATGGGTCCTCCACGTACATCCATAAGACATGATTCGATATGGGTGATCGTTGACCGACTCACCAAGTCGGCCCACTTCCTACCGATCAGAGAGCAGGGCTCAATAGAAAGCTTGAGACACCTCTATGTGCAGGATATTGTGCGCTTGAATGGAGTATATTCTTCTATTGTCTCCGACCATGACGCACGGTTTACTTCCTAACTATGGAAGTGGTTGCAGGAGGCTTTCAGGATGCAGTTACATTTGAGCACCGCCTTCCATCCTTAGACAGATGGCCAGACCGAGCGGATCATCCAGACCCTCGAGGACATGCTCTGATCTTGTGTCCTCGACTTTGGTCACAGCTGGTAGGATCACTTACCTTTGATATATTTTTCCTACAACAACAGTTATCACTCCACCATAGGGATGTCACCTTTCGAGGCATTTTACAGGCGACCTTGCATATTGCCACTGTGCTGGACAGACCCTGGGGAGTCAGCACTAGTGGGACCAGAGATGGTACAAGCTACCATGAAGAAGGTGCAGATCATCCAGGAGCGGATGAATACTGCACATAGTAGACAAAAGTTGTATGCTGACAGGAGATGAAGGACTCTAGAGTTCGAGGATGGTGACCACTTCTTTCTACGGGCCTCACCCGGATGAGGTCTACGGAGATTTGGCTGAGGCAGAAAGTTATCTCTGAGATTCATCAGACCTTTCCAGGTCCTCAGAAGAGTAGGTGAGGTGGCTTACCACTTAGCTCTTCCACCTCAGTTGCACCGGGTGCATGACGTCTCCCATGTATATCAGCTGAGGAGATACGTGCATGACCCTTCCCACATCATCGATCATGGGGAGCTGGACATCGATGACGGGGCAACTTTCACGGGGGTTCTGGTAGAGATTGAGGATCAACAGGAGCGGGTCCTGCATGGATGGTCGATACCTCTGGTGCACGTTCTCTGGCAGCACGGGAACCTCCAGGAGAGAACATGGGAGTGGGAGGCTCAGATGCATGCTCAGTACCCCCATTTGTTCCCTTAGTTTTAGTTTTAGCTTTCGGGGATGTAAAGCCCTGACGTGGGGAGAATGTAAAGACCCATAAATTCCATGGAATTTTTTTTCTTAAATTCATGGGATTTTAACGAGTCTTCAAAAATTTACGTCACTTGATTCTGAGGCCCGGTGTGCCCGGAATCAATTTCTGAAATTTTGTTCGGGTACGTTCAGTAAACATACGAGCGGGATTTTATAACTTTTGAACTGGTGCTCAGAATTAAAATCTAAGGGCACCATTGAACTCGTAGCATCGGTGATTGCTTAGTGATACCTTCACTGCAGTTGCGTTCTATCAAGAATGGAAGTTAGATTTTCAGATTTTTAATAAGTTAATAAAAATAAGTGTAGCTTATTTTTATTTGGTGGTGGTTAAAACCTCCAAGAGGAGGTTAGTGGTGGGGTCCACCACACCATAACCTCCCATGAGAGGTTATGGTGGTGGGGCCTACCCGCACATAACCTCCCTTGGGAGGATATCCTTGGTGGGGCCCACACGGGCTTTAAACACCCTTTAACCCCTGATTTATGTGAGAGAAGACTATTCACCTTCCCCCGTTAATTTAATGTGCCAACCCTCACAATTAATTAATTGAACAGTTTCATTTAATTAATTGGCACCTTTTTAATTCTTTTGAATTCATTCCAACAATTAAATAATAGACGAAGCTATTATTTTATTTTTGGTTGGCATCTATTTATTTGGTGGAGCTTTGAGAGAGAACTTGGAGAACCCTTGGAGAATTATCTCTCAACGAAGAACGCGAAGAACGCGAAGAACGCCTCTTCATCCTCCACCAAAGAAAGACGAACTCTTTCTTTGATCTTCAACCGAGCCAAAAAAAAAGGAGTCGACCGCGAAGAACGCCGACGACGCTTCTTCCTCGGTCTCCTATACCAGATGCTTCTTGACGTCGATGGAACGACGTAGGACTTTCTGTGAATTCGTCAACGATTATCGTCATACGAGGTAGGGTTTGGATTTTGAGTATGACTATATTCCCAAGTTCTTATATTTAAAAAAAACAAATAACGTGGATGTTTTCTTTTGCGGGTTGGGAATAATATTTGCATGAGGTTAGGGTTTGATGATCTTCTTTTAAGTTCTTGTTGATTCGCCTATTACCACTCTAATGCGGAGGGTGCGGGCTAAACTAACATGGACCAACCCCTCCAACATTCTTCTTGAATGGTGTGTTCATTACGATGGAAGGTGGCGGCTTTGTGTTGCGGTGAAGAATGGAGAACCCCCTTCAATCCACCAAGAAACCTCTTCAATGTGCCTCCAAAACGAGCTAAGGAGCTCCCCCAACCTCTGAAAAACTGGAAATCCCACATGAGGCACATGTGGGAGGAAGAACGGGGGAAATATGGGAAATCCCGAGTTTCTTGGGACTTAAAACCCTAATTTTAAGTGGCTTCACGGTTTCGGAAACTGTGCGCCAACTGTGCGGTAGCCACTGTCCCACATGGGGACTTCGCACGGCTTGGTCGCACGGTTTATAAAACTGTGTTCCAATCTTGTAGTTGCTACTGTCACACCAAGAGACTTCGCATGGCTTGGCATCACGGCCTGACCGCACGGTTTTTTTAGACCATGCGCAAACCATGCGCCCCTGCACAAACCTCCAAAACTTTGGCACCGAGCATCCATTTTATGAACCGTCAGTGGCGATGGAATCCTTGGAGTGAGGTGGTTACTTGAGTATACCCCAATGGATATTTGGGTTGATATGGAGTATGGTCAGGTTAGATCGATCACAAATCCAACTGGACCCTAGAATGAAAATTCCAATAACTCACAGACCAGGCGTCTGATTGATGTGTCGTCTATTGCGTTGAGATACCTATGATGAGGTTGACCTTAGAGATACTTTTTCATTGGATTTCGTGATAGTTGGAGTGTCTAACCATATCTCTTGGAGTGGATCCTCTCAGAGACGAGCGAGCGGAGTACGGAGACCTAGTAGATGGTTAAGATCTGACGACTGCTAACCTTTCGACTCGGATTGTTTCGACTAGACCAGTAGGGGAGCACCTCTATGTGAGCATGGAAGGCCCACAGTGGGGAGAACCTCTATGTGATGTGGTAGACCTACGGTACTCGACAGGAGGAATACCTCAGCAGGCGACGAGGGGGAGCGCCTCTGTGTGAGTGCGGCAGACCCACAGTGGGGAGTGCCTCTATGTGATGCAGTAGATCCAAGGTACTCGATAGGAGGAGTACTATAGCAGTCTATGAAAGTGGGAAGTGCCTCTATGTGGCATGGCAGGCCCACAGTACTCGATAGAGGAGGAGTACACCATCAGCTGAGGTTCCGACAGTGTGACTAGGGTTGTTACTTGATACTACCCCCTAGAATGAAATCATGTTTTGAGCTGAGTCAGTGAAATTTGTGTTTACCTCATGATTGAGATGGGTTACTAGATAACTTAGGTATATGTATGGGCATATACCTAAGTAAGGGTTATCTATTGTTTCTTTACTTTGTGGTTATACTTGTTGTATATTGTGAGACCTTGGGGGTCTCAAGTTCCCTACTGAGTATCGTTATACTCACCCATTCACAGGTATGCTCGCACGTCGTTGTGTTGGATGCAAACAACGGACAACGCTGATGGAGTCTGAGAGTGCCAGGACTGGACGGTACCCTGAGATGGACCTTACCACGAGTCAGTACACCGAGGAGTCTGACAGACGTGGAGTGCTGAGGTGGCCATTTGTACCTACCCTTCAGGTAATAACCCCATAGGATGATCTAGGAGCTTCTCTTTACCTTTCATCTGTTTGTCCCTTTTTAAGTTGTACATGTACTTTACAGTTGGGCTTGTATTTCCGGCCCCTTTTACTTTCTAGCACACATTTTGTATACAGTTTTTTCTTATTGTTTTGATTCTAGTTTTGTGCTCGGATTGTGTGTTTTTACTTTTATAAAGGAAATGTCTTCCCATCTTAGGGATTTACGCCTTTGGTTCTAGTCTCCAGCCCCTGTCCTATGGAAGCTGGGCTTGTGGTAGTCACAGTAGGGGTCCCGAGGATGGGCTGTGACATCCAAATCCTCTTTAATGTCTATATTTATAACGTATATCATCTAAGGTTTTATAGTGATTTATTGTTAGAACCTCTTAGAATGTGTAAAATGTGGGTATAACTTTTCTTTTCAAAAATTCCAAGTTTGTCCTCTCCCCCACTTATAAAAGAGAGTCCCCCCCCCCCCTCTCCTCTCCTATTTACACTTATAAATCCTTTTGGTTCAGATAGTACCTGCATATATATCATTATTACTTCCCTCCACACGTCCTAGAGTCCTTTTTTATCAAATAACCAATCTAGGAAGGCTTTAGGTGTAATTCTAAATTGGGGGTCCGAAGAAGAGGTGTCGTTCAAAACCACACATATTTTATTTATTTATTCTTCCATATCATTCAAATATAGCTCAATAATTATAATATAATATCATAATTATCTCTCATGTATATATATTTTATTATTTTAATGTCATAACTTAAATTCTTATCATCTTACTTCAAATGTGAAACTAAATCATCATTTGAGTGTACGGCGAACTACTGCCTCACAAACCGATGTAATTAATTTTCCATCATCTTCTCTCATAGATATTTATGATATTGGATTTAATATTTATATATTACATTAAATAAATATTAATAATTCTAAAAATTTAATATATCATATACTTAATTACCCTTCCATCCATGTAAAAATGATAATGTTGTTCGTGTGTACGGTGGACTACTGTCTCGTTAAGCGATGTGATTCATTTTTTATTACCACATCACATGGATGGTATATGTAAGTATATTTAAAGAAATAATATTATATTAATGATATTATTATCATTATGTAAAGATAAAATATAACTTTCCTTCTTTTCATCATGATTATTGAAAAATAGAAACTTTACGCATGTGTACGTACGACCTACCATCTCCATGATTGTAACATAGTTTATTATTCATAGTCATGATTCATAGTTATTTTTAAAATTATGATTTATGCATAAAAATTATAATTATTTAATTAATATTATTTTTGATATTTTTGAATAATGACCTCTTTGATGATGGTCAACACATATATGTCGTTTGAAATTATGAACTCAGTGTCCCCAAAACACCCGATATAGACATAACAAATTAAGTAATTAAATATGAAATTAAAATAAAATGGAGTAAATGGTTTAATTATAAGGTATTAAACCTAGAAAAATTTAATAATATAAAAATAATTTGTATAAGTTTATTATATAAGAGATAAAATACATACATGACAAAGTATGGACTCGAGGTAAGGGTTTCGTCTCAAAATTTCCTTTTTTGAGACACATGTTATTTTATGCACCTAATTTTTTTTAAATGGTGTATATAACTCCCCTTTACATATTATAACTGTAATAATTCATACTCCATGAAATTTTAAGTTAAAAATAATTTACTTTATTCATGGGAGTTATGATTCAAAAGTTACCAAAGTGGTAAGAGTTTATGTTTCAATCTCATTTTAATCAGGATTGTTTATGCTTGAATTTCTGTTGTAGGAAATTATATAATCATTTTCTAGTAAAACCCTTTAATTTTATTTTCCTCTTTAGTCATGTAAGTTTCATGTAATTTTACCATTTTAGTTCTTTAGCACTTAAAATTATTGATAAAATGTTTATAAAAAAAAGCTAACTTCATTTCTCTCTTAGGTCAAAACACTTTTTTCTTCTATATCCATGTTTTATAAAAAAAATTAGAAATATTTTTAACATTATATTAATGATTATTAAATTAATTTTTACCCATTTTTAAATTTTTATAAAAAAATTTAAAAGGAGTCATCTCTTCATTTTCCTAATGAGGTACTTTTTATCCTTTTTACGATAGTGTGAAAAGGAATGTTATTTTAACTTATACGGTATGTAAAGAATTACCCACTATCATGACCACTCAATTATTTGAAGCTTACTTTATAATTTTACATGGTTTTTTTATATAACATTTTTTCTAAAATATTTATGGAAGTTTTGTATTTTGACAAAGTGGTTTCAAGGTGAAAAGGGTTTTTTCCTTAAGAAATATTCCATGTAATATTTTAAAGAAATTTTCATAAATAAAAAAATATTTGATGTTATGGATTGATTCCATGTAATGTATATTTTTCTCTCACAAATATACTTATCATATAATCCCTTAATTTTATGGGGTAATATATGCCTTTTTTATTTATCAAATTACTTAATTATGAAATTTCCATTAATTATGATATGAGGCAAGATTATGCAACCCATTTTATTTCCATGGGTAATTATTATTTTATTCCTTATAATTGATTTGATTTATTATTTCATGCATAAATCAGAAACATGTTGTGATGGGTGTTCCCAGATATCACTCCAATGCATTGGGTAAAGATTTAGTCTCACGAGGCATCGTGTATGGGGTTAAAAGTAAACCAAATCCATTATGGAACTTTGTCCACCATGTGGTATTTTCTAGACAGTTAACCTTGACTCATATTTATTTCATGTTATATGTTATTCCACATTTCCTATGATTCCATGATATTATGGTACCATGTTCTATATGTTATGTTTCCATGTGATTACTCATGATCATTATCTTTTATATTGTCAGGTTATACCTTTGAATCACAAGTTATACTTCCTTATCATTTTTATTCCCTTATTGGAATTTTTAGATTTCCCCTTTTTTATATGTATTCCCTAGGTTATTCCATGTAGTTTTGGGATCTTGAAATGATTTAGGAGCTCATTAAGAAGAATAAAATAAATAATTTTTATTTTATTCTCACTATGATATACTATGAACATGGTCTTCTAAATACACTAGGACTCAAGATCTTTGGGTTGTAATTAAGGGATTTTTATATTGAAAATAACATATTAATATGTGTAAAAGTCTTGGGTCTCTATAATCCATACATATTTATGCACATAAAATAAATCATAGACATATATTAATAAACCCATAAAAAAGGAGTGGGTTTCCTAAACCTTACAAAAACAACTGGTAACATAAACATAAAGTATGACTGAATATAAATAAATTCATTTTCCAAAAGAAATCATAACATAACATCATATTAAGGGTGATAAAAACATCACTTCAGGAAAGAAAAACCTTGTATGGTAAATTGAAGTGAAAATAAAAAAAAATTCACCAAACCTTTTATAACATTGAAGTAAAAATTACTTTAAAAATTTATAAAGAAGAATAGAATACTTTTGAAAACTTTTATAAAAATATTTAAAAATAAAATATATTTTAAAATAAATAAATATTTTAAAAAATTATAAGTATAGATACTTCAAAAATATTTACTTTTTAAAGAAACTTTAATAATGGAGGCTTAAAAATACATAAAGTTTTGAAAACAAGAAGTGAAAATAATTTTAAAACTTTTACTTTTAAAAAAATATTTAATAATTGAACCTCAATAAATACATAAAAGTTACCAAAATATAATGTGGATTAGATGATAAAACTTTTATTTTGAGAGGTTGGAAAAACCTTTTGAACATTTTGAAATAACCTTGTTGAAAACCCACATTATAAAATAGATAATAAAACATTTATTTTAAAATTAATAAATGGGGGAAGAATTATTTGGGATAAAAATAATTTTAGTTTCCACAATATAAAGTAGGATATTGGAGGAAATTAAAAACATGGATATGGAGGGAAAATCCATTTAAAGAAATGGGAATTATTATTAACAAAAAAAGAATTTTAACAAAACTTTAGAATCATCAACAAATAATAATTTGGTTTGAAACATGATTTCACAATAAAAGATGTAAAATTAAAATCCTAAAATAATTATAATATATAATATATCAATAATGATAGATAATAGACAAAGAAGGGTGATTATGACCCAAGAATGAAAATTGAGTCATGAAAACCTCTTACGGATTTAGTAATTTTAGAATAAAAATAATTAGAATATTGAAAATTATATGCTTCTATAAATATTATGATCTAAATCTTATATAATTTCAAAATAAATTATTTGGTATTATATAAACCATATAAATAATAAATTGGTGCATGACATTAAAGCATGTCTCAATGAAGAGAAGTTGAGATGAAAAACCCTTACAGCCTTTGTAACTTTTGGATAAAAACTCCATGAGAGGTAGAACATTAAATAGAACATTTAATATCATGAAAAATAATATAATAATTATAAAAATGAAAATGGGGCATTATTTTCAACATTTAAATTAAAAAATGGTGTATAATATAAATATGTCTCAAAGATAGTAGTTTGAGACAAAAACTCTTACCTTGTTTCCTTTCTTGGTCAATGACTCTTTATCCTCTTTTAAAACAAACATATCTACCTTAATAATCTATCTCATATATTGATAATATATTTTACCTTTTATATACCTAATTTTTAATTATTTATTATGGATATGTTGTTTAGTTATAGCTTATTTCAACCATCAGATGTTAATAACTTTAATCATTTTCACAAATTTTACAATGTTGGTGTCGTTACCCATCCATTGAAACCAAGTTAAAAATTAATATATAGTTCAAGATACTATAATTTATATCTTATATTTATTTATAAATCTATTATATCATTCCATAATAGTTTTAGTTATGCTGCATGGAAATGGAATCAGTGTTGGCTTATTTTTTGCGATTTTAGCGAATAAAAAAGATACTTTAATAATAAGTAAATTAATTAATATAATATTAACATAACCCTATAATAATAATAATTTTATTATTATATTATAATATTATTATTATTTATGTTCTATTATTCATCCATGATATATTTTTATAGCATCATTCATGTAGGTGGTTAAACAAATCCAAACTTGAACACGCTTTAACTCGATTGGTGGGTATGGTTATTGAATTGTTTATATTGACATAAATAAATATAAATTAATCATAATGATATTTTTTTTATTGTTTTATCCAGATTTTAAGATGTTTGGATAAATAATGAAAACTATAAGAAAAATTAAAAAAATGTTCTTTGTGGAGGTAGTAGTTGGTGCACACGCATGATTGACATTCCAATATTTTTATAAGTGGATGGAAGATAATAAATAAGGGTTTTAAAATTAATATAAAAACATATCAGTATGATAATTATATTAAATTAATCATATTATTATGGTGATAATATATTCTTGAAGGTTAATATTAAGAAGAAAAACATAGTAAGGAGATAATACTTATATTGGAGACTTGATTTTTCCTTGGAAGTCTCCTTGAATTAAAAGGGATTAGGCTACTAGAAGTGACCATGGGATTATTTTAGTGGGATAGGGTTTTATGGATATTAAAATGGAAGTTTATAAAGGAGTAATTTTAAGGTTAAATTTGTCTTTGAAGGGTGTAATTAGTATTCTTTTATAAGAGAAGAAAAGGGGGACATTTAGAAACACTAATCAATTTTCAATAATTCCATGACACTATTCAAGGGTAAATGGATCAAAAATATACAAGAGTGGATTTTGGAGTATTTTTGGATTAATAAATTCTCAAATAAGTGATTAAAAACATTTTTTAAATGTGTTATAGGGTTTTTATAAACATGTTTTTACATTTTACTATTTTACTTTTAAACAAGGTAACTTGTTTTTAACTAAGTGATTCTATGTTTTATTAAATATATAACATAACCCATATGAAAATAATTGGTTGTGATGGAACTAAATTTAAACTATATTTAATCTAATTCAATTTCTAAATATTATAAAATTAGATTTATATTAAAAATTATAATGTGTAGAAAGCTCATTTAGTAGAAAAATGACATTTTAACCATTATGGATTCTTAATATTATTTATTATTGATTACCAATTAAATGAGTGTTAATTTTTTTATTTATGTGATTGTAAATATTATTAGAATAATTATTTAAATTATTTAAATCAAATTAATTTAGTATAAATTTTTGACATTAATAAAACAAAAAAATTAAAAAAAATGTTCCACCATTACCAATGTATTTAGCATTAATATTAGCAATCTAAATTTTATGCCAAAAAATTAAATTGGAAATATAAAATAATATGAAAATTATTATCTCAAATATAATAATAATTTCAAAAATTTATTTTTCTATATGTAGAAAAATTAATCTTAGTTCTTGCAAATGTTATGCGTAAAAACCTATTTTTTAGAAAAGTGTATTTTTAACAATAAGGTTTGTGTATAGGACCAAATTATCAATGTTATTGATTCTAATGATATTAATAATATTATAATTGTTCAAATAATATTAATGTGGCATTAAAATAAATCTAAAACTTAATTTTCCCATGCATAAATTTAATTAAATAAACAGAAAAAAAAATAGTTTTCATAAAATATTAATTGATTTTCTAAAATGATATTCTTGGGATTTATAAATTGATTTAGTATTTTATTTAAACGGTTTATTTTACATTATAAATATATATTTTTATATAAAAAATGTTTCAAAAACTTTTAATCCATATAGAATGGATTTTATTAGAAAAATGGTATTTTTTACTATTCAGCTAAAAATTGATTATCTTAGAAAAATATTAAAAATGCATCTTAAGGTAATTTTGTTTTGAGGAATTCAAAAATGAATTTTAATTAATAAATTTTAAATCCTAAAATTTGTAAATTCATCTTTTAAAAGAAAATATATAATATAAACAAATTTTTTTTATTGAAATGCAACACCCTGATATTTTATCAAATATTATTTTCAAATAAATTTAATTTCTTTGATAGTATGTGTTACACACAACACTGGGTTTTATTGAACCACAAAAAAACAAATAATATTATTATTTAAACATGGCCATTATAACCTAGTAATTAAATTTGGTGGTATGAATAAGAATATCTACATTTTAAAAATTAATTAAAATGGTTTTAGATAAATAAAATATATTGATAAATAAGTACTTAATTTTTGGTAAAGTCTTTATATATAGCAAAAATACATTTCTTCTCAAAAAAAATGATTTCATTGTTTTTTATAAAAATTTATAAAATTGTTTTTTGTAAATTTTAGGAAATTTATTTGAAAAAAAAGAACTTAATTTTTTCAATCAAAATGTCCAAATTATATTAGATTGATTTTTTGATAATTTTATGAAAAGATTAATTTTTCAATGAATAGTGAAAAATACAGATTTTTATTTAAAAATCCCTTTTTGTTTAAAGTGTTTACAAAGTTAAATATTTATTTAAAATTTTTTAAAAGTAAAATTAGTTCAATTACATTATTATTAATCCAATTTAGTTCATTAGAACCAATTTCATGTTGAATTTTTATATAATAACTTTTTATACTTTTGAAATATTTTTATTTGGAAACCCATTTTTTCATCACATCTCCAGGTTAAATTTTAAATTAAATTCTACCACTTCTATAAATTGAATTTGAAAAAATTAATTCCATACTTTCAATCAACATAATTAATATTATATAATAATTTCTACTTATTTTTTTCATGATTAATAGTAAACATAATAAAAATTAATTACCGCAGTTAAGGTTAAAATAGTTTTACCGAAGGATTAAATTAAAAATATTTAGGTTAAAATGAAATAAAAACTTGTACAATTATGATTTTGTATCCATATTTAGACCTTATATAATATAAGGCTTGATAATGATTCATTATGGATCCTTTCATCATGTGTAAAATGTGGGTATAACTTTTTCTGTTGTAAATTTCCAAGTGAATCTTCTCCCCGCTTATAAAAGGGCACTCTCTACCCTCTTCTACTCACACTTACAATGCCTTTTGGTTTATCCAATACCTACCAAAATCCATTCTCTAATTCACTCCCAACATCATATAGTCCTCATTTTGATTATAAAACCCTCTTACGAAGGATTTTGGTTCAAACCTAAAGAGGTTTTCCGAAAAAGATGTATCATTAGTAACCGAGCGTTTTTGTTTTATTTATTCTTACACCTTCTTAAAATATTATTAAAATATAATAGTATAATAAAATAACTCTATAACATAAAATAATATGTTTTTATGTTAATTTTATAATCTATATCCATCTCCTCCTCGATCAAATGGGGAACAAAAATGTTGATTGTGTGTATGGTAGACTACAGCCTCGAAAATTGATGTAATTCATTTTCCTTTATCACCTCTCACGGTTGGAGATAATGATATATTTAATGTTTATATATGATATTTATAACATATTTATACTCCTTAAATTATAATATCACATATAACTTCTTACCTTCCAATAGTTTGGAAAACTATAACATCGCTTGTGTGTATGTGTGGACTACCGCCTCCACGAAGTGATATGATTCATTTATCATTTTATTTAGAATATGATGGTTATAAGGATAGATTTAATAAATATAAATTATATATATTACATAAAAAAATTCTTTAAAGGTGAAATATTATTTACCTTTCTTTCATTCCATTCATTGAGAATGGAAACAGTGTTCATGCATACGTACGGCCTGTTGTCTCCATGAACGGTGTAATTCACACTACAAAAACCGCTATTTAGCGACATTTTTCTCATTAGAGATGTTTTAAAACATCGTTAATTAATTTACCAATGTTTCTGAAAAATGTCACTAAATGAGGTATAGCTAATTTAGCGACATTTATAAACGTCACTAATTTAATGACATTTATAAATTTCACTAAATGTCAATATTTATAAATATCACTAAATTATCAACGTTTATAAACATCTCTATTTACCAACACCTCATTTGCCAATGTAATTTAGAAACATCAGTAAATAAACATCGAAAAATTAGTTACACCTCATTTATTGATATTTTTTAGAGAAAAAAAATGTTGGTAAAGAAAATTTGTTAATTGATACCTCAATTACCAAAGTTTTTAAAAAACGTCGTCAAATTTCATTTTTAAAATTTATAATTTTTAGTATTTTTTGTAAATTTATACTTTTTTAAAAAAATAAAAATATTGTCCCCCACCCCCCATCCAGTTCCCCATGTGGAACTCACCCCAACCCCATCCAGTTTCAAGCGCCCCTCTGCCCGACCCAAACCTAACCCTCCCCTCTAGTTCCCATCCCGCTACCCAACCCTAACCCACCCCTCCAGTTCCCCCATCCTGGGATTCAGCTCCCCCATGCCCATCCAACCGTCCTTCTGCCTGACCCCATGCTGTAACACCCCATGTTTTAAATAAAATAATTATTTAATTTATTATTATTTTTATTAATATGATGTTAATTAAAATGAAACAAATTCGTTAATAAATATTAATTTATTATAATATTTTATTTAATGTGGTATTTTTATAATTAAATATATATATACATGATATAATTAAAAGCAATAAAAATATCATCTTTGAAATGATTTTTTTTAAAACATTGTATATAAATTAACATATAATTATTATAGCATGATATTCTATTGAATTAATAGTATTTTAAAGAAAATAAAAAACACTTTTGAGAAGTAATATTTTCAATTTAAGATAACTAATACATTAATGTAATCATAATTTTTTTCTAATAATAAAAATATTTGGTAATAAATTAATGATGTTTTATAAAAAAAATTATTGAAAATAATATTTTATAAATTGATTATTTTTATAACATGTTATTATAAATGATTGTTACATTAAAAAAACACAAAAATTGTTTTTTAATTTGAAATAATTTTATGTTAATGTTTTAAAATTATAAGATATAGAAATTATGAATTAATAAAATTATTAAAAATTAATATTTTATTAAAATATAATTATAAATTATGGTATATATACAAAACAAATTATATATATAAAAATGAAAAAAAAATGAAAAAAATGAATAAATTATACTATTATATATACATATAAATTAATTAAATTATATAACAGATTTTATATATATAATGATGAAACAACTTGATTAAAAAAATAGTGTTAAAGGAAAAATAAATCTGGTGAAAGCTTCGAGGAGAGGGAAGTCGAGCAGGAAGAGGATTTCATTGGGCACATCATCAAGCACAGGCAGAGAAGCCAAGTCTGGCTGAAGTCGAAGTTGATGCGCAGGCCGACCTCAAAGGCCGAGTGAGAGTTTTTCGGAGATGAGCAAGACAAAGCTAAGCATATTTGGATTCATTTACGGATTTTGAATGAGTTTTAGGGTTCAGATTTGGAGATATGATTCAGATAATCTAGATCTACAACTAGGTGTGTCTTCACTTATTTTTTTTATCTGAAATCCTGATCTAGATTCGTTCTTAAATGCTATTTCATCGTATTGCTGGTTTTGTTTTCAATTTCTTCTGTCAGTCAATATTTGTGGACCAGTAGTGGTCACTTCCCAAGTATCGTTCATGATGCAATAATTCTAGTTTGGATTATTTATGGTGTTGCTAAAATTTGATGCATCTTAAAGAATTAAATACTGGTTACAATCTATATCTGTTTTTTTTTGGATTTTTCATTCGATTTAGATTATTATAATTTCTGCATTGTCCAATTTAGTTTTGAGTATTTTTCTAGGAACTATTTGAATATTTTAGTGTTTTCCATTCATTAAATATGTTGTCTCATTTCCAAATCTTTGAGGTCATATTTATTGGCTTATTATCATGCGAGTTGATCAAATCAGTGTGTATATATTTGATCTGTATCTCAACTTGCATCAAATAAATATATTCATTTAATTCGTCTATAAAATTTGATATATTATATGTATACCCAATCAATTATCCTCACAAGTTTAAATAAATTAATCACTTATATTATCCTAGAAGTATATATAAATGGAGTTGAGAAGGAAGTGATAGGGTCATTCTCATATGTGTGTTGTTTTGTGTTGTTTTTGGTTTTGAGAGTACGAGAAACAAGCAACAAATAAGAGTAAATGGATTTCCATATTTGGTAATGGTTTTCATTTATTTAAATTATGTTTTACTTTTCTGGTGCTAAGGACTTATTTTTTCTAAATAAATTATATTTGTTTTAAGATGTTCATATACAAACATGAATTTAGTTTTCAGAGTATATAAGGTAAGGACTCACGTATTTTCAAATAATTTTTAGACAATTCCATATTATTTTTTAAGAGAAAATATTTAGTTTTATTTTATGAATAAATTTTATGTTCAAAGTTAATTTTGATGGCATTTTAAGTTCTTTATAATTTATTCTTTGTATGGAAAACTTCAATATATTTCTTTTATTATTTGATTTTCAAGTAAATATAATCTGTGTAAATGAATTTTGAAGGGGGTGATGTTTCCAAAATTTAATTCTTAATTTGAATGGGTTTTACTAAGGGATTATCATTATTCGTATATTTTTTATTTTCAGGGGACTCTATGTTTCAATATTTCTATTTTTCTGATTTTCATCCATTAATTGCAAGAGATAGTTTAATGTTATTTTCAAATATTTCTCTTCTTTAAAATCCAGTTTCAAGGGATTAACTATTTTAGGATAATTTTACTTCCATTTTATTTGAGGTAAGGTATATTTTTCTATTATGGTGTTATTCAATTATTTTACAACTTTGATTCTTGAATTATTTATTTTATTTAATTATTCTATGTTTGATCTTAAAAAGATATATACATATATGTGTATAATTACATTGAGACTAATAAAGTAAGGTTTTATATTTACTTTGTCAAATTTTAATTTATTTTTTCAATCTATGTCGGATTCTAAAACTGTTGTTTCACTTGTGTATATATGTTTAAATATAATTCCATATCAATATTGCCAAGTGATATTTACATTTATCAAAGTTTGGGTTTAAAATTATAGATGCCATGTCATATATATATATATAACAGATTTTTATCTAAATGTCTGTAATTTTATTGTCATTGTGAAAATATAATTAAGCATGTTTTATGTTATATTAAGGATGTCACAATTTCATTTATCCATGGCCATGTGTTATACATAATATCAACATTCCTTGCTTTCTTATTTCATTCATTTTTTTCAATTTAATTGTAATGTGTACTATCTGATATTATTATAAACATGTATTTTTTCATTCTTTAAAATGTTTGAGAACTTTATGTGCAATATATAAACATTTATTATGAAAAATTATCTATAATAATAATAAATGTTTTCCGTGAAAGAAAATTTTGAATACATTGCATTCAAAGTCATATGGAATGATCTTTGGTTTTAACCAAGATCACATGAATGTTTATATATTTATATATATGTGCTTATATATATATGTAAGTATACCTTAATGCATTGACATGTTTTCAATAATAAAAAAACCCAGTGAAAGTATATATAAAGAAACCAAGCCTAAAATGTTTTCAAGAAATCCGGCAACTTAAATGTTATAAATATGCAAGTTTAATGGGGAATGAACCCATCCTTCTCTAAGTGGGTAAGCCCAAATATCCTTCAATGTTTAATTATCCCAATCATTTTGTTTTCAAAATCTTTCTAAGTATTTTTTGAAGAAGTATCTATTTATTTTAAAGTACTCTCAAGCGTAAGTATTTTCAAAAGTGAAACTACTTTCACATGCCTTATAGCATTACTAAAATTATAGTTATCTTCAAAAAGGTTTAATTTCATTTTTCAAAGAAGTAATTATTTATCGAAGGTATTCTCAAAGATATTTACCAAATATCTTTCAAAGTTACTTCCCAAAGCTTTTGTTTCAAAACATAAAATTATTTTACAAAAATATTTTTCACTAACTCCTTATTGGGAAAATGAATGCTCACCTATAAGGACTCTACCTTATTACATTACATAATCTTGAATTTAGTCAAGAAATAACTTCCCTTAATGTTGAGTATCTTTTAAAGTTTAGATATTTATAGAATTAGGACATAATAAATTCATAACATTAAACATTCAAACAGAGTAGATACCATAAAAACAGTTTTCATTTCTTCCAAAATATAAAACTTTCAAATAAAACATGGTTTCTTTGACAGTTCTTCAAACATTTAACTTGGCTTTGTTATTTGTCTTACACATACTTATAACATGTGAAAATTATTTAAAAACTTGGTATGAGCACAAAAAATCTCAGTACGGGATATAAAAAGAAGAAATGGGCACATTAGTCTATAAATACATGTAACGTATAAAATAAATTTCAAAAGTCACACTAGTCACCCATATATACTTAATTTTTGAAACATTATATTTCCAAAAGATTTACACAATTCATAAGAACATAAATAAAACCATAAAGGTATCTTGGGTCATTACTTACATAATCTTGTAACCCTCACGTCTACCTTATAATTTGTAACCCTCATGGCTATCTTACAATTTGTGTAACCATCGCAGTTACACTTGGAGTAACCATATGGCTGACCTACAACATACACATACCCAATGAATTGGAGGGAGATATAGGTCCCACACTTCATCATAAATAATTCCCAAGAACCAGAACATAATCATACAATAGGAATAATAGTAGAAAACATTGCTTTTGAATTTTGTAAAACAGAATTTTAAAAGTGGACTTTAAAAGGAAAGTCTCTTATAAATATCATATAATTTAATTGAGACTTAATAGAGTGGATATATTATGTATATACACTATAAATACATGTAATTAAACATATTATAAATAAAACCCATCACACAAACAATTATAATACCACAAAAATAATGAAGTATAAGGTTAATCCAAAGAATGAAAATCGGGTTAAGAATTCCCTTACCTCGGGTTTGTCATACTTATAAATTGTTTAAGACTCATTTATAATGGTTAAATGAGGGTTATTAGTATTTTATAGAAACATTTTCATTTTTATAATACCTTATATGATCATTTCATTACATCATTTCACCCTTTAATTGTTTTTATTTTATTCCTTTCATTATTTTTGATGCGTTCTTTACATGGTTCCCATGATCGATTCATGATGGATATTTGTGTCGATTAAAAGTGAAACTCTAGAATTGGAATGGAGTGGTATTTACATATTTCTAGAACCATAAATTATACCATTTTTTATTTTTAATTCTTTTATGAGGATGATTCATGAGTTAATACATTATTTTTATTTTTTAGGTCATTTTGGCGATTCTTCGATCTTAAATAACTCATTTTGTTTTATAAATTAATAACATGTGTAAAAAATGATTCAGGAACCTTATATAAGATATAATAAATAAATTATAATCTGGTTCAACCATAAAAATGGTTTCATTGCCAGTCTTGAAGAATGTAAATGAAATTGAAATCACATTGTCCATGATGTCGGTAAATCGACACATCATGGACAGTGAAATAATTTCTTGAATAAGTGAGAGAGGAGAAGAAATGTAATGGTGATTATTCCATAAACCTGATGAAATCTAGAATATGTAAGATACTTTATCAATAATGACTCTTGGATAAGGGGATGTGAGGAAAGAAAAAAAGAAAACTTGGGTATTGTAGCAGTAGTGGAACTGTAGCAGTGACGACACTGTAGCGGCGGAGGGACTGTAGCGGTGGAGGCACTATAGTAGGTACTATAGCATCACAGGTATTGTAGCAGTACTATTCACCGAGGGGTTATCTGGGCCAAAAAATGGTCATTCAAGCCTTTTATTCAGGCCACTTGGCCTTTGGCCTTCGGGCTATGTAATGGGTCTCCCTCTACCCGGTCTTAAAGAGGTCTTTTCTTTAAATAATAAATTGAGGCTTCGGCCCTAACACTATTGGAAATTATACTTTTCCCAACACTTGTATACCAACGGTTAAAAATAACCATTGGTATAGGTGATCTTTACCAACGGTTTGCATAAACCATTGGTAAAGATGGAGTTTGAGGGAGTTTTCCCAACAGTTTAATGAAACTGTTGGGAAAACAATGATTTCCCAACGGTTTTTAATAACTATTAGAAAACGATTCCCCAAATTCGACTAAGTCATGAGACCCCCCCCCCCCCAATTCTATAAGCATTACGTGGCTCTTCCAGAAGTGATTCTCATCTCCCAGAAGCCCTTAAGAAGCCCCAGCACAGGTGCACCTCTTCCATCGGATCAGCTGCCAGGTTAGACTCCTTTCACCTCTTCTCAAGGATATCCTTCCACCTCTTCTCAAGGATATCCTTCTATTCTCAATGATATCGTTATTCCCTATTTCTAGGGTTTTTGGAAAATTTTATGATTCATTACTCCACGAATTGTGTACTCAAATCACTAAATACACGAATTGTGTACTCAAATCACTACATCGGTGTACACATTGTCCAATTAATGTTTTAATTACACATATACATTTATAAGGGCATGGTGTATCTTTCTTGTGTTCTAATTTTAAAGATTCGTAGTTTTTTTCAATCTCAATGCTTCAAATATTACAGCTTCATGTATATGAACTCATAAGAAATTGTTTGTAATATTTATTCATAGTATTTCATGAAAATCACTCCTTTCATTAAGATTATGTTAAACATGAAGATCTTATTCATCTTAATTTTTGTACACTATGTGTATTACATAACAAGTATATATCACGTTTCTATCAAAATCTATATATATATATATATATATATAATGACACACTGTTTACTTATCCTTTGCACAATAGAACATATGGAGTATCTTCTTGAACATTGAAAAATAGTATGTGGTCCCTAATTATTATTCACAAAAGAAATAAGAAATATTTAACCATACAATCCAATGTTCTTTATGAATAAAATTTCTACTAAGGGAACTCTCGGTGGGGCCTCTCCTTTTTCCCATGTAGTACTTATTCCTTCTTCATGAAACTAATTCACAGAATGTCAAATTCACAATATTAATGAATATTAGTTTTCCTAATATAACCATTAATCATTCTGCCTTCAACATCATACATGAGTTATTAAATCACCTTTTTAAAACACAATGACCATTTTCATTGATTTGGGGTTCCTCAAAATTCTTGGGAAAATTATAAAAACACATTTATTGAATCGTGTTTCTCATATGGTTTCATGGATACAAGTTCATCTCGAAAATCATGACTACGTGGTTCAAATATCAAGAGGACCATGGGATTATTATTCTTCACACAAATGAAGTTGTTTTCTACAACTATGTATTTTTTTCACTTTTGATTTGGCCTAAAGGGGATATTTGTGGTCATTAATCATGGTTGTGGGTGGTCATTTAGGATGTAAGATAGTATGACTTCATTTTACTTGATATATCCAATATTATTATTGATTTATGTTCAATTTGATTATCTTTGCAAAGTGATGTTGTTTAATAAGTTGTTATCAATGGTTGTAATAATGATGATATGGTATAAGGGTCCACATGGTGTGTATAACAGTTGACATGGTGTCTATGATAATCTAGTGTCCTGGGAATGTACACACAGTACATGACTTGGTTAGCCATGTAAATATACATGGCCAATCCCTTATGGTGAAAAGTATGTTTGGCCAAATGGGGTGCTGAAAACGTCCCATTTACACATGGATTTATTTCATGGGTATGCCCACATGATGTGTTGGCCATACTTTAGAGTAGGTAGTAATTAGCTTAGTCAAAACAATTTCATCCCTGAAATTCAAGACTACATTGTTAAATGGAAGAACCCATGTTCTAATGACATGCCTAACATGGTTTCTAACTCACCTCACCTATAAATAAACTAGAACACTAGTTAAATGCAAGAATTCATCTTAAACGTACACTATAACATTGGTTAAACGGAAGAAATCATCCTCGTTACTGAATTCCATACACATTTGGGCAAAAAACCATCATTCACGAACATCACTGTAATGTATAGTCTTTTCAGAAAACACATATCCCTTAAATGTCATGAAATTATAGTAGGAACTGATTTAAAGTTTTCATGTTTACAGGTTTAATCTTTGTAGATTTGGATAATATATTCTCAGAACTATAGAGTGGAACCCCATTCAGTGTTTTAAGGTCCACCCAAGACAACCCCCCCCCCCCCCTCCTTCCTAGACCCAGGACAACCCTCCTCCTTCCTGGACCCTGGACACCCCCCCCCCACCCTCCTCCCTGGACCACGTACATCCCCCCACCCTCCTTCTTGGACCCTGGACAACCCCCCCCCCCCCTCCTCCATGGACCCTGAACAGCCCCCCACCCACCTTTCTGGACCCCGAACAGCCCCCCCCCCCTCTTCCTAGAACCTTGATAGCCCCCCCCCCCCCCCCACCCTCCTCCCTGGACCCCGGATAGCGCACTACCCTCCTCCCTGGACCCCAGACATCCCAAAAATCATTATTTGTATGTGAGATAAAACACAATAGAACTTCAAGGTCCCTCTCTAATGAGTGGCCATCTGGTTTCGGGTTACTAATGAGTGGCATCCTAGTTTGGGACATCACAATTCCTGGATATCCTTTTTATAGGTGTTTCTAATCAAATCCATACCCATAACTATTGAAGGTCCCTCTCCAAAATCAACTGGGACATGATTCAATGAATACACCCTAGAAAACTATGATCTATGGCCCCAAACCTAGGATCCTTTAATCCATGTTTAAGGTGAAACTTGATGAGTCCATAACTACTTTTGATGTGATCCTCATTTTACTCCTCATCCTGATCTCCCTGAAGAAGTTAAAGTATAAAACTCATATACTCCCAACAAGACCCTTAAGGATTATATATTCCTTGATCCACTTCCAATATCTTATTGAGAAATCCTTGAATATAGGTATTATAAATTTTGTATCTTATTTTCTTATATACACTGTATTTTGTTGTATTTCTTAATATGATTCTCATATTGAGTAATGTGTTAGTTATGCTTTAATTTAAAGTAAATAATTTTCATTTACCTAATTATTTTTTTTATTAAACTTCAATATTATTGAATTTCTTTGAAATGACTTATTAAAATTTTTTTACAGAATGGATGGAATTTGGATGTACGAAACTGATTGGATTTCAACCGATTTTCAAAATAATTTGAACAGCTTTCTAGATTTTTCATTTAACGAGGCTTCAGATAGTGGTCGCATACACTGTCCATGTTCTAATTGTGTTGGAAGACCTTGGTTGAGTCATGAAGTAGTTAGATATCATATAACCAAATATGGTTTCCAAACAAACTATTATGTGTGGTATCACAATGAAGAGAAAATGGAATCTCAAAATATTGATGATCCAAATGATAGGACTGAATTTGAGAGTTTGATATATGATCGGTTTCCATTTATTCGGAATCATGAGAAGGAAAGTATTTCTAGCCAACAAGATTTCGATACAAGCACACATGATGCGTCCAATGAAAATGATGATGTTGATGGGGTGAAAAAATTGAATGATGTTGTGACAACTCTAGTATATCGGCAATGTGGTAAAATGAAAAAGTTGGAATTTTTAATCTGATTGTTTCATGGGAAAACTATGTATGTGATTTCAAATACTACAATTGATTACATTCTTACCTTCTTGGAGGACTTACTTCCAGATGATGCAGATATTCCCTTAAACCACTATATGTCATGGAAGTTAGTTAATGAACTTGGATTCTCAAAAAAAAATCATGCTTGCCCGAATGATTACAGCTTATTTTGGGAGGAAACTGCTGAAAGAAATGATTATATCAAATGTGGAACCTCCCGATGGAAGCCAAAAGATGATGGAACACCATCTTGTGTGCTGCAAAAAGTAATGTGGAACTTTCCATTGATCCCCAAATTACAGAACCTTTTCATGTCTGATGAAATATCAGTAAAAATGCAATGGAATGATACCGAGAGAAAAAAGAATAATGAAGAGTTGGTTCACCCTATAGATGGATTTTCATGTCAGAGATTTGATGCTCGATATCCTGAATTTGTAGCCTATGTACGTAATGTGAGACTGGGTCTTTCATGTGACGGTTTTAATCCATTTGGACAGATTATTACTTCGTATAGCACATGACTGGTTTTCATACACATTTATAACCTTCCCCCATGGTTGTGTATGAAAAAGCCTTACACTTTCTTGAGTATATTGATATCTTTCCCTTTTGATCCCGACAATGATATAGATGTATACATGAAACCTTTAATAAAAGAGTTGAAACTTCTTTCGGATGTGGGTGTTCCCACATACGATGCATGTTTGAAATACATATTTCATATGCGTGTTGCGCTTATGTGGATGATCAATGATTTTCCTGCTTATGTAATGATGTACGGATGGATCACAAAAGAAAAATTTTCATGTCCTATTTGTATGAAAAATACTCGATCGAGAAGACTGAAATATTGTCGTAGTTTTAGTTTTATGAGACATCGATGATTCTTTCCAATGAACCATCCATATAGAAACAATCGTCGAAGATTTGACAATACCATGGAGACTGACGATCCACCTCAGAGTATGTCTGGAACTAATGTGCTTAATGAATTGAAATATTTTAGTTATTCATTTGGGAAGGGTGTAATGAAATCTAGAAAGAGGAAAAAAATTCCAATGATACCTGTTACAATTGGAAGAAGAAGAGTATATTCTTTGAGTTGTCGCATTGGTCAACCAACTTGTTACGTCATTGCTTAGATGTAATTCACATTGAATAGAATATATTTGAAATGTTTCTTTAGATTCTTCTAAATTTCAAGGGGAAGACAAAAGATGATTTAAGATCTCGGCGTGACTTGGTAGATTGGGGGATCAGACCAGAATTTCATCCTGTCTGTATTAGTGAAAATAAATGGCAAGTTCCATGTGCTTCTTATGTGATGACACCTACTGAAAAAAATCAATTTCTGGAAGTGCTAGAGACTATTAAAGTTCCTGATTTCTATTCAATCAATATATCAAAATGTGGTCAATAGAAAAGAGTTGAAGTTGAAATATTTGAAGACTCATGATTATCACATCCTTTTTCATGAGTTGATTCTAAAATAAATCCATTATCTCTTGTCCAATAATGTAAGAGTCTCAGTTATTCAGTTGTGCTATTTGTTTAGAGATCTTTGTGCTAAGAGGTTGTCTAAATCCTTCTTGAAAAAACTTTTGGCAGAGACACCATTAATTTTGTGTGAGTTGGAGAAAATATTCCCTCCATCATTTTTTACATGCATGTTGCATCTGACTATCCATATTCTAACCAAAATACTTCTTGGAGGACCCGTTTATTTTTGTTGGATGTATCCAACTAAAAGGAACATGTGCACATTGAAATCATATGTTCGGAACAGGAATTATCCCGAAGGTTTTATTGTGAACGATTACTTGGCTCAAGAATGTATGGATTTATGCTCAATGTATTTTTCTGATCTTACTACGAGAATAAACAAACCAGTGAGAAATGAAGAAGAACAGTATGGGAAAATTGAACCCAGTTTTCCATCACTTCCTCAGACAGGAGGAATTCCGGGATCATATACATTGACAACATTAAGCCTTGAAGAGTGAGAGATGGCACATCACACAGTTGTAATGGCCCGGGTTCTTGGAGGTCCATTACTTAGTAAAAATCTGTTTTTGAGGTGTTCTGGGTGGTCTGGAAGGCCATCCCAGCTTCTCGGTGACTCCTAGTGGTAGCCTTGGCCTACTGGTCGCTCTCAGCCATCGGTAGCTCTCGGCTACCGGTGGCTGTCAGCCACCGGTACCTCTCGGATACCGGTCGCTCTCGGCTACCAGTGGCTATCATCCACCCGTAGATCTCAGCTACCGGTCGATGTCATCCACTGGTAGCTCTCAGCTACCAGTCACTATCAGCCACCGGTATCTCTCGGCTACCGGTGGCTCTTGCCAACCCTGTTTTCCAATAGCACCTCCTTTTTGCGGAAATTGGGTTTTAAACCCAGTTTTGACCCCTTTAAGCCTATTTTAAAGCCCATTAATGCCCATTAATGGTGTTTAATTAAGTATTTTATGAGGTACCTGGTGTGCGTCGGTTTAAACCTCCCCTAAAGGCGGGGACCCTTTAATGACGTGTGGGCTGCGTGGTCAACCCACGACCCCGCTCCTTCCATGGTTTCGCGTTCTTATCTCAGTATCTCAACCATCCCCAGTCCCTGGGTTTCTTTTTCTCGATCACCCTGTGATCGATTTTTCTGCTCGTCCTTGAGTTCCTGAGGTCACAAAACTACAATTTGCGCATCCGTTGTTCCTCGCGTATGAATAGAAGCTTCGATCATTGATCAATCAAGTAGGGGTTTCACCTTCATCTCTCCATTCGGTGTATCTTGCGGGGTGGGTAAGATACTACTTCTGTAGAATTGGATGAACCAAACTTTAATGAAGATAATAAATGGATTATAAAGAATGAAGGGGAGGGGTGTGACCGATGATGTTGCTCTGTTTTTCTCCTCTTTCATGATTAATGATTAATGATTTGTGATGGCTTACATCTACTGAAAATCATGGTTGTTGGTGGTCTTTATCTATGCACTAATAAACCCTTACCTCTTGTGTTGATCTGGTAAAATAAATTGGTTAATTACGTATATTCGGCTAAATAAATTGAAAGCACCAGGATCAATCATTTTCTGTGATAACCCCGGTTAAAGTACAGCGGAATTGGAATCATGGATTGTGTTAAATCTTTTAAATCTGAAAATACAGGTAGGGGAATGATTTGTGTTGGTGGTAGTGTTTTGGTTATTTTTCATTCACGGGCCGATTGCTGGGTGATGTGGGTGGGGATGGGATCCCCTATTGTTATGGTTTTGTTGGTCATGAATTTGAGGTCATGTGGTTGCTTTGCTTATATCAAGAATTGGGGTGGAATCCTCTGTTGTTGAGGAACCGTTGGCTCCTGGGTTTTGAGAACATGGGGCAGTATCTTGGGGTTTTACTTGGATCCAGTGCTTTGAGGGATCTCACTTATCCCTTTTTTTGGTTGTGACTTTACAAGAGAATTGGGTGTGGATGTTTAAGCTAATGTTTGACTATAATCTTCCCTTGGCTTGTGCTTATGCTTTCTAGTTTCCCAAGTAGGTGCAGAAAATTATTTAAACATTATTACTGAACATGAAAACAATGGTGGGACAAATGGGTTTTGGTTTGGTGTGAGTTGTGACTTGGACATGGGTGTTGATTGTGTTCTTTAGGCTGGCTGAAGAAAAACCTAGATTTGGGTGAGTGCTTGTTACCTATACATATACTTGTAGTTTTGTGTTTCTTGTTCTCTCCCCACCCAAGTTGAGAACTTAGTTCCGAACACCCAATTTTCATGGGGGAGGGTTTTTTTTTCAACACTTCTATGAGTGGCTAGTTATTAGCTCCTTTTATGCTCCCTTTCTCGAATATCCCAAGACTCTACAGGCAGGCTGTGATGGCCTGAAGTCCATTATTAGCCCAAGAATATTTGGGCAGGGTAGTGTGGTGGTTGGCCCAGGTGTGTGCGGGCAGGTGGTTTCCCAAGGTTCTTCAGGATGTGGCCCAAGTGTCTTCAGGCGTGGCAGTAGATCTTCTATCCCAGGTGACTTCGGGCATGCCGGTGATTGTTCTGGCCTAGGTGTTTACAGGCGTGGTTACATGTGACAGTTATGGCCCAGGTGTTTGCGGGCGGGGTTTGGCAATGGGGCTATGTGAGGATATGGCCCAGGTGTGTGCGGGTGGGGTGCGGCAGTGGGACTGTGGTGAGAATGGCGGGATTGGTTCGATGCATAGGATGTCTTCAATAACTAGTGGGAAAGTGGCGCAGAGTACCCCAAACATCGATGTGATTTTATTATACATTACCTGACTTGCGTTATTTATGGAGTGTGCCTTGGTGGGGCTTGGGTGGTTAGTTTCCTTGTTGGGTGTTTGTTTATCTCTTTTCTCACAGGTCATTAGTATGCCTCCCCACTTGTGCATGAGAGTCTTTTGTTTTCCCTACTGAGTATACCTGTATGCTCACCCTACGTTTATAAAACTGCTTTGAGTTTCCAGGAGGACTTTAGGGATCGCGCGGGGTCATACTAGCTTGGACCTTTGGGGCAGTTGCTGTTGTTGTTTTCCTTTTTCTTGGTATCTTTTTACCTTTGGATTTTTATGACTTGTATCTTTACCTTTGAACATGCATGTGGGAATGGTTTATTTTTAGTCGTATTTGCACTTTTAGTTCTGGTGTTGTGGGATTTACTATCTTATCTCACGATCCTATTAAAAGAAAAAGGGTAATGCCTTCCATTTAGTGTGTTATTGTATACCCTTGGTGTTGGTCGCCACTCCGGGACCTATTGAAGGCAGGTTTCGGGGGTCATTATCTCTCCTTCAACTTAAAGAAGGAAGGGACTGGCAATCTACTGACCTTTCCCTCCTTTTGGTGAAGGAAGGTCGTGACAGAATGGTATCCGAGGTAGAGGTTGAAAGATAGGATGTAGTCTGGGGTTAGTAATAGTAAGGATTTCATGAGATGGTAAGGCAACAGTGTTGAGTGACCTTGGTGCGTGAATTAGTCTAGGGAATACCATCTAGGACACGGGATTTTAGGGCTCCCCGTGATATGATTCAAGGACTCTGGACCTACCGAACGACCAAGTGAGGCCACGCTGATTTCAGGGTAGAGACCCTAGGAAAGGTACATGCATCATAATGACTTGTGTTCTCATGTCTCATGGGTGTTTTGGGAATTGTAATCAATAAGAAGTTTAACAAAATTTTAAGAACAATATTCTGCACTACTTGGGCTTAGGCATTCCTTGTTTACCTTGCAGTTATGGCACCTGGGAGGTGACCACGGGCAGTACGGTAGATCGAGGCCCAGAAGGTTGACTTGGTAGATCGGTAGAGGGATTGTAGAGAGGATGAGGATGACCAGTGTAAGAAGATGCTTCGAGCCTTCCAGCGACATACCCTTGAGAAGTATGAGGGCAACACCTCTAACATGAAGATGGAGAGCTAGCTAGAAAAGCTGGTGATAGCTTTCAGCCTGATTCGGGCTCTCCCTGAGTATTGGGTTATTCTGGCTGTCATACAGATGTGGGGAGCAGCGCGTCAGTGGTGGATACTTTACCTGGGGGAGAGGAGAGAGGCTGAGGTGGCATGGGCTGATTTCGAGAAGGAGTTCCGGGCGGAATTCCTCTCTTCTATGATAAAGGCGGAGAGGAGGCAGGAGCTACTCTCCCTCCAGTAGGGGAGTATGTCAATAATGGAGCTGGAAATCAAGTTCAAGGACCTCCTACGTCTTTCTCCGGACCTCTTTCCAGATGAGGAGTCTCGGGCAAGATGTTTAGAGGAGGCGCTCCGACCCTCCCTCCAGTACGTTGTTACCCCCTTCACCTTGCTGACATACTTGGAGGTCCAGAAGAAGGCCGAAGTGGTGGAGAGGATGCACACTCTAGGAGGTGTGTCACGATAGGGGTTCTAGCTGGTATCATCGAAGGGGAAGGCTGTCAGCACTAGACCACCAGCTTCAGGACCCTCTCAGTTCTGACCAGTGGGGAGCAGGCCACATCAGTTCCAGTTTCGGTCCCCTGGTCCTCACCCTTTTCTTTTGGTCCCAGGGCCAAGGTGATTCGTCTGTGGGAGCCATGGACATCTCCAGAATCAGTGCCCGAACCAAGTACAGTATGGCGGTGGCAGACAGGCCCAACACCTGCCCCAGCAGCAGCTTCCAGCTAGGCCCTTCCAGCAGCAGCAGCAGGGGCAGCGAGCTCCCACTCCTCCGAGGGCAGACATTGCAGGAGGAGGCCGACCTCAGGGTGCTCCTCAGGGACCTCGACCAGGGTGTGGTCGGGGAGGTGGCCGATAGCAGAGAGGCATAAAAGTTGGGCTTGGGAAGTTTCATGCCGCAGAGGCAGCAGTTCCAGCAGGGCCAGAGGTTGTTCAAGGTACGATCAGTTTGTTTAGTACTCTTGCATATGCCTTGTTCGATACCGGATCTTCGCACTCCTTTGTTTCACCCGGCATAGCTCATGCTCTAGTACTAGACGCCGAGAGACTTCCAGTTCCCCTGGTGCTGAGCACACTAGTCGGAGGTCAGACCGACTTTTTATATGTTTATCGAGGATGCAGACTGATGATAGGGCCACATCAGTCGGTCAGGGATCTACTACTGCTACAAATACAGCCATACGATGTCATCTGAGGCATCTACTGTTTGTTCTATGTGTGTTCCGTCATCGACTGCTTTCGAGGAAGTGTTGTGTTCTCAGACTTGGGTGATCGGCGTGTTACTTTCACTGGCGAGCGGATCAGTCAGAAGGGCAGCAGGCGAGAGGAACCCCTCCTCTCCTTGTTAGCCAAGCTGTCAGTAGAGTCAGTAGATGTTGAGATGGTGGAGGTGCCAGGGATCGTCAATGAGTTTATGGAAGTCTTTCCTGATGAGGTAACAACTCTACCCCCTCGACATGATATCAAGTTTGGGATAGACTTGCAGCCTGGTGCTCGTCTGATTTCGATGGCTCCTTACCAGATGGCACCTTTGGAGCTACGGGAGTTGCATATTCAGATTGAAGATCTCATGAGGAGGGGTTATGTTCGACCAAGTGAATCACCGTGGGGTCCTCCAGTATTGTTTTCAATGAAGGCAGATGGTGGTCTCAGGTAGTGCATAGACTACCGGAGGCTGAATCGGGTGATGATCAAGAATTGATAACCTCTTCTGAGGATAGATGATCTTTTCGACTAGCTGAAAGGGGAAGGGTGGTTCTCGAAGATTGACCTGCGGTCTGGGTATCACCAGTTAAGGGTGAAAGAGGGTGACATCCTGGAGACGGCCTTTAGGTGCAGATATGGACACTTAGAGTTTGTAGTCATGCCTTTCAGTGTTACGAACGCCCCGGTTGTGTTCATGGGGCTTATGAACTCCATCTTCCAGGAGTACCTGGATCGGTTCATAGTCATTTTCATCGATGACATCCTGATCTATTCAAGATCATAGGAGGACCACACAGAGCACCTGAGGACGGTTTTGGAGGTCCTCCGACATCACCAGCTCTATGGGAAGTTGTCGAAATGCAAGTTCTGGATGCGATAAGTGCACTTCCTTGGGCACGTAGTGTCCAGGCAGGGGGTAGCGGTGGACCCATCAAAGGTTGAGGTAGTTGTTTCTTGGGAAGCACCCAAGAATGTGGCATAGGTTCGTAGTTTCCTCGGGCTGGCGAGTTACTATCAGAGTTTCGTACCCAACTTCTCCTAAGTTGTAGCCCCTTTGACAGCCTTGACCAAGAAGGACTAGGTTTTCATGTGGAGTGAGAAGTTTGAGATAGCCTTCAGCTATCTGAAGGATAAGTTGGTTAGTGCCCTAGTTCTAAGACTACCAGAAGAAGGGGCGACGTATGAGGTGTTCTGTGATGCTTCAGGGAAAGGCCTCGGATGTGTGTTGATGCAGCGACAAGGGGTGATATCTTATGCGTCTAGGCAGCTATTCCCTCATGAGATTAATTATTCCACCCACGATCTAGAACTTGCAGAAGTCATTTTCGCACTAAAGTTATGGTGGCATTACCTCATCGGAGAATTCTTTGTGGTCTTCACAGATCACAAAAGTTTGATGTATGTCTTCTCCCAGTGGAACCTAAACTTGCGACAGTGAAGGTGGATGGAGTTTCTCCAGGATTACGACTTTGAGATTTAATAAACTTCAGGGAAAGGGAATGTAGTGGTCGATTCCTTGAGAAGGAGGTCGCATAAGGATGCGGTCTGAGAGTTAGCAGACGCCTGGAAGGCAATGAAGGAGTTGGCTGCCTTGCACCTGGATGTGAGGATGTATAGCGGTAGAGGTTTCCTGTATCAGATGACAGTGCAGTCTTCTCTGTTTCAGCAAGTGGAGGAGTCTCAGTGGGGAGACCCAGAGTACGAAGTGATGCGTGGCTGAGTTGACCAGAGCAATGCTCCGGAAGGATGGACGGAGGATGGTCAGAACCGGATGCTTTTCCGGGGGAAGATGTTTGTTCCAGAAGCGATGTGTGGCAAGGTTCTTAGTGAGTTCAACATCTCACCCCTAGAAGTACACCCAGGAGTTTATAAGATGTAACAAGGTCTGAAGAGATAGTTCTTGTGTCCCGGAGTAAAGAGAGCAGTGGCAGAGTTTGTGTCCAAGTGCCTAGTGTGTCAGCAGGTGAAGGCTGAACACCGAGTTCCAGGCGGCCTGCTGCAGTCTCTATATTTCCCCAAGTGGAAGTGGGAGGAAATCTCAATGGATTTCATCACGGGACTACCCAAGGTTCAAGGGGGGTACGATGCCATCTGGGTAGTAGTAGACCGATTGATGAAATTGGCTCACTTTCTGGCGATTAAGGAGTTGAGTGTAGTGGATGCTTTGGCATGAAGGTACATAGATGAGGTGGTGCGGTTGCATGGAGTTACAAGGTCTATAGTCTCGGATATGGATGCATGGTTTACCTCATGAGTCTGGAGAGGATTGAAGCATACTTTTGGCACCGAGCTACGTCTTAGCACTTCTTTCCATCCCCAGACAGATGGAAAGATAGAGTGCGCCATCCAGACCTTGGAGGATATGCTACGGGCATGTGTTCTGGACTCAGGAGGATCGTGGGTGAGACACTTACCTTTGATAGAGTTCTCCTACAGTAATATCCATCACTCTACCATTGGTATGGCCCCATTTGAAGCCTTGTACGTGAGGTCATGCTACTCACCTGTGTGTTGGACCAAAGTCAGAGAGGCAGGCGTCCTTCGCCCGGAGGTGGTGTAGAGCATGACGGAGAAGTTTAAACTTATACGAGAAAGGATAAAGGTGGCCCAGGACTGACAGAAGACCTATACTGATAAAATGATAAGGCCCTTGGAGTTTGAAGTTGGAGACCATGTGTTCTTGAAGGTCTCCCCTCGGTGTGGACAATGGAGATTCGGCAAGGGGAGTAAGCTTTCTCCCAGGTTCATTGGACCCTTTGAAGTGTTGCGGTGGGTCGGAAAAGTGGCTTATCATCTAGCATTACCACTGCTGCCTTTGAGGGTACATGATGTCTTCCATGTGTCCCAGATCCGTTGGTATCTTCACGACGAATCACACATCCTCGGCTGGGGAGAGCTAGACATCGAGGACGACATGACATTTGTGGAAAGACCAGTGATGATCGAGGATCGTGAGGAGAAGGTGCTTCATGGGAAAACCATTCCCTTGGTTCGTATGTTATGGAGACATGGTGGGCTTGAGGATAGTATGTGGGAGAGGGAAGCACAGATGCGTACGGAGTACCCAGAGTTGTTATGAGTTTTGTACTTTCCTATTTTTACTTTTTGTGGTGGAGCGTTTTACCTTGTTGGCTATGAAATATGTGGTTTTTCTTTCCTCTGAATATGTGTGAAAAGTCCTGGATATGGTGAGGGGAGGACTCGGCCCCTAATCAAGACGCATTAAGGTGGATGTGATTAAACCCATGCGGGCAAGTCAGTGCCACCCAAAGCAGATAGTATCTTGACATGGGGGAAGAGACTCACCAACCCACATGACTGGACAGTTTGACATGGTATGTTTCTTGGTTCTTGAGAGGGAGGTGTTTTTAGTTAACAATGAGGTTCACTCATGAGAGGTATATTTTGTGGTGGTTGTTCAGACCCTCTCTTTCCTTCTGGGTTGTTTTGATTCTTGAGGCCGAGAATGGTTTGAGAGGTATCTGATGTAATGGACCAGGTTCTTTGAGGTCCATTACTTAGTAAAAATCTGATGTTGAGGTGTTCTAGGTGGTCTGGAATGCCATCCCAACTTCTCGGTGACTCCTAGTGGTAGCCTTGGCCTACAGGTAGCTCTCGGCCATCGGTAGCTCTCAGCTACCGGTCGCTCTTGCCTACCCTGTTTTCCAGTAGCGCCTCCTTTTTGTGAAAATTGGGTTTTAAACCCTGTTTTGACTCCCTTAAGCCTGTTTTAAAGCCCACTAATGCCCATTAATGGAGTTTAATTAAGTGTTTGATGAGGTACCTAGTGTGCGTCGGTTTAAACAGCCCCTAAATGTGGGGACCCTTTAATGACATTTGGGGTCGCGTGGTCAACCCACGACACTGCTCCTTCCACGGTTTCATGTTCTTATCTCAGTATCTCAACTGTCCCCAATCCTTGGGTTTCTTTTTCTCGATCACCCTGCGATCGATTCGTCTGCTCGTCCTTGAGTTCCCGAGGTCACACCCCTACAATTTGTGCATCTTTTGTTCCTCACGCATGAAGAGAAGCTTCGGTCGTTGATCAATCAACTAGGGGTTTCACCTTCATCTCTCCTTTCTATATATCTTGCAGGGTGGGTATTCTACAGCTTCTGTAGAATTGGATGAACCAAACTTTAATGAAGATAATAAATGGATTCTAAAGAATGAAGGGGAGGGGTGTGACCGATGATGCTACTCTGTTTTTATCCTCTTTCATGATTAATGATTTATGATTTGTGTTGGATTACGTCTACTAAAAATCATGTCTATTGGTGGTCTTTCTCTGTGCACTAATAAACCCTTACCTCTTGTGTTGATCGTGTAAAGGAAATTGATTAATTACGTATATTCTGATAAATAAATTGAAAGCACCAGGATCAATCCTTTTCTGTGATAACCGCGGTTAAAGTACAACGGAATTGGAATCATGGAGTGTGTTAAATCTTTTAAATCTGAAAATACCGGCAGGGGCCTGCTTTGTGTTGGTGGTGGTGTTTTGTTTGTTTTTCATTCACGGGCCGATTGTTGGGTGATGTGGGTGGGGATGGGATCCCATGTTGTTATGGTTTTGTTGGTTGTCAATTTGAGGTCGTGTGGTTTCTTTGCTTATATCATGAATTGGGGTGGAATCCTCTGTTGTTGAGGAACCGTTGCCTCCTGGGTTTTGGGAACATGGGGCAGTATCTTGGGGTTTTCCTTGGTTCCAGTGCTTCTAGGGATCCCACTTATCCCTTTTTGTGGTTGTGACTTTACAAGAGAACCAGGTGTGGACGTTTAAGTTGATGTTTGACTATACTCTTCCCTTGTCTTGTGCTTATGATTTCTAGTTGCCCAAGTAGGTGCAGAAACTTATTTAAACATTATTACTGAACATGAAAACAAGGGTGGGACAAATGGTTTTTGGTTTGGTGTGAGTTGTGACTTGGACATGGGTGTTGATTGTGTTCTTTAGGCTGGCTGAAGAAAAACCTATATTTGGGTGAGTTCTTTTTACCTATATATATACTAGTAGTTTTGTGTTTCTTGTTCGCACCCCACCCAAGTTGATCACTTAGTTCCGAACACCCCCATTTCATGGGGGAGGGTGTTTTTTTCCAACACTTCTATGAGTGGTTGGTTATTAACTCCTTTTCTGCTCCCTTTCTCAAATAGCCCAAGACTCTACGGGCAGGCTGTGATGGCCTGAAGTCCATTATTATCCCAACAATCTTTGGGCAGGGAAGTGTGGTGGTTGGCCCAGGTGTGTGCGGGCAGGTGGTTTCCCAAGTGTCTTCGGGATGAGTCCCAGGTGTCTTCGGGCGTGGCAGTAGATCTTCTAGCCCAGGTGTCTTCAGGCGTGGCAGTGATTATTCTGGACTAGGTGTTTGCAGGCGTGGTTATGTGTGACAGTTGTGGCCCAGGTGTTTTCAGGTGGGGTTTGGCAGTGGTTCTGCGTGAGGATATGGCCCAGGTGTGTGTGGGTGGGGTGTAGTAGTGGGACTGCGGTGAGAATGTCGGGATTGGTTCAATGCATATAATGTCTTCAATAACCAGTGTTAAAGTGGCGCGGGGTACCCAAACATCGATGTGCTTTTATTATACATTACCTGACTTGCATTATTTGGGGAGTGTACCTTGGTGAGGCTTGGGTGGTTAGTTTCTGTAACACCCGAGACTTTTATGAGAAATATTTTGTTTTTATGTTATATAAATCATCAAAGAAATCTTTCACTACACACAACACTAGCTTGTCTTGCTTTACATGCAATCACGACCTTCCTCGATAGCTTGCGTCGTACACAATACCGAGTTTCACTAAACAATGATATGCTATTAAAATATTACTAAAACTAGCCGTTATGAATAGTAATACCCACTTTTTGAAATTTTGTTAATTTTATTTTTCAAAATTGACTTCATTTTTGAATTCGGAATATCGAAATTAGCCTAGGGTTAAATTTTGGTATTTTTCTGAAAACATTCAATTTTTGAAGAATAGTGAAAACATTGTGTTACTATTTAAAAATCGACTTTTTATTTAAATAGTTATTTATTTTAATAAAATTTATTTTAGGTCAAAATTTATACATAATACCTATATAAGTTCAGTGCAATTCATTGGAGTCATTTTATAATAATTTTAGATATATAAAAAAAATTATTGAACTTTTGACCGTTTTTTACCCACCTCCTAGGAGAATTTGCAAATTTACATAAAACTTAATTTTACCGCTTCTATATATGGAATTTCAAAAATCCGAGAGACACGGTTGATGTCAGTAAGTAAAATGTGGTTCAATGAGATGAAAATAACTTTTGGTGAATAGTAACTTTTTACTTTTATTTTCCACGGTTAAAAGTAAATAGGGTAATTAAGGGTAAAAATGTTATTATTATTACCCTAACACATGTCCTAATTCTATTGGATAAGTGTAATTCGACCAAACACAACATTAGGAATAACATATGACCATTTAGGCCCACTTGGATTACATTAGGACATTTATTATTAATTTATTTAAAGAAGGGTTAAAATAGTTAAAATCAAAGTTTAATAAGTAAATAATTTTTAATATAGGGTTATACATAAGATAAATTAGACTATAAATATTCCTTAGAAAGATAAAAAAAATTTCCTACATAATGATATTTTATTTGTAATTTTTAGACATTAAATAATTTAATTTATTTATGACACAATGATGATGAAGTAATTATCTTATTAATGAAATATTGACATAATTGATGTTATAAATACCCAAATAAATGTAATTTGAGCCTTTTTATGAATTAAAATAATTTTCTAAGTTACTATGACATGTTATTATTGATTTAATTCACTTTTTTAGAACTAATCTTTCTGTTATGATTTTCAAAAAAATCAATTACTAAATAGTGTCAAAATTAACATAAAATAGTTTTTTAAAACAAATATTATATTATTAATTTTTATTTTATTCCTAAAAATCTAATGTTCGTCCAAATGACTTATATAAGGTTATATATATTAATAATAAATAACTTGGGGCTCGTTTGTCTTGTTATAGTAAGTTTATTAACCTTATAGTGTAAGAACACAAGAAGACACGGTAAAAGTAAAATTATTTAACTTAAAGTTAAATCTAAATGATAAGGTTAAAATAGGAACCTAAACTTGTCTAAATTATATTGGATGAGAGTATTTCAACCCATCCACACCTTATCTTAGAAATAAATCAATTTGGAGCTATTTAAAACCGAATATGACTTTATAATAAAATAATATTTTTAGTTTTTCCAAAGGTGCCCCTCTCCTCCCTTATAAAAGGGCACCTCCTCCCTCTCTTCCTCACACCACTTTGAGCCTTCAAGCTCGTCCAACCCATGAAAAATTCTCTTCTCCACTTCCCTAGAAACATCCTAGAGGTCCTGGTATTCTTCAAAGACCAATTTTATTGCCCTAAAAGGAGGTCTCAAAGAGGCGCTTCAAAAAAGAGGTAATGTCCATTACCGATTCTTTCAACTTTATTTCTTCTTCCACTTCTTCTTATTTAGTTGTTTCATTATGAAGTAATAACATCAGTATCACTCATATACTGATATGTTATTATAAGTATGAAACAACCATATTTCACCATATATCCATCCTACAGAAAACGAAATCACTGCGTGTGCGTACGTACGGAATACCGTCTCCACGCCGTGGTGTAATCTATTTTCCACCACCACCTTACTTGGATGGGTATAATGGTGTAAATAAGAAATATAAATTATTATTTTAAATTGATATTGATTCTGAAATAGTATACATACACTTTATTACAATTTCATGATCATGGGAACGATATCATCGCTCGTGCGTACGTACGGAATACCGTCTCCACGATGTGATGCGACTCGTTCTACATGATATTCATTGAATAATGATTATATAAATGAATTTAATGATTGAATATGATATATATTACACTAATACCATTCTGGAAATGAGTTATCTATAACTCAAAAAATAAGAATAAGAATTTATTCGACAAAACACGCATAAGAACAAAAAGCAATAAACACCTGAATAACAAGTAACAATGAAATATTACTAATAAGAAGCTAGGAATATGACCATATATGATATCATAACAATGATTATGATTCTGGAATAAGTCAATGGCATTATTTAAATCATTATACAGGAGGTTCGAACACTTACAAAGCAAATCGGACCTAAGGTAAGGGAAAATCTCGCAATCTCAATTTTTATCCGAGATTGTTTTTACTTCAGAATTTACTGGGGAATATTTATCATCCACATCCATGTTTCCTCAATATTTAATATTTATATCCTTATAAAATATTTTATATCCAATTTTACCCATCGGTGAGTTTTTAGTAAAATATATGAAAGGAATCTTTTGTCATTTTTCGTACGAGGTACTTTTTGACTTTTCTGACAAAAGTACGAGAAGAATGTTTTTTTAACTTATACGGCATGAATGGATTTTTAAAACATTATTTCCAAGAAGCTTACTTTACATGTTTTCAAGTTTATTTTTAATCAACTTTTTTTAGTTTAAAATTTTATGACATGTTAAGAGAGGAAAAATGTTTTTGAAGTAGAAAGGATATTTCCTCAAGAATGGAGTTTAAGTGTTTTATCAAAATTATTTTCCATATAAGATAATATAGGGTTCTCTTTATATCCCTATTTTTACATTGATTTGATTATGTTTTGATGGAATTATTTTTATGATGTCCTTTTATCTTATATGGATTATGTTATGATGGCATGATGTTTAAGATTCTCATTTTTATTACATGGGTTATGAAATGATGTATGATTTTTGATTTTATGGCACACATAACAATGGTATCATTATGAGATGGGTGGGGCCTATACCTCTCTCCAATTCATTGGGTAAAGATTTTATATCTCATGATATAGACATGGCTGGAACGGCATGTTAAACCGGTTCAAGGAAACAGGACTGAAACGAAGAATGAACTCGGTTCAGAAATGGACTTTGTCCACTAAGATAGTCTTGGAAATGAGTCTTGACTAATAAGAAATGGTTCTCTATGATTATGTGTGTATGACACAAAGATTCATGTTTTAAGTTATGATTATTGTGATTACATTTCACTACCATGATTTATCCCATGTTATGAAATTATGATCTCTTTTGCAGGGTAAGATTTCCAAATTGTTATGTTCTTATGAATATAATGTGATTGATTTTTCTTTTGTTTACCCTTACTGAGCATTTGAGCTCACCCTTTTGTATGTTTTCTTTCCCCCAGGTCAGGAAGAAGGTTATTAAGTAGGATATGCCAAAAGGGACTCTAGATATGATGAAATAAATGGGAGACAATGTAGATGCTTTATAAACCAGTTGTTTATGTTTCCCAGTTTCTAAAGACACTATACCTATACGGTCCTTTCATGGTTTTGTTATATGTTGTAATAAGTGTGCTTCAATTTTGAAGTATTAACAATGTATGTAAAGTATGGTTCATTATAGTTGGTATTAGAGGAAAGGTATAGTCAACCTTTGGAAACTAGGATGTGAAATCCTTAGTAAGAATCATAAGGATAAGTCTAAGCATAGAACACAATCTTAGTGTTTTAGAAATGGCCATGAATAACCTAGGATAAGACATTAAGTATGAAGTTTTATTCTTGATTATGTGGTTTTTCTATTATAATTAGTGTTGCTCACACTATTCTTCTTGGTTTTAGTCAATGGCTTAAACCCGAAGGAACCTTGTTAATGCGGATTGCGACGGGCAATGCAATGATTGTCCCCCTGAGCAACCAAACTTTATGGGAGCTGGAATGCAAAATCTTGTATCCATGCTCACACAACTTTCTCAAGCTATGAATCATGCAGGACTTCCAAACGAGCAAAGGAAGGAGAAACATTCTATTGAATCCTTCATGAGACAACGTCCACCTTCATTCAGCGGGTCTACTGATCCATTAGTTTCTGAACAATGGATCAGTACTACTGAAAAGATATTTTCAGTTCTTCAATGTTCTGAACATGATAAAGTCATCTTAGCAGTGTATCGTTTGGAAGGTGATGCTGATCAATGGTGGAATATTATCAAAAATACGAGGCCAAGAGATGAAATTGAGTACATGGAATGGGACGAGTTCAAGAACTTATTTTTCGATAAGTACTTCCCTCGTATTGTCCGAACAAAGATGGAGAATGAGTTTCTTGAACTAAAGCAAAAGGATGATGAATCTGTTGGTACCTATGAAGAAAATTTTACAAGACATGCAAGGTACGCTTCTGGTATTATTATCCAACCTGAGAGTAAGATTGATCGATTCTTTATTTGCTTAAAACCAAGTCTTTGAAGGGCATTAGCCATAAGGGACTTCAATAGCTACGAGGAAATTGTTCGATGTGCTCTCAAAATTGAGATGGAGATTGGAGTAACCCATCAGTCATATGGGTTTGATAAGAAGAGGAAAATGGAATTCAAAGGAAAATCTAAAGAGCACACTGAAAATAAGATGAGTTTTCCCATATGCTCAAAGTGTGGAAAGAAACATAGAGGGAGTTGTCTTAAAGGGACAAGTAAATGTTTCAAATGTTGAAGGGAAGGTCATCGGGCATTTGAATGCCACAATGATGGGAAGAAGATTTCTAGTGATGTGAACAAAGAAAAGGCTACACAGAGTGAACCTCCTACACTTGAATGTTTCAAGTGCAAGGAAATGGGGAATTATGCCAATCAATGCCCTAATTCAAGGGTTTTTTATGATGATCGACATCAAAAAACTCTTAAGGATAAAGATAAAGGAAAGTCACATGCAATTTTTATCAGCAATGTGGAGTACGATAACGAAGTAGTGAAAGGTACACTTACCATCCAATCTAAAGTATAAAATGTTTTATTTGATTCTGGATCCACCCACTCCTTTATTTCTGAAGAATTTTCTAAGGGTATCACCGTATTACCTCAACAATTAGATGTTGAGTTAGCTGTGACAACCCCTAATGGCACAACAGTCGCATCAAAAGTTTATAATTCTTCTCCGATTGAAGTTTGTGGGAAAGTGCTTCCTAAAAATCTTGTGATCCTCCCTATAGTGGAATTTGATGTGATCCTTGGCATGGATTGGCTTTCTCTATATGGAGCTCATATCAATTTCCAAATAAGGGAAGTCGCATTTCATATTCCAGATCAATCTATGATCATCTATCGATGCAAGGATGAACATAACCTTCTAGTGGAAATTTCTTCCATCTTATGGGTCTTGATTCCACTAAATGAAGGTTATTTATCTCAAATGGTTGGTGAGAAACTCATGATTAATAATATTCCCATTGTATGGAAGTTTGATGATGTCTTTCCAGAGGAATTTCCGGGTATTCCACCAAATCGTGAAGTTGAGTTTTCAATAGAACTCGTACCGGGTGCTTTACCTATTTCAAAGACACCTTATAGAATGTCCCCAATTGAGTTGCAGGAATTGAAGAAGAAACTCTAAGAGAATCTTGATAAGGGGTTCATACGCCCTAGTGTGTCACCTTGGGGAGCACCTGTTCTATTTGTTAAGAAGAAAGATGGATCAATGAGACTCTGCATTGATTACCGAGAACTTAACAAGATCACTATCAAGAACAAATATCCTATCCCATGCATTGATGACTTATTTGACCAGCTATGCGGAGCTCAATACTTTTCCAAGATTGATCTTCGTTCAGGGTATCATCAATTAAGGGTCAAAAGGGAGGATATACCAAAGACGGCTTTCCGTACCAGGTATGGACACTATGAATTTATAGTGATGCCATTTGGTCTTACTAATGCCCCTGCTATCTTCATGGATCTGATGAATAGAGTCTTTAGAGACTATCTTGATCAGTTTGTGGTAGTCTTTATAGACGATATTCTTGTATATTCAAAGAGCAAGGACGAACATGAAGATCACTTGAGAATTATATTGAAGACCCTGAGAAAGGAGAAGCTTTATGCCAAATTTACCAAGTGTGAATTTTGGCTTCAAAAAGTTTCATTTTTGGGTCACATAATCTCAAAAGAGGGGATATCTGTGGATCCAGCAAAAATAGAGGTTATCGAAAGATGCTCGAGACCAGCAAAAATAACTGAGATCCGAAGTTTTCTTGGTTTGGCTGGATATTATCGACGTTTTGTGAAAGATTTCTCACGATTATCTAATCCACTCACCAAGTTGACTCGTAAAGGAGTTAAGTTTGTTTAGACGGAGTAATGTGAAGAGAATTTCAAGGAGTAGACAAGAAGGTTATCCAGTGCACCTGTACTCACACTTCCTTGTAGTGGAGAAAGGTTTGTGATCTACAGTGATGCATCCAAGAAGGTATTGGGGTGTGTTCTCATGAAAAATGATATGGTGATAGCTTATGCCTCATGAAAGTTGAAAATCCATGAGCAAAATTACCCAACTCGTGATTTGGAGTTAGTTGCAGTAATCTTTGCATTAAAGATTTGGAGGCATTATCTTTATGGAGAAAGGTGTGATATTTATACTGATCATAAAAGTTTAAAGTATATTTTCATGCAAAAGGAGCTGAATATGCGCCAAAGAAGATGGTTGGAGCTGATTAAGGATTACGACTGCTCAATCCATTACCACCCTGGGAAAGCAAACAGGGTGGCAGATTCATTAAGTCGACAAGACCATGCGAGTTTATCCATGATGAGGATCACAAAAGATCCAATATTTATGGATTTACAAAGGATGGATCTTGGAATTATAATGAAAGGGGAAAAATCGTATCTTTCTCAAATGAATGTTCAACCATCTATACATGTTAAGATTAAAGAGGCACAGAAAGAAGATGTAGAGTTACAAAAAAATGTGAGAAATGTTCCTGAATTCAACCTTGATTGTGATGGGATAATAAAGTTCAGGAATCGGGTTTGTGTTCCTCCCATCCCCAAATTAAAGAAGGATCTGCTGGATGAGGCTCATAGTTCTTCATTCTCTATTCGTCCTGGAATCACGAAGATGTATAGGGACCTGAAAGAGTACTTCTGGTGGGATGGCATGAAAAGAGATGTTGCTGAATATGTCTCTTGATGCTTGGTTTGTCAGCAAGTTAAAGCTGAGAGACAGAAGTCTAGGGGGATGTTACAACCATTACCCATACCCGAATAGAAATGGGAAAACATCACTATGGACTTTGTCACAGGACTTCCTAAAACATCCAAAGTCAATAATGCTATCTGGTTCATAGTTGGTCGTCTTACAAATTCTGCACACTTCATTGCTATTAGAGAGGATTTCTCTCTGGATCAGCTTGCTAGGATATATGTAAAGGAAGTGGTAAGATTACATGGAGTACCACTTTCTATTATATCTGATCAGGATCCGAGGTTTACCTCAAAGTTCTGGCGAAGTCTTCAGCATACTCTGGATACAGAGTTGAGTTTCAACACTGCTTATCATCCTTAGAAAGATGGTCAATCTGAGAGGACAATTCAAACTCTAGAATATATGTTGAGAGCTTTCTCTATGGATTTAAAAGGTGGTTGGGATCAACACCTACCTATGGTGGAATTTTCTTATAATAATAGCTTTCACTTCAGTATTCATATGGCTTCTTATGAATCTCTCTATGGAAAGAAATACAGGACTCCAACTTTTTGGGATGAATTTGGGGAAAGAAAGCTATTAGGACCTGATCTTGTTGATGAGATGGCAGAAAAGGTCTGATCTATTCAACAACACATAAGAGCATCTTAGAGTCGACAAAAAAGTTATACCGACAATCGAAGAAAAGACTTAGAGTTTTAAGTGGGTGATAAAGTGTTCTTACGAATATCTCCTTGGAAGAGAGTAATGAGATTTGGAAAGAAGGGAAAGTTGAGCCCTAGGTATATCGGTCCTTTAGAAATACTGGATCATGTTGGGAAGGTAGCTTACCGATTGGCACTTCCACCGAATCTTTCTCAAGTTCACGATGTGTTCCATGTATCTCTCCTGAGAAAGTACATACCTGATCCTTCACATGTACTCAGCTCAGAAGTTGTACTGTTGGAACAAGATCTTTCTTATGAAGAACAACCGATAGAGATTATCAATCGTAGTGAAAAAGTCCTACGGAACAAGACCACTCGCTTGGTGAAAGTGTTATGGAGGAACCACCAATTCGAAGAAGCTATATGGTATCTTGAGGATATGATGAGGGAAAGGTATCCTCATCTTATTGTTACAAAGTGACGAATTTCGAGGGCGAAATTCATTTTAAGGGGGGTAGAATGTAACACCCGAGACTTTTATGAGAAATATTTTGTTTTTATGTTGTATAAATCATCAAAGGAATATTTCACTACACACAACACTATCTTGGCTTGCTTTACATGCAATCACGACCTTCCTTGATAGCTTGCATCGTACGCAATACCGAGTTTCACTAAACAACGATATGCTATTAAAATATTATTAAAACTAGTCGTTATGAATAGTAATACCCACTTTTTGAAATTTTGTAAATTTTATTTTTCAAAATTGACTTCATTTTTGGATTTGGAATATCGAAATTATCCTAGGGTGAAATTTTGGTATTTTTCTGAAAACTTTCAATTTTTGATGAATAGTGAAAACACTGGGTTACTATTTAAAAACCAACTTTTTATTTAAATAATTATTTATTTTAAAAAACTTATATTAGGTCAAAATTGATACATAATACCTATATAAGTTCAATGCAATTCATTGGAGACATTTTATAATAATTTTAGATATATAAAAAAATTTATTGAACTTTTGACCGTCTTTTACCCACCTACTAGGAGAATTTACAAATTTATATAAAACTTAATTTTACCGCTTTTGTGAGTGGAATTTCAAAAATCCAAGAGACACGGTTGATGTCAGTAAGTAAAATTTGTTTCAATGAGATGAAAATAATTTTTGATGAATAGTAACTTTTTGCTTTTATTTACCACGGTTAAAAGTAAACAGGGTAATTAAGGGTAAAAATGTTATTATTATTACCCTTACACATGTCCTAATTCTATTGGATAAGTTTAATTAAACCAAAAACAACCTTAGGAATAAAATATGACCATTTAGGCCCACTTGGATTAGATTAGGACATTTATTATTAATTTATTTAAAGAAGGGTTAAAATAGTTAAAATCAAAGTTTAATAAGTAAATAATTTTTAATATAGGGTTATAAATAAGATAAATTAGACTATAAATATTAATTAGAAAGATAAAAGATTTAATACATTATTCTATTTTATTTTTAATTTTTAGACATTAAATAATTTAATTTATTTATCACACAATGATGATGTAGTAATTATCTTATTAATGAAATATTGACATAATTGATGTTATAAATACCCAAATAAATGTAATTTGAGACTTTTTATGAATTAAAATAATTTTATATGTTAATATGACATGTTGGTATTGATTTAATTTAGTTTTTGCGAACTAATCTTTCTGTTATGATTTTCAAAAAAATCAATTACTAAATAGTGTCAAAATTGACATAAAATAGTTTTTTAAAAGAAATATTATATTATTAATTGTTCTTTTATTCTTAAAAATCTAAGGTTCGGCCAAATGACTTAGATAAGGTTATATATATTAATAATAAACAACTTGGGGTTCGTTTGTCTTGTTATACTAAGTTTATTAACCTTATAGTGTAAGAACACAAGAAGACACGGTAAAAGTAAAATTATTTAACTTAAAGTTAAATCTTAATTATAAGGTTAAAATAGGAACCTAAACTTGTCTAAATTCTATTGTATGAGATTATTTCGGACCATCCCCACCTTAGCTTCGAAATAAATCAATTTGGATCTATTTAAAACCGAATATGACTTTATATTAAAATGATATTTTTAGTTTTTCCAAAGGTGCCCCTCTCCTCCCTTATAAAAGGGAACCTCCTCCCTCTCTTCCTCACACCACTTTGAGCCTTAAATATCGGCCAACCCATGCCAAATTATCTTCTCCACTTCCCTAGAAACATCCTAGAGGTCCTGGTCTTCTTCAAAGACCAATTTTAGTGCCCTAAAAGGAGGTCTCAAAGAGGCGCTTCAAAGAAGAGGTAATGTCTATTACCGATTCTTTCAACTTTATTTCTTCTTCCACTTCTTCTTATTTAGTTGTTTCATTATTAAGTAATAACATCAGTATCACTAATATACTAATATGTTATTATAATTATGAAACAACCCTATTTCACCATATATCCATCCTACGGAAAACGAAATCACCGTGCGTGCGTACGTACGGAATACCGCCTCCACGCCGTGGTGTAATCTATTTTCCACCCCCAAATTACTTGGATGGGTATAATGGTGTAAATAATAACTATAAATTATTATTTTAAAGTGATATTGATTCTGAAATAGTATACATACACTCCATTACAATTTCACGATCATGGGAACGATATCATCGCTCGTGTGTACGTACGGAATACCGTCTCCACGATGTGATGTGACTCGTTCTACATGATATTCATTACATAATGATTATATAAATGAATTAAATGAATGAATATGATATATATTACACTAATACCATTCGTTAAATGAGGTATCTATAACCCAAAAAGAAGAATAAGAATTTATTCGACAAAACACGCATAAGAACAAAAAGCAATAAACACCCGAATAACAAGTAACAATGAAATATTACTAATAAGAAGCTAAGAATATGACCATATATGATATCATAAAAATGAGTGTGATTCTGTAATAAGTCAATGACATTATTTAAATCATTATACAGGAGGTTCGGACACTTACGAAGCAAATCGGACCTAATGTAAGGGAAAATCTCACAATCTCAATTTTTATCTGAGATTGTTTATACTTCAGAATTTACTGGGGAATATTTATCATCCACATCCATGTTTCCTCAATATTTAATATTTATATCCTTCTACAATAGTTTATATCCAATTTTACCCTTCGGTGAGTTTTTAGTAAAAGATATGAAAGAGATCTTTTGTCGTTTTTCGTACGAGGTACTTTTTGACTTTTCCGACAAAAGTACGAGAAGAATGTTTTTTTTTTGACTTATACGGCATGAATAGATTTTTAAAAAATTATTTCCAAGAATCTTCCTTTACATGTTTTCAAGTTTATTTTTAATCAACTTCTTTTAGTTTAAAATTGTATGACATGTTAAGAAAGGAAAAATGTTTTTGAAGTAGAAAGGATATTTTCCTCAAGAATGGAGTTCAAGTGTTTTATCAAAATTATTTTCCATCTAAGATAATATAGGGTTCTGTTTCTATCCCTATTTTTACATTGCATTGATTATGTTATGATGGAATTATTTTTATGATGTCCTTTTATCTTATATTGATTATGTTATGATGGCATGATGTTTAAGATTCCCATTTTTATTACATGGGTTATGAAATGATGTATGATTTTTGATTTTGTGGCATGCATAAGAATGGTATCATTATGAGATGGGTGGGACCTATATCTCCCTCTAATGCATTGGGTAAAGATTTTATATCTCATGAGATAGACATGGCTGGAACGGCATGTTAAAACGGTTCAGGGAAACAGGACTGAAACGAGGAATGAACTCGGTTCAGAAATGGACTTTGTCCACTAAGATAGTCTTGGAAATGAGTCTTGACTAATAAGAAATGATTCTATATGATTATGTGTGTATGCCACAAAGCTTCATGTTTTAAGTTATGATTATTGTGATTACATTTCACTACCATGATTTATCTCATGTTATGAAATTATGATCTCTTTTGCAGGGTAAGATTTCTAAATTGTTATGTTCTTATGAATATGATGTTATTGATTTTTCTTTTGTTTACCCTTACTGAGCATTTGAGCTCACCCTTTTGTATGTTTTCTTTCGCCCAGGTCAGGAAGAAGGTTATTAAGTAGGATATGCCAAAAGGGACTCTAGATATGATGAAATAAATGGGAGACAATGTAGATTCTTTATGAACCAGTTGTTTATGTTTCCCAGTTTCTAAAGACACTATACCTATACGGTCATTTCATGGTTTTGTTATATGTTGTAATAAGTGTGCTTCAATTTTGAAGTATTAACAATTTTTGTAAAGTATGGGTCGTTATAGTTTCCTTGTTGGGTGTTTGGTTATCTCTTTTCTCACAGGGCATTAGTATTTGTCCCCACTTGTGCATGAGAGTCTTTGGTTTTCCCTACTGAGTATACTTGAATGCTCACCCTATATATATAAAACTGCTTTTAGGTTTCCAGGAGGACTTCAGGGATCACGCGGGGCCATACTAGCTTGGACCTTTGGGGCAGTTGTTGTTGTTGTTTTCCGTTTTCTTGGTATCTTTTTACCTTTGTAGTTTTGTGACTTGTATCTTTACCTTTGAACCTGCATGTGGGAATGGTTTATTTTTAGTCATATTTTCACTTTTAGTTTTGGTGTTATTGTATTTACTATCTTATCTCCCAATCCTATTAAAATAAAAAGGGTAATGCCTTCCATTTAGTGTGTAATTTTATACCCTTGTTGCTGGTCTCCACTCCAGGACCTATTGAAGGTGAGTTTCGGGGGTCATTATCTCTCCTTCAACTTAAATAAGGAAGAGTCTGGCAATCTGCTGACCTTTCACTCCTTTTGGTGAAGGCGGGTCGTGACAAAAGTGTTGTTCAATTGTGATTTGTTCGATGAGTATATTAAGTAAGAAAATTGTACATGTATCTCTTATCTTATCTCTTATAATTTTAAATATTTTTTAAACTATTATTATTTTTATCTACAGTTAACATAAAGAATTGATATATAGAAAGCATCATTTTTTATCTTTGAGAAGGAAAGAGACTTTTCATAGCAAAGGGTTTTCTGCTTGGTTGAAATTGAAGGTAAAAATATTTCTGTAATAACTAAATAAAAATAATATTTAATTAAGTTTACTCTTTGTTTATATTTCAGGTATCGAGTTTGCCTGCATACTCTGTTTCTATGGAAATAATAGCTTTGGCTTTTGGTCCTAATGCAATGGTTCGTGCTTATAAATCACTTGTGGTCAATGGATACAAATTTATTATCACTGAACGAGCAAGAAACATGAGAATACAACATGATGGTGTTATTCTAACTACCACAATAGACTGTTATGCCAGTTCATCAGATAATAGACCTTGTTCTGAAAATGTAACTTATTATGGAGTCATGGAGAAAATAATAATTTTGGATTATTACTCACATGGTCGAGTCATGATGATGAAATGTCAGTGTTTTGATTCAATGACGAGGCAAGGCACCTTTATTGATGATTGTGTATTTCGAGTTATTAACATGACTCGCACTCTTGCCACCGATGAACCATATGTATTCGTATCAATGGTGAAACGAGTTTTTTATGTCAAAGATCATCATCATCCTAAATTTGGTGTAATTATTGAAGTAAATCCCAGACATGTTTTTGATGATGGTGATGATGAAGTTGACATTATCCCTACTGCAATTGGAAGCAATCTGTTTATTACTTATGATGACTCCAATAGCTCAATTGTCATAGTTGATTGTAAAACCGAAGTTTTGGTGGGAAATATATAGAATTATACAGTTGGGTTCTCACCTACATGTTTCACCTACATCATTCAGAGTGTGTATCCTAGTAATTACCTTCAAACCACCATAAATATTCTATTTCTTTATGTTTTTTTTTTCAGAATGGTTTTTCTATATTTTGTTTTTTGGGTTACACATTAGTTATCTGTTTCTAATTACTTCCATATTTGTTTTCATTGCAGGAAATGACACCCATTGAAGAGAGGTGGCGAAAAAAGATGACAAAAAATAATCATAACATGACACAGATGGGCGTTCCTCCACTCATCCCTGTTGTGAGTATTTTATTTCAAATATATATTTTTTAATAACTTATAATATCATGTGTTTACTTTTGTGTTAAACTTTTTTTCAGGATCCACCCCCTAGATGAGTGATATCTGACAAGGAGCTTGATATTACTCCCAGTACATAGACTGGTGGTAGGAGGGGGGTGGTGTTAGAGTTAGATGATCATCTGGTGGTCCCAGTACTGAGGCTGGTGGTACGAGGGCTCGTGGTGCGAGAGTTAGACGATCCACTGGTCATACCCGATTGGACTATGCCCCTACCACAGATGTATCTTCTACATCCCATTTTGATCCTAGTGTGTCTTTAGGGACACACATGATATTTAGGCCTCCGATGTTTACACTACCAGTTGGCCAGACATCTCTGTCATCATCTTTTTCTTCTAGTTCATTATCTCTGAGCTATTATATTCCACCTTCTTCAACTCCTGCTCTAACATAGTATGTGGATGAGGAGCATACACTGAGGGACACTCCACCTGTACAGGATATTCCTTTATCCTCTGCACATCCAATGACGCCCATTTATCCGACTACCACAGGTATATTTATATAACTCTAACAAATTTTTATAACAAAATTTATTTTTATTATAACTTGTACTGATATATTTTTCTTTAATAACAGATTCATCTACTGATAGTAGGCGGGAGAGGGGGCGTACTCGCTTGTGTGCGGTATGGAATTGCCAGACACAGTAGATGGTTGAATATAATGATGATGGATAGATGATTGATAAATCTGGGTAGGAATGTCGGGGTTTTTTGGCAATGCTAGCCAAATACTCCGACATCATTCTGGTCATCCCTCTCTCTTAGAGACATCTGCCACACGAATTCAAGGATAATGCATGGGCACAAATATGGTTAAAAATATATTGGATTTAATGTAGTATTTTTTTGTATTTATATGAGTTAATCTATTGGGTGTCAGCTTCGGTATAACTTCCCTGATGGCGAAGATGCACGACCAGCGTGTTTAAAGGAGCTAGGGGATCTTTGGAGAGCTTATAAAAATGATTTGTATGTTGGCAGGTGTGATAGAGTGGGCACGGAGTTGGATACATTACCTATCGTGGATGACTTCCCGATAGAGCAATATCGCCAAATGATAACCCATTGGGCGACTGCCAAATTTAAGGTATTAATCCCATTTGAGGTATTTAAATGACAGTTTTCATATTTTTCATTAATATTATCTAATTTATTATTAAACATTATTTATGAATCTTCTGAAAAAAACAAAAAAACATTGATTCAAAGCAATACCTCCACACTTTGGGGCGCACCACTATGTCAGATCATGAGAGGCAGCTGGTACGATATAGTTGTTTATAATTTTTCTTTAGGACTTTCCCTTTTTATTATTTCCTACTTAAATTATGTGATTTATTGAATATTGAATATATGATTATATTTTCACTTTATATTGTTTCAATGTCATTATAGAAGAACAAATTAAATATTGAAGGTCGTATCCCTCGATAAAAATTGTTTTGCTCGAGTAGAAGGAAAAAATATGGAACTGCGGTTAATGAACTGACACAAGAAAATATTGTAAGTTTTAATTTGTTTTATTTCAAAGTTTAATATATTTTTTGAAATTTAATCATATTTTAATATTTTTTAAAGGATTCTTTAGAGGCCCTTGATGCCCAGGAGCCTGATAATTTAGGGCCACACGATCATTTATATCAGGTTTTGGGAGATGAGTACTCTAGTCGAGTACGCTGCCAACCTGGTAATAATATAGTCCCGATGAGGTATTGGTCCTCTCCAGGTATTCATTATAGTACCACCGAGTTGGAACAGGTCAAGGATCATGCAATACAGTCTGATAAAAGGGTCACAGAGTTGGAAACACAAGTTCAAACGAGGGATAAAGAATTTATGAAACTGATGAAAGCTTTATCTTCATCACATCCACCAGAGGCCAGTATGGCTTGTCAGACATATAATTCATTGATGGGTGTATTATCCAATGCACCAGGTGGAAGGTCTAGTGGCGGTTGAGATAATGGTGTTCCTGGTGATGACGAGGATGCTGAAGAGGATGAGGGAGAGGATGAGGATGAGGATGAGGGCGAGGATAGGGCTGAGGGAGAGGATAGGGCCGAGGGCATGGATGGGGCCGAGGATGAGCATGGGGATGATTATGAGGACGACGACGAGGATATAGATGGTGGCAAGGATGAGGTCAATGATGACAGTGGTGATGGTGATGGTGATCAGGGGAAGATTGATCCCTTGCATTTTTGAATTCTGTATAACTCTTTTTTTTAAACATAGTTTTTCACTCTGGTATGTATATTTTTGAATTCAGTATAACTCTTTATTTTTGACCAAATATGGAAGACTAATGATGTTATAATGGTTTGGAGGTGAGTGATGCTATATGAGATTTTATGGGTTATTATGAGGAGTTTTTTTCCCTTTAATTTATTGGTTCATAAAACATAAGTTGGTGCTTCATATATTATATAATTGGAATTGGTAAAGTAAAATGTTGGTCTCGGATTTTTGAGTTGGTTATTTGGATGTTATTATCTATCAAAAGTGGGTATATCTCTGTTGACTATGGGTGTATTATCTAATTGAATAATGTATTTATTAAACTGACCATGCAATACACATTTCCCACAATACGGAAGCACCACAAAAATCATAGATAGACACTACACACCACAAGACACCCATGGGAGACACCCCTTGAGGTAGAGTTCCTCTCGTAGCCTCTTTAATTTAATAATTCTTTAAATTGAATTTAGTTTCTTTCTTAATTTTTCTTAATTATATTGAATTGCATATCTTGAATAAGTTTTCTTTAATATAATTGTTTCATTTGATAAATAAAGTCATGTTTTTATAATAAAACCCCTCCAATGGAGGTGCGTTGTCTAAGAAAACTCACAGTGATAGTTTAGGGTGGGATAATTTGACTCTCAATCAGTAGTTTCAACTACCTAGTACCACTTTTAAAAACAATGAATATAAAATATATATCTTTATCATATCACAATCCCGAATCAAGAGTCTATTTTTTATTACATAAGATCAGTTTCTATAATTTGAAGGACAAATACATAGGATTTATTTGGAATCCTGGCCAGAAGATGTTGCCCTGCAGATGTCGCTAGAGCAGGCCAACACACCGCAGTCATGTCGCAGTCACGCCACGGTCACACCGCGGTCACTCTGTGGTCACGCCGCAGTCACGCTGCGGTCACACCGCAGTAATGTCATGATTTGGCCCTGCTCCCGGACGACACCCCACGGTGGTTCTCAGTCCTATCGGAATTCAATGTATGATACCTAGATAGAGTTTCGGATACATTACCCACCCTCCTCCCTGGACCCCAGACATCCCCCCCCCCCCACCCTCCTCCTTGGACCCCAGACAGCCCCCCGAACAGCCCCCCCCCCACCCCCCACCCTCCTCCCTGGACCCCGGACAGCCCCCAGGACAGCCCCCCAGATAGCCCCCCAACCCTCCTCCCTAGACCCCAAATCTCAATATAATCTCTCTTCAAGATTCACCCTACATCCCAACGGAAAAGAGGGTTTTAGAGCTTCGGAAGAAGATGGAAGAAGAGTGAAAACCCTAATCGAAAAGAGGAAGCAAGGACAGGATTAGACTCACCTGGATCTTCAATACTCACTTGACAGCACTCAAAATTCCCAAGTGATGTGTATGAGTTAACCCCGCCTCAATCTGAGGCATGACATGGCCGGCACCACTCAAAGTGTCTCAATTTTTTGAAATGGACAACATTTTAAGTGAAAACAACAACTGACATATGGAAAACTGACCAAACACATTTAGATTCTATTAATACTTTAGGAAAAGGATCCATTGGTCATTTTTAATGTGTATGATTCAACCCCGCCTCAATCTGAGGCACAGTGTGGCCGGTACCACTCAAAGTGTCATTCTTTTGTTTAAAATGGATACGCTTTTAAGTAAAAATAATTGGAATATGTAAAACCAACCAAACGCATTCGGATTGTGTTGATACTTTAGTAAAAATATCCATGGGTCATTTTTGATATGTACGAGTCAACCCCACCTCAATCTGAGGTGTGGTGTGGCCGGAACCACTCAAAATGTCTCTCTTTTGTTTCAAAAGGACATCATTTTAAGTGAATACAACAACTGACATACGAAAAACTGACCAAAGGCATTAGGATTCTATTGAAAATTTAGTACAATGATCCATGGGTCATATGTCACGTATATGAGTCAACCCCGCCTCAATCCGAGGGCTAGTATGTCTGGCACCACTCAAAATGTCTCACTTTTATTTGAAATGGATAGGATTTTAAGTGAAAACAACAACTGGCATACGGAAAACTGACCAAACGCATTTGGATTATGTTGATACTTCAACACAACAATCCATTGGTCATTTGTGACATGTAAGAGTCAACCCCTCGTCAATCCAAGGCATGGTGTGGCCAGTACCACTCAAAGTGTCTTTCTTTTGTTTAAAATGGATACACTTTTAAGTAAAAACAATCAGCATACGGAAAACCAACCAGATGCATTATAATTGTATTGATACTTTAGGAAAATGATCTATGGGTCATTTTTTATGTGTAAGATTCATCCCTGCCTCAATCCGAGGTGCGGTGTGACTGGCACCACTCAAAGTGTCTCTCTTTTATTTCAAAAGGACGTCATTTTAAGTGAATACAACAACTGACATACGGAAAACTGAACAAAGGAATTCTTATTCTGTTGAAACTTTAGTAAAATGATACATGGGTCATATGTGATGTGTAAGAGTCAACATCACCTCAATTCGAGGGCCGGTTAAGGCTGACACCACTCAAAGTGTTTCTCCTTTGTTTGAAATGGACAAGATTTTAAGTGAAAACAACAACTGGCTTACCTAAAACCAACCAAACACATTCAAATTGTGTTTATATTTTAGTAAAATGATCCATGGGTAATTTTTGACGTGTATGAGTAAACCCCTCCTAAATCTGAGGCACGGTGTGGCCGACACCACTCAAAGTGTCTCTCTTTTGTTTCAAAAGGACATCATTTTAAGTGAATACAACAACTGACATACAGAAAACTGACCAAAGGCATTAATATTCTGTTGAAACTTTAGTAAAATTATCCATGGGTCATATGTGACGTGTATGAGTCAACCCATCCCCAATCCAAGGGCCGGTGTGGCCGGAACCACTCAAAATGTCTCACTTTTATTTGAAATGGACAGGATTTTAAGTGAAAACAACAACTGGCATATGGAAAACTGAACAAACGCATTAGGATTGTGTTGATACTTCAAAAAAATGATCCATGGGTCATTTCTGACGTATAAGAGTCAACCCTACCTCAATCTGAGGCACGGTGTGGCTGGTACCACTCAAAGTGTCTTTCTTTTGTTTAAAATGGATACACTTTTAAGTAAAAACAACCGGCATATGGAAAATTGACCAAACGCATTAAGATTGTGTTTATACTTTAGGAAAATGATCCATGGGTCATTTTTTATGTGTAAAAGTCAACCCCACCTCAATCTGAGGCGCGGTGTGGCTGACACCACTCAAAGTGTCTCTCTTTTGTTTCAAAAGGACATCATTTTAAGTGAATACAACAACTGACATACGGAAAACCAACCAAAGGCATTTGGATTCTATTGAAACTTTAGGAAAACAAACCATGGGTCATATGTGACATATACAAGTCAAACCCGCCTCAATCCGAGGGCCGATGTGGCCTGAACCACTCAAAGTATTTCTCTTTTGTTTGAAATGGACAACATTTTAAGTGAAACAACAACTGGCATACTTAAAACCAACCAAACGCATTCGGATTGTGTTTACATTTTAGGAAAATGATCCATGGGTCATTTTTAATGTGTATGAGTCAACCTCGCCTCAATCCGAGGCAGGGTGTGGCTGACACCACTCAAAATGTCTCTCTTTTGTTTAAAATACACATCATTATAAGTGAAAAGAACAACTGACATATGTAAAACTGACCAAAGGCATTTGGATTCTATTGAAACTTTATAAAAACGATACATGGGTCATTTTGTATTTTTAAAAGTCAACCTCGCCTTAATCTGAGTCACAGTGTGGCCGGCACCACTCAAAGTGTCTCACTTTTCTTTGAAATGGACAACATTTTAAGTGAAAACAACAACTGACATACAGAAAACTAACCAAACACATTCAGATTTATTTATACTTTAGGAAAAGGATCCATGATTCATTTTTGACGTGTGAGAGTCAACCCCACCTTAATATGAGACACGGTGTGGTCGGTACCACTCAAAGTGTCTTTCTTTTGTTTAAAATGGATACGTTTTTAAGTAAAAACAACTGGCATATAGAAAACTGAACAAACGCATTCGTATTGTGTTGATACTTTAGGAAAATGATCCATGGGTCATTTTTGACGTGTACGAGTCAACCCCACCTCAATCTGAGGCATGGTGTGGCCAACACCACTCAAAGTGTATCTCTTTTGTTTCAAAAGGACATCACTTTAAGTGAATACAACAACAGACATACAGAAAACTGACCAAAGGTATTCAGATTATGTTGAATCTTTAGTAAAACGATCCATGGATCATATGTGACGTTTATGAGTCAACCGTGCCTCAATCTGAGGGCCAGTTTGGCCGGCACCACTCAAAGTGTTTCTATTTTGTTTGAAATGGACAAGATTTTAAGTGAACACAACAATTGGCATAATTAAAACCAACCAAATGCATTCGTATTATGTTGATATTTTAGGAAAATTATACATGGTTCATTTTTGACATGTACGAGTCAACCCCGCCTCAATATGAGGCATGGTGTGTCCAACACCACTCAAAATGTCTCTCTTTTGTTTAAAATGGACATCATTTTAAGTGAAAACAACAACTGACATATGGAAAACTGAAAAAAATGAATTCGTATTCTATTTAAACTTTGGTAAAATGATCCATGGGTCATTTTAGATGTGTACGAGTCAACCTTGCCTCAATCTGAGGTGCGTTGTGACCGGAACCACTCAAAGTGTCTCACTTTTCTTTGAAATGGACAACATTTTAAGTGAAAACAACAACTGTCATACGAAAAACTGACTAAACACATTCGGATTCTGTTGATACATTATTAAAAGGATCCATGGGTCATTTGTGACGTGTAATAGTCAACCCTGCCTCAATATGAGGCATGGTGTGGCCAATACCATTAAAAGTGTCTTTCTTTTGTTTAAAATGGATACGCTTTTAAGTAAAAACAACTGGCATACGGAAAAATGATAAAACGCATTCGGATTGTGTTGATACTTAAGGAAAACAATACATGGGTCATTTGTGACATGTAAGAGTCAACCCCGCCTCAATATGAGGCGCGGTGTGGTCGGCACCACTCAAAGTGTCTCTCTTTTGTTTCAAATGGATATCATTTTAAGTGAATACAACAACTGACATACAGAAAACCAACCAAAGGCATTTGGATTCTGTTGAAACTTTAGGACAATGATCCATGGGTCATATGTGACGTTTAAGAGTCAACTTCACCTCAATCTGAGGGCCGGTGTGGCCGGCACCACTCAAAGTGTTTCTCTTTTGTTTGAAATGTACAAGATTTTAAGTGAAAACAACAACTGGCATACTTAAAACTGACCAAACGCATTAGGATTGTGTTGATATTCTAGGAAAACATTCCATGGGTCATTTTTGACATGTATGAGTTAACCCCGCCTCAATATCAGGCACGGTGTGGATGAAACCACTCAAAATTTCTCTTTTTCTTTAAAATGGACATCATTTTAAGTGAAAACAACAACTGACATACGGAAAACCGACCAAATGCATTTTGATTCTATTGAAACATTAGTAAAATGATCCATGGGTCATTTTTGATGTGTATGAGTCAACTCCACCTCAATATGAGGCGCAGTGTGGCCGAAACCACTCAAAGTGTCTCACTTTTCTTGGAAATGGACAACATTTCAAGTGAAAACAACAACTGACATACAGAAAACTGACCAAACACATTTGGATTTTGTTGATACTTTAGGAAAAGGATCTATGGGTCATTTGTGACATGTAAAATTCAACCACTCCTCAATACAAGGCACGTTGTGTCTAGTACCACTCAATGTGTCTTTCTTTTGTTCAAAATGGATACGCTTTTATGTAAAAACAACCGGCATACAGAAAACTAACCAAACGCATTCAGATTGTGTTGATACTTTAGGAAAACGATACATGGGTCATTTTTGACATGTACAAGTCAAATCCTCCTCAATAAGAGGTGTGGTGTGTCCGTAACCACTCAAAGTGTCTCTCTTTTGTTTCAAAAGGACATCATTTTAAGTGAATACAACAACTGAAATTTACACTCATCAACGATAGTCGTAGACTCTTTTTCATGAGTTGTGTAGTTTCACTCATGGGTTCATAAGTGACGAGACTCCTATGAAAATACCTTTTCACTATATATTATAAAAAATAAAAGTTCAATGCAAAATGCATCACAAATCTTTACATACCCAAATCTAGGATCAGGAAAAAAAATTGGGATTTGAGCCAATTTCAAACTCTTATTCAACTCTAATAAGTATTTCTCAGACTATTCTACCTATTAGAATTTGATGGGGAGGTGGGGGTTGTGCTGGTTGGGGGGGTTGTGTAGGGGTGAGGTGAATTACTACTGGAAGAGTGGTTTTCATATGAATATTGAAATGGGTGTAAATAATGTTTGAGTTATTGAAACTATTATTAACTCTATTGGATGATTATTTTCATATGAATATTGAAATAGGTAATTTTAGTACATGACATAGTTTGAAGAGTTTGATGGTTTTATTTGTTTTTTTTTTGTGCTATTTTAGGTGTTTTTTATGCTGTTTTAAGTCTGTTTGTATGTGGTTTTTGTGTTATTTTTTATGCAGGTGTATATTGGAGGGGTTGTTGTGCAATAGTTCTGGAAAAACACAATACCAATGGTTTTAAACCATTGGTATACTTTGAGAGAAATTTAAAAACTATCCCAATAGTTTTAAAACCATTGGTATAGTGCTTACTATTCAATATATACCAACGGTTTCTTGAAACAGTTGGTAAAAATGTTATACAAACATATACCAATGGTTGTAGGATAACCATTGGTAAATCAATAAATACAGTGGGCTATACCAACGGTTTAGATCAAACCATTGGTATAGGGCTTTCCTCATAGCTTACTACCCTAAAGTTTGGAAAACCGTTGGTATAGGCTATACCAATGGTTTTCCAACCTATACGAATGGTTTAAAACCGTTGGTATAACCTTCTTTTCCAGTAGTGTAACCTTTAAAAAAATAAAGAAAAAAAAGAAAGGGATCTTGAAATAAAGAAAAGTTGAGAAATCCCTTACGAAAATTCGGTAGCCTAACAGCGTCACTTAAAATTTCATAAAATATTTTGATGAGAGAAAAGGGGTCTCTCATAATTATTACATAATATGGGAAGTAAGGGGGATATGTAATGACATATCACAACATAGTCCAAAGGAAATTAAAAAGAATAACATAAAATTAAACAAAAGAAAGAAAACAAAAGAGGATGTTTACCTCTTGATCTCTTCTCCTTGAGATCCTTTTAAGGCCTTTGGTTTTGGTCTTTTGGTGAGAGCAGTAACACTAGGAAGTGGGGAAGATCCTTGGGAGGTGTATTGGGTAGAAATTAGGTAAGGCTCAAGGCTTGAGAGGTGTGGGAGGAAGAGAGAAATAAGGGTGGTATTTATAGTGGAGGAGAGGGGGTATTTTTCATTCTTTTAATCATTATTATAATATTTTTGCTCAAGACTATGAATATTCTTAATTCATGTGACCCCAAATAGTAATAATGTAATTTCAGTTCGAACCAAGTGGTCTTACATCATCCTTGAATCACCTATTATGTAGTAAATCATGTATTTAGCATTTATCGTATTTTATCGTATTTTACTATTCATAAAAAATTCTAGAATTTCAGAAAATTCCCAAAAATTCACCTAAACCATTTATCGACATGTAGAATTCAAAAATGAACTCCATTTTTTGAAAATAATTTTAAAATTATTATTAATTTAATTTTTAAATAAAATCATACTTAATTCAAAAAATAAAAATTTTAATTCTATAACAGCTTTTATATCACATTGAAAAATTAACCAAGATGTCATTATCTTAAATCCTTAAGAAAATAAAATAATAATACAATTTACTATTAATTAGGGTTATATTACTATTCATATTACAATTCATAAGGGTGTATTAATATTCACCAAAAATTAAGTTGGTTCCATTAGACTCCAAATAACTTACTGAACACAATTGTAGATGATAATTTTTTGTAATTAAAAATATATATGTGGAAAAATTATGTTTAAAGACTAGTTTTAAATATCTACTTAAAACAAATTTTTCATTCATTTCATTTATTTATTTTTTAAACTTGGGGTGTTACATTATCCCCACCTTCTAGAAATTACATCCTCACAATTTTATTTACTTATTAAACAAGTGAGGGTACCTTTCCCACATAGCATTTTCAGACTCCCATGTTTCTTCTTCAATCATGTGGTTTCTCCACAAAACATTTACCTGGTAGATTAACTTATTCTGCAATACTTCTTCCCTTCGATCAAGACTCTAAACTGGTTTCTCTTCATAAGAAAGGTTCTATTCTAGCTGAACTGCTTCTGGGCTCAAAACATGAGTTGAATCTGGCACATACTTTCTCAACATCAAAACATGAAAAAACATTTTGTACCTAAGAAAACTTAGAGGAAAAGCTACTTGATATGCAACTGGTCTAACTTTATCCAGTATTTGAAAAGAACCGATGAACTGCAGACTTAGCTTTCCTTTATTACTAAAACACATCACACTTTTCCAATGAGAGATTTTAAGTAAAAGATGGTCACCTACCTCAAAAGAGAAGTATTTCCTTCTGATATCTACATAAATTTTTTGCCTACTCTGATCTGTCCTCATGTGGTGCTAGATCATATTCACTTTCTCATCCACTTCCTCTACTAATTCTGGCCCCATTAACTTTCTTTCACCGACTTCATCCCAAAACACTGGAGTCTGACACCACTTCCCATACAATGACTCAAAAGGTGCCATCTGTATACCATAATGAAAAGTGTTATTATAAGAAAACTTAACTAAAGAAATAGATTGATCCTAACTTACATGGTAGTCCATTGAACAATCTTGAAGCATATCCTCTAAAGTCTAAATCGTTCATTCTGACTGCCCATCTGATTGAGGATGAAAAGTTGTACTAAAATTTAATTATGTGCCCAATGACTTATGAAGCCCCTTCCAAAAGTTAGAAGTGAACATGGGATCCCGATTAGATATAATGGAAAGAGTAACTCCGTATAACCTAGTAATCTCTTTGAGGTACAGTTGAGAAATATAATCCAAATACATTGTATCTCGAATAGAAAGAAAATGTGCAGATTTAGTTAGCCAATCAACAATAACCCAAATCGCATTGTTACCTCGATAAGTCTTAGGTAGTCCCAAAAAAATTCCATGGATACATTCTCCCATTTTCACTCTGTAACTTGCAAAGGATGAATCATCTCCTTCGGTAACTGCCGCTTTTATTTAACCTGTTTACATTTCAAACATTTCATGGTAAAATTAGTGATATCCCTTTTAATTTCATCTCGCCAGTAATACTCCTGAAGGTATCTATACATCTTAGTACTACCAGGATGAATTGAAAATGGATAACTATGAGCTTCACACAACAAATATTTCTTCAATTGATAATCACAAGGAACACGCAACCTTTTTTTCAAATCTTAACACATAATCTTTATCAAGGTTAAATTTTGGAAACTTACCCATTTTAACCAATTCTAACATTTTATGTAGATCACGGTCTTCCTTCTGTGATTTCTTAATTCTATATGACAATGATAGTTGAACTGAAACCTAAAAAAATAGAGTTATTTTCCGTAGAAATAACTTTTAAGCCAAAATTCATCAAATCCTTAATCAAGGTATCATGTTCCAAATGTAACATGGTTAATGGTTCATGATGTTTTCGAATCAAGGAATGTTTCACTTTGTTTGATTTTCTTGGATGGTAATTTATCGTGCAATCATAATCCTTTATCAGTTCAATCCATCTTCTCTGCCTCATGTTTAATTCCTTTTGATTGAATATATACTTCATACTTTTATGGTCAGTATAAATTTGACATTTGGCTCCATATAAATGATGCCTCCAAATTTTCAAAGAAAAAACCACAGCTTCCAATTCCAATTCATGTGTGGGATAATTTAACTCATGGGGTTTTAGTTTTCTTAAAGCATAAGCAATTACCTGATCATATTGCATCAAAACACAACCAATTACCTTCAAATAAGCATCACTATAGATGAAAAACTCACCATTTTGGGAAGGAAAGTCCAAAACTGGAGCCTTCACCAATCTATTCTTCAGTTCCTAAAAACAAACATCATATACTTAGGTCCAAAAAATTTAACCCCTTTGTGTTAAATTAGTTATTGGGATAGATAATCGTGCAAAGTTATAAATAAACCTTAGGTAATAACCTTCTAATCCAAAAAAACTACCAATCTCAATAAAATTTGTAGGTATTGGACATTCATCAACCACTCTTGTTTTGGCAGGATCAACTGTTATTCCATCCTTATTTACAATGTTCCTAAGAAAAGAAATATGTTGTAACCAAAAATCACACTTTCTGAATTTTCCATATAGTTTCTTTTCCTTTGAGGTTTGTAAAACAACCCTTAGATGTTTTTCATGCTCTTCTTTACTCTTAGAAAATACCAGAATGTCATCAATAAACACAACCACAAACTTATCCAAGAACTTGTGAAATATTCTATTCATAAGATTCATAAATATAGTAGGTTCATTTTTTAACCCAAAAAGTATAAAAATAGATTCATAATTCCCATATCTTGTATGAAAATATGTTTTAGGATTTCATCCTCATTTACCTTCAGTTGATGGTATCTAGACCTCAAGTCAATCTTCGAAAAGTACTAAGATCCCTAGAGATAATAAAACAAGTCATCGATATGAGGAAAGGGGTACTTGTTTTTAACAGTGATATTATTCAATGCGTTATAATCAATTCAAAGTCTCATGGAACCATATTTATTTTTAATGAACAAAATAGGAACACCCCATGGTGAAGTTCTAGGACAAATGAAGCCTTTATCAAGCAAATATTGCAACTAATTTTTCAATTCAGGAAGTTCTATTTGAGCTATACAATATGGGGGTTTTGAAATTGGATTAGCATCAGGAACTAAGTCAATTGTGAATTTAACTTCTTGATCAGGTATGACAGTGAGTAACTCATCAGAAAAAACATCAAGGTATTCATTTACCACTAGTAAATCATTAATCTGAATAGTTCCCTCATTTTCAACAATATGATCAAGATAAATTTCATTTCTATCTTTCAAATTTTTCTCATATTTTTGATATGTTATCAATTTTATGGGTTATTTCTTGTATAAAAACTGAAACCCTTTCTAAAAAATAACTTATTTATCTCTATAGTCAATCTTAGCATGATAAACAGAAAGTCAATTCATTCCTAGAATAACATCAAACTCGACTATGGGAAAAACAAGGTTTCCAGGTAAAATCTTTCCACAGACCACAATATAAATATTCTTATAATTCCGCTTTGATATAATATTCTCCCTTGGTTTTTTAACAATAAGTTATAATTCTCATTTTTTGAGGTGATATTTCCAATTTACCAAAACAAATATTAGAAATGAAAGAATGTGTAGACCATGTATTGAACAAAACTTTAGAAAAATCTGAGAAAACAAAAAAAAAGTACCTAATACAACTTCATTGGATGGCTTGTCATCTGCTGAAGTAGTTTCAAAGGATCTCACTAAACGTTTCTGCTTATAGTATGGATTCTTTGCATCATTTGGATCTCTCTTTGGGTAGGCATTTTCATAATGACCCATCTCACCACATTTAAAACACTTAACAGTTTTCTTATCATGATTAGTCTTAGGATCATTTTCATTAAAATCTTGGGCCATGTGTCCAAATTTACCACATCAAAAACACTTCCCGTTTTTAGTAATACATTCCCTAGGGTGATTTTTTCCACACTTTTCATAAACTAAAAACTGGATTTTCTTACCATCAGATTTCTTTGGATGATTCTTACCCATCTCTTTCTATATGGACCTCTTCCTCTCCTTGTTTCCAAAATGCACGTGATCATCAAAAAACTCCATCTCTACCCTCTCAGCACATCAGACAAGTTTCTCATAGCTTTAGAATTCACGGGAGTCCAACTCCCTTCTATACCTTGGCTTCAATCCTGAGTAAGAGTGGTTGATTTTTCTATCAAGATCAAAAATAAGATTTGGAGCATACCTCGCCATTCAGGTGAAGTTCACTTCATACACTGCCACTGGATCCTCCTCTATTTTCTTAAATTCAAGGAATTGCTTCTTCATCCTAAGTTTCACCACCTTAGAAAAATATTTTTCAAGAAAATGACTTAAATTCATCCCACTCTAAGGCATCAATATCATCTCTATCCCTGATATTCTTTACTATTGACCACCACTGATCAGCTTCATCTTCAAAATGATAAATTTCAAGACTTAACTTTTGATTATCTAAACATTTCATAACATCAAATATCATTTCAAGGGATTTAATCCATCCTTCTGTCGCTACTAGGTCAAAATATCCATTGAAAGTAGGAGGGTGTTATCTCATAAAATGTTCCACTATTGTCATGTTCTATTGTGGTGCCTCTGGTTATTCTATTACATGGATTCCACCACCATTTATTTCCTATTTTAGCTGAGACATTACTATCACAAACTGCTCAGTTCTAATCCCTACCATTCCAGGCTGCAGATTTGGAAGGATATTGTTATGTCAGTGCCTCTCCTCTTCAGCTTCCCTGTTTCCTCTGAGAGCAACCATTCTAAACAAACATATCTTAGTCGAAGCAACATGGTAATCTTTAAATTCTATAAAATTTAAAATTAATAATAGATTAAAAATAATTTATGGTATTCTATTAACATCACTCTAACCCCTAAAGGTATCTAAAACATCCTCTAATACCAACTATAAGGACACGGCCTTATTACATTACATAATCTTGAATTTAGTCAAGAAATAACTTCCCTTCACATTGAGGATCTTTTCAATTTTATATATTTATATAATTGGGACATAATACAATCTTAACATTACATGTTAAAATGGAGTGGATACCATAAAAACAATATTCATTTCTTTCAAAATATAAAACCTTCAAATAAAACAGGGTTTCTTTGACAGTTCTTCAAACATTTAACTTGGATTCCTTCTTTGTATTACACATACTTATAACTTGTGAAAATCATTTAAAAACATGGGATGATCATAGAAATCTAAGTAATGGATATAAAAAGAAGAAAAGGGCACATTAATCCACAAATACTTGTAATGTATAAAATCATTTTCAAAAGTCACACATGCCACCCATATATACTTAATTTGTGAAACATATTATTTCCAAAAGATTACCACAGTACATAAAAACATAAATAGAACCATAAAGGTATCTTGGGAAGTTAATTACAAAATCTTGTAACCCTCACATCAACCTTATAATTTGTAACCCTCATGGCTACCTTACAATTTGTGTAACAATCGTAGTTACACTTGGAGTAACCATATGGTTGACCTACAACTTACACATATCCACTGGATTAGAGAGAGATATAGGTCTCATCCTTCATTATAAACAATTCCCAATAACCAGAACATAATCATACAACAAGATTAATAGCATAAAAACATTTCTTTTGAATTTTGTAAAACAGAATTTTAAAATAGGATTTTAAAAGGAAAGTCCCTTATAAATATCATATAATTGAAGTGAGACTTAATAAAGTGGATGGAATATGTATATAAACTGTAAATAAATATAATTAAACATATTATAAACAAAAAACATCACAAAAACAATTCCAATACCACATAAATAATGAAGTAGAAGGTTAACCCAAAGAATGGAAATCGGGTTAAGAATTCTCTTAGCTTGGGTTTTTCTTACTTAAAAATTGTTTAAACCTCATATATAATGGTTAAAATAGGGTTATTATTATTTTAAAGAAACATTTTTATGTTTATAATACCTTATATGATCATTTAATTACATAATTTCACCCTTTAATTGTTTTTATTTTGTTCCTAGCATTGTTTTGGGTGTGTTCTTTACATGGTTCCCATGATCGGTTCATGATGGATATTCTTGTTGATTGGAAGTGAAACTATATAATTGGAATGGAGTGGTATTTACATATTTCCAAAACTATAAATTATACCATTTTTCATTTTTAATTCTTTCATTAGGATGATTCATGAGTTAATACATTATTGATATTTGTTTAGGTCATTTTGGCGATTCTTTGATCGTAAAGAACTCATTTTGTTTTATAAATTAATAACATGTGTAAAAAAATGATTCCATAACCTTATATAAGATATAATAAATAAATTATAATATGGTTGAACCATATAAATGGTTTCATGACCAGTCTTGAAGAATTTTAATGAAATTTAAATCACATCATCCACGATGTCAGTAAATCGACACATCACGGACGATGTTTTAATTTCTTAAATAAGTGAGAGAGGAGAAGAAATGTAATGGTTAGTATTCCATAAACATGATTAAATCAATAATATGTAAGATACTGGATCATGAATTCCTCTAGGATAAGGGGAGGTAAGTAAATAAAAAGAAAATAAAGGAATCTTGAAATAAATAAAAGTTGAGAAATCCCTTACGAAAATTTGGTAGCCTAACGGTGTCGCTTAAAATTTCATAAAATATTTTGATAATAGAAAAGGGCTCCCTAATCATTATTACATAATATGGGAATTAAGGGGGATATTTAATGACATATACCAACATAAGCCAAAGGAAATTGAAAAGAATAATATAAAATTAAAGAAAACAAAAGAGGATGTTTACCTCTTGATCTCTTCTCCTTGAAATCCTTCTTAAGGCCTTTGGTTTTGGCCTTTTGATGAGACCAGAAACTCTAGGATGTGGGGACGATACTTGGGAGGTTTATTGGGCCGAACTTACATAAGGTTCAAGGCTTGAGATGTGTGGTAGGAAGAGATAAATGAGGGTGGTATTTATAGCGGAGGAAAGAGGGTATTTTTCATTCTTTTAATCATTATTATAATATTTTTGCTCAAGACTATGAATAGTCTTAATTAATGTGACCCCAAATAGTAATAATGGAATGTGAGTTAGAACCAAGTGGTATTACATCATCCTTGCATCACCTATGATGCATTAAATCAAGTATTTAGAATTTATCGTTTTTTATCATATTTTACTATTCATCAAAAATTCAAGAATTTTAGAAAATTCCAAAAAATTTACCCTAACCATTTATCGATGTGTAAAATTTAAAAATGAACTCCATTTTTTGAAAATAATTTTCTAAATATTATTAGTTTAATTTTTAAATAAAATCATACTTAATTCAAAAATTAACAATTTTAATTCTGTAACTGCTTTTATATCACATTGAAAAATTAACCCAGGTGTAATTATCATAAATAATTAAGAAAATAAAATAATAATACAATTTACTATGAATTAGGGTCATTTTACTATTCATATTACTATTCATAAGGGTATGTTACTATTCACCAAAAAATTAAGTTGGTTCTATTTGACTCTAAATAACTTACTGAACACAATTGTAGATGACTGTTTTTCAAAATTCAAATCATAGAAGTGTAAAATAATGTTTAAAGGCTAGTTATAAATATCAACTTAAAACAAAGTTTTCATGAATTTCATGAATTTCTTTTATTTTTTTAAAAAACTTGGGGTGTTAAATCACCCCTTTGTTTTCAAATGTTTTTCACATGAATCATTGAAGTTATAATTTGGATTTTGATGCTTTTGGTGTTAGCGCACGCGAAAGCATAGCAGACAATTGTTTTATTTAAACTCTGATAAATCATGAAATGTATTCTAATTCTTCCAGAACCTAGATTGGTAAAAGTTCCTCATTTGTGGAACATGTTGTGTAATTATTCAGTTTATTTTATAAGAAAAAAATTACACATCATTTTTCAAGCACTGAGTCTGGAAGAGTGGGCTCGGGGCATTATAATTGGAATCAGAGCAATGGTCTAGACATATTTGGAGATTAGATGTTGTTGAGTCTTGAATTTTAATGGTCCTAGTGTTTTTCTTTAATTCTGAAGATGGAAATTTAGAGTTTTATCAAGTTCGACCAATGAATTGTAAGGGAACAATTTTTTAAGGGGGAAAGAATGTAACACCCCATGTTTTAAATAAAATTGTTATTTAATTTATTATTATTTTTATTAATCTGATGTTAATTGCAATGCAACAAATTTGTTAATAAATATTAATTTATTATAATATGTTTTTTTCTAAATGTGGTATTATTATAATTAAATATATATACATGATATAATTAAAAGTAATAAAAATATCATTTTTGAAATGATTTTTTTAAACGTTGTATATAAATTGATATATAATTATTATTGCAAGATATTCTATTGAATTAATAATATTTTAAAAAAATAACAATTTTGAGAAGTACTATATTCAATTTAAGATAACTAATACATTAATGTAATTGTAATTTTGTTCTAATAATAAAAATATTTAGTAAAAAATTAAATATGTTTTTATAAACAATGTTTTATTGAAAATAATATTTTATTAATTTATTATTTGTATAACATGTTATTATAAATGATTGTTTCATTAAAAACTATAGAAATTATTTTTGAAATTTGAAATAATTTTATGTTAATGTTTTGAAATTATAACCTATAGAAATCATGAATTAATAAAATTATTAAAAATTAATATTTTATTAAAATTGAATTATAAATTATGATATATATACTAAATGAATTATATATATATATAAATGATAAACAAATAAAAAAAATAAACCATACTATTATATATATAAATTAATTAAATTATATAACGGGTTATATATATATATATAACGGGTTATATATATATAACGATGAAACAATTTGATTAAAAAATAGTGTTAAAGGAGAAAGAAATTGGGTGAAAGCTCTAGGGAGAGGGACGTCAAGAAGGATGAGGATTTCATGGGGCTCGTCGTCGAGCGCAAGTAGAGAAGCAAAATCTGGCTGAAGTCAAAGCCAATGCACAGGCCGACGTCGAAGGCTAAGTGAGAGTTCATCGAAGAAAATAAAGACCAATCTGAGCGGATGCGGATGCGTTTAGGGCTTCCAAATGAGTTTTGGGGTTTATATTTGAAGATATGATTTGCATAATCTAGATCTGTAAGTAGGCATGTCTTCACGTGTTTTTGTTATCCGAAATCATGATCTAGATTTGTTCCTAAATGTTGTTTCATCGTATTGCTGGTTTTTTTCAATTTCTTCTATCAATCAATATATACATACGAGTAGTGGTTATTTTTCAAGTATTGTTCGTGATGCCACAATTCTATTTTGGATTGTTTATAGTGTGGCTGAAATTTGATGCATCATGCCGATTGCAATCCATATATGTTTTGTTTGGATTTTTCATTTGATTTAGATTATTATAATATGTGCGTTATCCAATTCTGTTTTGAGTCTTTTTCTGGGAATTGTTTTAAGATTGCATTGTTTTTCATTCATTGAATATGTTGTCTCGTTTCTGAATCTTTGAGTTCATATTTAGTGTCTTATTATAATGCGAGTTGATCAAATCAATGTGTATATATTTGATCTGTATCTCAACTTTTAGCAACTCAATTCATGCTTTTAATTCAGCTATAAAATTTGATATATTATATGTGTACCCAATCAATTATCCTCAAAAGTTGTAATAAATTAATCACTTATATTATCCTAGGTGTGTATATAAATGGAGCTGGGAAAGAAGTGAGAGGTTCATTCTCCTCAGTGAGTTGTGTTGTGTTGTTTTTTGTTTTGAGATTACGAGAAACAAGTAGCAAATTGGAGTAAAGGGATTTCCATATTTGTTAAGGGTTTTCATTTATTTAAATTATGTTTTACATTTCCGATGCTAAGGACTTATTTTTTATAAAGAAATTATATTTATTTTAAGACTTTCATATATAAACATGACTTTAGTTTTTATAGTATATAAGGTAAGGGATCATGTATTTTCAAAAACTTTTTTGGAAATTCCATATTACTGTCTTTGTAAGGGAAAATATTTAGTTATATTTCATGAATGAATTTTATGTTCAAAGTTGATTTTGATGGCATTTTAAGTTCTTTAGAATTT